>OZ038381.1:98699233-99299233 GCA_964036045.1 Eutreptiella sp. 'Long Island Sound 2002'
ACTAGGGCCGTTTTGGGCGAAAAATGGCTGTTTTTGGCCCAAAACTGAGCAGATTTGGGAGGGCACCTACCTACTTGGCGCCCCCGCCCCGGGCCGCCACCGGTGAGTTTTTAGCTCAGAACTTGGATTTGGCAAGGCCACCACCTAGGCTCCAGGATATATATATATATATATATATATATATATATATATATATATATATATATATATATATATATATATATATATATATACACACTTTCTGAGTGTCTATTTTTTTTCGGATTGTTTTGGCTGAGGAGGACCCTACCTAGGGTCGAAACGCGTACTTGACATTGGAAGTCAGTGGACTTTGTTTGACATTTATTGTTGTGAGTGTTGCCGGGTGCATTTGTCTTGGAACTTAACACAAGTGGAGTTTGGACAATTTTACCCGAGGGTTGCTATATCCGTCGACAACTTTTATCTTTGGGAAACAGCCAAACGAAGGCAAACGGCTGCTACACTTCACGTGCGGCTTGACTTTCTCGCGACCAAGGGACCTTTGGTGCCCTCTAACTCCACGATATGTCCGAGAAACGGCCCAAAAAGGCGCCAAAAAGCCCCAAAATCTGCGCGATGTGCACCAGCACCCCGAAACCAAGAACGGGCCGTATCTTGGGCTACGTGGCTCAAAAGCGAATTCCGAGGGCACCTAGTCCACGCGCAACCCCCCCACTTTTTATGGTTTCCAAGCCTCAGAATCGCCCAACGAGACACGTAGACCCCCGTACCAGTGGTCACTTGGTGCAGCCGGAGGGCCGGCCAGCCCACGCACAGTGGGGGCCAACGGTGGGTCCACCAGGGTCCCCGGGGCGAAAAAAATGATTTTTTCCAAAGTCGTTCCTAGACCACTTGGGATTTGAGCCCGTGGTGACGCGTTTTGGGCCATGGAAAATCCCAAAATGCCTTGAAAATGGGCCGTTTTGGGACCCAAAATGGGTCAAAAATGGGTCAAAAATGCGTTTTTCCAAAAGTGACCCCGGACCATTTGGGATGCTCAAACAAGTGGTTTTAGCCCGTTTTGAGCCCGAAAAAGGCGCCAAAAAGCCCCAAAATCTACGCAATGTGCACCAACACCCCGAAACCAAGAACGGGCCGTATCTTGGGCTACGGGGCTCAAAAATGAACTCCGAGGGCACCTAGTCCACCCGCAACCCCCCACTTTTTGTGGTTTCCAAGCCAAAAACCGCCCAGCGAGACGCCTAGACCCCCGAACCAGTGGTCACTTGGTGGGGCAGGATGGCAGCCCGGCCCGCGCACGGCGGGGGCCAACGGTGGGTCCACCAGGGTCCCCGGGGCGAAAAAAATCATTTTTTCCAAAGTTGTTCCCAGACCACTTGGGATGCTCAAACAAGTGTTTTTAGCCTGTTTTGAGCCCGTGGTGACACGTTTTGGGCCATGGAAAATCCCAAAATGCCTTGAAAATGGGCCGTTTTGGGACCAAAAATGGGTCCAAAATTGGTCAAAAACGCGTTTTTGCAAAAGTGATCCTAGACCATTTGGGATGCTCGGACAAGTGTTTTTAGCCCATTTTGAGCCCGTGGTGACGTGTTTTGGCCCTTGGAAAATCCTAAAATGCCTTGAATATGGGCCGTCTTGGGACCAAAAGTGGGTCAAAAATGGGTCAAAAACGCGTTTTTGCAAAAGTGATCCTGGACCATTTGGGATGCTCAAACAAGTGTTTTTAGCCCATTTTGAGCCCGTGGTGACGTGTTTTGGCCCATGGAAAATCCCAAAATGCCTTGAAAATGGGCCATTTTGGGACCAAAAGTGGGTCAAAAATGGGTCAAAAACGCGTTTTTCCAAAAATGATCCTGGACCATTTGGGATGCTCGGACAAGTGTTTTTAGCCCATTTTGAGCCCATTTGGACGGGTTTTGGCCCATGGAAATCCCCAAATTCCTTGAAAACCTTAGATATATATAGATATATATATATATATATATATATATATATATATATATATACGTACATATATATATATATATATATATATATATATATATGTATATAGATATATATATATATATATATACATATAGATATATACATATATATACATATATATATATATATATATATATATATATATATACATATAGTCATAGTCATAGTCATAACCACTTATCATGCCGTCTACTGGAGTTACCGGGCATCTCGCGCTGATAGGTGGTTCCTGCCTCGCTCGATCCCGTGGGTCCCAGGGCTGCCTGAGGTGGTCCACAGCATGACGGAGGACCCAGAGGACCGGGGATACCGGTCAACCAGGCTTTGGGGGCAGTGGCGACTGCAAAGCGTTAGCATTAGCAACGGCGACGGACGCTGGCCCGTTTGTTCGCCGGGGGTAAGGGGGCAAGGCACAGCAATGCAGCAGCATCGCAACAAGCAGAAAGCAAAGGCTTCACCGTCCGGCGCAAAGCGGCAACCAAGGCACAAAGCAGCACGCATGCGGCGAAGCAAGAGCGGACTCTCCGTTGTTCGTGTACCCCCGCCACCGTGGAGACGTCCAGTACCCGTGACCCCACGTAATCCACTGTCTGGGTGGGTGGAGGAGAAGGGGGTGGGGGGGGGGGGCTTCCTCGCTGCCTGTCCTCTGGCGTAAGCACGTCGCGAGCACGGTGCAGGCACGAGGCGCGGCACTTGTCCCTCTGCAGGTGGGGGGGGGGCTTGCCGTGTGGCTCCAGTCGTCGCCCTACCTACCCTGTGGTCGCACCCCCGGTGGTCCCCCCGTTGGGACTTGCACGGCGCGTGCTCCCTTTGGGCACGGTCGTGTGGTCCGTCCCACACCCTCTCTCCGCTGCCTCCCCACCCTGCCGCTTTGTCCTCGGGGGGGGGGGTCCGCGTTCCGCTACCGTCATCCCCCACCCTTGGGGGGGCGGTGGTGTGTGTGGGGGGGGGGGGGGCGCCCTTGTCGTCTTCCCTTTGTAGCACGCATGTCGTAGGCACGACGCAAGCACGACGCAAGTACGGGGTGAGGCACTTGGCTGCAGTGGGGGGGGGGGGTTCTCCTTTGGGGCCCCCATACCCCCGAGGTCGGGTACCTCACCGGCGTCTCTGGCGGGCCCATGTCGCCCCGGCCTCCCCCCGTACGTCGCGGTATTGGTCCCTGCCTCCTCGCTTTCTTCCCCTGGCGCGTTGGTTTGCTTTGTTCTTTGTTTGTTTTTTTTCTGTTTTGCGTCTCCACCACCCGCCGCCCGTCTCTCCCCCTGGCGCGTCGGTCTGTCCTCTGCCCCCCCCCCCACGTCCCCTCGCCGTCTCCTCGCTGCCCTCGCCCCTTTCCTGGGTATGTGGGGGAGAAGGGGGTGGGGGGGGAGGGCGTCCTCGCTGTCCGTCCTCTGGCGTAAGCACGTCGCAAGCACGGCGCAGGCACGAGGCGCGGCACTTGTCCCTCTGCAAGGGGCGGGGGGGGGGGCTTGCCGTGTGGCTCCCGTCGTTGCCCTTCCTACCCTGCGTTCGCACCCCCGGTGCCCCCCCCGCTGGCGCTTGCACGGTGCGTGCTTCCTACGGGCACAGTCATGTGGTCCGTCCCGCACCCTCTCTCCGCTGCCTCCCCACCTTGCCGCTTTGTCCTCGGGGGGGGGGGGGGGGCGCTGTCCACCCCTCCCTACCTTCATCCCCCACCCTTGGGGGGGCGGAGGTGTGTGGGGGGGGGGGGGGGGGCGCCCTTGTCGTCTTCCCTTCGTAGCACGCACGTCGCAGGCACGACGCAAGCATGCCGCAAGCACAAGGCGCGGCACTTGTCCCTCTGCAGGGGGGGGGGGGGCTTGCCGTGTGTCACCCGTCGTCGCCCCTCCTACCCTGCGTGCCCCCCCCCGGGGGGGCGGAGGTGTGTGGGGGGGAGGGGGCGCCCTTGTCGTCGTCCCTTCGGTGCACGCATGTCGCAGGCACGACGCAAGCACGACACAAGCACTGGGTGAGGCACTTGGCTGCAGCGGGGGGGGGGGGGTTTCTCCTTTGGGCCTTCCCGCCCTTCTCCATGGTATAGGCTCCGCACCCCGGGATCTCCAGCCGCTGTTGCCCCTTGGCGGTAGTCGCCACGTCTCCGCAGGGTGCTCGGTGTCCCGTGCCTGCTCCCTCCTGTGCCCATACTTACTGGAGGAGGTACATACCCGGGTGGAAACGGATGATGAGGAAGTGCGGGCAGCGGGGAGGACTTACCGTACGCCTCGAAGGCTTCTTGCGCCATCCGCAGCCCTGGTCGAGGGGAGGGCCTCTGTTTCGGCACCCAACAGCCCGGGGGGGGCCGACTGCCCATCCTCTCCCCGGTGCCTGTGTATCCACTTCCGAGCGGCCTGATACCGGTGCCGTGGTATCAGTCCGCTGGAAGTGGCGGCTACAAAGCGGCTGGGCGCTCTCGTCCCCCGGGCCTGTGCCACCCCCGAGCGCGACGGAGGCCCCTGAGGTCCTATGGCAGAGACGCGGGGAGACGGGCGGGGGATTCTTTTGTGGCATCCCCTGGCCACCTAGTTAATCAGATCAGCATAATCGCTGCCGCAGGGGGCCCACCGAATGGCGCCGCTGGTGCCCTTCCCTCTGCGCCACAATAACTGCAACAGGCGCAGGGGGTCCTGTGGATGGGCCACTGGCGCGTGTCCCCTCTGCGCCACAGGTTGGGTCACCACACGGGAGGCTCTACGGATGGCGCCGCAGGTGCCCGTCCCCCCGTGCCACTTCCTGCCTCCGGCGCCACGCTTGGTTGACGTGACATGACACATGCATGAATGAGGTCAGAGTCGGTTTCAGGACGCGCACGGCGCACGGCACGACGCATGGCAACTATCCCCTACCCTGCCCCTTCTGCTCCCTCCCTCGCCCTCTGTGCTCGCTTGGTGCTAAGCAAGCCCCTGTCTCCCTCGTCGCTCCCTCTCTCTGCTCCGGCTGTCCTGCCTTCGCTCACCTCCTAAGTGTCCTACCTCTTTCGCCCTGCCCGTGCCCTCTTCCCTCGTCCTTGCCGGCCCTCGATGCATGACACTACGCAGGAACACAGCACACTGCACCTTTGGGGGCGGGCTACCTTGTGGCAGCACGCCGCGGCACCCCGCCTTGCCGAGTGCCCCCGCACGCTGCGGGCGGCTCGCTCGGTTGTGGGGCACCATGTTGCCGCCTTCTCTGCCCTGCCATCTCCGACACTCTGCCCTCCGGCTAGCGCGAGCACAATGCGGAGCAATTCGCGAGGCAGCGCTCCCTCTCTGCCCCCCTCTCTGCCCCGGCCCCCTGGCCCTGTCCTGCCCCCTGTCTGCTCGCACTCTCTCACCTTGCCCTGCCCCTCGTCCCTGGTTGCAGGGTCTCCGGCCTCCTATCTCTCTGTCCCCCTCCTCCCTCTTTCCCTTCGGCGTGCACCGTGCAGAGCAATGCGCAAGGCAACCCTCCCACTCCCTCTCTCCCTTGCTACCCCCTGGTGGTATATATATATATATATATGGTATATATATATATATATATATATATATATATATATATATATATATATATATATATATATATATATATATATATATATATGTATATATATATATATGTATATATATATATATGTATGTATATATATATATATATATATATATATATATATATATATATATATATATATATATATATATATATATATATATATATATATATATATATATATATATATATATATATATATATATATATATATATATATATATGGGCGTTTTCACGGGGGGGGGGGGTCAAAACCCCCCAAAAGCGTCCACCTTGCTGCCCCCTGGTGGTATATATATATATATATATATATATATATATATATATATATATATATATATATATATATATATATATATATATATATATATATATATATATATATATATATATATATATATATATATATATATATATATATATATATATATATGTGTATATACATATATATATATATATATATATATATATACATATATATATATATATACATATATATATATATATATTACTAAGGGGAGAGGGGTGTAGTAATATATATATATATATATATATTATATATATATATGTATATATATATATATATGTATATATATATATATATATATTTATATATATATATATATGTATATATATATATATATATATATACATATATATACATATATATATATATATATATATATATACATATAGTCATAGTCATAGTCATAACCACTTATCATGCCGTCTACTGGAGTTACCGGGCATCTCGCGCTGATAGGTGGTTCCTGCCTCGCTCGATCCCGTGGGTCCCAGGGCTGCCTGAGGTGGCCCACAGCATGACGGAGGACCCAGAGGACCGGGGATACCGGTCAACCAGGCTTTGGGGGCAGTGGCAACTGCAAAGCGTTAGCATTAGCAACGGCGACGGACGCTGGCCCGTTTGTTCGCCGGGGGTAAGGGGGCAAGGCAAAGCAGCGCAGCAGCATCGCAACAAGCAGAAAGCAAGGGCATCTCTGTCCGTCGCAAAGCGGCAACCAAGGAACAAAGGAGCACGCATGCGGCGAAGCGAGAGCTGACCCTCCGTCGTTCGCGTACCCCCGCCACCGTGGAGACATCCATCACTCATGACCCCATGGAATCCATTGCCGTCCGCGTCCTCGAAACTGCCCACCACCCCTGACTCCACGTATCCCTCTGCCAGCACGCAATAGCCCGTATGTGCATAGCCAGGATTTTTGGGAGGCTCCAGCCTAGCCTGGCCCTCAGCTTGCATCGCCCCCATGTCTCCACAATGTACGCCACCGTCCCACCGCACCAGTCCCCTAGTATAGTACAGAAACACGTTACCAATTCCACGTCCCCGTGGCCCTGAGCTGCTCCCACACCCCAGATATATACCATGCCGGCACCCCATGTCAGGGGCCAGCGCCCAATCTGCTTCGAGGCATCCACTTGCCCACATATAATATATCTTGAGGGTCTACAGGGGGGGACGCCGGCCGCTACGCGACGGGAGTGGCGCAACCCGTGAATATCGCTGGCTGGGATTCGGGCTGGTGGGTGCCGTAGCTTGGTTATCGACCCCCTGTAGGGGTACCCACCAGAGGCTCGCCCCGGGCCGTGGTAACCAGGTGCACCTCATCTGGCCCACATACATTGCCCTGGCGCCTACCCTTGACCCTTACCTGCACTGTTTGGCCAGCTTCCGTGGTTGTGCCTCTTCTGCCACAGCAGCGGCCAGGCCGCAGGTTCGGCCCCCACCGACGACGTGGCGAGCTTACTTATAGCATTGGCCCGCGCGTCACCCCCCGGACCACTCAGCATGCTGCTCCTCTTCCCTCCTCGCCTCTAGCCGACCGGACTGGCGCCCCCCAGGGGTAAGCCGTTACAGTGGTGAGGCGACTGCATACTCTTCGCTACGACGCCACGCAGTACCGCTGTTGCCACGCCGACGCCACCTGCAAGCCACCACGACACGCACCACCGCAACCACAAGGCCATGGTCAGAGGTTAGACTATGTACATGCCCGCAGACACGGGGCCAGGGGATGCCCCCGCGCTCCCCCTGAGTTGTTAGAGGGGTCAGGGGGACACCCCAGTACCGCCATGCAACCCCGTAGCGCCCCCACTGTACGGCCCTCCTGTATCGCCGCGTACCCTCACCATACGGTCCCCAGTACCGCCGCGTATACCCCCACGACGCCAGTACACCGTCATCTGGAACTTCCCCGCTGCTCCCCTACTGTACGGTTCCCCAGTACCGCCGCGTACCCCCACCGTACGGATCCCAGTACCGCCGCGTTTACCCCCAAGACTCCAGTACGCCGTCACCTGGAACTCCACGTGCCCCCCGTGAGTGCTCCTCCCAGGCTGCCACGCCGTCTCCACGACGCCCGCCATACTGTCCCCTTGACGACCCCACTGTCATATCCTTCCACGCACACATCTTCGCCTCGTCGCCGCTCCCGGGGCCTGCAGGCTAACCCCGCAACCCCGTGTAACACTTCCAGGGGGCGCCGCAACGCTGTAACCCCCAGACAACTCCGTGCACCCCCGGTGTATCCCGAGCAACCACTCCCAATACTGCCGTAGCCGGGCCGCCAGTAGAGACCCCGGTGCCATGGGAATACCCTACAGGGGTTTGGGCCTTATTACCCTGGTCGGGACGACCCATGACACCTCACTTTTGTATGCGGCGACCCGGGGCAGGCGGGTGAAGCATCCCTGTCCGACCCTCATGCACAGGGGCAGTACGGCTCACCATCAGGCCGGCACGACCTGTCACATCGCGTTGGCCGTCATACGCCGCCTGCCAGTACCGCACAATCAGGCCGCGAAGGCACTGCTTCTCAGGCGCTACCCCCTCCGCTGCGTCCAGCGTAGAGACGGTAGCTGGTGCACCCACAATTCCCAACCCCATCAATCTGCACCCCCGGCCTCCACCACGCCGTCACCATTTCCTCCGCGATGCCACAACCAGAGTAACCGTGAGTCGCCCTCCAGAGCCGCCCACCACAGCATCAGGGGCAGGGCCGCAGACGGCGCTCCAGGGCACCGTACCCCTTCCACTCGGACGCTCTTCAGGCCACTCTGGATTGTCTTCTAGGCACTTGAGGACATCCGTCCAGAGTGCCGCAGTGCCCACCTCGCCTTAGGCCACCCCCTATCGGCACGCTCCTTACATGTCCCGCACAGCGGGGCGGAGGCACACTGATGAACCCAAACTGACACCGTTTCCCCGCACCCGTGGCATCGCTGCGGAAGCACAGACCGCGATGGAACGCAGCTACCATCACAACACTGCGACCACAGGTCCTGCCATACATCGCAGCACGCCCCCTGGAGCTCGAGCAAAGCCCTCGCTAGCGTGCGTGCTGTGGCACTACTGAGGAGGCTGCGCCTCGCTTCCTCCCACGTGGACACCGGGCGGAGTATCGGTCGCCCGTCGGGCATCTCCGGCAGGCTCTCAAGCAGCCGGGGCCACCGCGCCACTTTGGGGCTGCGCGTGCCATGCGCCAGGAGCTCCCAACCGTAGTCCCGCAAGACCTCCCCGATGACATCAACCCCGTCCTGCTCCGGGCCCCTGGCGGAAGCCAGAACCAAGCGTTGTCCTCCCGCCCGAGCCTCAATGACCGCCTCGAGGCCCAGGGTGTCAAGGGTGTGACGGGCATCGGCAGCCACGTGGTCGTCCCCCTCTGGCAGAGAGAACATGGCCTCCGTGACGTGGCCTTGCGCGTCGTCGCCCTGTACCCGTGCCAGCTGCTTGGAGCCCACTAACACTGCCATGGACCGCTGCTCCGTGACCGCTGGTACGGCTCGTCGCAGCTGTCGGTCATACAGCCACAACGTACCCACGTCAAGTACAACAGCCACCGCCAGGATGGGGAGACTGCACAGAGGTTGCTGAAGGACCGGCAGCACCTCGCGAGGCCAGCCCATGACGTTCCCCACAGCTGGATGGTTGGCGTATATCTGAAGCCAGGGATCACTCTGGCCGTCAGGGCCCCTCACCTTGGTACCACGCACCTGGGCCCACGACTGCGCCGACACCACGCGGGACCACTCCCTGAATGTCGTGATGTCCCGCGCCACCCAGGAACCGATCCACTGGTCGAAGGCCTGCGCCACCGCCGCCATCCAGTGACGGAACAAGGACAGGGCCTCGTCATGCTCGATGCACGACCGCGACACCAGCAGTGCGTGCAGCGGTGCCCTCTGAAAGGTTGCCCGCAGGTCGCCGGGGAGGCCGGCAAACGGGTTCCACGGCGGACGCTGCAGGATCCTCCCTGCCGGCGGGCAGAAGGGTGTGTCACCGCGCAAGAACGCGTAAACCGCTCTCCTTCGATCTTGCATCGGCAGCTGCATGATCTGGGTGAGCCTATGGTTCCTGCGGGCATACACATCTTCCCCAATCTGGACCATGTCCTCCACAAAGAGCCTGGCCTTGGCAGGGCCCCGGGACGACGCCGCTCGCACCGCAGCGAACAGCCGCTTCAGGTCCCCGGGGACGACACCTGCCATCAGGGATTCAGTCCACCTGCAGCCGTGCTCCCTCCACGCCACGAACTCCACCGCCCTGTCCGTCAGGGGTAGCTCCGCCGTGAACTCCTCCACACGCCTGCACAGGAGCCCAGCCACCTCCTCGTCCCGCGCACACAGCAGGCGCATGTGGCCAATGTCCTCCTCCGGCCCCCCACAGAAGATACAGGGGTGGGCTGGTATTGCCATACGCGTGAGCTTGTGTCTCCACCGTCGCATGACCTGCATGGTGGACAAGCGACCGTCACGTGCCCGCAGCATATTCCTGTGCGTTGGGCCGTGGTGCACAGCTCCCAGGGGCATCGGCTCGCAGGCGCCAGCCAGTGGCGTGTGCGCCCTGGTGCGAGCCGCCAGCGAACGCCACTCCATCTCCCGGACTTGCTAAAGGGCTTGCATGGATGGCACACGCGGCTCGAGCTCACCATTATCCTCCGGCACCAAGAGGATGGCGTGCTCCTTTGGCAGGACAAGATGGACTGGCGGGGCCATTGCACGGGCCGCGGCAGAGTCCGGTGCCTCGAGCAGGACCGCCGCGAAGTGCGAGCTGTGCCTCACCACCCAGCGGTGCGGCCCCCCAACTCGGCGCGGCAGCCGCCGCAGTCCCTCCACTATCCAGCTCAGAGCGTGCTGATTGACCAGATGTGATGTCGGCCCCTTGATGCCACGGTACAGGGCCTCCTGCGCCCTGCGGAGGTGCGCTCCTATGACGGACGCATCCACCACGTGTACCGTGCACGCTGACGGGGGCGTGTGCAACAAGTACGCCGCCGCGCCAATGATCTCTGCCTCCGGGACCGTGCCGTAGATGGCACCCGTCCACGTGGGGATACTGTGGCTGGCCGGCGCCACGTTTGTGGCGTCGTCTCCCTGGGGCGACGCGTCAGACGATGTGACTTTAGTCGCCACCGGCACCCAGCAGTACCGGTGGGGCTCCAGCCACGCCACGTCGGAGTGGGGGCTCTGCACCACCTTTCCCAGGGACGCCGCACTGGAGGCCGTGAGCTCCGGGGACAGGACCACCCTCGGTCGATACACCGCATGTGGTCTCCAGGCCAGGTCACATCCGCAGACTGACTTTATGGCGTCCAGGGCGGTGGTATACTCCGCTCCCCAAACTGTTGCGGAGCAGGAGAGCTGGTATACCACCACAGACCCCTGCTCCACTGCGCCGCCATCACGCAACGACGTGACGGCGACGTGCGGATCGTGCGGCACGTTGGACATCCGGACCACTTCCGGGACCGAGTACTCATCCGGATCCGGGATTGGGCCTGCCGGCAGCAGAAGAACAATTGCCCATTCGCTGCACTTGTGCACCGCCGCGCACGCCCTGGAAAACGCTGGCCGCCCGTGCACAACCCACAGTGGTGGCGGGCTTATGCCGCCCCCGGCGTGAGGAGTGAGCAGGGGGACGAACGCCGGATCGTCTTGCTGTTGGTAGCCCTCAAAGACGTCCCCCAACAGAAACAGGAGGGCGGCTAGCGGGACGAACGGCATGGACAGCCCCGGGTTGGCCGGGTCCCATCCTTCCTCCCTGTATCCGCCCACCACATACACGTCCCCCGCAGCGGACTGTCTATTGCGTTTGCTGGCCTTCTTTCGGCGCACCGGGTGTATTAGCCGGTGAGTCAACGGACCGGGCAGCTGCGGCCGGAAGACGTCGCGAAGCCCCTTGGGCCACACGTGGTCCAGCTGGTGGGGCCCTACTCCCGCGTGCGGAAGGTGCAGGTGGTCCTCATGGCACTCCTGAAGCTGGACCGCCCAGTGCCCAGGCGCAAGGCAGGGGAGCCGCGCATGCAGGAGGTCATTTGCGGGATCAGTCAGGGACTGTACCGCCGCATCTGTGCGGGGCCCCGATAGAATGCAGATGTCCCTACCCTTGAAGGTATAGGATTGGGACACCCACTTCCGCCCCGCCCACTGCACTTGCGGCAGATGGGCGTGTACACACGAGTACACCGACGATGGCATGAGAAGCCCTACGCGCAACGTCCCCATCGCCCTGAGTACCCTGTCCACCCACGTATTGCTAGCGTGTGTGGCGAATGACGCAGAGGGCACCATGAACTGCCCGCACACTCCGTACTGCTTGTGCATTTCTCGGAGCATGGCCCGCAGCTCATCCCGGACTGCCGTCGACCTGTGGTGGGTGAGCTGAGCCATGGTCGCCACGACGGAGTCGCGGCATATAACCTGGACATCCGCCAACCGTAGCCCATGACCTGACCGCACCGCCACGTTGGACAGGTCCTTGGGCAGCTTCTCGAACTGCAGGGCCGCAGCCTTGATGGCACTATTCAGCTTGATCACCGCCTCTGCCGTGTCGGACAGGTAGGGCGCCGCGTACCGCGCGATGCCTCCAACCACAGCCGCCATCACCTCATGAGGCACCGACGCCGGCCCCAACGTGTTCTTGCACCAGCCCAGCAGCGCTTCACACCGGAGTACATGTTTCTCCTTCATGGTCGCCATCCCCCTGGGATCGAGGCGCAGGCCCAAGTATGGTACCGTGCCCTTGGCACGTAAGCATACCCATGGGGCCGCCGTGTCCCCCGGGTTCAGGTATACCATAATCGAATGGATGTGAGCAGTATTGGCATAGGCGCATTTGCCCGCGTTGAGGGACATGCCCATGTCAGTGAGATACCGCGCTATCGCCGCCGCATACTCCAGGAATTGCGGTAGGGAGTGCGCTATCAACAGGAGGTCATCACAGTACGCCTGCACCAGGGGTGGCACCGCATGGCGAGCATCTCCCCGCGCCTTGCAGGCGAGGCTCCGCAGGAGAGGCTCCAAAAGGAGGAGGTAGAGCACAGCGCTCTCCGCACTGCCCTGCCGCAGGCCCCTGTGGAGTCGTATGCTTGGCGTCGGGCCGTGCGCGGTGATGATGCGCACCAGAGACCCGCAGCTGAGGGTGTGGAAGAGCCTGATGAGCTCTTCCGGGACACCCATGTGGCGCAGGAGGAGCGCTAGCGCTCCGTGCGGCGCTGTGTCAAAAGCTTTTGACACATCGAAGGCCAGGACGTGGTTTTCCTCCAGCCCACGCTGCAGCCTGCGCTGGGCCAGGAACACCGGGGCAGCCGCCGTGGAGCCCGGCATGGCTCCGAAGTTCCAGTCCGCGGCCAGTCCCTTGCGTGCCAGAACAGCTGTGAACCTTCGCATGAGGGGAGTCATGAGCATTCGCATGTCTTGCTGCCCCAGCGCTATCGGCCTGTACTCGTCCAGGTTGCCCGTGGCCGTGCCCTTGGGCATCAGCCAGATAATGGCCTCGTGCCAGGACTCCGGGACGTCCGCACCCCGCAGGATTGCCTTGTACGCATGCACCAGGAGCCCCTGCACCGGTTCAGGCAGCTCTGCTATGAGGGCAGCCGTGACCCGGTTGGACCCCGGAGCTTTGTCTTCCGCCACGGCCTGCCTCACGGCGTCTTTAAGGTCCTGCATGGTGTAGTCCTGTACCGACCTCCATTCCTCCGGCACCCCTGTGGGAATGTGGGCTCGGACCAGCCGCTCGAAGGCCGGCAGGTTCACAGGCCGCTTGGCGTACAGCGCCTCCCAATACCTCTGGACCTCACCGATGACGTCCGAGGCCTCCAAGAGCACCTTCTCCGACTCGCGGACGCGTACGGACCATAGGCCTGACGGGGCATAGTTCACCACGTTGATGGCCCCCCGTATCGCCGTCCATCGGAGCTGCAGATCCGGTACCCTGCCCCGCCAGTAGTCCTTGATGGACCGGCGCCTGTTGCTCCTGAGGACATCCCGCAGCTCCTCCACGCGTGTCTCCAGCTGGCGGACCTGTTGGTCCAATGCGGCACGCAGGTCCTCTACCGAGGCGGGGGACAGGTCGGGGTCCACTCGCCGGAGGTGCTGTAGCAGGGCAGTCGCTTCCTGGGAGTGGAGTCCGGCCGCCGCCGCGTCCCGTTGCCACAGCTGATGGGCGCGCCAGGCCAGGGCCTGCTGATCCGAGAGGACCCGGTCCAACGACGCCTCCGTTTCCGCCTGCCCGTACGGGTACTGCGGGTCCACTCCTGAAGGCATGCGCACTCCCGTGACCCTGGACACGTCATCACGGAAGGCGTAGAGCAGGTCAAAGACCGCTTGCACCTCCGACGTGCCCATGGTGGCAGTGTCCTGGTCCGACGAGAGCCACGCCTGTAGCCGCCAATCCCCGCAGGCCTTCTGCAGTACTGCCGCTGTCGCCTCACGAACCCCCGGGGAGTCCGGGCGTATGGCATGCAGCCTGCCCTGGGCGTGTGAGTAGGCCATCCTGGTGACCCTCTCCTTGCCGGCCACCGCTAGCGGGATGTCCAGGACCACAGGGCCATGATCCGACCTTAGTGACGCAGGAGACCGCCCCGGCGCCAAGTGAGGGCGCTAACGCGCCGCCCATGGGACCAGAGGCGAGTTTAGAAGGAAGGAGTCCAGTCGGTGCCCTGCTCTCGCCGGCCTCCTGTCCTCCTCCCGTTCCGGGCCTGCCCTGTGGAAACCACACTGTTCCCACAGGGCTTGGAACCTCCTCGTGGTAGGGTGCCACGGGGACTCCAGCCACACGTTGAAGTCCCCTCCGAGGAGCACGGCCCTGGTGCCACCCGCGCTCTTGGCCGCCGCGTACATGGCCACGTCAGCCCAGAAGGACGCCTTAGACGCCCAGGAGTCGCCGCCGCTACCCGGGCCGTGGACGTTGATGACCGTGAGGGTGCCACCTGCGGTCACCACATCGAGGGCCATGGCCTTGCCTGGCACGATGTCCACGATATCTCGAACTTCCTCCGCGGCGAACACGTCCGCCCGAAGGGCAATCAAGAGCCCGCCGCGCACCGCCGCCGCGGACGCCGCCTGGGCATCCACCCCTGGGTACGTATGATACCCGTGGTGACGCCACTGGTTCTCGGAGTGCACCACACCTTGTGGGTCCTGCAGGCCGGTCTCCTGGAATAGGCCCAGGATGGCACCCTCGGCTTTCATGATGCTCGCCGCCACCGCTTCACCGTCGAGCATACCTGGGGCCACTGGTACGCCGTCCCCCCGCATCGAGCCCTGGACGTTCCAGGACACCCCCGCTCGGGTGTCGGAGGCCGGGCCCCTTCATGGCTGCACATGTGGATCGGGGCCCCCCGCCGGATCCGGATCACTGGACGGAGAGGGGCCACCAGCAGGTTCAGGGGGACCACCCGCACCCGGCGCGGGCGGCCGGCGAGGTGGCCCCTGACCCCGTGGGCCTCCGCCCGAGGCGGTTGCCACCTGCTGAGACCCGGCAGATGCGGCGGGCTCCCCTTCTGCCTGTCCGCCGGATGTACTTGCCGCCGTACTCCCCGTTGAAGACACTGCCCCACTCCGTGCTGCAGACCCAATCGCTCCAGACCGTGCCGCCGACGGCGACACCCCGTGCTCCGCCGCAGGGCGGGCACCCGTGGGCAGCGTGGGCGCTTTGGACCCCGCCTGGGCCGACGCGAAAGGCCCCGCCTGGCCCCCCGGCATAACGCCAGCCATCATGGCCAGCACCTGGTCCCGTTGCGCCGGATCAGTCGCATGGTCCCGCTGGATGTGGTCCAGCAGGTCCTTGGGGTGGAGGTGGGTAGGCCGGCAGTGCGTGCCAGCTTTCCAAGTGCAGTGACCAGCCCCATCCAGCCGAGACCAGGGGCAGACATTGATCGTCTTTGTCCCACGCTGATCCGTGGCCAAGTCACCACCGAAGTGCCGCAGCACATACCGAATGTTGGCATAGGCGCCATATTGAGGCGGGGGGCTCCTCTTGGGCGGCGGCTTGGGCGCCGCTTTCGGGGCCTGCCTCGCGGCCGCGGCCGGGGGTGCCGCAGGCCGTACTGGTGGCACGCTTGGTGGTTGCGGCAGGTGCAGCATTCCTCCCACAGGAAACTGCTCCTCCACCCAGCGGCGCCACGCGTCGGCGAACTTCTCCCGGTCGCCCTCGACCTTCCACCTGGACGTGGAGAACGCCCGGAGCCACGGCCCCATGTTCTCCGCCATGACCAGGCGGAGGGCATCTCCTCCGCTCTGCCGGCGGAAGCGTGTCGCGGCCGCGCCTGCCACGATCCCTTGGAGGTACAGCGCGTCGCCTCCGTCGCCACTCAGTGCACTAAGGTGCAGGGCCTCCAGGTCGGCGGGGCGGACCGTGAGCACCGTGCCCTCTCCGCGATCGTACAGGCGCAGCGCCGAGGAGTGGGGCTCCAACGCCGCCACAACCCAATACCACGCCCGCGACGCGCTATGCAGCAGTGCCAGCGAGGCTGCCGGCCTGTTGCTGGAGGACTGCGCCGCCGGGGCCCTGGGGAGGGCCGCCGCGTGACCCTGCAGCGCCCTGCACATGCCAGCTGCATGCTCAGCCTGCCACATGTTGCTCGGGGCTACGGGCCAGACGTCCTGCCCCTTGATCACCGGCGGCCGCGTGACCTCGACGAAGACCGCCGGCGCCGGCGGGATGTCCTCGGCCGTGCACCTGTGCGCCCTGCGCACCGGCCCCAGCCCACTGAGGCACTCCCGGAACACCCGGTAGCAGGCCGGGCCCCTGGACTGCTGCCTCCTGAGCCGGCACGCGGTGACTACGACCCACTCCAGTCCCCCTGTTTCCACCCGAACACAGGCCCAATACTCCGCCCCCTCCAACACCACCAGCCGCCCCATATCCGCCATGCCCACCGCATGGGTGGAAGGCACGCTCTCCACCCTCAGCCACCGCTTGGCGCTTTCTTCCCACGGCTGGGGGGCATGCATCCGCTGCTGCTGCATCGCGTCCTGCACGTGCTGCAGGGACACCGTCGCCAGCATGGACATCCCCCCGTCCGCCGCCGCCGCCATACACAGCAGGGCATGTTGCATGCGCGCCCCGGGCAGCCCCACGTTGTGCGGGACGTTCGCCAGGTCCAAGGGCGTGCGAGGCGCCGGCAGGGCTTCCAACACCGCTGCAGGCAGCTCCCCCAGGGACGGCGGACGCGCGATGGGCCCCATGTCCCTGTTGAGGACCACCGCCGCCACCCACCGCCTGTCCAGCGCGGACAGGAGGTTGCCCGGCCTCGGCACCCTGAGGAGGGTACCAACGGCGGACATGAGGGCGCACACGCCACAGTCCTTGGTGTTGCCGGCCGGCTGCTGCACCTGTGCCGCCCGGGCCTCCGCCAGCAGATGCTCCGCACCCGGGCATCCCGCCCACTGGCCCCTGGGCGCCATGCGCATCGTCCGGACCGCCATGTCCCACGTGTGCGGCCATTGGGGCGGGGCCCCCGACACCACAGGCCGGCCCAGCGGGTCCACGGCCAACCGCATGTCAGGGGCCACGAGGTGGTGGGCCGTCCAGTGCCGCATGCCCGGCGTCTCCAACCGGTCGAGGTACACCGCCTCTGAGCCCCCCAGCTCGACGTACCTCGCAATGAGGAGGGCAGCCGGGGTTTGGTCGTGCCGCTGGCCTTCCCACCCCTCCCTCGGGAGCATCATGGCATGGGGGGCCAGGCACTCTACCAGGTCGGCTGCCAGCGCGACCACGTCGTCGCTGAGCTCCACCCCATGGTCCGCGGCCACCAGGAAGTGGTGCCTGGGCTTGGAGTACACGTGCTCCAGGGCGCCCTGCAACTCAGCTGGCGGGGGAGAGGCATCTCCGCAGCCCCGCAGCCAGGGGAGTGCGCCTGGGAGACGCCGCCCTGCACCTCCTGACCAGACGGCGGCCTTAAGGACCGGCAGGTCCCGCCAGACAGCCCTAGCGACCTGATCGCGCCAGGGCTGTGGCTTGTTTGCACCCCACTAGAGGACGGCTACCACAGCATGCGTGGTCAGGGGCTCTGCCGTGAGCTGCAACGCTGTCCCCCCGTCGGTCTCGATCACCATGCCCCTTGGGGCAGTGAAGACGTGGCCATCGGCCCCACGGACCGCCACCCATCCCCACAAGACCGCCACGGTCTCCCAGCTGGGATGGCTGGTTCTCCTGGGCAGGACCACCACCGGTGGGCACGGGCCGTTGGCGGCCCACACGCGCCATTCCACTCCCACCAGACGCTCGTGACCAGGGGGCCGGTACACCTGGGGCCACGCGTCTGGGAGCTGGCGATGGACAGCGGTCCACACATCAGCCCCGCCAGCCCGCGTGAACTGGAGTCCCCCCAGGATGTCCCCGTCCACAGGGCTGGGGAGGGGGGCGGTGCGAACTTCCATCCCCTGACCCAGGCGAAGCCCTGGCCCCTCTCGGTCTCCCAGCAGCGAGACCTCCGGGTCTGTGGCCGCAAGACGAGCCGCCACCGTGGGGAGATGCGGGGAGACAGTCCACGGCTGGACTGAGACGGGCTCGCGCGGGAGGTCAGGGCAGGCCGCCACAGCACTGCCATCCCTCGCCCAGCTGAGCGCCTTGTCCCACCACTGCGCCCACGCACCCGGCGCTGCCGGCAACGACCAGGACAGGTACGTCACGACCGCCTTAGCCTGCCACTCGCGAGGGTCCATGCCGGCGGGGTGTGTGTGCCACGTGCACACCCATCCCAGATTGGCTTCCTGGACGGCGACCACGTCCCTCCACGGGACCACCGGGAACGGAGTGAGCAGGGCCGCCATGCCACATGGCAACGCCACCGCCCACTCGGTCAGGCCCCCACTCTCCAACGCATACCCCACCGCCGGGAGCCCTCCCCCTTGCGCCTTTGCCACCGCTTCCTGCAGCAACGTTCCGTGGCCCCGGCCGTGGTCCTGGCTGCGGTCCAGGCTGAGGGCCCCCACACGGGCCATGGCCTGGAGGATCACGAGTAATTCCTGGGGTACTCCCCGCGGCACTGGCGGCTGGGGGTGGGCGAACCGGCAGGCATCTGCCCGCATGCACCACCCCTTGGCCCAGTGCCTGCAGGTTTCCACCTCCCCCGTCTTCGGCCCAGCCTTATCCGCTACCCCCATCTCCCGTGGACCCACCTCACGCGCCTCCTTCGCCCCCACGATCACCAGCTCCTCGTCCCGCTCCCCGGCGCTCTGTGCCTCTTCACCCTTGAACTCCGGCTCCTCGTCCTGCTCCATGGCGACTTGTGCCTCCTCACCCCTCCTGCGTTGGTCCTCCTCCTCCAGTGCCTCCGCCGTCGGCGGCGGGCCCGCAGCATCCGTGTACTTCGCCAGGGCCGCCGCCACAATGGCCTGCACGTCCACCTCCTCCCCGGCCACCTCCGGCTGATCCTGCTGCTGCTCCTCCTCCGTGGGTTGCTCTTGCCCCACCCCGTCACCGCCACGGCCTGCTTCCTCGTCACCCCCCACCGGGATCGCGTGTTCGGACCCCTGGGGGGCGGCGCTCCCGTCGAGGCGCGTGCCCACCACCACCAGCAGCTTGAGGTCACCGCCGCGGCTCTCAAGGCGGTAGCTGCTGGTGGTGGGGACGAGGACCGCCCCATCCCCGGTCAGCAGCAGGCGGTCCGCGTCGAATATATATATATATATATATATATATATATATATATATATATATATATATATATATATATATATATATATATATATATATATATATATATATATATATATATATATATATATATATATATACATATATATATATATATATATATATATGTATATTACTACACCCCTCTCCCCTCAAATTTAGCTAACAAGCAACAAGCAACAACAACAACAACAACAACAACAAGCACGTCACCATTCCGTTTTGGCCATTGCACCTTCCCAACGCCTCGGGCTTGACTCTACTTTAGCCATCCTAGAGCCTAGGTAGTGGCCTTGGCAAATCCAAGTTTTGAGCCAGAAACTCACCGGTGGCGGCCCGGGGCGGGTACGCCAAGTCGGGAGGTGCCCTCCCAAATCTGTGCAACTTTGGGCCAAAAACAGCCATTTTTTCGCCCAAAACAGCCCTAGTAAGGGTTCAAAACGGCCAAACGAAGGCAAACGGCCGCTACATTGCACGTGCGGCTTGACTTTCTCGTGGCCAAGGGATCTTTGGCGCCCTCCAACTCCACGATATGTCTGAGAAATGGCCCAAAAAGGCGCCAAAAAGCCCCAAAAACTGCGCAATGTGCACCAGCACCCCGAAACCAAGAACGGGCCGTATCTTGGGCTACGTGGCTCAAAAACGAATTCCGAGGGCACCTAGTCCACCCGCAGCCCCCCACTTTTTATGATCTCCAAGCCTCAGAATCGCCCAACGAGACACGTAGACCCCCGTACCAGCGGTCACTTGGTGCAGCCGGAGGGCCGGCCAGCCCACGCACAGTGGGGGCCTATGGTGGGTCCACCAGGGTCCCCGGGGCGAAAAAAAGATTTTTTCCAAAGTTGTTCCTAGACGGCCGGGGATGCTCAAACAAGTGTTTTTAGGCCGTTTTTAGCCCGTGGTGGTGCGTTTTGGGCCATGGAAAATCCCAAAATGCCTTGAAAATGGGCCGTTTGGGGACCAACAATGGGTCAAAAATGGGTCAAAAACGCATTTTTCCAAAAAGGATCCTGGACCATTTATGATGCTCAAACAAGTGGTTTTAGCCCATTTTGAGCCCTTGGTGACGTGTTTTGGCTCATGGAAAATCCCAAAATGCCTTGAAAATGGGCCATTTTGGGACCAAAAAGGGGTCAAAAATGGGGCAAAAACGCGTTATTCCACAAGTGATCCCGGACCATTTGAGATGCTCAAACAAGTGTTTTTAGCCTGTTTTGAGCCCGTTTTGACGCAATGTTAGGCAGTAGGAAGTGTGAGCTATGCAATTGTCCTCGGATGAACAATGGGAAGCAAGCAAAATGAAGCCTCAACCAATGTGTGACCGGCGATACACAATCCAATTCGGAAATCAGCAATGAAGCATGGAGACCAGTTTCGGCTCGAAATGAGCCCTCATCAGTCCCAAATACTGTAATGAATGAACAAATCACACCACAGACAGGGTGTTAAAGGAATAGAGATAAACAATCAAAATCACAGCGATAAGGCGACAATGTTAGGCAGTAGGAAGTGTGAGCTATGCAATTGTCCTCGGATGAACAATGGGAAGCAAGCAAAATGAAGCCTCAATCAATGTGTGACCGGCGATACACAATCCAATTCGGAAATCAGCAATGAAGCATGGAGACCAGTTTCGGCTCGAAATGAGCCCTCATCAGTCCAAAGTACTGTAATGAATGAACAAATCACACAACAGACAGAGTGTTAAAAGAATAGAGATAAACAATCAAAATCACAGCGATAAGGCGACAAATTCACGTCTTTATAAAAAATCAAAAGCAGGCTGTGCGCGCGACGTGTTTTTGCGACTTGCGCGCGATCTCTGTCCGGGATACTGGCTTGCCCTCCCTTAGGAGAGGGACATCCATGCTTACGACTCATATAGGTCACAAAGTAGGTCCACCGACTCTTGTGAATGGCATTCCCCATGGGATTTTTTCGCAAAGGCATTCAAAGACCGAAACATTATCTTGTGCCATCTCCTCCCCAAAGACAACGAAGGCTTAGGCGTATGGAAAAGCTTCAAACCCGGTATAGGGGTGCTCAAATTAGACTTCAATCAACCCACCAATGCACTCCAACTTATAGGCAAAGAGCGACTACAAAACGAACGGAATGCGTGGAACACACCAGTCGTGTGGCGACATTTTCTACAAGCATATCGATTTTTGTCTTCCCAATTGAGCGGCAGTGGTGAGAACGTGTGGGTGGGATACCCCAAGCGTGCACACGCCAACGTCAACCGACGCACACAAAGGCGAAAGTAAAAATGATGTGAACACAAACGCAAGAAGCGTGCACACTCACCCTTTATCCATGAGGTCCGATACTTTCGTGGATGGTCGCTACACCACGGTATGTATGCCGCCGCATGCGTGGGCTTGAAAAACGCACAATGCCGAAGTGGGGATAATGATAAGACAAACAGATCCATGAATGGCACACCCCCTGGGCTACCAAGCGCCAAAACATCGAAAGTTAAATGGCTCGGGTATACTTTATGCAACCACGACAACACGTGTGGTGTAGATGACGCATCATGCACCAAAAGCACATCGTCAATAAATTGCAAGGTGGCAGAGGGGAAGGAGGCACATGCCTTGAGGACAAAGGCCCTCAAAATTAGATTTGCCCACGGTGGAGCACATCGTGCCCCCCTAGCGAAACCCGACACTTGACGGTAGATGCCTACTGCAGGTGCAACAAATAAATTCGTCGTGAAGACAAGATAGAGAAGGAATTCCCCAAGGGACAACCCAGCATCATGTGAAATGGTAACGAATGGTAAAGTGCACGCCAAAAAATGGAAATGGGCCACATTCATCGGCTGCAACAACCAAAGCATTAATTCACGTTCACTATCAGTAATGGAGGCGGAAAATGTCCGATCATTCACAAACTTATTGCGCCAATATCTATATGCAAACGACACGTCGGGCCATTGGATACGCGTGTACAAGTTTGAAAAATCAAAGGATGTAAGGACCGGGCTCTCAAAGGCAAAGCGTTCAAGGTTTAATGGTAAACGTTGCAACACATCAAACGTATCCACTAGAACCGAAGTCAATGGATGGGCCATGTGATCACACTTGAGAAAAGTTAACCCAACAAATGTGAGTAGCGTTGCCGGCACGGAAGTATACCAGCTCCGGAGAGCCGTAATCGGTCTACTCGCCCACCCACCATGCATATCCCAAGAAATTTTACTACATTTGTGGGTCTTCACCAAAATATAGAAATTCGGCATAGACAATGGGGGTGAAAATGAGAAGAAACCATCCAATAAATATCTCAACTCTTCCGATAAATCATGGGAGTTAGCTTCCAAGTATTCAAAAATGCATGTGCGCCATTGGTTCGCTTGTGACAACCATAGGGATACATTTTCGTCAGAATGGGGCGCCAATTTAGCATACACCAAATTTCCATTCACCTTGGAATCCGAAAGATGTCTATTCACCACAACAAATTGCATTTTGAATTGCAAAATCATTGGGTGCAATGGCTCCCAAAATTTTGCTTGAAGGGTGGGTATATATATATATATATATATATATATATATATATATATATATATATATATATATATATATATATACACACACACACACACATATATATATATATATATATATATATATATATATATATATATATATATATATATATATATATATATATATATATATATATATATATATATATATATATATATATATATATATATATATATATATATATATATATATATATATATATATATATATTACTACACCCCTCTCCCCTTAAATTTAGCTAACAACAAGCAACAACAAGCAACAAGCAACAACAACAACACGTCTCCTTGCCGTTTTGGCCATTGCTCCGTCCGAACGCTTCGGATCTTTTCCCCATGTAGCCATCTTGGAGCCTAGGTGGTGGCCTTGCCAAATCCAAGTTTTGAGCCAGAAACTCACCGGTGGCGGCCCGGGGCGGTGGCCCCAAGTTGGGAGGTGCCCTCCCAAATCTGCGCTGTTTTGTGCCTCAAAGCAGCCTTTTTTGGCCCAAAACGGCCCCCAAACCTAGTCAAAACGGCCAAACGAAGGAAAACGGTGGCCACACTGCACGTGCGGCTTGACTTCACCGTGTCAAAGAGCCCTCTAGTGCCCTTCAACTCCACGATATGTCCGAGAAACGGCCCAAAAAGGTGCCAAAAAGCCCCAAAAACGGCGCAATATGCACCAACCCCCCGAAACCAAGCAAGGACCCTATCTTGGGTTACGTGGCTCAAAATCCGATTCCGAGGGCACCTAGTCCACCCGCAACCCCCCACTTTTTATGGATTCCAAGCCTCAGAATCGCCCAACGATCCACGTAGACCCCCGTACCAGTGGTCACTTGGTGTAGCCGGAGGGCCGGCCAGCCCACGCACGGTGGGGGCCAAAGGTGGGTCCACCAAGGTCCCCGGGGCGAAAAAAAGATTTTTTCCAAAGTTGTTCCCGGACCACTTGGGATGCTCAAACACGTGTTTTTGGCCCGTTTTGAGCCCGTGGTGGCGCGTTTTGAGCCATGGAAAATCCCAAAATGCCTTGAAAATGGGCCGTTTCAAAACCAAAAAAGCGTCAAAAATGGGTCAAAAACACGTTTTTCCAAAAGTGATCCTAGACCATTTTGGATGCTCAAACAAGTGTTTTTAGCCCATTTTGAGCCCGTGGTGATGCATTTTGGCCCATGGAAAATGGCAACCATCAAAAAGTCCGGGGTGATCAAACCGTCCATGCTGTGAGCGCCAGATTCCGCAAGACGAGGCGCTATACAAAAGTCGTTTGTTGCGTGTTGATGCATTTTTATTGGCAACTGCTTAGAAAGTGTCCCAAGGGACCAAATCATCTTTTGTTTGAGGGGGAAGAAGGGTTGTGCAAATGGGGTGTAAGCGGGGAGGTGTGATGTACCTTGATGGCGGTGGGGTCCAAAACCACCGAACCAAGTTTCAATGGCCACACGTCCGCACTAACCTTTCCACCCCCCCCTATATATGTGTGTCTGTTGTAAGTCTAACCCCTTGCTCGCCTCAGGAGCCCACCCCCCTGAGGTTCGCAGTGCGGCTGCGAATACCCAAGCCGATGCTACCCTCCCCCGCATTGGGGTGAGGGGCGGTGCGAACCGTCGGATCACACCTGGGCCGCATAGCCAACCGTTCGGAGGTGCCCGACAAAGGTGGCAGATTGGGTCCGCCTCTCCGCTTATCCACAACACACACATGAGTAACACCCCTACTTTCCTTGTGAGGCATCTAAGACGAATAGCAACGTCGGCATGGGAGAGGGGTGTAGATTAGAGGTATATATATATATATATATATATATATATATATATATATATATATATATATATATATATATATATATATATATATATATATATATATATATATATATATATATATATATATATATATATATATATATATATATATATATATATATATATATATATATATATATATATATATATATATATATATATATATATATATATATATATATATATATATATATATATATATATATATATATATATATATATATATATATCCTCTAAACTAATCTAATCTAAAAATGGGCTCAGAACACTTGTTTGTGCACCCCCAATGGTCTAGGGTCACTTTTGGAAAAACGCGTTTTTGACCCATTTTTCACCCATTTTGGGTCCCAAAACGGCCCCTTTTCAAGGCATTTTGGGATTTTCCATGGGCCAAAACGTGTCACCACGGGCTCAAAATGGGCTAAAAACACTTGTTTGAGCATCCCATATGGTCCAGGATCACTTTTCGAAAAATGCGGTTTTGACCCATTTTTGACGCATTTTTGGTCCCAAAACGGCCCATTTTCAAGGTATTTTGGGATTTTCCATGGCCCCAAAACGCGCCAGCACGGGCTCAAAACAGCCTAAAAACACTTGTTTGAGCATCCCAAGTGGTCTAGGAACAACTTTGGGAAAAAGAATTTTTTTCGGAAGGGGCAATGGCCAAAACGGAATGGTGACGTGCTTGCTTGTTGTTGTTGCTTGTTAGCTAAATTTAAGCGGAGAGGGGTGTAGTAATATATATATATATATATATATATATATATATATATATCCTCCAATCTACACCCCTCTCCCAACTCTAGGTGGCTCCAGCACACGGCTCTAAGGTACGTGCGAAGGGCACAAAGTGGTGCATACATGTGGTGGAAGGGGCTACACTCGGTCAAAACGGGCTCAAAACGGGCTACAAACACTTGTTGGAGCACCCCAAATGGTCCGGGATCACTTTTGGAAAAACGCGTTTTTGACCCATTTTTGACCCATTTTTGGTCTCAAAATGGCCCATTTTCAAGGCATTCTGGGATTTTCCATGGCCCAAAACGCGCCACCACGGGCTCAAATCGGCCGAAAAACACTTGTTTGAGCATCCCAAGTGGTCTACGAACAACTTTGGAAAAAATGATTTTTTTCGCCCTGGGGACCCTGGTGGACCGACTGTTGGCCCCCACTGTGCGTGGGCTGGACGGCCCTCCGGCTGCACCAAGTGACCATTAGTACGGGGGTCTACGTGTCTCGTTGGGCGATTCTGAGGCTCGGAAACCATAAAAAGCTGGGGGTTGCGGGTGGACTAGGTGCCCTCGGAATTCGTTTTTGAGCCACGTAGCCCAAGATACGGCCCGTTCTTAGTTTCGGGCTGCTGGTGCACATTGCGCAGATTTTGGGGCTTTTTGGCGCCTTTTTGGGCCATTTCTCGGAAATATCGTGGAGTTAGAGGGCACCAAAGGTCCCTTGGTCACGAGAAGGTCAAGCCGCACGTGGAGTGTAGCAGCTGTTTGCCTTCGTTTGGCTGTTTTGAGCCCTTACTAGGGCCGTTTTGGGCGAAAAATGGCTGTTTTTGGCCCAAAACTGCGCAGATTTGGGAGGGCAGCTACCGACTTGACGCCCCCGCCCCGGGCCGCCACCGGTGAGTTTTTGGCTCAAAACTTGGATTTGGCAAGGGCACCACCTAGGCTCTAGGATGGCTAAAGTAGAGTCAAGCTCGAGGCGATGGGAAGGTGCGGTGGCCAAAACGGAATGGTGAAGTGTTGTTGTTGTTGTTGCTAGCTAAATTTAAGGGGAGAGGGGTGTAGTAATATATATATATATATATATATATATATATATATATATATGTATATATATATATATATATATATATATGTATATATATATATATATATATGTATATATGTATATATATGTATATATATGTATATATATATATATATATATATATATAAATGTATATATATATATATATATATATATATACAAGTGGTTTTAGCCCATTTTGAGCCCGTGGCGACAGGTTTGGGCTCATGGAAAATCCCAAAATGCCCTGAAAATGGGCCATTTTGGGAGCAAAAATGGGTCAAAAATGGGTCAAAAACGTGATCCCGGACCATTTGAGATGCTCAAACAAGTGTTTTGAGCCCATTTTGAGCCCGTTTTGACCGAGTTTAGCCCCTTCCACCACATGTATGCATCACTTTGTGCCCTTCGCCCGTACCTTAGAGCCGTGTGGTGGAGCCACCTAGAGTTGGGAGAGGGGTGTAGATTGGAGGATATATACATATATATATATATATATATATATATATATATGTATATATATATATATATATATATATATATATATATATATATATATATATATATATATATATATATATATATATATATATATATATATATATATATATATATATATATATATATATATATATATATATATATATATATATATATATATATATATATATATATATATATATATATATATATATATATATATATATATATATATATATATATATATATATATATATATATATATATATATATATATATATATATATATATATATATATATATATATATATATATATATATATATATATATATATATATGGCACAAGGCGGGTGGGCCCCCCCCCCCACCCGGCCCCACCCGCCGGGCTTTGGTTGGGACCAAAGACCTCCCCCCCCTATTTTTGGGTCGAGAAATTCAAAAAAAGAGGAATTAGAGTGATTGGGGACGGTGGGCGGCCGCTATGACCCTTCAAAGTTGCTAAAAATAGGTATTTCTTACCGAGTGACATCATCCCCAAAAATAGCCTCAAAATCCTAAAAATAGCCCTCTTCACGGCACAAAACCCACAAAACCCCCAGCCTATTGCTGTCAATGCCTTCATTTGGATCCATTCATCACCCTTTTGCCCCACTAGGGGCAGGGGAAGGGCCACCTACACCCCAGCGTACCAATTTTCCAGCCAACCTTGCATATTTTGGGGATGATGTCACTCAGTAAGAAACACCTATTTTTTGCAACTTTGAAGTGTCATAGCGGCCCACCACCGGGCTTTGGTTGGGACAAAAGACCTCCCCCCCCTATTTTTGGGTCGAGAAGTTCAAAAAAAGAGGAATTAGAGTGATTGGAGACGGTGGTGGGCCGCTATGACCCTTCAAAGTTGCTAAAAATAGGTATTTCTTACCGAGTGACATCATCCCCAAAAATAGCCTCAAAATCCTAAAAATAGCCCTCTTCACGGCACAAAACCCACAAAACCCCCAGCCTATTGCTGTCAATGCCTTCATTTGGATCCATTCATCACCCTTTTGCCCCACTAGGGGCAGGGGAAGGGCCACCTACACCCCAGCGTACCAATTTTCCAGCCAACCTTGCATATTTTGGGGATGATGTCACTCAGTAAGAAATACCTATTTTTTGCAACTTTGAAGTGTCATAGCGGCCCACCACCGTCTCCAATCACTCTAATTCCTCTTTTTTTGAATTTCTCAACCCCAAAATAGGGGGGGGGGGGTCCTTGGCCCCAACCAAAGCCCGGCCGGTGGGTCCGTGGAGGGGGGGGGGGGCCACCCGCCTTATGCCATATATATATACATATATATATATATATATATATATATATATGTATATATATATATATATATATATATATATATATATATATATATATATATATATATACATATATATATATATATATATATATATATACATATATATATATATATATATACATATATATATATATACATATATATATATATATATATATATATATATATATATATATATATATACATATATATATATATATATATATACATACATACATGTATATATATATATAGGGGGGGGGTACGAAAAAACGGTGATACCGCAAATTTTTTGCGCCCCCCCCCCCGCCCCTTTGCCTCCCCCTGCTAGTGCCACATTTCCCACAACTCTCGAACGCCAAAGAGGGACCCACGGTGCTCCATGACGTCCAATGTATACTAAGTTGGAAAGCACACACGACAGAGGCAGCAAATGCAGTCGGCACCTTCACAAGGTCCCAACAAGGCCAAACCCGGAGGCCACCTGTCAATATCTAATGGTAAGAAGGGGTCTCAACCCCGGGGCCGTACACCGCATCCCAACAGCATCCTCGACAACCAGAAGGCCAAGGCGCGTTGGGGCCATGCTGCCCCACGGGCGAATGAGGGCAGCCACCGCCACCACACCCCGCTATGCCCCTTGCACCCAAAAGTAGTGGGTTCGTGCCCCGCCCTCTCGCCAGTGGTGGGAGAAGCTCAAAAACACTCTCCCCAAGGAAGAGGTGATCTCGCAACGCTCGGTGCAGAGGTGGCATTGACCAAGTGGCTTGAAGCTAGTCCCACCATCCGCTCGCAGAATCTATTGCGGTGCTCCTCCGCGCCAAATTGATGGCGCATCGCACAGCAAACTGGGCAAGCCGTCTCTGATAGCATCACTAGCACATACAGGCGTGCTTGGGCGCCTAGGAGGACTCACCTGACAGGCACATGGGCCAACATGCTCTTGGGCGCTTGGTGCAACAAACCTTGGCGCCGCGTGCACCTCAACTCAACTACCGCATCCAACCGACAGTCACTTGCCAGTACGCTTGTGACAGCCACCACGCCGTCCGCGGTCCCGAACATGATAAATCTCTGGACCGCGATGGGGAGGGGGGGGGGGGGGGGCAAGGCAAAAGCCCCCCCCCCCAAACACAGGAAGAGTCCCCCCAGCACGGTGCACCCTCACATATCACGCCTGTGACCTCACTCAGTTAGTGATTCAAGCAAAGTAGTTCCCACACTGCCCTCGCCGCCTCCTCCGCCCGTGCCCTCGAACCTCCCAAGTCATGTACTATCCTTGACAGACATTTAGCTGGCTGCAGGTGACACGGGACCCAAACTAGCCCGAGCACAATCCCCTAATTGCATAGAACACGCGCCAAACCACGCAACACAAGCTGTTGCAGAGTGGGGCGGCTCTGGGCTTGTAGCCGAAGCCCATGTAATGGCCCGGTGCTCTGTCATTTGTTGTGAAGCAAACGGACGAAACGGCGGCTGGAAAATACAACCCCTCCCCAAAATGATTCCAGTGCACTCACCCGCCATACCCCGTTGTCCTTAGCCCCATCCACCAGACAGTGAAGTCCCCCACCCACACATTGGGAGGCGGTAACTGCAAGTAGGCCCCAAAGCGGAAAAGCCAGAGCTGCAGCCATTGAGCCCCAAAAGGCGCATGCTAGGGTTCGGCCGCAAGGGTCATGAGCGTAGCCGGGCCGTGGAGGACCTTAAGCAGCACGCCTTGGCTAGGTAGGTGCTCGCCCTCCAACATGCGCCCCCCAATGTAGCCAACACCAAGCTCCCGCCGCAAAGGGGCAAGCCAAGCCACGTGGCAGCGCATGCCAATTCAAGAGGCCCAACAAGCTCCGCGAGTGCTGGGGCTGCTACCCGCCAACCACCAACCAGAGCCAAGTCACCCACAGTTGCAAAAGTGCTTGGGGTTGGCTAGCCACGACGTGAAGCCCGAAGACGCGATTTACGCCACAAAGACCGGCCGCAACATGGTCTTCGGGCTAATCAAGAAATCTGCCCCAGCGAGGGCTGCCACTTTTCCGTTCCCCCACCCTCCTGAGCACCAGATGGTTGGTAGAGTCCAAATAGTGGACAAGCAAAACCCCCTCAACGAGAACCTCCAGCAATACGCGTGGCAGGGCCGTCTAGCAGAGGTAGGCGCTTTATTTCCATCCAAACGTGAGGCGGCCGAGTTTGGCGGGTGCCGCTCTAGGTGCCGGCTGAAAACAAAAAAATTGGGCGGGCCGCCGCAAGCCGCCTCAAGGACTAGAAGGCGTTCTTGAGGTCCGTATGCAAGCCATAAAAAGGGGATGTCCAGTTGGACCTCGACGAGTGCGCGGGACTCGTCCTCACATGAGGATAGGCGAAAAGAGGGGGGGTTGGTGCCGTCCTGCACTAATTAGCTTGACATAGCTAAGGATCAAGCTGATCTTCTTGGAGGACTTCGGGATGATGAAAAGGTTGCACACCGGGGGGCGGGGCTCTTCTGGTACCTCGTAGACCTTTGCCCCCCTCAACACCCGCACAAGGTGTTCCACCTACCTCTTAGCGGCGAAGTCCGCCATCCCGCCCCCCCCCCCCCCCGTGTAGAACCGGAGACCACCTCCTTTTAGAGGTCAAGGGGTAGGTCAAATGAACCTTTCGGGCCAAGCCCCTTGTCCAAGATCCCGGTCCTCGGAACTAGAGACATGGAGTTGTGAAGGCATGCTTCCCGGGTCTCGGGGTGAGGGAGCTCAGGGCCGCCACGAAAGCTAGGACGGCCTCCGCCAGCCTAAAGTCCTGCACCGTGTCGAAGAAGCAACCGTGCACCACCTGAAGCCTCTTTACGAGAAGCCACATGCTACACCGGAGGTGTGCCGCCATCTAGTGCAACTGGGCGGTGAGGGATTGCATCATCCGCAAGTACGGGGGCAGATTCACGACCATGCGCCTTCGTGGCTATTGCAGAACAGCTAGCAAAGAAGGCACAAAAGGCCGGGAAGGAGCCGTGCTCCTCCCCTGCCTAGGAACCACCCGCCATGGGACCTTCTTCTCATGCCTTCCCACCCATCCTCTGACTTTACCCACAGCTCCTCTTCGGAGATGGCAACCGTGATTTTTGGGCCACACAACGTCTGCCAGTTTGAGGCCGTGCAATGGTGGCTTGTCACATGGGGGCTGGACGACCCAAGCCCCACACACAGCGATTTTGGCGCAGGCATAGGCCACGGAGATGGCCCACCACTCCAGCCCGCTCCGGCGCCCCCACAGAGGACCGGCCCCCATGCCCCCGTGCAGAACTGCAGCCGGCTTTGTGCCTCCCCATCACCTTCACAGTTGGAGTCGTCCTCGGTGTCCACGTCACAGTCGAGGCAAATGGGGCCTTCTTGCTTGGTTCCGGTTTGCCACCTCCCGCCGGCTGGGGCTATGGGGCTCCGGAGGAGGCCAAAGATGGTCCATCTCCGAGGGGTTCGCCATCCTCACGGGCCGCAAAAGCCAAAAGTCGGCACTCCATCCCGGGAACAAATACCTCAGCCCCCCCAATGACCATCACGCACACAGGCAACGGGTGCTAAAGGGTGTGAGAAAACCAATATGGGTACCACGGGGCGCGGACTTTGCTTGGCTGTGGGTTTGCTATTGTTAGCTTTGTCGGTGTGTGGAAAGCTATGGCAACCCCGGGGTTCATAGCATTCCCCAAATACAAAGGAGGCCAACAGCCTTGAACTTCACACTGCTCCATGCGAAGCTGTTGCCAAGGGCCGCCCACGCCTCCACTAGGGTACCGAATTGTTGAGCCCCGGCACTAGTGCCGCCAGCCCCGGTGTAGCGTCTCACCTATGTGGTCTGGGGACTGGTTGAAACAATCCCAAGTATGCCAGGTGAAGAGGTCGCCAGCAAGCACCGACAATCCCAAAGATAATTTTGCTTCGTTGCAGCATGCCGCGGCATGCTTCAAGCTGTTGGGGGAGGGTACAATGATTTTCCAAAAGACACATAGGTGTCAAAAAGCGGACCAAAGCAGAGTTACACGCATGTCCGGCCACTTTGCAAAGGTCAACACCGCTGCATCAATTCATAAGTGGGTGTGTTTCTACTACTCCTCCTCACATCTTTGCTCTTTGTCCATTTTTTTGACATGCATGATTGCCAAAGGGCAGATCGTCTCATGGCTCATATTGAGACGCTAATGTGTTAGGATGTGTCCCCACAGACCGCAGGCCCTCTCCACACGACATGCAGAGTGAGGCCTGCAGACAAAAAAAAACAGCAATGGAGGACAGATAGAATAGGGACATAACAAGGAAATCATTAGTCTTCACCTCCCACCAAGCGACTCTCGCGGGAAATTGTTTGTAGCAGTGGAGAGGGAGTAGACAAAACAATGTATTGCTCTCACTAAGCGCAAGGAATCTCGGGGATCTCCTTGCTCGGTTCGCTGTGTCAGACCACGGTGGGTGTTTGCAACGTGTCACAGTTAAAACGGTCAATGGCTTTTTGTGTTTTTGCCTCGTTCTTGATTAATTTGTGTACCAATTGTCAACTTTGTTGCACGCCATATGTGACGTTGAAGCGATTCAGCAACACTGCGTGCCTGTGCAACGACAAAGAGTTCAAAAGCCGTGACAAACAATAATATGAGGGTTCTAAAAACACAGCTGGCCTTCGTGGGTCACGAGATGCAACCTACATATGGCCTTATCGCCAGTTCCCAAAAGGAAAACGGGGGGCCACCAAACCCTTTGAAATGCTTGGATGACATAAAAAAAAATCTTGGCGCCGCGCGTAGTGGTAAGTTTGATCGCTTTGTGCAACCAACAAAGCCAACAATTTCGCCACAGTTTCACAGGCATCGTCCAGAGCCTTCACCACGTCCAGCAAAAACTTCTTCAAAGGGACAAAACGACCTCTGCAATACATATTTGCTAGATATCGTGTTGCCCAACGCACATCCGTGGACCGCACAACGCTCTTAATGGGCATGGGCTTTTCCCTCTCATGGCACTCTTTGGCATCCCATATTAACTGTTCATGGACCTTGCTCCAGGATTCAATGCGTACATTCTGAAATTTACACCACTTTGTATGCCAATATGGCAATCATGGGGGGCCAACTACAATTGGTCCCAATGCGACCCACCCCCTAGCTATCTGTCAAAACTTGCGAGGGCGGGGGTCCACAGGAGGGTGGGTGGGGGATATTGGCAGCTAGGCCGGGGGGGTGCCAAGGGGGGGGGGGGGGCTGCTTGCAACCCACTACTACCACATTCATACCTCAAGGGGGTGTGTGTGTGTCTAGGGGCATGGGTGTATAGAGGTATATATGCTATAATAGCGATTTCTCGTCTTTGCTAGGAAGAAAGTCTCAAGGGTCTTAAGGACCAAAGGCATAGTACCCCCTTCAACTAAGCATGGGACAAAAAAATTTGGCGTTGTTGGCGCCATGGCCCCCGCACCACTATCTTTCAAAACTCGGGGCGGGGGGGGGGGGGGTTGCATACAGGGACTGGGCCCAACCACCCCCCGAAAAATTGCACTAAAAGAGGAAATTCCCACTTCTTAGCAAGGCACCAACCGTCAAACACGACGCCACACACCTTGGCAAATAAATGGGGCCAACAAGGCAAATGCACACAATTCTTAGGCGTCACAAGTTGCCCGCCCCCCACCTGGCGCTATGGCCCACGGAAGTCCATGTTGTCGTGAGGAGAAAAATATGTGAAAAGGGGTGTTTTTTTTCCCGGTATCCATACCCCCCTGGTGGCAACATGCAAAAACAACGTGTGTATTTGAAATATATGCCAATTCTATGCATTTCTGGCAACACACAATTTTTGAAAATAAAGATATTCAATCGCCAAACTATAGTGTTGTTTTACACTCAAACCACTGCATTCGTGTGCCGGGGCGGGGGGGGGTTGCCTATTGTTCCTCCCACCTTTGTTCCAAGGTGATCACAGAACCCCCCTATACACCACGGTAAGGGAACCCCAAACATACGTTTCATCGAAGCACACAGAAAACTATCCCAAAGCATGTACCTGTATTTCTTATTTTAACCAACCTGGCCGAAATTTCGGCTAGCTCTTTGAAAAACGTCAAAACGCATGGTCCTATTTGGCAGACAGGCCTAAGCTGGCCGAAATTTCGGCCAAGTGCATCGAAACTCGAAATATGATCACTGAAATGGGTACCTATGACAGTAGACAGGAGCAAGGAACGCAGAAGCAGTGAAATTTCAACATGGTGTACCATGTAATATACTCAATTACAAGCAAATACGTGCCACCTGACCAATCAAAACAGGCTTTTGCAGTGCTTGTGGAGAAACGCAATAATAAGAGATGAGGAACGCTCAAGACTGCATGCTTGCCGAAATTTCGGCCAGAACTTCATATTGACAGGCAATATAAGCAGTAGGACTGGCATCAACGCTTGCGCAAGCCAAATGCACGGGGCTTCTTAGCACCTTTGTTAGCAAAAGGCTTGGCTGTGGCTGCAGCAGCAGGCTTGGCAGTGGCAGAGTTCTGTGACTGTGCGTTTCCACCCTGGGATTGTGAAAAATGATTAACAAAAGCAACCATACCTTTGCCAGTAGGGGCCACAGTGCCTGAGGAGGAAGCAGGGGTCTTGAGCGCACTGCGTGCCACTGGGTGAGGGGGCAGGGGCATTTTTGGGTTTCTTCTTTGGGGTCTGTGTATCTGGTTGCGACTTGGCCTCCCCATCTTGCTCCTCAGGATCCTCATCTACATACCTAACCCCTGAACAATTGACAGCAATACATGTTCCCAAGTTGTGGTACACATCCACCCATGACTTGGGGGGGCACGTGTCGGCATTGCTGATAGCCGCTCTGATGGACTGAACAAACTCATCAGGCAAAACACTCTCCTCACCCAAAAGGGCACACACAACATTACACTCCTTGGAAAACCTGGTAGACGTCATGCTTGCAAAATGCACACACAGAGTCCCCAACAGAAACCAGTTGCCTGCCCGATCCGGGACCAGAGCCAAGCTCAAAAGATACCAAAATATCTCAACAAGCAGCAAAGAGGACATGGGCCCTTTAGTATAAGCCACGTAAGGAGGCGTCCTAGTATCAAAGGCGGTAGCAGAACAAATGGAAACCAGATAGAACTGGAAGTATACAACGGGGTCTTGGTTGACAAATTGTAAATTGAAACATCACACTGATACACATCCTCAACTACGGTGGCCTTGAGAGCAGCAACAGCGGCTTTCACATCAGCAGACTCACCCGCAATGAACACAGGCACACCGGACAAGAGCAGCTGCGCAACCAAGTTATGCAAACCAATTGTATAGAGGCGGGGTACCTCAAAACAGAGAATAGACACTCACGCAAAATCACTGGTAATGCGTGGCAGAACCCATACCACAGTGACAAACACGACTGCAAACAGAAATCAGTCCCAATCGTGGGTATCCACACCGATGTGTTCTGCCTCATCTAAGGCTTCAAAGGAGGCAACGCTGTCTGCATCACAATCAATCTCCCGGTCACTATCACAAGAATCAATGGCAATGGAATCATCAGGAGCAGGGGCCTGCACGATACGAGGTTGGACTTTGGGGGGTACTGGGGGGGCTCTGGCTCGGGGCTTAGGGGGTGGCTTTGGGGGCAAGGCGATCCCACCAAGAGCAGCAGGCGGTGCACGGTTGGCAGTGCGGATTGAAGCATGTGCAGTACGCAACACCCCTTGCTGGGCAGCAGTGCGAGCGGGTGCATTTGTTTGTAAAAGATCCTCAACACCCTAAGGAACCCTGATACCCGCAACCAGATTTTGCATTGCATGCAACAGAACCACTTTCAACCGGTCTGTGGTGATTCGTGTCCTAGAAATGGTACCAAGGAAAGACATATCATCAACAGCATCCAATCTTCTCACCTCAACTTTATAGTCAGGAACGGGAACACATATGGGCATGCTATGTGTATGGGCTGTCGGGATGAATTGTTTCACATTGGCAGAGAACATTGCCACAGATCTGTCAGTCAGCACACCACGCAAAACTTTCTCCCCAGGTTGGTTAGGGGGAAGTGTTGGAAATAAAGCAGACGACTGTTGGACACTGGTACAGGCAGTGTTGCGGCGATAGTGGGCTGAGAACCGACTCAGAAGTGCCTCACCTAGCTCCTCAGAGTGGATACACCCTAGGGAGGAGGAATGCCAGTGACTCCAAAAGAGAAGAGCAACAGCAGTGGTTTTCACATACTCCGTGGCTAACTGCTCCTCGGGCTTCAGGATGTTCAGCACGAGCAGTAGGGACATCTCAAGTGCCTGCTTAGCAACAATCCCGGAACCTGCCCCCCCCCGGCCCTCCCAGTTGCACTCACGCACCAGAGTCCCAATGCTGAAAGCAGCTGGACAGTATGTGTACAGCAAAGCCTTAAGGGCTGACAACATACGCAGATCCTTGCGCCGAATGCGTGTCAAGTGCCGCTGGCTACCCAACAGGGCAGTTACACGCTCAGCTCGTCTGCCTCTATGAGACGATGTGGCTAGCATGAGTCCAAGCCAGGTCTTCTCCATATGGATGACCTTGACCTTGCGAGGGAGGATAGATCCAACTTGAAAGCTATTCCCCTGCTCCAAGGACTTCATGAACGACAGGAAGGCCCTGTAGATCAATTCAACGCAGTATTTATAGCTATAACACACACCATATACCAAAGGAAAACCCAACAGTAGTTGCGGCACATTCCACGGAACATAAGCGGCACCATAACACAGCTTAACTAGTGCAAAGTGTATTTTCATGGACACAAGCAGCGGAACACAGCGCCTGGTGCGGTGTTCCACACATGACAGATCAACCACGAGTTGCAAAAGCTCTTTGTGTGTGCCGGAGCGGAGCTCACACAGGAAAAAGGGTCTCCGGTTGAGGGAACGAACATTTTTTCTGGCAATATCTAAAAGAGCACGAACCCAAACTCTCTGAATACCTTGGTTGGCAACATCAATACGATCAAACAATGCTCTATGTGAGCGAAAGATGTCACTTGCAACCATTGGTACCCTAGCCTCAATGTCGGCCAGCTCCGGCAGACCCGGGTATGCAGGTAGGGCAGTAGTGTGCAAAACAGCAACAGCTGTACAGATTAGGGTTAAGTGGGGTGAATGGGGATCAGCTCCCGACCTGTAACGCCTCAGGTTATCAAACCATATACCAACTTGCCTACGGTGCATGGTGTTCCGCAAGGTGTGTGCTGCTAGTCCAGCACGATGGTGAATGAACTCCTGCTTAGTGTTACACCGACCAACGACTCCTACTTTCCGCTGTTGGCGGCAGGACATAATACCCCAGTTGTAACCAGACCCACAGTTAGAGTATGGGAGGGCCATGCGACGCAGAAGGCAGCACAGGGCATGGAACTGTGACAAAAATGTCAAGTACCATCGTGGGGGCTTCTTCTCGGTGGCAGCAGCCTTGAGCTATGCCATAGAATGCCGGCTCCTGCGATTCTTCCGCAACATGAGGCAGAATTGCAAAAGCTTTTGCAGATTCCCACCACATAATGCATTTCGCAACAGCCCTTTGGCTATAGTAGCAAAAGCACTAGTAAGTGCGGCATGTACGACATTTACAGAAATAGCAGAAGACAGTAATGGTGAGACAAGAAAACAGTTATGTAGGAGTGTAAGGTGTAATACTCATGAACAGTGACCATTGCAAGCTGGCCAAAATTTCGGCCAGGTGTGTTCGAAGGGAAAACAATTACTTGTATGTGCAAAACCAAGAAAAACTTGCCGAAATTTCAGCCAGACCAACAAAAAACCGGAACATGAGTGCTTGAATAGTGGATAGACCAGAACCCTGGCCGAAATTTCGGCCAGCCCGGAGAAAAATGAAAATAATTACAGGCCTATGCGCTCGCCAGCGCCAGACGACGTCTGCTCGCCAAAGGATAGGAATTATGGGGAATTATGGGGAATTATGGGGAGTTATGGGGAATTATGGGGAATTATGGGGAATTATGGGGTTCTATGGGGAATTATGGGGAATTATGGGGAAATTTTGGGGAATTATGGGGCTCTATGGGGAATTATGGGGAATCATGGGGTTGTATGGGGTTGTATGGGGTTGTATGGGGAAATTTCATGATGCGTGTGCAACACAAGTCCGGAAGACATTCATTCACATGGCCTCATGTCAAACGCCCATAGGCGGCGGAACAATACCGTTCATAACGAAACTTAAGCGTCCCAAATGATGCGCATCTCCCAAGGAGTGTTGCTTGTCCGTGCGGGTCAATTTGTAAAAGCTATTGCACCGCTCAACGTCGGCGGCAGTGTGCGGGATGGATAACGTGCGAATGGCAAGTGTTGCCATTTGGGGGAGTTGGCTTTTCATGCCTCTCCACCATGCCATTAGGTCAAGCTGAGCGGGAACAGCGGGTAGAGTCCAATACAACTCCCACTCAGTGGCCAGGGTGGCAGCCATATTTCCTTGTACCACCCTTTGGACCTTATCCACGGTCACATAATTTTCAATTTCTTTGGGCATAATTCCCCCCAGAACCCCATAATTCCCCATAATTCTCCACAATTTTCCAAATTTCCCCATAATTCCCCACGGATGAACCAAAATTGTCCCATAATTCCCAATTATTGCCCATGGTTGAACCATAATTCCCCATAATTCCCCATAGTTCCCCATAATTCCCCATAATTCCCCATAATTCCCCATAATTCCCCATAATTCCCCATAATTCCACCCAACGGTCCCTACGCGCCATTCGCCGAGAACCACTCCCACAGTACCCCTTTAGGAATTATGGGAAATTTACTCGCCAAAGCCAAAGCAAGTCCACTCGCCAAGCTCGCCATAGTTTTGGCGAACGCATAGCCCTGTAATTATACCTATTCACCGAGAAACCAAAAAGGTGGCGGAAATTTCGGCCAAAACGGTCAAAAACAGCATATACACATAGTTGTTTGCGTGTTACCCAAAAGCTGGCCTCAATTTCCGCCAGCTTCAGAAAAACGTCAAATACAACACACTAGAAGAAGTGGATACACAAGGCTAACACATCAACACACATTTCAATGGTTGTCACACAGCGCTGGTAACAACATTGGTCACATATGTCAAATAGCATACTAAAACTAGAAATGTAGAATATTCTCACATCATGCGTATACGGGACCCTAGAGGGTGGGCAACTTGTGACACCTAAGCAATTAGAACAGCCCTGTGCAGATTTAACCGTTCCGCAGCTAGAACCATGTACGGGGGAGAATCCCGAACAAACAGGCGGACATCCGATTGATCCACATGAAAATCTCGACGCACACTGTCAAGGGCATCACTCACAGTCACAGCGTTCACATCATCGGGAAATTTGAGGTCAAGATGGAATGCCAAGTCTCTTGCACTTTCCAACAGGAAAACTTTGGGCACTAGGAGCACGTTGCTCGCCAACTGGTACTCCTTGTTTGTTCGGAGGACTTCGGATTCATCAGCAAAAATTACAATAAAATGTTCTCCTTTCCGAAACGTCCGCTCAATGGGCGCCCGTCGTTTACCACCCACTTTGGGGAACCAAGTCTCACGGCAATTGTTGGGATGCACCAATGGGTACTGTGCCAAGTATTTGGCAAAAAATTCCTTCATCTCCTTGTGCCTAACTTTTCCAAAGAAACATTTGTAGAAGTAAATGCCTGAGTGATGTCCTTCTGAAACTCCTGCAATCCGGCACCCTTTTAAAGCATCTCCTCCAAAACAGAGGAAACAGTTGTTGCCTTTTTCACGGCAGCTAGTGCGGGTTCAGGTTGCGGGGTAAACGTTGACAATAATAGTAGGCGGTTGTTGAGGTGCTGCTTCTGTTGCCTGAGGTGGTACAACTTTGTGGACAACAACCTTGCAAGCATGTGCATAAGGTTTCCATGCATATGAACTGTCCCGTTGCTTCACATTGTCCGACTAAACATGGTGCTTCAAGATGGCCCCTTTTGTAGATAACTTAACACCGCAAAGACTGCAATTCACTTTCCCATTTTGTGACTCACCTATCGGCCACGCTAAAGTGGTCCCCAATACCTTCCCCAATGGCCCACTGTAAACAATCTGCTGTACTTGTGGTTGTCTCCTTCTTGACTCTTGCGAGCCCTGTGATGCCTCGGTCGTGGGAGTAGCCTCAAGACTTGACACGGAAGAGGTGGCGAAACAACACATAAAAACGAAAATCTGTAGAAGAGCAGAGAAGAACTGATAGGCAAAAGTTTGACAATTTCGGCAATTGAACCTGGGACCTTTCGAACTGGTGTCAATTACCTCCACAATTGAGCTACCATCAAGTTTTGACACCCCGTGCATCAAAGGGTCCACAAGTTTAACACGTAAAAAAAAAGTCATGTGAAAAATTTGGGCTGCTACGGCATGCTGCGGCATGTTGCCGTTGGTGCTTGGTCGCAAGGGTCATCGAGTGTTCACCCCTATCTGTGGGCCGGGGCTGCGTTATACAGCCCACACCCCGTGAGCTTGCCTCCGTCCGGGACAAAGAACGTCTTGCGGGCGAGATGTTCAACGTGCCCTAGGCCATGCTGGGCCTATAGGTGGTTCACCACCTCGTACACCACTGGGCCCAAGAGCCCCCCGCAGGTTTTAATGCCCTTGCGCTCCGACACCTCCGAGGAGCCCAGCGATGCAGGCGGTGCGGCCACCCGGTTGCCCACCGTCCAGTGCCACCACGCCCCCTCTTGAGTCTCCACCCACACCCAGGTGCCATGGGGCCACAAGGCCACAAGGAGTGGTGGATGGCACCCTCCGGTGCGCGCTGCAACAGAAGATGCAGGGTGACGTGGGCGTTATGGGGCCCCGGAACTGCGGGGAGTCCAAGGCTGGTGGCTTCTTTCCACGAGCTCCAGGCAGCCATGGCACCGCCACGGCCTTTTAGAGGGCGATGGAGGGCACCACCCCGTGCACCCAAGTGTGTGGGGCCGCCCCTATGTCCTCCACGGACCCCTTGAAGCCCAACTCTTGGTCCCCCTCCTTCGCCATTAACACAGTTTAACACAGTCCCAACCTCCCGTTTCCACTCTACACCCATGGCCTCCCCTGCCCTCAGGGGAGGGGGGGGGGTAGAAAAAAAATCCTGGTAGCGGCGCACAGCTGTTTTTGCGGAGGGTACCCCCGGAGGGGGGGGGGTGTACAAAAATTGTTTTGCGCGAAAATTTTTCCGGACCCCAAAACCTGAAATGTCCTGAAGTCTACCCCACGTGTTTGGGTTTGGAAGGTGCAAGGAGGGTATTTTTCAGGGTAACCATGGATATTTCAGCCGATATGGGTGGTATTTGTGTTTAAGGGCACAAAGACCCGCTGTCTGTTCCGGCTGCAGTGTAGTGCCCCACCCTGGCCTCTTATCGGCAGGAAAGAGTCCCCAGATAAGGCAATACACCCTATCTGGGGCGGAAAACCAAACCAGCGGCATTGAAGGACAAGGGTGAATGATGTCCATTCTGGCCGTTCTACAGGTTGCCCAAGCCTACAGTGGACCCCACGATGTCATGTACCCATTGCCTTCTCGCATGCTGGTTGATCACCGCTACACCACAATGGCGTGCCAACAAAGATTGGTTCTCACCATGTCTTTGTATGTGTAAAAATGGTGCACATTGTTGCACTTCTTCTTCGTTCTTGCGCGCACATTGCCAAAAGATTTTCTCCCGTGGTTTTATCTAACTACAAAAAATGCATAGTTAAACGCGTGTTAATCGCTGCACCGCACGCACATCTTTCGACCTGACCCCCCCAACCGTAACCGTGTCCTACCAACCTTCATTGGCTTGCCAACGTTTCACCCGCCAAACGGGGTGCCCACTGCCATGAGGCCGTTTTCAGTGGTTCACCTCGCGCTCCTTCTTGTTTGCAGCCAACTCCTTTTGTCGTCTCCCTAACGATCGATTGCGGCTCTCCACAACCATGCAAGTAACAAACCGTGGGTTGTGAGTCCCTAGCCCCAACTCAAGGGGCCACGCAACAAAGCGTGAATTGAGAGTCCCTATCCCCAACTCAAGGGCCACACTACAAAGCGTGGATTGAGAGTCCCTAACCCCAACTCAAGGGGCAACGCAACAAAGCATGGATTGCGAGTCCCTAACCCCACCTCAAGGGGCCACGCAGCAAAGCGTGGGAAAGAGAAACAAGAAAGAAAGAAAGAAAGAACGCAGGACCGCATTCGCCCCTGAAAGAACTTGGCGCTGCATTAGAGCCGGGGTTTTGCTCCCAATCCATGATCTTCACTTCGCAACAAACGATGTTTGTATAGCAGCCCGTCTTGGTGATCTCCGCTGGAAAGCACCTCGCAACAAACAACATTTGTATAGTGCCTCATCTTGCGATATGTGGCGCTCAAAGGCACCGACGGCTTGATGAAAAAGAATTAACAAAAAAAGGGGGGGTGCCATTGGCGCCATGCAAAAAAAAATCAATTACTTATATCTCAGTAGTAGTTCACGTGCCAATGTCATACAATGTGCCAAACTGAAGGTGACATGCAAGTTCAAGTAGCACACAATAAAAAAATTCCTCTCGGTGAAAAAAATTCCTGCATGGGGTTTGGAAAAGGAAACAAGGTGGATGGTACCGTTGTACATATGTTATTACTACTGCCACCACTACTACCACTTACCACCACCACCACTGCTACTACTACATACCACCACCACTACCACTCCCGCCGGGTGTTGCCGCAGGTGGGCGGGTCGGGCTTCCTGGAAATCGCTTGTTGCCCCTGGGCTTGTAAGGCCCGCCGTAGGTTGTCCGGCCATGGGGGAGGGGCCACGCGGTCGCCAGCGACATTCAGCTATAAAGCTGACTGCCAATGATTATGTTTCGGGATTGCCTTCTCATACAGCTGCCGACGGACGCGGTTTCGGACAAACCGAAAGCATCGTTGTGAATGGCAGGTCGTGCCCTACGTTGCTGTATATTGCAAAAAAAAATTCGTGGCCCAAATTTGTATTTGTGGTCTTAAATTGGTGTACACCCGTGACAAGTGGCAGCCGCCGACATTGCCGATCTTTGTTTGGGCTTGTCCAACTCAGCCCCTAGCTAGAGTGGACAAAAATCACAGTTGAGGCCACCACTATGAATGGTTTTAAAACCCCAATAATTGTGTCAAATCGCCTTTTCGCAAAAATGGACAATGCACTGTTCTGGAACACCGATCATCGATCTGTGTGATGAGAGTGTTAGATGCTGAGGTTTTGACCTCATATTTATGTTCAGTGTCAAAAACTACACACATTTAGCTTTCGGTTTATCAAAACTCGAGCCGGTAGGCCAAAGATATGACTTTTTCAAGTGTTGATACAGTTGGCTCAGTTTGGCCATTTTGGCGTGTTTCGTAGGCCTGGTGTATTGTAACCATGAGGCTCTAGCAACGAACCAAGTGACATTCCAACTCCATTTGCACCCAAATGATGTGAAAAACATTAAGATTGACCCCTCTAGCCTCTTCTTGATGCTTGGAATGAAGGTACCAAAGTGGGAAAAAGTGGTACTTAGGTGAGTTCATAGGTCTCCATTGTGTAGTTGTGTCAAAGTGCTATCCCGGCCTAGGGACCGGACCTTTGTGTACGCCAGTCCCGTATGGGTCCCATGGGACGGGGATAAGCAATGGTACGTCCCTACAGCCTCTATACAGAGCACATCGGGCCGAAAACTCAAAGGCACAAGCTGTGTAAGGTGTGTTTTTAGGTGTCGTCACAACATCAGCGTGCCAAAATCATGCGTCCCCCCCTGGTGTTTGGGTTGCATCCCTATGCTTCCATGGGACTTCAACCACGTATTTATGGGTAGTTTGGACGTAGAAAGATAGGAATGGCCATTTGTTTGCCAAGTCTAACCCCAACGGCCCCTCGATATTTCGGGTGGGGGTTTGGCATTTCAGTGGAGTTGGAAAAAAGGCGTTGGGCTCGGTTGAAAGCTGAGGCGAAGTCCTAAAAGGATAATGGGACCCGTCACGTGCAGTCTCCCTCATTTCTCGCAAAATTTGCGTTTTGGTTGGTCATTTTTAGGTAAAATTAGATGTATCCTTTGCAGACACCGCCACATCGAAATGTGTACCTGTCGGCACGTACTCGGGTAGGAAGCACATAGGTTACCGGGCCCTCAACCAAATATATTGCAGTTTGTCAGACCTAGAACAATACAAAAGGTTGATTGTTTGCCCGTTGAAGCCCCGTTGGCCCCAAGTTATAAGGGTTGGGGCCTTTGCAGTTTTGTCAAAAGTTGAAATTTTGAGTTCATGCTTGCATTTGTCGGGGGTCGTTCTCCAACATACCGTTGCGTTGGAACGAACGGTTTAGCTCGTTTGAAAGGTGATGACATATCCTAAAATGATATGAGGTCCCGTCATGGGTGAGGTTGCACCCATTTTCCGTGAAAATCATGTGTTTAGTCATCATTTTTAGCCAAAGTCGGACATGCTGAATTCAGAACATGGTGTATTGAAACGTGTACCTGTTGGCACGTAACAAAACTTCTGACACTTTCGGCGTTTCTAGGCTTGGGGAGGGGGAGCATAGCAAGTCTTTCCCAAGCCTAGTCACAAAGCTAAAGGTATCAATTGGGTTATGCTTTATTTCTTTGTTTTTTTTTATTGTTTTTGCTCTTCTTCATGTAAGGGTAAACTATTGTTTTTCGATGCGTTTTTGTGTTGTACCTTTTTCTTTTAATCGTGGTTCGCAAAGAGGTAAAGGAGACGTTGTGGGTAGCTACAGTAGCATGTATTGTTGTTCTTTGTGCGGCACAGTATTGTTGTTGTGATAATAGAATGTGATGTGCGCTGAAGTTCAGTTGATACCATTAGGTACCCCCAATGAACGAGAGTCTTGAAATCAGTATGTTTTTCCGTCAATTGTGGTGATTAGGTATTGTCACAGGATAGGACATAGGTGTATTAAATGGTGTTAGCGCTTTAAAAAATGAAACAAAGTCGATAGTACAGTTGTGGATATGTTATTACTACTTCCACCACTACCACTTACCACCACCACCATTGCTACTACTACGTACAACCACCACGACCACTCTTGCCGGGTCTTGTCGCGGGTGGGCGGGCGGGCGGGCGGGCGGGGCTTCATGCACAGGCTTGTTGCCTTGGGGCCGTAAGGCCCTCTGTCACTGTCCGGCCGCGGGGGAGGGGCCACGTGGCCGCCAACGTTCAGCTGAATTACTGTGATTATCCCGCCCGATTCGTGCTATGGTATAGCTGACAACGGACGCGGGTCCGAACGAAGTGAAGGCACATTTGTGAGTGGCAAGTTGGTGCGCTCCTCACTATATCTTGCAAAAAAAATCTTCGTGGCCAGAATCAAGAGATCCGGTTAAAAATGGCCGGAAGTGAAACTTCACGACATTCGATTTCGACTGCATTTTAGTGAACGGCAACGAAAAAAGATCCATATGGCATTTAGAATTTCAAAAAACCGAAACGATTTTGCAGTTTCCCGAAGGGTTCACGTTGGGGGAAAATTGAAATTTTCAAAACGTGCGTCATGTGGCAACAAGAACAGCGCCGCGCCTCGGGTTCATTTGGCCGATTCCAAAACATCATCACCTCCAAGCAGCTCCCCGGGTCGTGGGAAAAAGTTTTAGCTCCGAACAACCTGGTGGCGCCGAGATACGGCTGTTTGAGTGACAGCGATTTGGGCGAAAAAGTGCATTTTTTCAATCGTGCACAGTACGGAATTTGGCGCTGCGTAAATACAACCTTGAGGTACGAGGCCACCCCCCAACCAAATCGAGGCCCTACTATCGCCCTTCGATTTGTACTATGTGGTTTTGTGCGTGCCGTCGTATGCTCGTAGACCGGGAACTCTGTAGTGGAGGGTTTGGGAGCATGTTGTCAACACCAGAAATGGGCTGCATTTTTTGGCCATTATGGGTCTCCCCTCGATCGATATTGCGAGGAGCCCTGGATCCACTTGCCTTCAAACCTTTTTTATCAAGGTCCTTCGTGGTGTGTAGCACGTGTTTGGTTGATATTTTCGTCCGTAAGGTTATAAAATGCAGTTGTTGTATGCGTTGGAGGTTTGACATTTGGCAGTTTTTTCAAATTGCGCAGTCGGGTGCCAGCTTTTTTTTGGGGGGGGACCCCCGGAGGGGGGGGTACGCCCGGAGGAGGGAGGGGGGGTACGAAAAAAATTCGCGCGAATTTTTTCCCCGCCCCCCTGCCTGCCCTGCCCTGCGCTGGCATGTCCCTTCTGTCACCCTTTTACCTTCTGTCCTTTTCCCTCTTCTCGTTTTTCGATTTTTTTTCTGTTTTGGGGCGCTCATCCGCCCCGCACCCCCTTTCCCCGCCCCTTTCCGGCACCGGGGAAGAGGAGTTGGCGGCCAGGGGGCCGCTGGGGGGGGGGTGTGGAGCTGGAGCCGCTGTTCTTGGAACTCCATGTGGCGCTCGATCTCACCCATGCCGCCAGCCATGAAACCCACATAGGCCCTCAAGATGGCGAGCGTGATCCTCATTGATTGGGCCGGGCGGTGCTTCTAGAGCGCCTCGTGGATGTCTAGCGCACACAATGGCGGCAACAGCGGGGTGTCGCAGATCGCAACTTGTCTGAGCTGGGCGCTGAGTTGCTCGATCTCCCTGGCTTGGGCCGCGAGGCACTCCTCCGCAGCAACCAGGCGGGACTACCCATTATCCGCATCTGCTGACTGGTGGGGTTGGGGTGGTTGACCATCCATGTTGGTCACACAAAAACAACAACAAGGACAGAAAGCTGCCTAAAGGGTAGACACAAACCCAAAATGACACGACGTCCATCTAGTTTAGGACTTTTTGGGGGTCACGGGTCATGGGCTGAAAACAGACAAAAAACACTCGTTTGGGCACCCAGTGCACGTGGGCAAAATGCGGTTTGGACCCGGTTTGGGTGCCAAAATGGCCCACTTTTAAACTCTTTTGCGTCTTTTGGGGAGCCCAAACAGGTCACCACAGGCGCAACACGCACTGTCATATCAGTGGGAAACCCCCACACTGATGTCTTGTACTGCTGCTGGTGCAGAACTCCACGAAAGACAATGCACAGTTCATCTCCCTCCGCCACGCCACTTGCAGCACTGGCACTGGGTGTCAAACACACCGTCTATGAACCTGTGCAATTCCCCCGTCGGGCACTCGAGGCTCTCAGTGGAGGGGAAATGGCCTGGGATTGCCTTGCCCTGCCATGCACCTGGGGCTACCGGCAATGGCAGAGCCATGGGAGCAGATCTGCAGGGCTCGGCAATGGCACACCATCTGGATGACCCCTTCGACGAACCCGAGGGTTCGGTACCCCTGGTAGAGCAGCCTGGGGATGAAGAGCATTGCGAGGTTTGGCCCAGGGGGAGGGGGACAGGGGGGGGGGGGGCTGTCGAGGCTGTCTGTTCTTCTGAGGAGACTTGCTTCAAAGAGCTTAAAGCAGCCCTGGCCCTGGCCAGGGCATTGCGATGGCCCTGACAAGCACAGAAGTGGGACGGACCTTTGGAGGGTACAAATCCTCGTACTCGAAATATTTTTCACAGTCCACCCCCGGAAGCACAAGCCCCAAATCGAAAGCACTTTGCTGGGGGCGGTCACGAGGCGTTTGGGTGCACAAAAGCCGCAAACAGTCGATCAACAGCGGAATGCTGCAGCAAAAGGGGGACACACAAGAACAAAGGGGCAAAGCGGCCTGTCTTCAGCATCACACGGGGGGCCACGACAGCACACTGCAATTCCCTCAGAAGCAGAAAAATACAGATGGAAGAAAATAAAGGGACACCATGTAGGGGGTAGGGGGCAACGGGCCGATCTGCAGCTGATCATCATTAAAGATGCGGCAATCGCTATGCTTCTGTGATCTGCTGTTGGGGCAGGGGGTGGATAGAAAAAAATTACTGGTACCACTGTGGCATTATCTTTCAGGGGGTACCCCTGGAGGGGGGGGGGGTACAAAAAAATTTCTGCGAAAAATGTTCCGGGTCCAAGAATCTGACATTTCTGGAAATCTACCCCACCCCTTTGAATTTGGAAGGTGCAAGGAGGATACTTTTCAAGGTATCCATTGATATTTCAGCCAATATGGGTGGTATTTGTGTTTAAGGGCACGTTGCCAGTGGCGCCCCACCCAGGCTAAACCTTGCCTTTTTTAAGGATGCCGCTCTCTGTGGTTGCATAACCCCTGCCTTCTGAGGGGCGCAAAAGTGGACGGAATTGCTACGCAACCCCTGCGTTCTCAGGGGTCCCCAGAAAAGGGGACAAAATTAAAGCACAGCACAGCAAAAAAGAATGGGAAAAAACAGGTTGCCTTTGTGTCCCTACCCATGCCTGGGTTGCTGCAAATTGCCAACCTCAGGGATTGAACCAGGGACCTTTCAACCACAATGGCAGTGTTTAACCACTCGGGTACAGGCTATCTCTGAGAAAGGACTGCCCAGGGATGGTATTACATTTGGTCCAATTTTTTTCATCCATTATTGAGTTCTGCTGAAAAGTCCGAGTATTTTGAGTATAGACACATGGGGTGAAAAATAATTTTTTCACCCTGTGCGCATCAAGCAAACTCTCCTTATGGCGCCTTTGGCGCCGGCGGTCCGGCACTTCCCTGCCAATTTCCAAGAGGGAGGGGGGGGGTCGGCGTAAAGGGTCCGGGCCCAGCGCCACCCCCCCCCCCCCCCGTGCCTGCAAATGCACAAATGACTACTTTTAACTGAAGTGGAGTTCAAGTGCAAATTGTGTACAACAACATAGTGAGTTTCACATGTAACTTCAGGTCACTTACACAGAAAGGGTTCTGCTTGCAAAAAAAGTTCTTAACAAGTGCGATACCTTCTTTTGGGGGGTACCCCCGGAGGGGGGGGGGGTACGAAAAATTTTTTGTGAATTTTTTCCACCCCCCCCCCCCTGTGTTGAGGTTGAAACCTTCCACTCAGTTCGGCCGCATACCACGCATGTCTTCAGGCTGCACTCCGCACATCCGTGGGCGCTTGGGGTGTGGTATCGTGCAGCTGCCAAGCAACGCATTGATCAGCCCAGATGACAGACCAATGCAGCCCCCCCCCCCCCCCCCAAAAAAAACCGAAGCACTTGGACCAAAAGGGGGCGTGAGACAAAATATACACCTTGTCGACCGCCCCAGCGCTGTGAATGCCATCAGTGAGTGTGTGGCGAGCAGCAATTTGATTGGCAACGTTCGTTGTGCATCCAGAAGCAGGTTCGTGGCGTCCACTGCTTCCTCTGGTCCTGTGTGCACACTTGTGTGGCCTTTGCCCCCATTTCATGTACACAACAATTGCAGGAAACATGCAATTGCGGGTGCAAAACATGTGACGGGGAATGGCCTGGGTACTGTACTGAACGGGACGTCAGGCCCGTCCGCTGTTTGAGTCCCTCTTCTGAGGCAGCACGTCCCCTGTGCAGGCCAACTTTGCGTACGCCTAGGAATTGTTGGCACGTCACAAAGAGAGAGGGGGCACCGGCGCCCTCTGTGCAGACGTATCTGGCCCCCACCTGTCGACTGCATTGCTCAGTGACTGCACTGCGCCCCAGCAATACGGATGTTGTCCCCCAAGACGTTCCGTGACATTCCGGAGGGATCACAAGGGTGAGCTGTGGTACAGTGGGGAGGCGAGAGTCGGGTCCCCGCATTTGGTTCTGGCTTCACCCGCCGTGTTGCTGGTCCGTTTCCCGGCATTCCCCCCTCCTGCCATTTGATGTGCCATTGTGATGTGGTGCAGCGGGGTTACATATGGCTCCTGCCACCGCCCAGGGGCCAGGGCCCCCGCTGTCTTACCTCCGCCTCCTCGTGTACCACACACCCCCGGCGCCGCATGTGTCTCTACCTTGTGCTCTTCAGACACGGCCCACCCTTGTCTCTTTCTGTGTCAGGCACCCCGAACTTGCATGGTTCTCCCATTGATGAAGCATATTACAAAACACGTGGAAACAGGGGCAAACAGCGGCAATGGGGTGATTCAGGGAAATGGCAACACCTGCAATCCGCATGATTGTGTCTCCTTGCTTCATATCATCTACACAGCGCCCTGTAGCATAATTTCTGATTACCAGACGAGGTCTGATGCATTTGGATGCTCGCGTAGCTTCCACGACATGCCCCACACCCCCTCCTACTGGTCCCTCTCCCTCTGTGTGCCGTGCTGGCTGTGCCCTCGCAGACTTAATCCCCTGCTTCTCTGCTCCATCGCTACTTAGTCGGGGAAAGCCCTGTACCTCGTCTTTCTCCTCATGTTCCCCATTTCCCTCACTTTCTATTCTCTTTCCCATATGTCCCGCTTTGTCCAAGGCCCCCTGACCACACAAGCTCCCTCTTACCAAAGGAGGCGGACTTTACCGCCACGGCATTGACTGGAATGCCGGCCGCCTCGATGCTGAGGTTTCTGCAGGGCTCTGCTGGACGAGCCTGTCCTTGACGGGGGAATGACAGAAGACGTAATGCTCAACGGCAATGAACTGGCGGTGGTACGCTCCAGAATGACGGCGGTGGGCTGGTCAGCAAGTTAACCGACGGCAGTTGGTGAGTAACCGACGGCAGTTTGTGAGTAACCGACAGTCGTTGTTGGCGAACTGACACGTTTGCCCAGAGACAATGGCGACCAACCGTCGTCGGTCGGTCGGTCACCGAGGGAGGCCTGCCATAAGAACCCACGAGCATGCGGCCCAAGAAACGCCCGATGGGGCACATGTACACACCTCACATTCGGGCTCACAGGCCCTCTGCTGGCGGTCCCCCAGGCCTGTGCGTAGCGGAGGCAGGCCACCACGCAGCCCTCGACCCGTCCCTCTTGGGCCAGGCAGAGCATGGCCCCCCACCAGTCCCCCGCCGTCCGGAATCCCACGTACGCCCCCTCCAGCTCCCCCTCCGCGATCCAGCAGCGTGCCGCGTGCACGTGCTGCGCAGCCGCGGCGTAGCTGCGGGCCGCCTCTCCGAAGCAGCCCATGCGCAAGTACGCCACCGCAGCCTCCGCCGCCACGCGCCGCCGGGCTTCCAGGGCAAGGCCTGGGGCGTGGCGCATCCGCGCGCTGAGGTAGTGGGTGTGGCAACGGTCCCGCCAGTGGCACAGCAGCCGGACGAGGGAGTGCAGTGTGGGACTGGGCCCAGTAGGATCCGGGGGTACGGCGTCGCTCTCATGGTGTGAGGGGTCGGCACTGCGTTCTGGGCTCGAATTGGGGCTGCAACTAGATGCCAAAATGTGGTCAGGGCTGTGATCAAAGTGCGAGGGAGGGTCATGGCTCCAGCCAGAGGCACAGGCAGGGGCAGGGGCAGGGGCAGGGGCAGAGTCATGGAGTGCCCGGCAGGGGGTTGCGACGGGGGCACAGTGTACAGCCGAGGCCGCATCAGCGGTAGACTTCGGGGATAGGACTGGGGCCCGATCTGGAGGTGCAGCAGTGGGCGTGGCTGAGGCCGGGGCAGGGGCAGGGGCAGGGGTAGAGGGACAAGCAGAGCCTGCGGCGGTCGCGGCGACGGGGTCCCCCTCGGTCACGGCGCTGCATACGGCGCTTGTGCCGCTGAACACCCGCGGGGCGGCCCGCCTCCGACCGGCCCCAGCGGCCCATGCGGCCGCTGATGCGTCCCACATCTCGGCCGCGTCTGCAAGTGTCGGCTCCAGGCGGCATGCGATGCCGAGGGCGGCGCGGGCGTTGTCGGCGGCTTCCTGGAACAGCTGCCAGCGCGTTGCGGGGTCGTCAGCCGCGTGGTAATACAGCCGGTGGCTGATGTCTGTGATGCGCCGGACGACCCCCCACCCCAGGGGCCCGTGGCCAGGGCGGTGTTGCAGCAGCCCACTGGCGGGCGGGACGTCCTCCACAACGCCCTGTGAATGGGGCAGAGGGGCACATTACATTCGGATGGAAGGATTGCAGAGGTCGTCGGAGCAGTCGGCGACTTCTGCAAAGTGACGCTTTGGTAGACTGAGCCGGCAGCGCACAGCGACAGGAGATGTTTGAGGGGGGAAAGGGGATCAGTAATTTGCTGCTCAATGGGGGTGACATGGCTTTTCTCAGGGCCCACTCTTCGGGCGTACGGCCCATCGACCCTGGAGTCCCGCCACCACGTCTTGAGGGACTAGGGGTGCCCAAACCCTCGACCTCCCAGAACAAACAACAAGACATACAACCCTCAGGGGTGGGGGGTGCCAGGTCAATTTCCCGGTTGTAAATTCGCTGTGGGAAATTTCGCAGAGGCTGTCAAAACAGGCATGGGAAGTTTCACAGACAACCCCAGAATGCTGTGGTCTGTAGGGCCTAGTGGGCTCAGTATAGCTTAACCAGAGGTGGCACTCACAACACAGGGGAGACCCATCCCCACACTCTGCCAGTGATGAGGGTCAAGTTGGTCTCAAGTCCTAACATGTGTCAACTTTGACAGTGGGATTTGATTTACAGCCCCGACAAGGGCAATGTGTCATTTCCTCTCCATGCAAAATCCTTCCTACGTTTCCAGCCTCTCGCCCAGGCATCAGCAAAACATTGCAGTCCTTCAACAGGAAGGTGGGGACGTGTTTTTGCGATCATCTTCTCCACAAGAACGGTAACCCCTTCACGATCCACAGCACCACCCTCTGCACGAACTGGAGAAAAATACTCCGTCAACGCCTTATCCTCCCGACCACTCCTGACAAAGGCATGTACAGCGGCCACTACAAGGCAAAAACTGTTGAAATCAGCGGCTTCATTTTCTGATGAAGAAAGCTCACCAACATTCTCGACAACGACCAGGTTCTCACTCATAAGCAAGCCAGCACAACTGATGTGATGAACAGACTGAATGCCAACAACAGCGCAACAGTACCAGCCTACCACTGCGCCACCACCAGAAAAGGAGCGGGAGGCTTCCACAAAATTTCCCTGCATTTCGCACGCAATTTGAAACACCAAATTTCCTACACGAAATTTGGTGCCCATGAAATCCCCCACCCCCTGTGGGCAGTGAAGGTGAATGGTTGCTACAAGAATCTTGGTACATCTGTGTGCAATGATGTGGCATGCTGTTTGTGTTCACATGTCCAATCGGAGCGCTCACTTGGGAAAGTGTCCACATTATGATTGGAGGCAGCATGCACAGGAGAGACTCCAAAGCAAATGAACCAACCTCCAAAAAAAAAACGCTTCAGCCTTATTCCCCAAATCCACTGAAAGACAGCCTGGACCCACCACAAGCCAACCCATTCACCCCACTGCCCCATGGGAAGCTGCCCGCACACCTTTTCTAGCCAGTGTGCCAGCATGTGCTTGGGGCGGCCTGCGGACGAGTCAACCAAAAAGCACTGGGCCTGCGCACGGGTGATGGCGGTGTAGAGCAGCTTAAGCTCGTGGATGATGGGCACCACTGCATACAGGGCCTTACGCTCTTTGCGTGTTGTGGCCGTATGAAGGCGGCCGCTGTGGTGCTGGTGCAGGACGCGGGCCATGTGCCCGGCGCGGGAGGCGGGGAGGGTCCAGAGCTGCCCGGCACTGCGGTGTGGGCAGTCCTGCCAGAAATCTACGACCACCACCACTTCAAACTCCAGCCCTAGGGAACCATGCACAGTGCAAGGACACAAATGAAAGGTCGGGCAGAGGTGTGAGGTGGCAGGCCTGGGCAACCTCCAGACTCTAACTTATCATTTCTTCACACTCACCACAGGCGTGTCCCTTCAATATGGGCCCTTCTGGAGCATGGAGGATTGCTTGTGTTGCCTGGGATTCAAACTCTGGGCCATTGATCAGCAGCCCAGCTGCATACTCACTGATATTTGCGCCTCCTTCTCAAAAGAGTGGGGCATGCGGGGGCCCTCAGGTTTGGACACGGACTACCCCCCCAACTAACTGTTGGCCGGAGGCTAGGAGGTGGGGGGGGGGGGGGGGTCTGCGTTTTTGTTTTTGTTTTGGTCAGCACCCGGCCCGCCATCTGGGGCGTGCCGCAGTGCACACTGCGACCTAGGGCATGAGAGTGCAGGTAAATTCTTGGTGGCCTGCATTCTGCACGGCCTTCGCTCTGAGCTGTGCCCTTTACCTATCTTCGCGTGTAGCATTCCGTGCCCCCTACCACTGACCTGGTCATGCATCTGCCACAAAGGACCGCACTACGACTACGGCCGCCCACTGCCTGAACTCCACGTCCTGCATCGCCGGCGGCACATACACATGGTCTTCCGGTACGGCTGCCCAGTCATGCGTGCCTTCGCCCATGGCTGCTATACAGGTGCGGCTCATCGGCACCCCACCGAGGATGCGCAACGTCCCTTGCGCCGTGGGGCGTAGTCACAACGTCGGCTACATCTGACGTGGCACAACCACCCTCTCACCATGTGCGCTGTGCCACACCCCGTCCGTGGCCTGGGCGTTGCTAGGATGTTGCCCATCTTGCAAACGTCTCCCTCGGATACTGGGGAGCTCACTTCCTGGTGGGATTTCACCCACCAACAGGCCGCTGCCAATTCCTCGATGGCCCACCGCAGCACCCGCGGCACAGGGTGCTTCTGTCTTTCCGGCGGCGCCTCTGCCAGCACGGCTGCCGCGTGCGCGTCGTACGCTTATTTCACTACCTGTGCGCCCATCTGGTGCGGGTGTCGTCCTAGGGCGATCCCCAGTAGCTTAGCGGTTGTGTTGTCGACCCACGGCTCCTCGGGTATGGCGGCACCCCACCATTTGTTGCCTATCCTAGTTACTAGGCCCACTCCGCTGCCATCCCCCTCGTCAGCATCTTGGTGTGCTCCCGCATCACAGTGCACCGCGGTGTTTGCTCCTGGGACTGAGTCGGCCCACGTCTCCCACGGCAGGAGCAGAGTCGGCGCTCCCTCGCTCTGTTGCAACTGCTCCGTGATGTCTACAATGTCCCACCCTACTTCTTGTAGTGCTCGTTGCAGGGCTCGCTCCATCACTCCCTCACTAGACTAGAACCACTGCGCAGTGGCCCACTCTGACAGTGGCCGCCTCATGGCGTTCATTACACACAGCTGCTGTCGCACAGCTGCCCTATATAGGGCTGACCTAGGGTGCCTCACCTAGGACCAGCCATGGCGTGCTAGAGTCCAGCTTGAAGTGCACGCGGACTTTCGGTCTCCAGAAGCTATCAATGGGGGCTGCCAGCTGGTATGTGTCCGCCGCCCTTGGCAGTGCCCCTTGTGTTCGGGCTACGACTTGCCGCACGACCTGCTCCATGTACACCTATGCTATGTCTTGCATCCACGTCAAGTGGATGATCACCGTGGCCCACTCCGTCACGGCCGCTCGGATCCGGCGCCGGAGGCCCGTCCCTGCCGCTCCTGTCACAACTTGGCTACCTAGCACCCAGATGCCTTGCCGCTTGGTGTGCCGTTGGGCCTGGCCGCACACGGCATGATGGAGAGCCTTCATGGTGCCTGTGCCTCCACTGCACCCGATGTAGAGGTACTCTTCCTTGGACGGGACGGGATGCACTTGGAACTTTGGCGCCACTAAATCTTGCTGACTAAGCGTCTCTACTAGGGCCTCTTCCGTTGCTGCTGGCATGACGGCATCGTCTGAGTATCATTCCGTGTCAAAGGCGAACTCCATGCCATTGCTCCATACGCTGGGTTTTTGGTGCATCCGGGGTCCACTTCAGCCATGTCTTGTACCTCGTGGCACAAGTACATTCTGGGCCCCATAGAAGACCCCTAGAACAGGCCTACCAAGAAGCGCCATGCCATGGTCGTCCCTGCCGCTGCCACCGTGACTATCTTGGCCCACCGCACATACCTTTTGTACCATCTCTCCTTGGGGGGGTCAACTCCGGCCTCTTGCAAAACTTGCGCTGTCCTAAACAGGTCCACGGTGCTGTATGTGTTGCTTCGGTACCTCTTATACAACGCCACTTCGCCTCTTTGTTTGCGCGTGTGGTCGAGCAGCATAGTGAGCATGCGGGCAACATCCCCTTCCGGTCGCCCCCTCGAGTATGCCCATTGCCTGATGCTCACATATTGTTTTGTCTGGCATATGAGCATGACCGCTATTAGTTTAGCTACCTCTTCCTCTATCGCGTCTCGAATCTTCTTCGGTATGCATTTTTGGTCTCTTGCGGATAGGCACATGCAGCACGAACCGGAGCACCGGTTCAATGTACGTTAGCGTCCCCGTTCTGCCAACTGCTTCTCGGAGGGTGGACAACGATGCCGTTGTCAGTTGCTTCACTGCCGCGGTTAGCATGCCCGACTTGCCTGGCGCCCGCGGTTCTCTGGTGCTGACCAAACATATCCACGCCTCCAGCGGAAAATCAAGGTCCGAGGGCCCTGCGCCTTGGTCTTGAGAGATGTGCGTAGGTCTACCCTGCGTCTGTTCCATCTGTCTCGCGGACTCCTGCATCATGGCCTCGCCCACAAGGGACGACCCTTGCGAGTCATTGACTGACGGGGCAAAGACATTCCCACGTCTCTTGCGGACTTGCCCCCGAGTTGCTGAGAGGTCCGTTGGCCCCTAGTCCACACGTTCACCCTGTTCTTCTTAGAACCGTGCTTTGGCCAGCCATCGCGTCTTACGCACCATCAAAACTCCCCATTCTTGGGCTTCTACCCTCCCCCCCACCGTGAAAGGACGGGGCACCAATTGCCCGCACAAGTATCCCCATTGTCGCTTCCTACCAGCCTTGTTCTAGCGGGACAGGGCCAGGTTCCTATCCTTGGGCCCACTAGTCATGTTCCTCGCGAAACCTCTGCCCCTGTTGTGGCGCGACCATGTGGTGTCGGATTTGGGCTGGCCGCGGCGTGCAAGGGGGCCAATCTATCGGACCTCGACCACGACCATACGGTGGTTTGTCCGCACTGGTATGTGTCCTAGGACTTGGACCCAGGAAACCTGTATGTCCTGCGGGACCATGATGAAGTCCACCATGGACCGTTCGTGGGCGTGCACACCGGCCCCTCTCCGCGTCCATGTCCACTTGGAAGGGTAGGCCGAGTATCCCCAAATCTTTAGGCTCTCTTGGTATGCTCGCCTATGCATCGTGTCTTTGTTCAAATTGCCCAGGAGTAGCAGTGCCGCCGGGAAACTGTGGATCAGGTCCTGCAGACCATCCAGCACTTCTTGCTTCGGCTTGTGAGGCGTGGTGTACACGACGCCCACGTGGACCATGTCCTTACCACGGTACTGAACAGTTGAGACGAACACGTCTCCGGTGACTACCTTTGGGGTCGCAGAGAAGTGGTCTCCCATGTGTACCAGGAGGGCCTTGTCCTCTACCCTCTCTGCCCCCCATTCCCACAGGCCATGGCCCTCGCCCTGCACTTGGACCTGGGATCTCGACCTCGTCTCTGTGATGGCCAGCACGTCGGCCCTATGCCTAGTGGCCGTCGCTGGGGCCTTAGTCTTCTCGTTGCTGCACCACCTCACATTCAGGGTTGATGGGTGGAGTGTGAAGGCGGCTGTGGAGCTCCCACCGGCTCTCGTGCCGTGCTCATTGTCGCCACTCCAGCCCACTTCGGAGGAGGCACCGTCGCCATTATTGTCGGAATTGGTACCATCTGATTCTAGCAGACCGTCGTCGGAGCTCTCCTCGTCGCGCAAGGGAAGGCTTCTTGCACGCCGCAGGCGCCGTAGGGAAAGGTTAGTGTACACCGTCCAAGAAATATAAACCGGAACAAAACAATGAGTGACTACGGCCTCAGCTCAAATGCAAAGCGTAGTAGGGAATCCCACCCTTCTGCTATTGTTAAGGAGAAGGGATATTACTCCCTCGGTCAAAAATAGCCGATCCCCGATGCTGCTTCTGACCCCTAACCCCCTAACTCAGGCTGCTTCATGGAAACTTGTGAGCTCTCTGCTGAGCCATGGTTGTGTGTAGGTGTGTAAGTGTGGATTGCAAGTCCCAAACCCCAACTCAAGGGGCTAAGCAACAAAGCGTGGGTTGTGAGTCCCTAAGCCTAACTCAAGGGGCCACGCAACAAAGGTTTGGATTGAGAGTCCCTGACCAAAACTCAAGGGGCCACACAACAAAGCGCGGATTGAGAGTCCCTAACCCCAACACAAGGGGTCACACGAACAAAGGGTGGATTGCGAGTCCCTAACACTAACTCAAGGGGCGACGCAACAAAGCTTGGATTGAGAGTCCCTAGCCCCAACTCAATGGGCCACCCAACAAAGCGTGGATTGTGAGCCCCTAACCCCAACTCAAGGGGTCACACAACAAAGCGTGGACTGCAAGTCCCTAACCCTAACTAAAGGGGCCACCCAACAAACTGTGGATTGCAAGTCCCTAACCCCAACTCAGGGGACCACCCAACAAAGCGTGGATTGTGAGTCCCTTACCCCAACCCAACGGGCCGCGCAACAAACCGTGGATTGCAAGTCCCTAACCCCAACTCAACGGGCCACGAAAGAAAGCGTGGATTGCGAGTCCCTTACCCCAACTCAACGGGCCACGCAACAAAGCGTGGATTGCAAATCCCTTACCCCAACTCAACGGGCCACGTAACAAAGCGTGGATTGAGAGTCCCTAACCCCAACTCAAGGGGTCACACAACAAAGCGTGGATTGCGAGTCCCTAACCCCAACTCAAGGGACCACCCAACAAAGCGCGGATTGAGAGTCCCTTACCCCAACCCAAGGGGCCACGCGACAAAGCGTGGATTGAGAGTGCCTAACCCCAACTCAACGGGCCACGCAACAAAGCGTGGATTGCGAGTCCCTTACCCCAGGTCAACGGGCCACGCAACAAAGCGTGGATTGCAAATCCCTTACCCCAACTCAACGGGCCACGTAACAAAGCGTGGATTGAGAGTCCCTAACCCCAACTCAAGGGGTCACACAACAAAGCGTGGATTGCGAGTCCCTAACCCCAACTCAAGGGACCACCCAACAAAGCGCGGATTGAGAGTCCCTTACCCCAACCCAAGGGGCCACGCGACAAAGCGTGGATTGAGAGTGCCTAACCCCAACTCAACGGGCCACGCAACAAAGCGTGGATTGCGAGTCCCTTACCCCAACTCAACGGGCCACGCAACAAAGCGTGGATTGCAAATCCCTTACCCCAACTCAACGGGCCACGCAACAAAGCGTGGATTGAGAGTCCCTAACCCTCAGGTGTCACAAGTTGCGCACCCCCCACCTGGCGCTATGGCCCACGGAAGTCCATGTTGTAGTGAGGGGAAAAGTATGTGAAAAGGGGTGTTATTTTTTGGGTATCCATACCCCCCTGGTGGCAACATGCAAAAACAAGGTGTGTATTTCAAATATATGCCATTATTTGCATTTCTGGAAACACACAGATTTTCAAAATAAAGATATTCAATCACCAAAATATAGTGTTGTTTTACATTTAGACCACTGCATTCCAGTGCGGGGGGGGGGGGGGGCTGCCTATTTTTCTCTCCCCTTTGTTCCAAGGTGATCACAGAACCCCCCTATACACCACAGATAAAGGAACCCCAAACATACCTTTCATTGAAGCACACAGAAAACTATCCCAAAGCATGTACTTGTATTTCCTATTTTAACCAACCTGGCCGAAATTTCGGCTAGCTCTTCGAAAAATGTCCAAACACATGGTCCTATTTGGCAGACAGGCCTAAGCTGGCCGAAATTTCGGCCAGGTCCATCGAAACTCCGAATATGATCACTGAAATGGGTACCTATGACAATAGACATGAGCAAGGAACACAGGAGCAGTGACATTTGAACAGGGTGTGCAACATAATATACTCAATTACAAGCAAATACTTGTCACCTGACGAATCAAATCAGAGTTTTGCAGTGCCTATGGGGAAACACAATAATAAGAGGCTGAAGAGGCTGAGGACTGCATGCTGGCCGAAATTTCGGCCAGACTTCAAATTGATACGCAATATAAGCAGTAGGACTGGCATTAGCGCTTGCGCAGACCAGATGCACGGGGCTTCTTAGCACCTTTGTTAGCACGAGGCTTGGCAGGGGCTGCAGCACCGGGCTTGGCAGTGGCAAAGTTCTGTGACTGTGTGTTTCCACCCTGGGATGGTGAAAAATGATTCACAAAAGCATTCATACCTCTGCCAGTAGGGGCCACAGTGCCTGAGGAGGAAGCTGGGGTGGCCTGAGCGCACTGCGTGCCACTAGGTGAGGGGGCAGGGGCAGTTTTGGGTTTCTTCTTTGGAGTGTGTGTCTCTAGTTGCGACTCTGCCTCCCCATCTTGCTCCTCGGGATCCTCATCTACATACCTAACCCCTGAACAATTCACAGCAAAACATGTTCCCAAGTTGTGGTACACATCCTCCCATGACTTGGGGGGGCACGTGTCGGCGTTGGTGATAGCCGCTCTGATGGACTGAACAAACTCATCAGGCAAAACAGTCTCCTCACCCAAAAGGGCACACACAACATTACAATCCTTGGAAAACCTGGTAGACATCATGCTTGCAAAATGCACAGACAGAGTCCCCAGCAAAAACCAGTTGCCTGCCCGTTCTGGGACCGGAACCAGGCTCAAAAGAAATGAGAATATCTCAACAGGCATCACAAACGACATGGGTCCTGCAGTAAAAGCCACGTAACGGGGCAGCCTGCTATCAAAGGCGGTGGCAGAACAAATGGAAACCAGTTGGGAAGTGGAAGTGTACAACGGGGTCTCGGTTGACAAATTATAAATTGCAACATCACACTGATACATATCCTCAGCCACACAGGAGAACATGTGGAACACAGAAGCTGGCCGAAATTTCGGCCACGTCGATCGACAAAACCGAATTAGTAAACGAAACACACCACAGCGCCTTCCTCGAGTCTCTAACCCCAACTCAAGGCACCACCCAACAAAGCGTGGATTGTGAGTCCCTAACCCCAACTCAAGTGGCCATGCAACAAAGCGTGGATATCGAGTCTCTAACCCCAACTCAAGGGGCCACGCAACAAAGCGTGGATTGCGAGTCCCTAACCCAACTCAAGGGGCGACGCAACAAAGCGTGGATTGTGAGTCCCTGACCCCAACTCAAGGGGCCATGCAACAAAGCGCAGATTGCGAGTCTCTAACCCCAACTCAAGGGGCCACCAAACAAAGCGTGGATTGTGAGTCCCTAACCCCAACTCAAGTGGCCATGCAACAAAGCGTGGATTGCGAGTCTCTAACCCCAACTCAAGGGGCCACGCAACAAAGCGTGGATTGCGAGTCCCTAACCCCAACTCAAGGGGCCACGAAACAAAGAGCGGACTGACAATCCCTAACCCCAACACAAGGGGCCACACAACAACGCTTGGATTGAGAGTCCCTAACCCCAGGTCAAGGGGCCACGCAACAAAGCACGGATTGAGAGTCCCTAACCCCAACTCCTCAACTCAAGGGGCTACACAACAAAGCTTGGATTGCAAGACCCTAACCCCAACTGAAGGGGCCACACAACAAAGCGTGGATTGCAAGTCCCTAACCCGAACGCAAGGGGCCACGCAACAAACTTTGGATTGCAGGTCCCTAACCCAAAGTGGAGGGGCCGCGCAACAAAGCGTGGATTGAGAGTCCCTGACCCCAACTCCAGGGGCCATGCAGCAAAGCGTGGATTGCAAGTCCCTAACCCCAACTCAAGGGGCCACGCAACAAACTTTGGATTGCAAGTCCCTAACCCAAGTGGAGGGGTCACGCAACAAAGCGTGGATTGAGAGTCGCTGACCCGAACTCAAGGGGCCATGCAACAAACCGTGGATTGCGAGTCCCTAACAGCAAATCAAGGGGCCACGCAACAAAGCGCGGATTGAGAGTCCCTGACCCCAACTCCAGGGGCCATGCAGCAAACCGTGGACTGCAAGTCCCTAACCCCAACTCAAGGGGCCACGCAACAAACTTTGGATTGCAAGTCCCTAACCCAAGTGGAGGGGCCACACAACAAAGCGTGGATTGAGAGCCCCTAACTCCAACTCAAGGGGCCATGCAACAAAGCGTGGATTGCGAGTCCCTAACACTAACTCAAGAGGCCACCCAACAAAGCGCAAATTGCAAGTCCCTAACCCCAACCCAAGGGGCCACACAACAAAGCGTGGATTCCGAGTCCCTAACCCTAACTCAACGGGGCACGCAACAAAGCGTGGATTGAGATTGCCTTACCCCAACTCAACGGGCCACGCAACAAAGCGTGGATTGAGAGTCCCTAGCCCCAAATCAAAGGGCCACACAACGAAGCGTGGATTGCAAATCCCTAACCCCAACTCAAGGGGCCACCGAGCAAGCTGTGGATTGCGAGTCCCTAACCCCAACTCAAGGGGTGACACCATAAACCGTGGATTGAGAGTCCCTAACCCCAAATCAACGGGCCAGGAAACAAAGCGTGGATTGCGAGTCCCTAATTCCAGCGCTAGGGGTGACACAACAAAGCGTGGATTGCAAGTCCCTAACCCCAACTCAAGGGGCCACACAACAAACTTTGGATGGCAAGTCCCTAACCCCAAGTGGAGGGGCCACGCAAAAAAGCGTGGATTGAGAGTCCCTGGCCCCAACTCAAGGGGCCATGCAACAAAGCGTGGATTGCGAGTCCCTAACTGCAACTCAAGAGGCCACACACAAAGCGCGATTGCGAGCCCCTAACCCAAACTCAAGGGGCCATGCAACAAAGCGTGGGTTGCAAATTCCTAATACCAACTCAAGAGGCCACCCAACAAAGCGCGGATTGCAAGTCCCTAACCCCAACCCAAGGGGCCACACAACAAAGCGTGGATTGAGAGTCCCTAACCCTGACTCAACGGGCCACGCAACAAAGCGTGGATTGCAGGTCCCTTTCTCCAACTCAACGGGCCACGCAACGAAGCGTGCATTGCGAGTCCCTAGCCCCAACTCAAAGGGCCACACAACAAAGCGTGGATTGCAAATCCCTAACCCCAACTCAAGGGGCCACCGAATGAACTGTGGATTGCGAGTCCCTAACCCCAACTCAAGGGGTGACACAATAAACCGTGGATTGAGAGTCCCTAACCCCAACTCAACGGGCCACGCAACAAAGCGTGCATTGCGAGTCCCTAACCCTAACTCAAAGGGCCACACAACAAAGCGTGGATTGCAAATCCCTAACCCCAACTCAAGGGGCCACCGAATAAACTGTGGATTGCGAGTCCCTAACCCCAACTCAAGGGGTCACACAATAAACCGTGGATTGCGAGTCCCTTACCCCAACTCAACGGGCCACGCAACAAAAGCGTGGATTGAGAGTCCCTAGCCCCAACTCAATGGGCCACGCAACAAAGCGCGAATTGAGAGTCCCTAACCCCAACTCTCGGGGTCACACAACAAAGCGTGGATTGAGAGTCCCTACCCCCAACTGGAGGGGTCACACAACAAAGCGTGGATTGCAAGACCCTAACACTAACTCAAGGGGCGACGCAACAAAACTTGGATTGAGAGTCCCTAACCGGACTCAAGGGGCCACCCAACAAAGCGTGCATTGAGAGTCCCTAACCCCAACTCAAGGGGTCAGACAACAGAGCGTGGATTGAGAGTCCCTGACACTAACTCAAGGGGCGACGCAACAAAGCGTGGATTGAGAGTCTGTAACCCGCACTCAAGGGGCCACACAACAAAGCGTGGATTGCAAGTCCCTAACCCCAATTCAAGCAGCCATGCAACAAAGCGTGGATTGCGAGTCTCTAACCCCAACTCAAGGGGCCACGCAACAAAGCGTGGATGGCGAGTCCCTAACCCCAACTCAAGGGGCCACGACACAAAGAGCGGATTCAGAGTCCCTAAACCCAACTCAAGGGGCCACGCAACAACGCTTGGATTGAGAGTCCCTAACCCCAGGTCAAGGGGTCACACAACAAAGCGCGGATCGAGAGTCCCTAACCCCAATTCAATGGGCTACACAACAAAGCTTGGATTGAGAGTCCCTAGCCCCAACTCAACGGGCCACGCAACAAATCATGGATTGACAGTCGATAACCCCAACTCAAGGGGTCACACAACAAAGCGTGGATTGAGAGTCCCTAACCCCAACTCAAGGGGTCACACGAACAAAGCAGGGTTTGGGAGTCCCTAACCCCAACTCAAGGCGCCACACAACAAAGCTTGGATTGAGAGTCCCTAACCGAACTCAAGGGGTCACACAACAAAGCGTGGATTGCGAGTCTCTAACCCCAACTCAAGGGGCCACACAACAAACCTTGGATTGCGAGTCCCTAACCCCAACTCAAGGGGCCACAAAACAAAGAGCGGATTGAGAGTCTCTAATCCCAACACAAGGGGCCACACAACAACGCTTGGATTGAGAGTCCTGACCCCAGGTCAAGGGGCCACGCAACAAAGCGCGGATTGAGAGTCCGTAACCCCAACTAAATGGGCTACACAACAAAGCGCGGATTGAGAGTCCCTAACCCCAACTCAAGGGGTCACACAACAAAGCGTGGATTGGGAGTCTCTAACACTAACTCAAGGGGCGACGCAACAAACCTTGGATTGAGAGTCCCTAACCGGACTCAAGGGGCCACGCAACAAAGCGTGGATGGTGAGTCCCTAACACTAACTCAAGGGGCCACACAACAAAGCTTGGATTGAGAGTCCCTCACCGCAACTCAAGTGGCCATGCAACAAAGCGTGGATTGCGAGTCCCTAACCCCAACTCAAGGGGCCACGAAAGAAAGCGTGCATTGCGAGTCCCTAACCACAACTCAAGGGGCCACGAAACAAAGATCAGATTGAGAGCCCCTAACCCCGACACAAGGGGCCACACAAGAACGCTTGGATTGAGAGTCCTTAACCCCAGGTCAAGGGGCCACGCAACAAAGCGCGGATTGAGAGTCCCTAACCCCAACTCAACGGGCTACACAACAAAGCTTGGATTGAGAGTCCCTAAACCCAACTCAAGGGGCCACGCAACGAAGTGCGGATTGAGAGTCCCTAACCCCAACTCAAGGGGCTACACAACAAAGCTTGGATTGCAATTCCCTAACCCCAACTCAAGTGGCCACGCAAGAAATCATGGAATGAGGGTCCCTAATTCCAGATCAAGGGGCAACACAATAAAGCTTGGATTGTGAGTCCCTAACCCCAACTCAAGGGGCCACGCAACAAACCTTGGATTGTGAGTCCCTAACCCCAACACAAGGGGCCACACAACAACGCTTGGATTGAGAGTCCCTAACCCCAACTCAATGGGCCACGCAACAAAGCGTGGATTGAGAGTCCCGAACCCCAACTCAAGGGGCCACACAACAACACTTGGATTGACACTACCCAAACCCAAATCAAGGGGCCACGCAACAAAGCGCGGATTGAGATTCCAGAAACCCCAACTCAAGGGGCCACACAACAAAGCTTGTATTGCAAGTCCCTAAGCCCAACCTCAAGGGGCCACCCAACAAAGCGTGGATTGCGAGTCCTCAACCCCAACTCAACGGGCCACGCAACAAAGCGTGGATTGCAAATCCCTTACCCCAACTCAAGAGGCCACGCACCAAAGCGTGGATTGCAAGTCCCTAACCCCAAGTGGAGGGGCCACGCAACAAAGCGTGGATTGAGAGTCCCTGACCCGAACTCAAGGGGCCATGCAGCAAAGCGTGGATTGCGAGTCCCTAACCGCAAATCACGGGGCCACGCACAAAGCGCGATTGCGAGCCCCTAACCCCACCTCAACGGGCCATGCAACAAAGCGTGGATTGCGAGTCCCTAACCCCATCTCAAGGGGCCACACAACAATGTGTGGATTAAAAGTCCCTCACCCCAAGTAAGGGGGCCGCGCAACAAAGCGTGGATTCCGAGTCCCTAACACTAAGTCAAGGGGCCACCCAACAAAGCGTGGATTGCAAGTCCCTAACCCCAACCCGAGGGGCGACCAAACAACGCGTGTATTGTGAGTCCCTAACCGTAACTCAACGGGCCATGCAACAAAGCGTGAATTGCGTGTCTCTTACCCCAAGTCAACGGGCCACGCAACAAAGCGTGGATTGAGAGTCCCTAGCCCCAACTCAAAGGGCCACACAACAAAGCGTGGATTGCAAATCCCTAACCCCAACTGAAGGGGCCACCGAACAAACTGTGGATTGCGAGTCCCTTACCCCAACTCAAGGGGTGACACAATAAACCGTGGATTGGGAGTCCCTAACCCCAACTCAACGGGCCGCGCAATAAAGCGTGGATTGCAACTCCCTAACCCCAACTCAAGGGGCCATGCAACAGAGCGTGGATTGAGAGTCCCTAACCCCAACTCAAGAGGCCACGCACAAAGCGCGATTGCGAGCCCCTAACCCCACCTCAACGGGCCATGCAACAAAGCGTGGATTGCGAGTCCCTAACCCCATCTCAAGGGGGCACACACCAATGTGTGGATTGAAAGTCCCTCACCCCAAATGAAGGGGCCGCGCAACAAAGCGTGGATTCCGAGTCCCTAACACTAAGTCAAGGGGCCACCCAACAAAGCGCGGCTTGTAAATCCCTAACCCCAACCCAAGGGGCCACCCAACAAAGCGTGTATTGTGAGTCCCTAACCCTAAGTCAACGGGCCACGCAACAAAGCGTGGATTGCGTGTCTCTTACCCCAAGTCAACGGGCCACGCAACAAAGCGTGGATTGAGAGTCCCTAGCCCCAACTCAAGGGGCCACACAACAAAGCGTGGATTGCAAATCGCTAACCCCAACTCAAGGGGCCACCGAACAAACTGTGGATTGCGAGTCCCTTACCCCAACTCAAGGGGTGACACAATAAACCGTGGATTGGGAGTCCCTAACCCCAACTCAACGGGCCGCGCAATAAAGCGTGGATTGCAACTCCCTAACCCCAACTCAAGGGGTGATGCAACAAAGCGTGGATTGAGAGTCCCTAACCCCAACTCAAAGGGCCACACAACAAACCGTGGACTGCAAGTCCCTAACCCCAAATCAAGGGGCCACCCAACAAAACGTGGATTGCGAGTCCCTAACCCCAACTCAGAGGGCCAGGAAACAAATCGTGGATTCCGAGTCCCTAACCCCAACTCAAGGGGCCACACAACAAAGCGTGGATTGCAAGTCCCTAACCCCAACTCAAGTGGCCCCGCAACGAAGCGTGGATTGCGAGTCCCTAACCCCAACCCTAGGTGCCACGGAACAAACGCTTTGTTGTGTGGCCCCTTGAGTTGGGGTTAGGGACTCACAATCCGCGCTTTGTTGTGTGGCCCGTCGAGTTGGGGTTAGGGACTTGCAATCCACGCTTCGTTGCGTGGCCCCTTGACCTGGGGTTAGGGACTCTCAATCCATGCTTTGTTGGGTGGCCCCTTGAGTTGGGGTTAGGGACTTGCAGTCCACGGTTTGTTGCGTGGCCCCTTGAGTTGGGGTTAGGGACTCTCAATCCACGCTTTGTTGCATCACCCCTTGAGTTGGGGTTGGGGATTGGTAATCCACGCTTTGTTGCGTGGCCCCTTGAGCTGGGGTTAGGGACTCTCAATCAACGCTTTGTGGTGTGGTCCCTTGAGCTCGGGTTTGTAACCCCCTGTCTTGTCGGGGGTCTCGAACAAGGATAGAGAACCAAAATTGGTTACCTCACCCCTCCCTTCTAGGGGCCCAAAAAAGGGCGGAATGGCTGTGTAACCCTTGCCGTCTTGGGGGTCCCAAATGTCAAGCGCGTGTACAAAGTAAGAGGTGGTTCCTTGACCACTACCATCTTGCAGGCCCAAACCACATTGGGTACGGAATCAAATGCACCATTTGTGAAAGAAACAGGCCCAAAAAGTGAAATGTAGCAATCAAATAGGAGATATACATGGTGCTGGGGGGTAAACGGTATGTAACAAATGTGTGCATGTATGCTGCACTGTTCCGCCTATATTCTGGTATAGTTACCCAAACTCCGCGCCGTAGGGCGCGCCGCAGGGAAAGCATTCCCCAATGCTGGTGTGGCTTGCGGCAGGACTACGCGCCCCCACAGTTGTCCCTCCCCCGCCGACAGACGAGGAGGGTCCTCGCCCGAGTCTCATGCACACCTTGCCATTGAACACTCTTAGCGGACGGGATCTCAGGTCGAATAGGGGGTCCTGCGAACGTGATTGCCATTGCACGCGGGAGTTGCACACTTTGTTGGAGGTCTCTAGCGTGGCGAACCCGCTAAGTGGGAGCACGCTCAATAGGCCCCTCACGTCGTCGCTAGTCAGCTCGCCTCTAGCATGCCACGTTTCGAAGACCACCACTGGGGCCATCGCCGGGCCACCCAGGCCTCTCTTAAGCGCTATGTCCCACGCCGAGGCTTCTCCCGGTGGCCAGCCCCGCCATCGGGAACCCTAGAACCACAGCAACAGTTCTATCGCATAAACTAACGCCTGCTCTACGTCGAACGGGAGCTTGCTGGCCCACCTCTGTGCTTGGACCAGGCCCTCCGACAGGATGCCCCTCCCGTGCCGACCATCCCGGCCCCTACAGGGCCATGTGTCTCTCAGCAGAGGACCACACGCTGGTGCTCTCCTCGGCTGGCTCATTCCGATTTACCTAGCCTATTGCCTATCTCTCTCGTGCTTCTCTTCCCTTGTGTGGGGTGCGCCCGATCCTCTGCCTCCCGTTCCCTAGGCTTTTGCTCTCATGCGTTGAGACTTGGCAACCTTGCCAACCGGCGGTGATGCTCCGGGGACACCGTTGGCCGCGGAGCCACCCACGTTGATTCGGTGCTTCAAGTCTCGCGGTGTCTGCCAAGCACCACCATGCCTGCGCCCTCTTTCCTTGGGCCGCGGTTTCCGCCCTCTAAGGCCCTCGGGGTGTACTCCCCTGTTTTGGGCCCCGGCCCTATACTGTTGCCTCGTCGCGCTTAGTCCGTCGCTCCACGGCTGACCGTGCCCTTGCTTGTCGTGAAGTATCGCTTTCGCCGCAATTGCCACGCCTTGTCTCTAGTGTTGCCGTGTTCGGTTAGCCGCACCCCACTGCGGGGGGGGCTAGGGGAGAGTCTAGACCGGGTATGTCCGTAGGCATGATGATCGTGCTGTGTGCTCCCACGCGGTGCGTTGCAGTCGCTGCCCCCCCCCCCCCCGATGTGGCGCCGTACTCCTCGTTTACTTGTGACGTCCCTTGCCTACCCTGCTTCATTTCCGTTTGTTTGTGCGTCCGACGCCTGAGGACTTCTTAAGAAGTCGGCGAGACACATAGCATAGATAGTAGAAATAATAGATGGAAAATGCTACTCATATTGCTTAGGATTTTTCAAAATGCCAAGCACGTATGCTCACCAAATCTGACTCATGTCGCAAGGTGGATTTCAAAAATTGCAAGCATCACAGCATGGAAAATTTCCTCCAAGCGTCCCTAGGCATCTTGGCCGGAAAGTCCCCATGGTATCGCTACCAATATTGGTTGCATTTTTGGAGCCGCTCTCGTGACCAAAACCTCGAAGCGTTTTTCCGGTCCATTTTGACAACTTCCCTGGGACATCGCTGCTGGTATTCGGTGCGTTTTTGAGGCCGCTTTCGCGGCCAAAACTTCCGACCGTTTTTCTATGCTGTTTTCACAACATCCAAGAGTGTTCCCTACATCCTTGCGCACCATAGGAGATGCCATTGTACCTAGGCACTGTAAAGACACATGCAAAAGAAAGCCAAGAATAAACTTTCACGTGAACTTGAAGTGTGCCCGAGAGACCCACGTTGAAACCAATATATTTAATATTTGGCCAAAAATCAATGCGTTAAACGAAAGTTGCCCTTTGTTGCGGGGGGGGGGGGGGGGTAGAGTGGCTGCTTGGAAAAATGTCCACCCCCAGAGGGTGCCTTGTGTGTGTGGCTATCATTGTATGTTGTTTGTTAGCCGGGGGGGGGGGGGGTACCGGTGTACATGGGTAAAAAGATTAAAATGGGTCTTGGCTTTAAATTTTGACTCTAAAATTTGCTTTAAAATTGAAACAACACACTTTTAATGGCAGCAAACATCAAATTTTAAACCAAAAAAAAACAGACGACGGCATTAAAAGTTAAATGAAACTTAACAAACATGAAACCCTCAAACACAAGCAAAAAATACAAGGCGCATACCCATTGGCCCTGTAAACCCTGGTTCGAGTGCATTTGGCCCAATGTCTCGGGCCTAGCCCTCTTGGGACCCCGTCTTCCGGTCTCATAGAGCGGAGCTACCTTGGCTTGGGTTGGCTGGGTTGGGGGCCTCACCGGGGTTGTTTGGGGTGGGTTTAGGGTCTTCTTGGCGGTCACTCGGGGGGTTAGCGGGCTCGGTCTATGGGTCCTAGGCCGTGTCTATGGCCATCCGGGCCACCGCAGTACCTTATACCCCCCGCCTTATGTACACACGAACACACACAAAGACACTTTGTGAGGGAAACAGGAACCAACCCAATGCCGACACACACACACACACACACAAACACAAACATCCCCATGAACATCTTGCCTTATATCCCTCTTACCTTATACCTCCCCTACCCATTGTGCACACACACACACACACACACACATGAACGCAGTACTCTCCTTGGCTTAGCATACGTATTGGACATGCATCACTGGACATGGCGTCCACCTCCACAACCTGCTTTTCACTATGTGCAGCCACACGGCGATACTTCTTGCTTTGCAATGGGGTTTCTGTGTCGCTGCCTAATGAGGAGGACAAATCGGAATCATTGGCACTTTCAGGATGGACACATAGGGGTGGAGATCTCAGCCCTCAAAATTAGGTCGACTATCAGCCCTTTTTCTCCTAGCGGTTTCAGAATTCAACAAGCGTTGTCTAGGAAGCCCGACCCGCCCACCCGCGACAAGACCCGGCAGGGATGCTACAAATTGGAAGAAGATGAAGGCAAAGGAAACACGAATGGTGCGTGCAGGAAAGAACGACACACAAACACACACACACACACACACACACAAACATGGGGAACCACCTAAAAAGCGACAAAGAGGGACATATAGGGGACGACAGACTGAGAAAAAGCGAAGGGGAAGGGTGACTGAGAGAATGAGAGAAACAAAGACAGACACATACACACACACACACGCACACACAGAGAGAGAGAGAGACAGAAAGAGAACCGCAGAAAAAGATACACAAAGAGATGCAGGGAAAAAGAGAACAAGACAAAGAGAGAGAGAGAGAGAGAGAGAGGAAATATGATTTGGTTGCCTCAACCCTGCCTTCTCGGGGGGCCAAAAGAGGGCGGAAATGCTACGTCACCCCTACATTCTCAAGGGTCCCCAACGCCAAGCGCCGGAAGAAAAAGAAATCAAATCTGGCCGCATCACCCCTGCCTTCTCGGGGGCCCAAAAGAGGGCGGAAACGCTACGTCACCCCTGCATTCTCGGGGGTTCCCAAAGCCAAGCGCCGGAAGAAAAGGAAATCAGATTTGGCCACCTCACCCCTGCCTTCTCGGGGGCCCAAAAGAGAGCGGAAATGCTATGCCACCCCTGCACTTTCGGGGGTCCCCAACACCAAGCGAGGGAGAAAAAGGAAATCAGATTTGGCTACCTCACCCCTGCATTCTCGGGGGTCCCCAATGCCAAGCGGAGAAAAAGGAAAGAAGATTTGGTTGCCTCACCCCTGCCTTCTCGGGGGCCAAAAGAGGGCGGAAATGCTACGTCACCCCTGCATTCTCAATGGTCCCCAACGACAAGCGCGGGGAGAAAAGGAAATTAGATTTGGCCGCCTCACCCCTGCCTTCTCGGGGGCCCAAAAGAGGGCGGAAACACTACGTCACCCCTGCATTCTCGGGGGTCCCCAAAGCCAAGCGCCGGAAGAAAGGGAAATCAGATCTGGCCGCCTCACCCCTGCCTTCTCGGGGGCCCAAAAGAGAGCGGAAATGCCACGTCACCCGTGCACTCTCGGGGGTCCCCAACGCCAAGCGAGGGAGAAAAAGGAAATCAGATTTGGCTACCTCACCTCTGCATTCTCGGGGGTCCCCAATGCCAAGCGGAGAAAAGATAAAGAAGATTTGGTTGCCTCACCAGTGCCAAAAGAGGGCGGAAATGCTATGTCACCCCTGCATTCTCAAGGCTCCCCAACGACAAGCGCGGGGAGAAAAGGAAATTAGATTTGGCTGCCTCACCCCTGCCTTCTCGGGGGCCCAAAAGAGGGCGGAAACACTACGTCACCCCTGCATTCTCGTGCATCCCGAACGCCAAGCGCGGGGAGAAAAAGGAAATCAGATTTGGCTACCTCACCCCTGCCTTCTCGGAGGCCCAAAAGAGGGCGGAAATGCCACGTCACCCGTGCAATCTCGGGGATCCCCAACGCCAAGCACGGGGAGAAAAAGGAGATCAGATTTGGCTGCCTCACCTCTGCCTTCTCGGGGGCCCAAAAGAGAGCGGAAATGCTACATCAACCCTACACTCTTGGGGGTCCCCAAAAAGGGGGACAAGAATGGCCCACGTCAAGCCAGTGAAAAAGGCCCTTGAGGGCGGTTCTTAAGGGCGGTCCTTAACAAAAACAAAAAATCTGTGCTCCAAATGCTTCCGGTCGCGCTCCCTGCAACTTCTCCTCACCGGGCTACGGGCCAAGCTGTCCTTCCTCTCTTGAGCTTGCCGTTCTTGAGCCCGCCTTCCTTGAGCATGCTCGGCGTCTAGCAAGTTCTGCTCGAACACCCACGGCTTGCTGTATCTCTTGACGTAGGCCGCCCGCGCCGGCACCGCATCAGCACACACCTTGGCGATGCAGACTTGCCGCATCCGCCGCACGGCTGTGGCTGGCACTAGGGGCCAACTGCGTGGAACGCCGACCATCGGTGATCTTCCCCACAACCGTAGCATCCCAAGAATGTTGCCATCCTTGTCTCCACCTTTTCCGTCGCTCTTCTTCTTGCTCCCGCTTGTCCCGCACTCCTTCCCTGTCGGTTCCTCTTCTCCGCTGTCGATGTCTTCCCCACTACTCCTCAAGTCGCGTCTCCGCTTCCTCTGCGCTTTGATCTCTTCGCCTAACACGACCACTCCTCAATAAAGCGCATCGGCTGTCTTCCGGGCACATACCAAGGTGACCTTGTCCTTCACTGTCCTTGGCAACCGCTCAAAGGTGTTCCCAAACGAAAGCTCTAGGGATAGGGTTCGGGTCAGGTCGGGGGCTAGGGGTAGGGGTAGGGTTAGGACTAGGCTGAGGGTTGGTATGGGTGTTAGGGTCAGGGTTGGTTTGAAGGATAGTGTTGGGGTGCAAAATGGACAAATTTTGCTCATGGAGTGTTGGGCGCCTTTGGCGCCCATGGACTCCTAAGAGCTGCACCTTTGGCAACTAACTGTTGGCCGGAAGCCCCCTAGGGGGGGATGGGGGGTGGGTAATTGGCGTCCTAGGACCTGCGGAGGCGGCCCACCGTGTTTTTGGCCCTAACCCTCAACATGAAAAATGGCCGTTCAACCGATATTTCACTCTCATGAGTGCCATGTCTAGCGGTAGACAGCAAAGCAAATAACCCAAAATATGATTTCCCAACGGATACTAGAGCATTTGGGGTGCACTCCAATGTGCAATGAGTACTCCCTACCACGATAGACAAGCAAAACTCCGACGTGGATTTTACAAGCGGCACCTAAGATTCTCCGCAGCAGGTAGTAGTGACCTAAGCAGTAGCTGCTGACATCAAGAGCACCTCTATTCCTAATGAGTTCGCTATTCTTACCGAGTCGTTGTTGAGTCATCCTACTGTGAAATTGGACCCTTTTTTTTACTTTTTTTGTGTGTTTTCCTCTTTTTTGATACTTTTTTCTTTTTTCTTTCTTCCTTTTTTTTTTACGAAACTAGAATACACGATCCATATCCCCATAGGTTTCCCTAAACAATGGCACAACACAAAGCACATTGTATCATCCCCTCATACTCATTGTTGACTTGAAAAGTTGCCCAACTGGGACATCAACAGCTGCAAGTTTGTGAGGAAATGTGAGGGATCATTGGAAAACTTGGCACTTGAGGTACCACACCCATGCCAAATGAATTCGGAAACATACCAGCACCAAGCAATGATAATGGAATAGGCGGTAGAGAACCAGGTGGGAAGGGAGGAAGAATACTCAGCGCAGATCGCCAAAAAAAAAACAAGCACTGCTAAATCGTCGCGTGCGCACCTGCACATTTTAAGCAACGTTGGGCCCAAGACCCGGTCAAAATTGAAATAAGCAAAGCCGCTCCTCTGCCGTGGTAGGGAGTAATGCTACCAACGAAAATGATCATCAGTCTCTTGTATGTGGAACTGGCCAGTGGTTGTTGGGTTGCCCTTGCAGGCTATGATTGGCATACTGGTAGCGACAACCACTGTGTGCTCGGCAGTTTTTGCGTGTGTGTTCATTTGGTTGTCTTTTGTCAGATATTGCCACATTTCCACAGCCATGCATCTCTCACGAGGCCCTCCTATTGACTCTAGCCATCATCCGAGTTGCCCGTTCTAGCGAGATAACCCTTCCAGTGTCATGGTCGACATAGTGGTAGATAATTGATATGGCTAGAAAACCCCCACCTGCAAAGTGGGGAGGAATCAAAAGGCTTCATGATCCCTGCCATCTCAGGGCCCCCTAAGGGAATGTGATCAACTGTTGACTACAGAGTGTGACGATCTGAAGACATGTGGTAAGCGACAGTCGGCCATCTGCCAGAAACAAAATCAACAAAGACCATAAATCAACTCACCCTCACAGCGGCAGCGCACCTTTGGCCTCGGTGATGGTCAATATAGTGCCTGCCACCCCCGCCGCCTTCAGCTCCTCTCGCTTGCCATCACTTCGCACCAAAATGACCACCGCCTGACGGTCCACTGGACATGGGACACAGGGCGTTCAGCAAACGAAAACTCTGGAGGGGCCTCAGCATGGCAGTGTACAAGCGTATGCACATCTGCAGGAACGCCTGCCGTGGCCCACAGCTGCGTCCGCTGGTGTGCAAAGTAGTCATGACACATTAGCTCTGCTCCACAGCACCAGAAGTCAAAACCCGACCCATGACCGGAGGGTTTGGGGCCCAGGGCCCTGTTTACGGACGTCTATCACAATAAAAGAAAATCACAGGGAAAGAGGTATGGCCCCGACGGCTGACGCAAGGCCCATCCAGCAGCAAACGGCGAAAACGCCATCGACGCCTCGCAGTCAACGGGACTCAGCGGCGCACCCAGTCCGCCCAACCCCTTTGTCCCCCAAATGCAGCCGCGGAATCCTTTTGTGTCAAGATTGGGACGTACTCAGCCCCACTGCCCGACTGAGACACTGGGCGCCCCACTGAGACACGGTTCAGGCCACGTTGCACACCTGCGATGGGGCTGACCAGGGCCGCCAGGTTCGTGCACCCGGGAGCGTGCATGAAGAGCGGCCGTGTGGGCGCCCCGTGTCCCTGTTCAAGCGGCAGCACGTCGATGGCCTGCGGGAAGTGGGTCTCCAGCAGCACCACCAATGTATTGGCCAAGTGCAGAATCCCTGCGAGGCAGAGTGCTCACAGGCCAGGACGGGGGGCGGCGGCAGCTCAGAGGCATGAGCATCGACACCACCGGTTTTGACGTTCAGAAACAGTGTGATAGAGGGTGTGTACCAACTTCCGGCAATGGACGTCCGCCATGGACAGTAATTGTCTGGTGATGGCCCCACAAACGCTGGCCCGGGGGAGGGGGGCAGGGCTGAGGGACACAGAGCCCAGCCCTGAAGAATGTGGATCTCAGGGCATCACCGGTGACAAGGCGTCAGCAAATCCACTACGATGGAACGCATGACACAGTAGGGCGGATTATGGAGGCCGGGACAGTCTGCTGTTGTGGAACAAAGGCCTTGTTGTCCCGTGACATTTGATGTGACAAGTGATATAGCTCCCCTGAAGGCGCCCCACGGAGCCCAAACGGAAAAAGAAAACTTCATTACCATTCCACCACCAGTTGGCAAGAGCCGCCCTGCATGTAGGGCAATCAATCGTTTGACTTCGGTGGATTGCAAACCTGTGCGGGACCGGGAAAGCGCTCCTGCACATTCCTCCTTCCTTGACTGAAACAAAAGAATACAAATCAGAATGTCATGCGCATGCACATGTGCACGTATGCTGGTAATCAGCTCCCAACATGCACAGACACGGACATGCACAGGTCACAAAAACGCACCAGGCTGTGAGCGGTAGTTGATGCCCAGACTCTTGATGCTCGACTTCATGCGTTTGGTACGCTGCTTCCGGAGGCCAAAATGCGCTTGAAGCATCCCCTGGATATCCCTGCAGTGTATGAAACGTGCGCATCGCCTTGAGGTATGCAAGAGGACATAGTGCAAAGGAAATTGCATCACAGCAAGAAAGTTTCCACATTGGCTGGTTGGTTGCCATGTTGTATAATCAGTGCCAAGTGCCACATCTGTCGTGTGACTTGGTGGGTGGTGGAGCTGGGCAATGCCGCGAACCGGGATCTCGGTGCACTTTGTACACGCATCCAAGGAGTATGTAGAGCACTTGTTTAGAGAATCCCTGAGAGAGCACCACTTGGAGGCGCTGGAGAAACGGAGACGGAGGCTCTTTGGCGGCATGGGAACTCGGCTCGACAAAGAGCTCACACTAAGCGAGCTGGTGCGCTGCGCTGCTGAGCTGGAGAAGTCGCTGCTGCGTGGCGTGATGGCGTGGGCGCTGTGGACCGCGGACAGAGCGCATCGGAGAGGCCTACGCCAGGGTGGCAAGTGCCCCTAATGCGACAAAGGATCACGGGAGGATGAGGACCACCTCATGTGGTGGTGTGTGGCCTGGAAATCAGCGCGGTACCCCTTCTTGCCGGAGCTCATGCTGCTGGCACGAGCCCTCAAGCTAGGGGCGCTGTCAGAATGGAAGGCGGAGGCTGCTGTCAGAGGCTGTGGTGAGACGCAGTGGCCTGGCGTGAGGGCCAGGCTGGAAGAAGCGCTGCAAGGAGTTGAACAGGGTCTCGAGACACTGGGTACCGGAGCCGGGGGAAGACCCCTTGGAGGCGTCCCGACAGTGAGAGGAGCTGGCCTTGGTGGGACATCAATGGGCACACAACGACCAGAACCCACTGGAGCAGTTTGTACGCCAGCTGCAGTGCATGTTCTTGGCGGTGTTGCGGGCCAGGAAGCAGAAAGAAGAGGAGGAATGCCTCCTTTTCCCCGTGGAGCAGCGCAAGGCGCCCCAGGAGCAGTACCCGTGGCATCAACTGCAACCCCCTTTCCCACGGCCATGTAAAATGCCCCTGCCTGAGATGGGGCAGCTGCCCAGAGACTGGAAATGGGGGCCGGACTTTCAGCCGGCCATGCTGATGTGGCTCTCAGAGCTCCAATGGCTGCCACGTGACGACAACCTGCCCGAAGCGCACCGACAAGTGTCCTTCCTGGAGCTGGTATTGGATTTCGAGTCATACACTGGGAGGCCCCTCCCCCCACTCCGCAAACACAGTTCGCGGGGGGAGAGATGTCGCCGCAAGAGAAGGGCAGAGTCCTGCGGCTGGCGGTCAGTCTGCTGGAAAGGCGGCAGGCAGGGAGTCCATTCTCCCGGTGGGCTTCACCAACAGGTGTCGCTCTCTGGTCCCGCTGGGGGCGGGCACCACAGCGGGTGTAAAAGGCAGGCCCGTCTTCACACGACCGACGGCGGTCTAGCACCACTTGCGCCGTCTACAACAGTACAACGCAGCGAGATGGGCGCAACAACAGCAGACGAGGGTGGCGCGGCAGCAGAACAAGCGGAGACGTGCGCAGGGCATGCAGGCGAAGCCGGCAAGGGAGCAGAAGTCAAAGAAAGCGAGATGCCCAGGTAAGGGAGATGCGAAACGCTCAGCGGGGGCGTAAGCTAGCGATTTTTATGCGGGCCCAGTGATCCCGCCGGGGGCCCGGCGACGCCCACAGTACCGGGTCACCAATGAGGAGGACATCCCAGCGAAGCCGGTGTGCAACAACAGGACGGCGCTTTTTACCCCACCACAAAAGTGCGCAGTGGCGCGACACCCTGGGCAGCGGCCACGGCTGCCCCGCCTCTGGGTCTGCACGGGTCTGGGTCTACACCAACACAGACAATGCGCGTCCTGTGCAACTGTGGGCAAGGGGGTGCGGCACTGCTGTGCCAGAGGACATGCCGGGTATCCACGGCTGCCGATGGCCCTGCGGGACCAGCAGAGGGGGCCACGGCAAGTGGATGCGCACGCCCCTGGGGCGGGGGGTACACCATCAGCGAAGGGACGTAAACGTCAGCGTGCACTGGCCCCGGGCCCAGACCGAGTGCAGCCCCATAAGCGAGGGAGGGTGGACGCAACCCCCTCCCCCCTGCCAAGAGCATGCTCTGTCAGCCGCCGGGCGCCGCATGGCATGGCAGAGCAGGGACAGAGGTGACATAACCCCCAATCCCCAGAGGTTCTGGCTGAGGCGAGGCCGCCTACCGCGACCCAAGCAGGCACCAGAGACAGAACCGCGGACCGCCAGGACTGCATGATTTGTCTTCTTAAGCTGGCGCCTCAGGCGACCGCTGCGGGCGCTGTTGCTCAACATCATCTGTCAAGGCTGGGGTGCAGGTGCATGTGTGTGTGTGTGTGTGTGTGTGTGTGTGTGTGTGTGTGTGTGGTTGGGTGGGGAAGGTTGGGTGGGGAAGAACAATATTATAGAGGGAAGCCCGCATGGGTCCAGGGCCCGCGAAGTGCGCCAGCCGAGCCGTCGGAATTCTTGCAGAGCGCGACCCAGCGGGCCCGTACCTCTGGGTTTCTCTGCTTGCTCCCAGATGGCTTGCGTGACGGTTTGGGCAGTGCCCGGGGTGCGTGCAATGTGTGCAAGCCAGCACATCCTCCTGTACGGAACCACCATGGATGGAGCCACTGTGTGCCCTGACAACAGCACGGCAAACACCACCTCTTTCACCCTGCATGGCCTCTGGGCCCCCAGATCGCCGTCATGATCGCCGCACCCCCACCCCCAGCTGCCTGAACTCCTGTTGGGTGGGTATTCACACCCCGTCCAGGGTCGCTTCCAGCGTGCTCGGCCGCTTGCGCGCTGAATGTGCCGTTGTGAAGGCCAGCGACTTTGAGGCGTTTACCTCTTGTCCGGCCAACTTCAACCACTTGCTGGTCGCCGCTAACATTGCCAGCAAGGACGTGAGGTATACGGTAAGCATATACGTATCATGTGCATATGCCTCCGCCGAGATTGCGGCCTGTGACACCAGTGCCGCGCCCTCCGCATCTTGTGATCCCTCTTCCGACGCACGCGCGCCGTCACTTGCTCCATCCTCTGAGCCTGAGCCGAAAAGGTTCCTCGGTATGATTGGGCAATTCGGTTCCTCGCTGGGCACCTCGGACTCGTCCTCCTGCGAGAAGAGGCTCCCCAGCGACACTCGAGAATGCTCCGTGTTGGCTGGGGTGGGCATCGCTTGGAAGCCCAGCCGCCCCAGACTTTCTCGGCCGGCGTGGGCAGTCCCGGTTGGCAGCCATCCCGTCTCCTCGGCGGTTGCACGTCCCCCCCATTGTCCGGGTTCGGCGGCGGGACGTGCTCGCCATCCACCACCCAGCCCTGCTCCCAGCAGCAGCAGGGCTGCACACATCTGCATATCCATATCTGGTCTACTCCGGCCCCAAAGCTGGTCCAGTAGCACGAGGGGAGCTCTTCCTCCTTCGGCGCGGGCGGCATCTCCTTCGTGGTGACTACCACCGGTTTCCCGACTTCGTTAATTATGCGTTTCCACGTGGTCGTAAGGGCATTGATGAATATCACGCTGAGCGGGCACCCGGCACCCCTGTAGTACCCCATTCGTGGCTGCCCACTAGGCCCCCGGGCAGCCTTTGATCTTGAACATGCGCCTCAGTTGCCGGTACATGCCACTAAACGCTCGAAGGACTCCTTCATCGATTCCTTGCTCCTCCATCAGCGCCATCGAGATGGCCTGTGGTATTAGGTTGGGGGACTTTGTGTAGTCGGTCCCTGCCCCCACCACCTGCGTCTTGAGCGCCTGCGCTAGCTCCACTAAGAGAGTGAGGACGGTTGCTGCGTCGATGACCCCCCGGTGGGGGCAAAATCCGTATGCCTCCGAGTGTATCCACTGCTCTTGCCATTGTAGTGTGTCCTCCATTCTGACCCCTGCCCATATGCGGTATATTTGCGAGAGAACGGTCAGCGGCCTCAGCTTCATGGGGTCGCCTCCCCCTTCTCCCTTGGGCACCAGCGACGTGAAGCCCTCCTCCACCCCATCTGGCCGCCGGCCTGTGCGCTCCACCATGCGCAAGAGCCCCACCAGTGCGTCCCTGAAAGTGGCCGGGGGGCGCTTGAGCAGGCTAATTGACCAGAGGTCCAGACCATTCGCCGTTTTCATTCCCATTTTGGGCGCCCGCTGTAGCAGTACATCACCTCTGAGCACCCTGGCCTTCATCGCGCTGCGTCGAACATGGTGTTGATACTCCTTCTTGAACTTGTCCACGGAGGGCTCCGGCGTCGCCTCATAGCGCCTATTCACGGGCGCCCAAGCGGCTCTGATGGCCTCATCCATCTCTCAAATATTCGCCGTGAACCCCTCGCTTGGGGTCCGCACCATCTGCAAGGCGGCGTCCCCTGCTCCTCTGATCCACTGGTATACCACTGCTGGCGACCTCGTCCAGGACTCGTCTATCCATTGCTTCCTGGCCTGCACGCGTGCCCGCTCCTCTGCCACTGCCCACGCTCGTACCGCCGCTTCCAGTGTTGCCATGAGTTGCTCCGGCGCCTCGGTGTTGCAAAGCTTATCTCGCGGAGGCACTGCTATCCCCTCCAGGGGGGGTTTCTGTCGCAGTTGATCCAGGCCCGTGTGCGCACAAGAGCCAGCACTGCTTTACCCCTCTAGGCCACCTGCCGAGTCTCGTCAGCTCTGCCAGTTCGTGTGCACGCACATACTGCAGCACCTGCTTCAGCGCCCCTTTCACAGTGTCCATGATCCGTATGACTCTGGTCTTCGGCGCCCCGCTTGGCAGTTTCTTATTGGGGCAGAGTTTGGTGGTGGTTATCGTGCGCTGCGTGCCCCGCCCCCTTTTGTCCAGCTGCCGCGGCTCGGTCTTCACCACTGGGGGGCCCGGCTAGTGCCTTCGGAGTGTTGACTCCCGGGTGCTGTCCTCTCCAAGCTCCATCAGCAGGAACTCCTCTGTTGCCCAGGTCCACGTGTTCCACATTCCGTGAACGTCCTCTGCGCATATGGCCGCTTTCCAAGGTCTGCTCACACTCTCCGAGAAAACCGAAGCCTGTCGTTGGCGTTCCTTTGTGTGCATGTTGTGCTCCTCGGGGTCCTCCAAGCTTCTGATTTTGGTCACCTTCTGGTTTGCCATGTCCAGGCTGATGTCCACTCGCAAAAGGGAGTGTCCAGGCAGTCTCGGCTTTTTGATCACCCTCTCATCCTGCACCGGGGAGGCCACTCTAGGGTCTGTCAGGATGCCATCGATGCGGGTCTCCGTTCCCGAACTGCCCTGATAGGTCGGGCTTGGCTGGCGCCTCCGCACCTCCGCGCGGGCCCTCATGATGTCCACGAGCAAGCCCTTCTTTAACGCCATGAACATTTCCCTCGGCATTTCGCTCTCATATGAGAGCCTGAAGTTAAAGTCTGCGCATATTATCTCCGGGGAAATCCGCAACCTCACCGTGTAGCGCAACACCGTTTTCCATAACTGAGAATTAGCGCGCCTGTGTGTCACAATCCCGTAGGCAACCTGCAAGTTGAGGATGCTGCGGCCCTCCGCGTGCGCCATGTGGGCATGCAGCCACCGCCCTGGTGCCCATAGCGCCTAGACGGCTTCATCATCCGCGGAGCACGCTGCCAGCTGCATTACCATGCCCGGTCGGTATAATATGCCCACACCGCCGGGTCCGGTGTCCCACATGCCCTCTCCATTGTGGGCGAGCGGCGCGCCCCAGAGCGCGCATCACCCCATTTTGCGTGCCAATGCCGTCATGGCTCCCTGTCCCGCCGCTGTGAGCCGAGTTTCGTGAAAACATACCACGTCGGCCTTGGAGGTCATGACTTGGCGCCAGTGTCGTCGCACAGAGGTCACGTTCGCAAACTCCACCTGCAGGGGTCCCGGCCTCGGGTGGATGTCCCCGCTGCGCCCCAGCAGCATGGCCTGCAGGTCGTACTGCTCCGGCCATCCCAGAGCAGGTGGGGCGCGACGTCGCAGGACGTTCACACCGCCTGTAGTCGATGTCGTAGTCGTGTTTGGCCAGAGCCATCCCACAAGCGCCAGCCAGCCCTCCCCATCTGAGCGTCAGAGCTCGCCTGCACCGTTCATGTCTCCGTCGCCGCTCGCCACCTCTTCGCTCCTGCTAGGCCAGCCGTTGGCTGGGATCCTCCGCCTCCAATCGGGGGCCACATACCAGCTCTGCACCGGGGACCACGTGCTTCCTTTGACCTGTGGCCTGCTAGGTCACACACCTCACCCATACTTTCTGTCGCAGCCGCGTGTGAGTCTCCCGCAGGGTAGACTGCTCCCATTCCATTGGAACCCCCTCCAGCGTGAGCGCGAAGGTGGGGCGCCGAAGGCCAGAGCGTGTGAGGTGTTGGCAGTCTACTAACTTCACATCCATAGACGGCCACACTCGGCGTACTTCCTCCTGGGCATAAGAGTCCGGATTGCATGCATGCAAGCCAAAGCTAGGCCCGTAGCCGTACACTTGCCTCACCTCTGTCCCCCGCTCCGCAGCCAGTTTTATGCGAATGTCGTCGCACACTGGCGCAGGGCCTTGGACTGAGACCCCGATCCTTCCTCGTCGAGCTCCAGTGCGCAGCCCCGCAAACTAGGGGGCCTCCTGGAGGCGTGCCCATAGATCGGTCGTAGTTGTTCTGACTTCCGTCGGGAGGTTCATCCATACAGTGGTCGTCGTCAGGGCCTCTGGGGCGGGCTTGCCGGCCCAGTCCTCGACCCCCAGACGTCTACCCGAGTGGCGGACCGCCGATCAGACCTGCTCCAACTTCAGGTCCATGGCGACCTCCAGCACATCCCCCGGGCCACCCCGGACCGCCATAGGTGGTCGCTGCTTCAGCCGTGGTTGGACTATCTATTTTAGGTGGCCTGGGACCACCCATCTAGTGGCATCTGCCTTCGTTTGAATGCGAGGCAAGCCGTCGGCCACCTCCAACTTGTCTAATGAGCAGTATAGGCGTGCCATTCCCGCAGTACCTCCAGTGACCACCGCGGCGAGCGGCTGCGGCGCTTTGTCCTCTAGGGTCTCCTTCGTGCTCCATCGTAGTAGCAGGCGATACCCCGGCGGCCACACTGCCGGTCCCGGTTCGACAAGCTTCCATTGGCTGGACCAGCTGGTTGCCGTGACCGATAAGTGCGCACCCGTGAGAGCCAGCTCCTCCTTGCTCCACCCCACGGACCGGAGCAGGGCATCGATCGCCGGCGTTGCTCCCAGGCGCCCCACGTTCACGATCACAGCCACTTCTTGCAAGCCCTTGTGAGCCATCAGCGCCTCCGAGGCCAGTGCCCATGCATCCTCCGTGGCTTTGCCCACCATAAGAATTTTCCTGGGCGCTGTGGACCATTGCGCCAGCGTAGATGACGCGCCAGCTGCACCATACCCGTGTCCGCCAGATCGCGGTCCCTGTACGGTCGTGCTGGCAGTACCACACCATACCCCCCCCCCCCCCCCTTTCGGCCGTTCTCTGGAGCTCCTCCGCCACCGGCTGGAGAGGAATACCTACGGCTTGCGATTCCCTCTTGGCGACCACCACGGTGTGCGCACGCCCCCTCCGTGTGGACGCCTGCGCCGCCGCCGCGTAGGTCTGCTTGGGCGGGGGATGCACTAGCTAAGTACACTGTGTGGCATCCCCTTTCTCCTCCTCGCGTGTGTGCCGCTCCTTCTAGCGCGCTCCTGTCTCCTTCGGCTGCTGCGAGCCCTCGGCATTGCGCAGGGCTGTGATCTCCTTCCGCAGATCGCGTATAGTGCCTCGCAGCTCCGCGATGGTGGCGAGCAGGGCACCCTCGGTCGTAGTCGCACTCGGCCCTGGCATTGTCTTGGCCGGTGTGTCGTCGCGCGTCCGCGGCGCGCGTTGGCTCCCCGAGCGTTGTTGCACGCCCCCGCTGCGGCTCCTGCGGGGGGGGGGGGGGCGTCCTTGCCCTTGCTTGTTGCTGGGGGCTGTTCCCGCTGCGCTTGCTCGCCCAAACTCTTGCTCCTGCTGCGCCTGGAGGGCACGCCACTGCCCTGTCGCTGTCCCAGCGCCTGAGTGACCGCTGCGGTGACGTCCTGCTTCACCTTCTCCATCACTGCCGCTATGATGGCTACAACATCCGCGGCAGAGAGCGTGGGCGGCATTGTGTGTGGCCCGGGGGAGGGGCCCCGAAAATGGAAACCTTGGATCCAGTGGCTGAAACTGGCCCTTGGCCTCGTGCGCTGCTACGCAGCCCAAATTGAGACGTTGTTACTTTTTGGTGCCAACGGTCCGACCACGTGAAGGGGTTAACAAAAGAGACCTGTGTGTGCGTGTGTGGGTGGGTTTGGGTGTGTCTGTAGTAGGGGGCTTTGGGTGCCCTTTCTAAACATCCCCTCCTGTAGGGGTTGAAAAAATGAGGCTGGCTATTTGGGCTCATTCACATCCCCACTGTACCACATTTCGTCCCTGATGGGCCCAATGGGGGAGGGGGCAGGGAAAGAATCCCTTCATCCCATGGTGGCATTTCTTCCAGGAGCATATTACCCCTCGGTAGTGGGTACAAAAATTATTTGTCCGATTTATCCGACCCCCACAGGCTCATGCTTGCACTACATTGCAAAATCGCACCCTTGTCTCCCTACCCACCGCAGAAGCAACCAAACCCCACCCGAGCAAAACACAAACCGCAAAAAATTCTGTTGCCTTCGGCAGTGCACCTCGAAGAGAGGTTGGCAGTTAGCCAATCAGTCCCTTAGCCAGGCTAGCAGTCAGCCAGACACACAGCTTGGGTTTTTTGTCAGTGGCAGACGCGGCCCCAAGCAGTGGGGAGGCCTTCCGCCTCAGACCCAGCAGTGGCCGAATGGTAATGCAGCTGACAAGAGTCTTTTTGGTCGGCAGTTTGAACCCCGGTCGGTGAATGCACCGGCGCCGCCACCGATGACAGTCGGCCGACCAGGATTCGAACCGCCAACCGAAAACTTTGCGTCGGCAGTGTTACCATTCGACCGGCGGTTGTGTAAACTGCTTGGAGCCTTCTGAGGGAAAACTTTTGACCCCCCCACCCCCCACCCTGACCCCAACCCCACCCCCGAATGGTGACGTGTGAGCTGTCACGTGTGGTGTGTTGTTTGAGTCAACGTCAGCACAACCGGCCGAACATGCAGTTCACAAGAAAGAGAGAAAAGCTTGTCAAGAGCCGAAAAACGGCCCTAGGCGCCTTTCGCAAAAAGTCTGGATGAAGAGTGTGAGTGTGACTTTTTGCGTGGGTGAGAGGGCAACATCATCAGCTTATATTTTGGCATATACACATTGGACAGACAAAGAGCATACAGTATGATATATGCAGCAAAACATGTAAGCACGCAGGATTTAGAGCTCTGAAGTCAGGTCAAACAAGAGACCCCTCCCCCGCCCCCTCAAAAAAGTGATATCCAGTTTTAGGGGATAGAGGCCTCAGAATCAAAAAATCCATTGGGGGATGGTCTTATTGGGCAAAATAATGATTTTACAAGGGGTTGGACATCCAATATCATGCCTTGGGGTATGCTACGCGAATGACCCAAAAAAAGGGGGGTATACGACGCCAACGCCTGCGCTTGATCTAACAACCTCTCTTCGAGGTGATTTTCCACATCAACATCACTTGAGGGTTACCAATATGCCATGAGAAAGGCCCAAAGGCAATGTGCATTACTACACCGGGGAAGAATCCCAACTGGTTGCCTGGTGGCTAGATGCTGTCTCAGTGAAAATATTGACACCCAGAAAATACTTGGGTAGAGGCCACCATCCAAACCCTTCACGGACTCAGCAGAATAGCATTATTCTCTGAACTGCTACATCCCAGGGAATGCTCGTGAGCTTTTCCTGGGCATGGGGCAGTGAGGCAGTCCATTGTCCGTTGGTATCTGTCATCCCTTGCAGAGGTGTCCTACCTCGTTTCCTTTGTCTTCGGTACACACTTCGCATCTGTTCCTTGTGGCTGTTGCCAGCAAAGAAAGGGGACACGGGTTCCTGCCGTTCTGATAATACAGTGATTGGGTGGCTTTTGTATTTTCGACCAGGCTTCGTTTACAAGAGGGGAGGGGGTATTTTGGACAAGACCCACCGACCCAATTTTGGACCCACCCACCCAGCTTTTGACCCACCGAGTCAAGTATCTCAACAACTGAGCTACCATCCAGTTCTGGCACCTTTGTGCATGTTATCAAAAAAAAGTCCGCCATGTGAAAAATTGCCACCTGCCCACCTGCCACCTGCACAACGACAAAGCAGAAAGGGGCACCAGCAAACAGCCAGACAAAGCTCCTGTGACCAAAGAAAGGGGTGGCAGGTGCCCAACCCAGGAAACCCTCGGAATTATAGGGGGAGGGGGGGGCGGTCCAGAGCTTTGGAACCGGCCACCCGGCTGAAGCCCCCCCCCCCATTGCAACTCAATTCTTATAAATGAAGCCTGTTTCGGACCCTCCTGCATGACCGCACAGGTATTACTGCTCTGATCATGCATTCTCTAAAGTATTCACTATCCCCAGAAAGGGGAGACCAGCCCACAGTCAGCACCTGTCGGCTTGAAATGTGGGGCAACGAGACTCCAAGGCGGGAGGGGGGGGGGAAGCCCCCTTCCTGCCCTCCGTCCTTCCCTCCCTTCCTTCCTTCCTTCCTTCCTTCCTCCTCCTCCATCCCTCCCACGTCTCTACTCTGGTACACGCCATCTGTGATCCACGTTTATCTTTTTGCAAGGACTATGCCTCACCCGTGCCCCTTTATTTGTGCTTGGTTCCCACTGCTGTTTCACCCGTTGCCTGCTCTACTCCAACCACGTGGTCTCCTTTTGTTGCCTCTGCCGCACTTGATCCTGCTTCCCACAATCTCCCTGGTCCCCAACAGTGGGAAGAGCCGGTGGTGCGTAGGGTTTTTTGAAAAGGAGGTGTGCAAAAGTGTCGCAAACGTCCGAATATTTCTTGTCCCTCTTCCTTTGGCCACTCTTCCACATGCAAAATGCAATCACTGCCTTCCTGCCAGAACACCTGAAACTGAAGGCTGCCCCTGGATTAATGGTCTGACAGGTATCACCAGCCAGACACACACCCTCCAGATGCGTGCAGAGCTGGCAAACTGCCAGCAACATCACCGGCATGAAATCCTGCACCTCGTCGATGACCAGGCTGTCGAAGGTGCGGCCGCCACCCTCGACATACTGCCAAGTGCACGTGAAGAGATCAAGGGCTACGTCGACATCGTCGTCGATCTGAGGCCAAGGGACCGTTACAAGGGCTCCTAAACCTACCACCTCTGTGAAATACATCTCCCAACACACACAGCGACTGGTGGCTGCATTCAATCAACAGCGCTTTGAATGGCAACAGAGAGTCAACCAACAGCAGTCAGTAGTCTGTGCATCTTCAGCTGCAGGACTGGGGGATGAAACATCAACGAAATCCGTGGGTGAGCGATGCCATTTTGCAGGCTTCCTGCACCACCAACTTGGATGCATGTTTTCATGGAGCTTTCCCCAACTACCAGAGGGAGAAGGCATTGATAGGTGCAATACAATTGCAACTTTTGATGTAACACAACTATTTATGTTGCATGGGAAGACCTCACACTGGAGAGGGTGGATCTTGGAGCAGTTAGGGGCAGGTAGGGGATGGGGGCGGCAGAGAAAAAATACATCTCTGGGGTTGGTGCCTGGCACTTTTTCTACCCAAGTCAGTTGTTCCCTGCCAGTGGAAAAAGTGCCCACGCATAGAACCCTCACCCTCACCTTCCCCAAGGACCGCCAAATGTCCATGTCCCAACGCCCAACCACCCCTTGCCCCACGGCCCCCCACCTACCACCCTAATGCCTGCATGTCCAACTCTTCCTCCATCATGGTCCATTTTTCAAAAGGGCACTCACCTAGGCATGAGGAAGAATGTGCTGTTGCAACTACACTGTGCTTTTACCCTTGGCAGCAACCAGGCCCATCCACTTGCGGACAGCGGTGTGTCACACACCATGTGATGCCCTGTCCAGTTGATACCCCCTTGATACCTCACCTTGAGCACCATCTCTGTATCTCTGACTTGCAGCTCTCAGCGCACAGCTCGCTGGCCAGCTACACATCTACTTTCTGCCCTCCTCCCTTTCCCCATCCCTTCATTGATCTACGTTGTAATGGCACGTGCCATGCTTCCAGTCGGCAAGTTGAAGAGGTGGAGTCCGGTGAGCCCTGAGGAGGCATGCAGCACAACATAAGGCCACCGGGTGGTCATCATCTGTCAAACCAACCGCCAGCTGTGTGTAGGATGAGCAATGCCAGCGAAAATAGCACACTTTCTGTAGGCATACAACAGTCTCAAGCACCACCCAATGCTCATCATGGATTATGGGCAGCGTGCAGCATCGTGATTAGGGTTTCGGCACTGAGATATCAGTGTTGTGCTATTCCAGTCAAGTGGTAGTCTGGTGCAACCACCAACTGCTATGCTCATTGTCCTTCACCACACGACAGGGGCAACACAACAACAAAACAGTGTCTGCCCTCAAATGCGCCCTCACATGGACAGTTGCAATGGAAAACTGGCAATCACAAAACTCCAAATTTCTTGTTTACTCATCAAGTAGTCTGCACTACCTAGATTGCCAAAATGGGTTGATTATAATACCAAAGTGCTAGCAAAGCATCCAAATAGGAAGCTAATCCTTTGGTCCCTACTAATGGGCGGTGAAAGACCTATTGCCTGGGTGTTCTACCACAAGAAGAACCTTCTACAAGGCTGCCCTTGTTAGATGGTGAAGGGTGGAACGGCTGACATCGTGCCAAAGGGATTGAGAAACTGTGGGTGTTACTTTCAGGCAGTGCGGCCGCAGGTGCCGCAAGTTGGGAATAATTCTGTTTCAACCCCAAAACACAAAAACCTACTATACGGAAAAAAACAAATCACTATTCAAGAGCCATTGGGGGCCCTTGTCCACAAAAGTGGTACCCAATGGGGGACACTGATTTGCTCACACCATTCCTTCTCTACAAGGAGCCACAACGGCCACGGCTCAATGCGCCACGTGTGGCACATCCATTCTACTAGCCGATTTATTCCAAAGGCATGCCGCGGAGCGCACCGCAAACACCGTAGGAGATGCCTCCCTGTGCAGTTGAATGAGGAGGTGGGGAACAATTCCAACACCCCATAATTACCACTATGCCGCATACACCTAGAATGCAACATTTTGTACACTATGGTTCATAATACGACAACACATCGACCTACAGCTCAAAGGAATGGCACGGCAAGATAATCATCGTCACTCTCACCATGGCATTGTTCTTTTCTTTGGGCTAAAAGATCCTTAGCTCACCTACTTAGGAAAAGCTCAAGATTAATTAGGCTGCTTGATACAGGGATATTTCCATTTTCTTTTCCTTTTTATGCTCTTTCTTCGAGTCAAGCATGCAGTCTTGCTCATAAGTTGTGGGTCAACAAACCCGACATCCTTAAGGTGGGGTTGAATTCAGGTATGTTGGTTGGTGTTTCTAAAAAAGGTTGTGCAATGTGCATGTAGCACACGTGCAATGCAGCAACCCGCCCCAAAAAACAAACAAGAGAACAGAAGGGGTAAGAAAGAAAATCTCCTTGAGAAGGCAAACTTTTCTAACAGTAGAGTGCAGAACAAAAGTGCAAAGGCACGACATTACAAAATGTATGCAACCCCAAACCACTAGAAGTGGGGTTCAAAGGTGCCCCTAAACCTATTGTGGAGGTAACTAGGGTGCATCAATGTGCGTAGGTGACATTTGATGGCTCCACCAAAATGGGAGGGGGTTGCGGTACTGTTCATGGATCAAGGACACTAATGTGCCTGGGGAAATTTGGCTATATGTAGGCTATGAGAGAGCTAGCCTTGGCCTTGGCCTTGGGCCTTCCAATAAATATTGCATGGATTTGGAGAAGAGGGTAGAACAACAAAAAACTCAGGTGGTCCTCCCATGTATTAGGCTCCACACAGACATGGCAAAACCACAACGAAAACTTAGGGCACTCACGTTGATGTGGTTTAGTGCATAATTGGTGGAGACACCGAGGTTTACCACATGCAAATAAGGCGTCCCCCCTAGAGAGGAAGGGATCAAAAAAGCTACAGGACTTGCGACCACGGCTTCCCTAGAGGGGGGAGGAGTGATAAAGGCAACATAATCCCTACCGTCCCAAGGTCCCTAGACATCGTCCTACTGTCCCTCTCCTTTTGAAGTGATGCGCCGTTGAGTGGTTTCAATCCGTTACCTCTTGTTAGGCTGTGTTAAACAAGGTAATTTTTACTTCTGATTCCACTTGCACCTTCGATGAGCTCACCTTCATTAGGTCAAACACACACACACACACACCCCTATTTCCTACCCATCCCAACATTCCACTTGGTGGTTTCCACACAACAAGAACACGTAGCCAACATTCCACTCGCTGACCCCAAGAAACATGCATATCCATGCTCACAATCACAAACCCACACACAACCATAGCACAGATACCCTATGCTATGCATGTTGCCTCACCCAAGGGGTATGGGTAATATTGCCTCTCTCCGAGGGGATGTTGTTTCTCTTCCAACAACAATACAAGGGCATTTTCCTACCATGCTTTTGCACAAGGAGCTGGGCCCATGGCCTTTGTACAAAGTGATGGTGTCAATATGTGAATGAGCACAATTCCTCTTGTTAAGTGCATTTTCCCCTTAGCTACTCTACACCGCGACATACATAGACAACAAGCCCAAGGGGCTATACAACTCCTTGCTATTGAGGAGACCCCACTTTAGTAGGGGTAGCATCGCCACATCCCCACCCCACTGTGGGGAGCTCACGATAGTGGTGTCGATGGTTGGGTCTATGCCACATCTCCCTGCTTCAAGGATCCATTGTTATGTTATGTTATGTTATGTTCTGTTCCGTTCCGTTATGTTATGTTATGTTATGTAACTATGCAAGGAGCAACATGTACGAAGCATGCTAGAAACTATTTGGATGTAAAAGTGCAATGGCATTTTGTCCCGCCGCAAGAATTCTTGGACGGTTGCCATGGACAACTCTAGGTCTATGCTCTTTCTGGCCTCTAGACGTGCCCTCAACACTTCTCATTCCAAATTGCTACTTCTCAATGGACAACACCTCCTCCAACAATGCGCTAGTTGGAACAAGGGCGGTGAGGGGCGGCATTGAGGCCACAAATTGTGATGAGGACTTGGTGAGGAGCATCGGTGGGCATCCTCCATCACCTACAACATATCCATTCTTAAATGGTTTCGGTGGTGATTGAGTGAACATATTGTGCACTGTCAACTTCCCGAAAAAATCTGCCAAGGAGAGGGTGACAAGTGGTGAGTCTTATTTTGGGCAACCAAAATACATATTGTCCCCACCACTACCATCTCCTTCGCTACTGGCGTTAGTGTCACACCAAAAATCTGATGGGGAACACACATAGATATTAGATGTCACCTTGTGCTACTAGGTTGTATTTGTCCCTCGCCGTGTCATTCCTCGGCCATTGCAACGTTTCTTGCCACTCACCCCACTTAAAGGCGGGTGTCAGCATGGAACAATGCAGTAGTAGTATCCCTCTACAATGTCAATGCGTAGATGACTCATTCCCCTCACACTTACCTACACCCCCAATGAGGCTATTCTTAGCCATAGAAGGGGGAGTGGGGGCAGAAATGAAAAGGGTGCCCACCCACTTTTACCCATGGGAGACAGCCCTTCGCCTACTCGCCTGCACCCATGGCAGTGAGAGGTGAGCGGGGCAAGGGGCAAGTGAAGAACAAGTTCGAAACCTCTGCACCATGTAACATTGGCAACCACACCCTGCCTAATGCACCATGGCCTTGATGCTTGACAATTTGAAGCACATAACATGCTATCATGTGTGGGAGCAAGGTGCGCCTGTGGATGCCTTACTGCAGGAGGAGGCATTGCCACTTCCTTCACGTACTAAGGAGAAATCACATTTTTCACGAAGAGTGGGGTGGTTGTTGCCAATGGCAATTGCATACTAGTCAGTGTGGTCCTACACCTGCTGACAAGCAGTGTGTTTCCCTTCTTGTGCAAGGTGGGCAACACAAACATGGTCACTTTACTATTTGTGATTTCCCTAAGTCCATGGGTTGTCGGTGGATTCAAAGACCACTATTAGTGTCAGTGGTTTCAAAGACCACTATTCGTGGTTGAATCTACTAATAGGGGAAGGTAAAAATGGCACCCCTTCTTGCCCTTGCTATTGCCTCACCTTGGTTGGCTTTGGGGTGCCATGGGCGCAAATTGGTGCTCGACCATGGGAAGCATTGCACACGTCTCCCAACAGAGGCTAAAATTGTGTGGTCCTTGTTGGCCCAGCACTTGCCCCATGCGCAGACGGCAATATATGAGCCGGTGCCACCTACACCACCTACTTGTCACCCTTGGGGCCACTACCCTAGTTGTAGAGAATCATCTTGGGTGGGGTTAATGAGTCCATTAAATTGGCCTACTTGCCAACAAATTTGCCCAAGGTGCTTGTGGCATGTCAACCCAATTGAGTAAAACATTTTTTATACTTAGTTTGCCGTCTCGGGGTCCCCAGAGCAAGAGTAATAACAGCATATCTTTTTCCTTGTGGGCATCCCTAGATGACACAAGAATCAAAGAGGCTACATTACCTGTGCGGTCTCCGGTTCCCCCAAGTGGGGAGGAACCGAAAAGGCTACATAATCCCTCTTGTCCTAGGGTACCAGAACCGGGAAGGAATTATAAAAGCTACATAGCCCGTCCTATTTTGGGGTCGCCGAGGCGAGGAGGAATCAAAAGATTGCGTAATACCTGCCCATGGTTGGGAGGTATCGTAAAAAATATTGTTACTCATTGCAACATTACGTCAAAACATGAAAAAAAAACTTCTATTTTGGAAGAGTTACAAACAATCTACTCAGTTTTTGCCAAGTAAAAGAAAGTCTTTTGCCCTATTGATTTTAAGTAAGTAAAATTTTTTGCACAATTTTGAAGAGAAGTATGAAACCAAAACAAAAAGGCGCTTTACTGCATTTTGGGACTGCGTAAAACAACCCAAGATAAGGGGTTATGCATATTTTTTGGTTCCTCCCCACTTGGGGGACCCCAAGACAACATGGGTGATTTGCATTTTGGATTGCTCCAACTTGGTGTATTGAAATGCACTAGCAAGCTACATTGTTTGAGCGAGAAAGTACAGTGTATGTGCTTTTCAGCTTGTTGACTGCATACAACACGGCATCAAGAAAGTTCCACACCAAGCCGCTCAACATCCTTTCCCGCATGGCCCGCATGGCCGAAAAGAGCTTCCCGCCTACTACCCGCTGAGAGAGACTCCTAGGAGTGAGAGGTGTAGGCGAAACCTTTGGTAGACTTACTTTGATTACAAAGGGCAAGCAAGCGGGGGGGGGGGGGGGGGGCTGGGGTTGGCATGAGGCCATGGGGTTGGTTTGTTTGCCTTTGGCGGCTCCTATTGGCCTCGTGGGTCTGAACGTGTTTTAGTTGTGTCAACGAGCCCCTGGATGACATGTCCTATTTGACTACTCCAGGGTCCGCTGTCCCAGAAACGGGCTGCAGCCCGTGCCGTTGACCAAGCCCGTGCCGTTGACCAAGTGCATCCAGATGTACACTCCGAGTCCATGCTGAGTATGCTAGCTCCAGCAATGGCTTGTGCGTGCTGGCTTGTGCGTGCTGGTGTGTGCATCTGCAAGATAATTTTACAAAACTTTCTTGACAGGGGCTTCTCACAAACATAATGACTCTTCCCCTTTTGTGCCGTCCTTTGCCTCCTTCTGCGCTCGGCAACATTTTCAGCGAGTGTGGTCTGCCCTGCCATGTTACCTCCCCTTGTGTTTCCCTTTCCGCCTGCCCAGCTTCCTTTGGGCTCTCCCTGTTTGTCCTGTTTGTCCTGTCCTGAAGGTAAAGGGCGGCAGGGGGACGTGTTGCTGTGGGGAGGGGGAAGGGGAGGGGGAGGGGGTCGTCGCGCCCTTCCCCTTGAGGACAGAGATCATGGCTCAAGGGGGCTCCTTGTTGTACTTGGTGCTGGTGGTTTTGGCCACTTGCTTCTGCTAGCCCACATATCCCAGTCTGTCCTAGGTGTAGTTTCATGCTGTTTGTTGGCTTGACGGCCTTATCTGGTGCGGTGGTGGTAGACCATGCACTTAGCGCCCACCGTCAGTCTAAGGGTCCGGGACCAGGGCTAGAAACCCTTCGTATGCGTCCCTGCAGTTGGGGCAAGGGGAGTCCGTGGCCTCTCCCCCCTCCCCTGTCAAGGTTCTGTTCCACATCACCCAGGGCCGCGGTGCCCCGGACGTCTATTCTGGGCGGCCCTAGGCTGTTGTTGTCTGGATGTGTGTGTTCCGCATGGCTGGTGTCCGTGTTGCTACAGCGTTGGCGTCGTGGTTGGAGATGCTGCGGTTGTTGCTGGCATAGCGGGGGGTGGTGGTGTGTCTATTCTGAGTGGTGTTACTGGTTCCTGATTCCTGTGGTTCAGTCGCCTCCAACATCAGTGCCCCACCACTCTATAGTCCTCTCCACCTCTCTGTGCCCCTGTTTTGTTGCTGTGGCTGTGGTATGGGTAGGCTGTGGCTGTATGTGATAATGTCCATACGTTTTCATCCCCGCTTCAGCTGCTATGATGTTTACGCGGTTTGGTTGGGCCATGAGTCTCACTGAATCGTCTACTGTGAAGTGTACCCCTTCTCCCACAATACACACTTCCAGTGCCCATACCCTTTCCACACAGCTTGCCACTACCTGCGCCAAGTAGATTCCATCTGGTCCCAGCAGGTACATTCGTGTTCTTCCATGCGGGTAGTCTCCTGTCCATCCCCTTCTCCTCTTTTCACTCAAAATTTGGTACCCCTGTAGTTTCAGTAGGTCTGCTGTGTAACTCCTGACTTTCTCTCCAAAGGTCAGTGGTCTGGTCATGTTTGTGTTGCATTCCCGTGGTGGGGGTGCACCTGTCGGCTGTGGCTCTGCCTGTCAACTTTTTCTTGTTCCCTACAGCCACAAACTCCATGTGTGTTCCAACCCTGGGTCTCCGCTTCTCTGTTTTGTTGCTGGGCCTGCTGTGGGGTCTCTCTTTGCAGCTCATTTTGCCTGCAAAAATTCGATCTGAAGTATATTGGGTTGAACTGAACTGGCAGGGGGGGGAGGGGGGTTCACACCAACTCCAGTGGTCCCCCCATGGTGACACCGCCAAAAAAAAATATGGATGTCGCTATGTATCCTTGTTGCATTGGGGCTACACCAACAGAGCATGGATTGCCGTTAAAGGTGCCTCGTGCACACCCCGAAATAGCGCAGAACCCTTGTTGGCTTGTTCTGTGTTGCTTACCAAAGCGGTGTGCTGCAAAGCGCACCACAGGTATCGCAAGCACTGCAGGATAAGCTGGGATGGTGCGGGTCAAGAGAATGTGGGCCCAAACATTTCTTCCACTGCACTGTGAGAATTATCCCCAAGATTGGTGACTTCTGGCCATTTGCTTCTCGACTATTGTGCACTTAACCCAGAAGGCTATGCCCTGTTAGCCATAGAAACAGGAAGTCAGCGGAAATGGCAAGACCAAGGACATGGGTGACTACAGGGCAGCGTAGCCTCCAACGGCCAGGATGGCCTGTCCAAAGGCTCAAGGATACCTTATAAGCAGCTTTCATCTGCTCATACTGAAGGAATGCGCGGTAGATGCACTCGGCTACGGATTTGTCGAGGTCCACTCCACTGGCGCTGGTGCACTGGAATGCATGGTGTGGTGTGGTGTGGTGTGGTGTGGTGTGGTGTGGTGTGGTGTGGTGTGGTGTGGTGTGGTGTGGTGTGGTGTGGTGTGGTGTGGTGTGGTGTGGTGTGGTGTGGTGTGGTGTGGTGTGGTGTGGTGTGGTGTGGTGTGGTGTGGTGTGGTGTGGTGTGGTGTGGTGTGGTGTGCCGAAGGCGCTGTTACCAGAAGGCAATGGCCGGGATGTCTACCCACGGGTACAGGTAAACGGGAGGGCTGTGTGTCTAAGTGCACGCTGTGTGCCAGTGTGTTGTTGTACAGTCGGTGTGGTGTGGTGTGGTGTGGTGTGGTGTGGTGTGGTGTGGTGTGGTGTGGTGTGGTGTGGTGTGGTGTGGTGTGGTGTGGTGTGGTGTGGTGTGGTGTGGTGTGGTGTGGTGTGGTGTGGTGTGCCGAAGGCGCTGTTACCAAAAGGCATAGGCCGGGATGTCTACCCACGGGTACAGGTAAACGGGCTGGGCTGTGTGTGTTGTGTGCGCGCTGTGTGTAAGTGTGTTGTTGCATAGCCGGACCAGTGCACTCTCGCACTTGGCCGACACTGCCCTGCCGACGCCTGCGCGCAGTCTCACAGGGTCGCATTGGTCCACTGCACCCTGCGTGCCGCGCTGCACCATCAGTGCTTTCTGTGTGGTGCCGCACTGCTTGGTGCTGTGCACTACACTGCACTGTGTGTGCCATGCTGCACTGTTGTTGTGGGCAGAGAGCAGTGGGCAGTGTAACGCACTGCCACGCCGCCTGGGGGCTGTGGGCAGTGGAAATCCTGCTTCGCACTGCCGCATTGCCTGAGGGCAGCGGGGAGTGGTACTCCTGCCGTACACTGCCTCTCTGCCTTGGGGCAGTGGGCCGGGCATCTCCTGCAATACACCGCCTCACTGCCTAGGGGCAGTGGGCAGTGGGACTCCTGCAATGCACTGCCCCACTGCCTGGGGGCATGGGGCAGTGGAACTCCTGCAATGCACTGCCCGACTGCCTGGGGGCAGCGGGCAGTGGACCTCCTGGAACACATTTCCGCACTGCCTGGGGGCAGTGGGCAGTGGACCCTCTGGAATACATTGCCGCACTGCCTGGGGGCAGTGGGCAGTGGAACTCCTGCAATGCACTGTCTCACTGCCTGGGGGCAGCGGGCAGTGGAATCCGTGCAATGCACTGCCCCACTGCCCCATGGGCAGTGGGCAGCGGACCTCCTGCAATACACTGCCGCACTGCCTGGGGGAAGTGGGCAGTGCAACTCCTGCAACACACTGCCTCACTGCCTGGGGGCAGTGGGCAGCGGACCTCCTGCAATACACTGCCTCACTGCCCCGGGGCAGTGGGCAGTGGACCTCCTGCAATACACTGCCGCACTGCCCTGGGGGCAGTGGGCAGTGGAAGTCCTGCAATGTACTGTCTCACTGCCTGGGGGCAGCGGGCAGTGGAATCCGTGCAATGCACCGCCCCACTGCCCCAGGGGCAGTGGGCAGTGCAACTCCTGCAATGCACTGCCGCACTGCCTGGGGGCAGTGGGCAGTGCAACTCCTGCAATGCACTGCCTCACTGCCTGGGAGCAGTGGGCAGTGGAACCCCTGCAATGCACTGCCCCACTGCCTGGGGGCAGTGGGCAGTGCAACTCCTGCAATGCACTGCCTCACTGTCTGGGGGCAGTGGGTAGCGGACCTCCTGCAATGCACTGCCTCACTGCCCCGGGGCAGTGGGCAGTGGACCTCCTGCAATACACTGCCGCACTGCCCGGGGGCAGCGGGCAGTGGAACCCCTGCAATGCACTGCCCCGCTGCCCTGGGGGCAGTGGGCAGTGGAACTCCTGCAATGCACTGTCTCACTGTCTGGGGGCAGTGGGCAGCGGACCTCCTGCAATGCACTGCCTCACTGCCCCGGGGCAGTGGGCAGTGGACCTCCTGCAATACACTGCCGCACTGCCCGGGGGCAGCGGGCAGTGGAACCCCTGCAATGCACTGCCCCGCTGCCCTGGGGGCAGTGGGCAGTGGAACTCCTGCAATGCACTGTCTCACTGCCTGGGGGCAGCGGGCAGTGGAATCCGTGCAATGCACTGCCCCACTGCCCCAGGGGTAGTGGGCAGCGGACCTCCTGCAATACACTGCCGCACTGCCTTGGGGGCAGTGGGCAGTGCAACTCGTGCAATGCACTGCCTCACTGCCAGGGGGCAGTGGGCAGTGGAATTCCTGCAATCCACTGCCTCACTGCCTGGGGGCATTGGGCAGTGCAACTCCTGCAATGCACTGCCTCACTGTCTGGGGGCAGTGGGCAGTGGAACTCCTGCAATGCACTGTCTCACTGCCCTAGGCAGTGGGCAGTGCAACTCCTGCAATGCACTTTCTCACTGCCTGGGGGTAGTGGGCAAGGGAACTCCTGCAATGCACTGCCTCACTGCCTGGGGGCAGTGGGCAGTGGAACTCCTGCAATATACTGCCGCACTGCCCTGGGGCAGTGGGCAATAGACGTCCTGCAATACACTGCCGCACCGCCTGGGGGCCGTGGGCAGCGCAACTCCTACAATGCACTGCCTCACTGCCCTGGGGGCAGTGGGCACTGGACCTCCTGCAATACACTGCCTCACTGCCTGGGGGCAGTGGAAAGTGGAACTCCTGCAATGCACTGCCTCACTGCCTGGGGGCACTGGGCAGTGGAACTCCTGCAATATACTGCCGCACTGCCCTGGGGCAATGGGCAATAGACGTCCTGCAATACACTGCCGCACCGCCTGGGGGCAGTGGGCAGCGCAACTCCTGCAATGCACTGCCTCACTGACTGGGGGCAGTGGGCAGTGGACCTCCTGCAATACACTGCCTCACTGCCTGGGGGCAGTGGGCAGTGGAACTCCTGCAATGCACTGCCTCACACCCTGGGAGCAGTGGGCAGTGGAACTCCTGCAATATACTGCCGCACTGCCCTGGGGCAATGGGCAGTGGACCTCGTGCAATACACTGCCTCACTGCCTGGGGGCAGTGGGCAGTGGAACTCCCGCAATGCACCGCCTCACTGCCCTCGGGCAGTAGGCAGTGCAACTCCTGCAATTCACTGCCTCACTGCCTGGGGGCAGTGGGCAGTGCAACTCCTGCAATGCACTTTCTCACTGCCTGGGGGTAGTGGGCAGTGGAACTTCTGCAATGCACTGCCTCACTGCCTGAGGGCAGTGGGCAGTGCAACTCCTGCAATATACTGCCGCACTGCCCTGGGGCAGTGGGCAGTAGACCTCCTGCAATACACTGCCCCACCGCCTGGGGGCAGTGGGCAGTGCAACTCCTGCAATGCACTGCCTCGCTGCCCTGGGGGCACTGGGCAGTGGACCTCCTGAAATACACTGCCTCACTGCCTGGGGGGCAGTGGGCAGTGGAACTCCCGCAATGCACCGCCTCACTGCCCTCGGGCAGTAGGCGGTGCAACCCCTGCAATGCACTTTCTCACTGCCTGGGGGCAGTGGGCAGTGCAACTCCTGCAATGCACTGCCTCACTGCCTGGGGGCAGTGGGCAGTGGAACTCCTGCAATGCACTGTCTCACTGCCCTGGGGGAGTGGGCAGTGCAACTCTCGCAATGCACTGCCTCACTGCCTGGGGGCAGTGGGCAGTGGAACTCCTGCAATATACTGCCGCACTGCCTTGGGGCAGTGGGCGGTAGACCTCCTGCAATGCACTGCCGCACCGCCTGGGGGCAGTGGGCAGTGCAACTCCTGCAATGGGCTGCCTCACCGCCCTGGGGGCCGTGGGCAGTGGACCTCCTGCAATGCACTGCCTCACTGCCCTGGGAGAAGTGGGCAGTGGACCTCCTACAATGCACTGCCTCACTGCCCTCGGGCAGTAGGCAGTGCAACTCCTGCATTGCACTGCCGCACTGCCCGGGGGCAGTAGGCACTGCAACTCCTGCAATGCACTCCTTCACTGCCTGGGGGCAGTGGTCAGTGCAACTCCTGCAATGGACTGCCTCACTGCCCGGGAGCAGTGGGGGGTGGGACTCCTGCAACACACTGCCTTACTGCCTGGGGGCAGTGGGCAGTGCAACTCCTGCAATCCACTGCCTCACTGACAGGGGCAGTGGGCAGTGCAACTCCTGCAATGCACTGCCTCACTGCCTGGGGGCAGTGGGCAGTGGAACTCCTACAACACACTGCCTTACTGCCTGGGGGCAGTGGGCAGTGCAACTCCTGCAATCCACTGCCTCACTGCCTGGGGGCAGTGGGCAGTGCAACTCCTGCAATGCACTGCCTCACTGCCTAGGGGCAGTGGGGAGCGCAACTGCTGCAGTGCGCTGCCTCACTGCCCTCGGGCAGTAGGCAGTGCAACTCCTACAATGCACTGCCTCACTGCCTGGGGGCAGTGGGCAGTGCAACTCCTGCAATGCCGTGCCTCACTGCCCCGGGGCAGTGGGCAGCGCAACTCCTGCAATCCACTGCCTCACTGCCTGGGGGCAGTGGGCAGTGCAACTCCTGCAATCCACTGCCTCACTGCCTGGGGGCAGTGGGCAGTGCAACTCCTGCAATGCACTGCCTCACTGCCGGGGGGCAGTGGGCAGTGGGACTCCTGCAATGCTCTGTCTCACTGCCTGGGGGCAGTGGGCAGTGCAACTCCTGCAATGCACTGCCTCACTGTCTAGGGGCAGTGGGCAGTGGACTTCCTGCAACACACTGCCTTACTGCCTGGGGGCAGTGGGCAGTGCAACTCCTGCAATCCACTGCCGCACTGTCTGGGGGCAGTGGGCAGCGGACCTCCTGCAATGCACTGCCTCAGTGCCCTGGGGCAGTGGGCAGTGGAACTTCTGCAATGCACTGCCCAACTGCCTAGGGGCAGTGGGCAGTGCAACTCCTGCAATGCACTGCCTCAGTGCCCCGGGGGCAGTGGGCAGTGCAATTCCTGCGATGCACTCCCTCACTGCCTGGGGGCAGTGGGCAGTGCAACTCCTGCAATACATTGCCGCGCTGTCTGGGGGCAGTGGGCAGTGGACCTCCGGCAATACACTGCCGCACTGCCTGGGGGCAGTGGGCAGTGCAACTCCTGCAATGCACTGCCTCACTGCCTGGGGGCAGTGGGCAGTGGAACTCCTGCAATGCACTGCCTCACTGCCTGGGGGCAGTGGACAGTGCAACTCCTGCAATGCACGCCTCACTGCCTGGGGGCAGTGGACAGTGCACTTGCTGCAATGCACTGCCTCACTGCCTGGGGGCAGTGGACAGTGCAACTCCTGCAATGCACTGCCGCACGGTCTGGGGGCAGTGGGCAGTGCAACTCCTGCAATGCACTGCCTCACTGCCTGGGGGCAGTGGACAGTGCAACTCCTGCAGTGCACTGCCCCGCTGCCTGGGGGCAGTGGGCAGTGCAACTCCTGCAATGCACTGCCCCACTGCCTGGGAGCAGTGGACAGTGCAACCTCTGCATTGCACTGCCTCACTGCCCTGGGGGCAGTGGACAGTGCAACTGCTGCAATGCACTGCCCCACTGCCGGGGGGCAGTGGGCAGTGGAACCCCTGCAATGCACTGCCTCACTGCCCTGGGGGCAGTGGGCAGTGCAATTCCTGCAATGCACTGCCGCACTGTCTGAGGGCAGTGGGCAGCGGAACTCCTGCAATGCACTGCCCCACTGCCTGGGGGCAGTGGGCAGTGGACCTCCGGCAATACACTGCCACACTGCCTGGGGGCAGTGGGCAGTGCAACTCCTGCAATGCACTGCCGCACTGCCTGGGGGCAGTGGGCAGTGCAACTCCTACGATGCACTGCCTCAGTGCCCTGGGGCAGTGGGCAGTGGAACTTCTGCAATGCACTGCCCAACTGCCTGGGGGCAGTGGGCAGTGGAACCCCTGCAATGCACTGCCTCATTGCCCCGGGGGCAGTGGGCAGTGCAATTCCTGCAATGCACTCCCTCACTGCCTGGGGGCAGTGGGCAGTGCGACTCCTGCAATACATTGCCGCGCTGTCTGGGGGCAGTGGGCAGTGGACCTCCGGCAATACACTGCCGCACTGCCTAGGGGCAGTGGGCAGGGCAACTCCTGCAATGCACTGCCTCACTGCCTGGGGGCAGTGGGCAGTGGAACTCCTGCAATGCACTGCCTCACTGCCTGGGGGCAGTGGACAGTGCAACTCCTGCAATGCACTGCCTCACTGCCTGGGGGCAGTGGACAGTGCAACTCCTGCAATGCACTGCCTCACTGCCTGGGGGCAGTGGACAGTGCAACTCCTGCAGTGCACTGCCCCGCTGCCTGGGGGCAGCGGGCAGTGCAACTCCTGCAATGCACTGCCCCATTGCCTGGGAGCAGTGGACAGTGCAACCTCTGCATTGCACTGCCTCGCTGCCCTGGGGGGAGTGGACAGTGCAACTTCTGCAATGCACTGCCCCACTACCGGGGGGCAGTGGGCAGTGGAACCCCTGCAATGCACTGCCTCACTGCCCTGGGGGCAGTGGGCAGTGCAATTCCTGCAATGCACTGCCGCACTGTCTGAGGGCAGTGGGCAGCGGAACTCCTGCAATGCACTGCCCCACTGCCTGGGGGCAGTGGGCACTGGACCTCCGGCAATACACTGGCACACTGCCTGGGGGCAGTGGGCAGTGCAACTCCTGCAATGCACTGCCGCACTGCCTGGGGGCAGTAGGCAGTGCAACTCCTGCAATGCGCTGCCTCACTTCCCTCGGGCAGTAGGCAGTGCAACTCCTGCAATGCACTGCCTCACTGCCTGGGGGCAGTGGGCAGTGCAACTCCTCCAATGCACTGCCTCACTGCCGTGGGGGCAGTGGGCAGTGCAACTCGTGCAATGCACTGCCTCACTGCCTAGGGGCAGTGGGTAGTGGAACTCGTGCAATGCACTGCCTCACTGCCCTGGGGGCAGTGGGCAGTGCAACTCCTGCATTGCACTGCCTCACTGCCTGGGGGCAGTGGGCAGTGCAACTCCTGCAATACACTGCCTCACTGCCTGGGGGCAGTGGGCAGCGCAACTCCTGCAATGCGCTGCCTCACTGCCCTCGGGCAGTAGGCAGTGCAACTCCTGCAATGCACTGCCTCACTGCCTGGGGGCAGTGGGCAGTGGACCTCCTGCAATGCCTTGCCTCACTGCCCCGGGGCAGTGGGCAGCGCAACTCCTGCAATCCACTGCCTCACTGCCTGGGGGCAGTGGGCAGTGCCACTCCTGCAATCCACTGCCTCACTGTCTGGGGGCAGTGGGCAGTGCAACTCCTGCAATGCACTGCCTCACTGCCTGGGGGCAGTGGGCAGTGGAACTCCTCCAATGCACTGCCTCACTGCCCTGGGGGAAGTGGCCAGTGCAACTCCTGCAATGCAGTGCCTCACTGCCTGGGGACAGTGGGCAGTGAAACACCTGCATTGCACTGCCTCACTGCCTGGGGGCAGTGGGCAGTGCCACTCCTGCAATCCACTGCCTCACTGCCTGGGGGCAGTGGGCAGTGCAACTCCTGCAATACACTGCCTCACTGCCTGGGGGCAGTGGGCAGCGCAACTCCTGCAATGCGCTGCCTCACTGCCCTCGCGCAGTAGGCAGTGCAACTCCTGCAATGCACTGCCTCACTGCCTTGGGGCAGTGGGCAGTGGACCTCCTGCAATGCCCTGCCTCACTGCCCCGGGGCAGTGGGCAGCGCAACTCCTGGAATCCACTGCCTCACTGCCTGGGGGCGGTGGGCAGTGCAACTTCTGCAATCCACTGCCTCACTGCCTGGGGGCAGTGGGCAGTGCAACTCCTGCAATGCACTGCCTCACTACGCTCGGGCAGTAGGCAGTGCAACTCCTGCAATGTACGCCTCACTCCCGGGGGGCAGTTGGCAGTGGGACTCCTGCAATGCCCTGTCTCACTGCCTGGGGGCAGTGGGTAGTGGAACTCCTGCAATGCACTGCCTCACTACCTAGGGGTAGTGGGCAGTGCAACTCCTGCAACACACTGCCTTACTGCCTGGGGGCAGTGGGCAGTGCAACTCCTGCAATCCACTGCCTCACTGCCTGGGGGCAGTGGGCAGTGCAACTCCTGCAATGCACTGCCTCACTGCCCTCGGGCAGTGGGCAGTGCAACTCCTGCAATGGGCTGCCTCACTGCCTGGGGGCAGTGGGCAGTGGAACTCCTGCAATGCACTGCCTCGCTGCCTGGGGGCAGCGGGCAGTGCAACTCTCGCAATGCACACCCTCACTGCCCAGGGGCAGTAAGCAGTGCAACTCCTGCAAGACACTGCCGTACTGCCTGGGGGCAGTGCACAGCGCAACTCCTGCAATGCATGCCCCCACTGCCTGGGGGCATTCGGCAGTGGAACCCCTGCAATGCACTGCCGCACTGCCCTGGGGCAGTGGGCAGTGGAACTCCCGCAATGCACTGCCCCACTGCCTGGGAGCAGTGGGCAGTGCAACTCCTGCAATGCACTGCCTCACTGCCTGGGGGCAGTGGACAGTTCAACTCCTGCAATGCACTGCCTCACTACCTGGGAGCAGTGGGCAGTGCAATTCCCGCAATGCACTGCCTCACTATCTGGGGGCAGTGGGCAGTGCAACTCCTGCATTGCACTGCCCCACTGCCTGGGGGCAGTGGACAACGGAACTCCTGCAATGCACTGCCTCACTGCCTTGGGGCAGTGGGTAGTGGAACTCCTGCAATACACCGCCCCGCTGCCTGGGGGCAGTGGGCAGTGGATCTCCTGCAACACACTGCCTCACTGCCTGGGGGCAGTGGGCAGTGGTCCTCCTGCAATACACTGCCTCACTGCCTGGGGGCAGTGGGCAGTGGACCTCTTGCAGTACACTGCCCCGCTGCCTGGGGGCAGCGGGCAGTGGACCTCCTGCAATACACTGCCTCACTGCCTGGGGGCAGTGGGCAGTGGACCTCGTGCAGTACACGGCCTCACTGCCTGGGGGCAGTGGGCAGTGGACCTCTTGCAATACACTGCCCCACTGCCTGGGGGCAGTGGGCAGTGGACCTCCTGCAGTACACTGCCCCACTGCCTGGGGGCAGTGGGCAGCGCAACTCCTGCAATACACTGCTTCACTGCCTGGGGGCAGTGGGCAGTGCAACTGCTGCAATGCACTGCCTCACTGCTTGGGGGGCAGTGGGCAGTGGAACTCCTGCAATGCACTGCCCCACTGCCTGGGAGCAGTGGGCAGTGCAACTCCTGCAATGCACTGCCTCACTGCCTGGGGGCAGTGGACAGTTCAACTCCTGCAATGCACTGCCTCACTACCTGGGAGCAGTGGGCAGTGCAATTCCCGCAATGCACTGCCTCACTGTCTGGGGCGGTGGGCAGTGCAACTCCTGCATTGCACTGCCCCACTGCCTGGGGGGAGTGGACAACAGAACTCCTGCAATGCACTGCCTCACTGCCTTGGGGCAGTGGGCAGTGGTCCTCCTGCAATACACTGCCTCACTGCCTGGGGGCAGCGGGAAGTGCAACTCCTGTAACACACTGCCTCACTGCCTGGGGGCATCGGGCAGTGGTCCTCCTGCAATACACTGCCTCACTGCCTGGGGGCAGTGGGCAGTGGACCTCCTGCAGTACACTGCCCCACTGCCTGGGGGCAGCGGGCAGTGGACCTCGTGCAATACACTGCCGCACTGCCTGGGGGCAGTGGGCACTGGACCTCTTGCAGTACACGGCCTTACTGCCTGGGGGCAGTGGGCAGTGGACCTCTTGCAATACACTGCCCCACTGCCTGGGGGCAGTGGGCAGTGGACCACTGCAGTACACTGCCCCACTGCCTGGGGGCAGTGGGCAGCGCAACTCCTGCAATACACTGCTTCACTGCCTGGGGGCAGTGGGCAGTGCAACTGCTGCAATGCACTGCCTCACTGCCTGGGGGCAGTGGACAGCGGAACTCCTGCAATGCACTGCCTCACTGCCCTGGGAGCAGTGGGTAGTGGACCTCCTGCAAAACACCGCCCCGCTGCCTGGGGGCAGCGGGCAGTGGATCTCATGCAACACACTGCCTCACTGCCTAGGGTCAGTTGGCAGTGGACCTCCTGCAATACACTGCCTCACTGCCTGGGGGCAGTGGGCAGTGGATCTCCTGCAATACACTGCCCCACTGCCTGGGGGCAGTGGGCAGTGGACCTCCTGCAATACACTGCCTCACTGCCTTGGGGGCAGTGGGCAGTGGACCTCCTGCAGTACACGGCCTCAGTGCCTGGGGGCAGTGGGCAGTGGACCTCTTGCAATACACTGCCCCACTGCCTGGGGGCAGTAGGCAGTGGACCCCTACATTACACTGCCTCACTGCCTGGGGGCAGTGGGCAGTGGAACTCCTGGCAGTGGAGAGTCCTGCGGGGAGTCCTGCCCAGGGGGTGGTCGGAGCGTCCTGCAGGGCCTGTGGGGACGTAGAACCGGGCACACCGGCCTGGGGGGATGGGGAGTCCCGCCCAGGGGGTGGGCGGAGTGTCCTGCAGGGCCTGCGGGGAGGTAGAACCGGGCACACGCTTGGGGGGATGGGGAGTCCTGCCCAGGGGGTGGTCGGAGTTTCCTGCAGGGCCTGTGGGGAGGTAGAACCGGGCACACCGCCCTGGGGGGATGGGGAGTCCTGCCCAGGGGGTGGTCGGAGTGTCCTGCAGGGCCTATGGGGTGGTAGAACCGGGCACACCGGCCTGGGGGGACGGGGAGTCCTGCCCAGGGGGTGGTCGGAGTGTCTTGCAGGGCCTGCGGGGATGGACAACCGGTCGCACCGGCCTGCAGGGATGGGGAGTGCTGCCCAGGGGGTGGTCGGAGCGTCCTGCAGGGCCTGTGGGGTGGTAGAACCGGGCACACCGGCCTGGGGGGATGGGGAGTCCTGCCCAGGGGGTGGTCGGAGTGTCCTGCAAGGCCTGTGGGGAGGTAGAACCGGGCACACCGGCCTGGGGGGATGGGGAGTCTTGCCCAGGGGGTGGTCGGAGTTTCCTGCAGGGCCTGCGGGGATGGACAACCGGGCGCAGCGGCTTGGGGGGATGGGGAGTCCTGCCCAGGGGGTGGTCGGAGCGTCCTGCAAGGCCTGTGGGGAGGTAGAACCGGGCACACCGGCCTGGGGGGATGGGGAGTCTTGCCCAGGGGGTGGTCGGAGTTTCCTGCAGGGCCTGCGGGGATGGACAACCGGGCGCACCGGCCTGGGGGGATGGGGAGTCCAGCCCAGGGGGTGGTCGGAGCGTCCTGCAGGGCTTGTGGGGAGGTAGAACCGGGCACACCGCCCTGGGGGGATGGGGAATCCTGCCCAGGGGGTGGTCGGAGTGTACTGCAGGGCCTGCGGGGATGGACATCCGGGCGCACCTGCCTGGGGGGATGGGGAGTCCTGCCTAGGGGGTGGTCGGAGCGTCCTGCAGGGCCTGTGGGGACGTAGAACCGGGCACACCGGCCTGGGGGGATGGGGAGGCCCGCCCAGGGGGTGGTCTGAGCGTCCTGCAGGGCCTGCGGGGATGGACAACCGGGCGCACCGGCCTGGGGGGATGGGGAGTCCTGCCCAGGGGGTGGTCGGAGTTTCTTGCAGGGCCTGCGGGGATGGACAACCGGGCGCACCGGCCACGGGGGATGGGGAGTCCTGCCCAGGGGGTGGTCGGAGCGTCCTGCAGGGCCTGTGGGGAGGTAGAACCGGGCACACCGGCCTGGGGGGATGGGGAGTCCTGCCCAGGGGGTGGTCGGAGCGTCCTGCAGGGCCTGTGGGGACGTAGAACCGGGCACACCGGCCTAGGGGGACGGGGAGTCCTGCCCAGGGGCTGGTCGGAGTGTCCTGCAGGGCCTGTGGGGATGGACAACCGGGCGCACCGGCCTGGGGGGATGGGGAGTCCTGCCCAGGGGGTGGTCGGAGTTTCTTGCAGGGCCTGCGGGGATGGACAACCGGGCGCACCGGCCTGGGGGGATGGGGAGTCCTGCCCAGGGGGTGGTCGGAGTTTCTTGCAGGGCCTGCGGGGATGGACAACCGGGCGCACCGGCCTGGGGCGATGGGGAGTCCTGCCCAGGGGGTGGTCGGAGCGTCCTGCAGGGCCTGTGGGGAGGTAGAACCGGGCACACCGGCCTGGGGGGATGGGGAGTCCTGCCCAGGGGGTGGTTGGAGCGTCCTGCAGGGCCTGTGGGGACGTAGAACCGGGCACACCGGCCTGGGGGGACGGGGAGTCCTGCCCAGGGGGTGGGCGGAGTGTCCTGCCGGGCCTGTGGGGATGGACAACCGGGCGCACCGGCCTGGAGGGATGGGGAGTCCTGCCCAGGGGGTGATCGGAGTGTCCTGCAGGGCCTGTGGGGATGGACAACCGGGCGCACCGGCCTGGGGGGATGGGGAGTCCTGCCCAGGGGGTGGTCGGAGCGTCCTGCAAGGCCTGTGGGGAGGTAGAACCGGGCACACCGGCCTGGGGGGATGGGGATTCTTGCCCAGGGGGTGGTCGGAGTTTCCTGCAGGGCCTGCGGGGATGGACAACCGGGCGCACCGGCCTGGGGGGATGGGGAGTCCTGCCCAGGGGGTGGTCGGAGCGTCCTGCAGGGCCTGTGGGGATGTAGAACCGGGCACACCGGCCTGGGGGGACGGGGAGTCCTGCCCAGGGGGTGGTCGGAGTGTCCTTCAGGGCCCGTGGGGAGGCATGCAGCAAGCAGGCGAGGTAGGCATGCTGTACCGGAGGTCATAACTCCGGGGTAGCAGTAGCAGGCACTCAACGTGAGTCCTCTTAACCAAAACAACCCTAAATCCCGCCGGGGCTTAACTCCCGAACGTTACGGAATTTAGGGCCCCCTTGGGCCTTATAAGCCCGCGGGGTGTACTGAGGCGTGGCCGCCAGCACTTAAAGTCTGGCCTATCATACCCATTGCTGGGCTCGCCTCAGCACGGCCGGTCGAGTCCGGCTCTGGGGGTGGCGCACTAAACTGACCCCGGGGTGGGGCCATTTACCCGTTAAGCATTAGTTACGGCAGTAGGCACTATTTATTACGTTAGGTATTTACTCGGCGCTACTTTTTACCCCGCAGACATGCCCCTTCCAGTGGTTCGCTCACCTTTGGGGCTGCCTTTGGGGGATCGGGGGCTGTTACCCCTCCCGGACGCCCCCTCTGGTGTTGGCGCCGGGGTGGTGGCCGGGGGGCCTTATACCTTACCTCAAAGGATGTTGGATACCCTTACCGGGGCGTCCAGCGGGACGGGTGCCCAGGGGGGCATTCAGAGCAGGACACGCGTAAGTTCAATGGTACCAATAAAGCACCATCTCGTCAAGCAGAGAGCTTTGTCGCCATGCAGCATGGCAGTGGATTGCCCACGCACTCCAGCTGTCAGATGGAAAAGACAACTTCACAGGGGCGCCACCGAGATGCGGCCCCGCAGCACCGGACTTGAGAACACCTGCTTTGGCTCTGGCCCTTCCCAGCAATCCCTCTGAGAGAGCGCTCTGAGTTTCATCAGCCAAGACCTTGGTACCAGCGTGTCGGAATATCAGATTCGTCTGCCTGTAGGCCACTCCTGCAAGGCAGAGCCCTGGCACCGAGTGTCACCCACGCACACACCTGTCACACCCGTTCCGGTCCCACCTCGTCTCCGAAGCCCTGCACCCACGCGGCCAGCCGCCGATGCGGGGCCCTGGAGGCGCGCCGCCCGGGCGCTGCCAGCCTGTGAGGGGGGGATAGGGCAGAGACAGGGGGAGGTTTCGGGGCAGGGGAGGCGGCTGGGGGCGGGAGCGGCGTCGGGGGGGGAGGCAGGGGCAAGGGCGCAGGGGGGGGGGGCGCATCACTGGGCTCTGCTGAGGACCCCGTGTGTGGGCGGGTGTGTTGGGGGGAGAGGAGGGGGAGGCCTGGCCAGCCGTCCTCGCTAGGGGTCGCTGACCGTTCCCAGGGCCTGGGCGGCCGGTACTAGGGGCCGCGGGGTCCCTAGGGATGGTGCTTGGCACTAGGACGTGCACGCACCCGACACTGTTAGTACACTGCCTATTGGCAGTGCCCGGGCCCTGTCGTCGGGGGCTTCGCACCCGGCACCAAGCCCATGGGTAGAGCTAGGGAGTACTCAGGGTGTGGTGTGGTGTGGTGTGGTGTGGTGTGGTGTGGTGTGGTGTGCCGAAGGCACTGTTACCAAATGGCAATGGCCGGGATGCCTTGCATATGGGTAATGCAGAACGGGAGGGCGGTGTGTCTGAACGCGTGCTGTGTGTAGTGTGTGAGCACCTTTGGCAGAGGGCCGCCCCTCTCTTTGGCGCCGGGCGGCTACTGTCCAGGGCTGCCCTGGGGACGCTGTGCCGCTCTGCCTCATGGTGCTACCAAAGTTCTTGCTCGCCCAGCCCTTTCTGCCTCATGGCCCTGGTCGGGAATTGATGAGGCCGGCACATGGGCAGCTAAGATCCTTCAGTACACTGCCACACTGTGCCGGCCACTGGGCAGTGGGGATCGTTGAGTATACTGCCCCAATGCTGTGGGCAGTGGGCAGTGGGGTCCTTCTTTACACTGCCCCACTGGGTTGGGCATGCCGCACTGCTTTCACGGCCCGCTGCCCCTAGGGAGTGCGGCGGTGTACGGTAGGAGTTACAGTGCCCACTACAATGCAGCAGTGAAACGTGGGAGTTCCACTCCGTAGTGCCTCGAGGCGGTGCAGCAGTGTATTGTAGGAGTTCCACTGCCCCCTGCCTCAAAGCGCATGGCACAGTGCCGCAAGCAATCCACTTCCCACTGCTCCAAGGCTGTGCGGCAGTGTACCGCAAGAATTCCACTGCCCGCTGCCCCAAGGTAGTGCGGCGGTGTGCTGAAGGGGATCTAGTGCCCACTGCCCCAAGACAGTATGACCGCACCACTGCCCACTGCCCCAAGACAGTGTGACCGCAGGGATTCCACTTTCCACTGCCCCCAGGCGGCGCCGCGGTGTGTTGCAGAAGTTCCACTGCCCATTGCCCCCATGCAGTGCGCCGGTGTACCACAGGCATTTCCACTGCCCCAAGGCAGTATGGCTGTAGGAGTTCCGTTGGCCATTGCCCACTACCCTAGGGAAATGAGGCAGTAAACTGAAGGAGTTCCATTGCCCACTGCACGAAGGCACAGCCTCACTAATGGGCAGTGGATCTCCTTCGGTACACTGCCTCACTACTATGAAGCAGTGGGCAGTGGATCTTCTTCGGTACACCGCCTCACTGCCGGGGAGCAGTGGGCAGTATGTCTCCTTCAGCACACTACCTCACTACTTGGGAGCAGTGGGCAGTGGGTCTCGTTCATCACACTGCCTCACTGCTATGGAGCAGTGGGCAGTGGCACTGCCTAACCGCTAGGGAGCAGTGGGCAGTGGGTCTCCTTCAGCACACAACCTCACACTACCGGACTGCTGGGGAGCAGTGGGCAGTGGATCTCCTTCAAGATAGTACCTCACTGTTCGGCAGCAGTGGGCAATGGATCTCATTCACTAGTTTGCCTCACTAATGGGGAGAAGTGGGCAAAGCATCTCCTTCAACACAGTGCCTTACTGCTTGGAAGCAGTGGGCAATGGATCTCCTTCACCACACTGCCTCACTGCTAGGGGGCAGTGGGCAGTGGATCTCGTTCAAGTTACAGCGACACCATTGGAGAGCAGTGGCCAATGGAGCTCCTTCAATACACTGCCACACCACTGGGTAGCAGTGGGCGGTGGATCTACTACATTTGGTTGTCCCTCACACGGATAGGTAGCACCCACCAAAATGTTGGCAAAATGTGAAGCACCACGGCGGAGGTGTCATTGTCCCCCATTTCACACGTGCTTGTTGCTAGGTGGCTGCTTGCTGCTTCCTACTTGCCAAACCTGTGGGGTCCACCCAAGACAGTGGTGGGGAGCGGTGGGTAGTGGATCTCCCTCTGGACATTTCCTCACTGCTAGGGAGCAGTGGGCGGTCGATCTACTTCATTCAGCACACTGCTTTACTGCCGGGGAGTAGTGGGGGGTTGCTCTCTTTTAGCACATTGCCTTACTAATGCGGAGAAGTGGGCAGTGGATCCCTTTGTGTACACTGCCTCACGCCTGCAAAGCACTGGCAAGTGGATCTCCGTCGAAACAATATGTCACCGATGGGGAGCCTTGGTCAGTGGGGCTCTTGCAATGCACTGCAACACTGTTGGGGAGCAGCGGGCCGTGGATCTTTTTCAACACACTACCTCATTGATGGGGAGTAGTGAACAACGGACGTGCTTCGATACATTGCCTAACTGTTGGAGAGCAGTGGGTAGAGGAACACCTTCAAAACAATGCCACATTGATAGGCAACAATGGGCTGTGGATCTCCTTCAATACGCTGCCTCAAGGTTCAGGACCAATGGGCATTGGGCTTCTTGCAATACAGTGCCACACCACTTGGGAGAAATCAGCAGCGGATCTCTTTCAACACATTGTTTCACCGCTAGGGAGCGGTCACCAGTAGATCTCCTTTAGCAAATTGCCTCACCGCTGAAGAGCAGCAGGTAGTGGATCTACTTCAGTGCACAGCCTCGATGCTCAAATGCAGTGGGCAGTGGATCTACTTCACTACACTACCTCATCGCCAAAGAGCGGCAAGCAGTAGATCGTTTTTTCTATACATTGCCTCACTGATGGGGTCAGCAATGGGTAGTGGATCTCCTTCTGTACATTGCCTCACTGATGGGGTCAGCAGCGGGCAGTGGATCTCCTTCAACACACTGCCTCACCCCTCAGGAGGAGTGGGCATTGGATCTCCTTCAGTACACTGCCTCACTCGTGGGGAGCAGCGGGCAATGGACCTCCTTCAATACATTGTCTCAATGTTGAGGGGCATTGTGCAGTGGGACTCCTTCTATACACCGCCTCACTACCTGGGCGGAGTGGGCAATGCATCTCCTGCGCTCCTTCAATACTTTGTCTCATTGCTAGGTAGCAGCGGGCAGCGAGACTCCTTCAACACACTTCTGCACTAATGGGGAGCAATGGGCAGTCGGTCTACTTCATTGCACTGCCTTACTGCTTGGGAGCAGTGGGGGATTGATGTCTTTTAGCACATTGGGCAGTGGATCTCCTTGTGTACACTGCCTCACACCTCCAAAGCAATGGCTAGTGGATCTCCGTCCATACAATGTCTCACGGATGGGGAGCCTTGGCTAGTGGGGTTCTTGCAATGCACTGCATTACTGCTGGGGAGCAGCGGGCAGAAGGCTGCATGCAATACACTGCCACGCCCATAGGGAGCAGTCAGCAGGGGATCTCTTTCACCACATTGTTTCACCACTAGGCAGCAGTTGGCAGTGCATATCCTTTAGCGGATTGCCTCACCGCTGAAGAGCAATGGGCAGTGGATCTACGTACCTCCTTCAATACACTACCTAACTACTGGAGAGCAGTGGGAAGAGGAAATCCTTCAAAACAATGCCACACTACTGAGGAGCAGAGGGCTATGGAACTCCTTCAATACACTGCCTCAATGTTGGGGAGTAGTGGGCAGTGGGCTTCTAGCAATACACTGCCACACCGCTGAGGAGTAGTCGAGAGCGGATCTCTTTCAACACACTATTTCACAGCTAGGCATCCCTCCGTAGTGCATCTCCTTCAGTAGACTGCCTCACCGCTGAAGAGCCGTGGGTAGTGGATCTACTTCAGTGCACAGCCTCAATGCTAAGACACAGTGGGCGGCGGATCTACTTGACTACACTGCCTCATCGCCAAAGAGCGGCGGGCAGTGGATCTCCTTCCGTACATTGCCTCACTGATGGGGTCAACAATGGGTAGTAGATCTCCTTCTGTACATTGCCTCACTGCTGACGAGCAGCGGGCATTGGATGTCCTTCAACACACTGCCTCACCCCTCAGGAGGAGTGGGCATTGGATCTCCTTTAGTACAATGCCTCACTCGTGGCGAGCAGCGGGCAATGGACCTCCTTTAGTACATCGCCTCAATGTTAAGGGGCATTGTGCAGTGGGACTCCTTCTATACACTGCCTCACTACTTGGGCGGAGTGGGCAATGCATCTACTGCAGCACATTGCCCCGCTGCTGGGGAGCATTGGGCAGTGGATCTCCTTCATTCCTTGGCCTCATTCTTGGGTAGCAGCAGGCAGCGAGACTCATTTGACACATTTTGGGGAGCAGTGGGCGGTGGATCTTCTTCACCACCCCGCCGGACTGGTAGGAAGTAGCAGGCACCATATGTCCTTCAAAACAGAGCCTCACTAGCAGGGGGAAGTGGACCGTGCATTCCCTTTAGCACGCTGCTCAGTGCTTGAGAGCAGTGGAGAGTGGATCCTCTTGGGCACACTGCCTCACTCTCGGGAGAAGTGAGCAACGGATCCCCTTCAATACACTACCCAACTGCTAGGGAGCACTAGCCAGTGGATCTCCTTCTGCACACTGCCTCATTGCCAGCGAGCAGTGGGCACCGGATCTCCTTCGATAAACGACCCCACTCCTAGGGAGCAATGGGAAATGGATCTCCTCCAAGTCACCATGGCATTGATGGGGGGCGGTGGGGAATGGATTTGCTTCAGCACACTACTTCATCGTTGGGGAGCAGTGGGGAATGGATGTCCTTCAATACAGTACCCCCCTGCTGGGAAGTAGTGGGCAGTGGGTCTCCTTTAGCACACTGCCTCACTATTGGGGAGCAGTGGGAAGTGGACCTCCTTCAGTACTTTGCCTCAGAGATGGGGAGCAGTGAGCAGTGCATCGCCTTCACCACACCAGCTTACCTCTGGGGAGTGGTGGGCACTGGATGTCCTTCAACCCGTTGCCACAAGCTGAGAAGCATTGGGCGGTGGATCTCCTTCACTACTCGGCCCCATTGCTAGCCGGCAGTGGGCAGTGGATCTCCTTGAGTGTACTGCGACACTCTTGGGAAGCAATGGCTTGTGGGGCTCCTTCAATACATTGCCTAATCGCAAACAAGCACCGGGTAATGGATGTCCTTTAGTACAGTTCCTCATTGTTGGGGAGCGGTGGGCAGTGGATCTCCTTCGGTACACGGCCTCACTGCTTAGGAGCAGTGCACACTAGATGTCCTATAGCGCAATGCCTCGGTGCTGGGGAACAGTGGGCAGTGGATCTCCTTCAACACACCGCCTTATCGCTTGGGAGTAGTGGGCAATAGATCTCCTTTAGCACACCCCCGCACAACTGCAAAGCGGTGGGCAGTGGATCTCCTTCCTTCAATGTACTGTGACACGGTTGGGGAGCGATGTGCATTGGGGGTGCTTGAATACAATGCCTCACCGCTGGGCAGCAGTGGGCAGTGGATCTCCTTGAGCACACTGCCTCATTGATGGGGAGACTTGGTTCGTGGATCTGGTGCAGTACACTGCCACATCGCTCGGGAGCAGCAGGCAATGGATCTCGTTCAATACACTGCCCTACCGCTAGGGAGCAGTGGGCAGTGGCTGTCCTTCAGCACATTGCCTGCCTAACTCCTCCGGAGCACTGGGCGCTCGATGTACTTTGGTACACTGCCTCACTGCTCGGGAGCGATGGGCACTGGATATGATTCTAAACATTGCCTTATCGTCAAGGAGTCGCGCGCATAGATCGTTTTTTCCGCACTCTGCGTCACTGCAGGAGTTAGTAGTGGGCACTGGATCTCTTTTGGTACATTGCTCACTGCTGCGGAGCATACGGCAGCGGATCGCTGGCAATACACATCCAAACTCTTGGGGTGCAGTTGTAAGTGGGGCTCTTTTAGTACGTTGCCACACTGCTAGCAAGCAGTGGGCTTGACTACACAGCCTCGGTGCTGAGGAGCAGTGGGCAATTGAGCTTCTTGCGATACACTTTCACACTGCAAGGGGGCAGAGGGGACTGTATCTCCTTTGCTACACTACCTACCTTTTGGGAAGCATGGGGTGCAGTGGGCAGTGGATGTCCTTTAGTACTCCACCACATTGCTAGGGAGCAGCGGGCGATGGGACTCCAGCAATACAGTGCCACACTGTTAGGGAGCAGTTGGGGGTGGATCTCCTTCACTGCACCGCCTCACTGGTGGGGAGTAGTGGGCACTGGGTCTCCTTCAAGTACAATGCCCCACTGCTACGGAGCACTGGGCCGTCGATCTCCTGCAATACTTCGCCCCACTAATGGGGAGCAGTGTGCGGTTAGTCCCCTTTAGTATGGAGCACCACTCCAATGCCGTGCCTCCCTATTGGGGGGCAATGGGCCGTGGATCTCTGGCAATACGCTGCCAAGGTGCTACGGAGCAGTGGTAAGTGGGGCTCTTTTCGTACGCAGCCACAATGCAAGCGAGCAGTGAGCAGTGGATCTCCTTCAATACGCTGCCTCCATGCTCGGGTGCAGTGGGCAATGCGCTTCCTACAATACACTTCCACACCGTAGGGGAGCAGAGGGCTGTGTATCTCCTTCAGTACCTCGCCTCACTGTTGGGAGCTATGGGATGTAGAGGGCAGTGGATGTCCTTCAGCAGTCCACCACACCACTGGGGAGCAGCGGGCAATGGGACTCCAGCAATGCAGTGTCACACCGCTAGGTAGCAGTGAAGGGTTGATTTCCGTCAGGGCACCGCCTCAATGCTGGGCAGTAGTGGGCTTTCAGCACGCTGCCGCGCTAATGGGGAGCAACGGGCATTCAATCTTTTTCTCTGAAGCACTTGACTTTTGAGAGGCAGTGGGCGGTGAATCTGCATCAATACAATGTCTCAGCGATGGGGAGCCTTGGCCAGTGGGGCTCTTGCAATGCAGTGCCATGTCGTTGGGCAGGAGCGTGCCATGGATCTCTTTCAACACACTACCTCACTGATGGGGAGTAGTGAACAACGGACCTGCTTCAAGACACCGCCTCACTGATGGAGAGTAGTGGGTAGAGGAACTCCTTCAAAACAATGCCACATAGTTTTGGAGCAGTAGGTTGTGGATCACCTTCAATACATTGCCCCAGTACTAGGGCGCGGTGGGCAGTGGGGTTCTTGCAATACCACCTCACCAGCTGGTGGTCGCACGTTGCGGCCCCCGCACGCTTAGCCCCGGAAGCTCAAGGGGTGGAGGTTAATCAGCCGGCGAAAATAGGCGGCTAGGTGCAGAGGTGGCACACGCGGTACACGGCCACCCTTGTAATAGTGTGTTGTGCTGCCCCCAAACTAACGCGGTGTCAGGGGACGGTGAAATGGGGCGTTAGGGGGTTGTGGGGGGGCTTCTGCATACTACCGGCACGGGGTAGACCACCTCCCCAAGGCACTGCCGTCTCTGGGACCTCATCCTCCTCATTAATATGAACTAAACACCACATACACTAGCTTGGGCCCACAGCCCACAGCCCCATACTCCCCAAAGGTAGTAAGACGAACATACCACACTGCCCGCTGCTCCTTTGCAGTGCGGGCAGTGCTGTAACCTTGGTACGGATGGCTAGGGTGTAAGCATGCCCGTCACGGAAGTTGTTGGACAAGGCCCAACGTGCCGCCGTGCAGCGTGCCGAGGAAGTAGAGGAAGAAGGTATTGTAAATCATAAGTATTGGGTGCTTGGCTAGCGAGATGTACCCAAAGAAGAGCCCAATCCAAGGTGGCCAGAAGGGGAAGGACTTGTTATGGAGGGTTTGGGACGGTTAGCCGCCCCATTGCCCTTTCGTGGTGCTGTGCGCTCGGGTGGTGGTTGTGGTTAATGGCCTTGTACCCACCAATGCACAGCTTGCAGGTACCATACCACGGCTTTTGGGTGGCATGAGTACTCCCCGGCCCTACCCACGCACTACGTGCCGGTTGCGAAGCCCCGCACCGCAGGGCCCGCGAGCCACCCTCTGGGTGGTGTACAGACAGTGTGGGGTGTACGCACGCCCAAGTGCTGAACACGAAGTGCAGGATCCCGCGGCTCCTTGATACCGGCCGCATCGGCCTCGGGAACCATTCAGCTACCCCTAAAGAGGACTGATTGCACAACCACCCCTCCTACTCCCCCACGTGCCCGCCCCACCTAGAGGCCCCCATACCACCGCCCAACACAACGCCCCCCCGTCCGAGTGCAGCCACCTTCCTTGCTCACTGTCCTTGCAACCCCTCCATGCCCAACCGCCAACCTTACCCCACACATGCAGCGGCCGGCGACCTGGAGGCATGGGGACCTATGGGCACCTATGGGGACCTATGGGGGCCTATGGGGACCAATGGGGGCATGTGGGGACCCATGGGGACCTATGGAACCTATGGGCCCCTTTGGGGACCTATGGGGACCTAGGGGGCTTGTGGGGACCTAGCGGGGTCCAGGGTGCTGCGTCTTGGAGGGTGTGGGGGTCACCAAAGCGAGTGTAGCCCATCCGTCAATAATGATTTGAGGTAAAAAAAAGCTAGGCAAGCACTGTAGGCATGTGGGGACTAGGCCAAGGTACTATTTTGTGGAGGGTGTGCGGCCTCCGAAAGCAAGTGTAGACCATCCGTGAATAATGATTAGAGGTCAAAACACCCCACCAAGCATTGAAGACGTGTGTCGAGTAGGTAAGGGGACTGTTTTCCGGATGACGTGGGGCTCACCAAGGCAAGTGTAGACCATCCGTCATTGATGATTTGAGGTCAAAAAACCAACGCAAGCACTGCAAATTTGTGGGCATTGGGCCGGCGTACTATTTTGTGGAATATTTGGGGCTCACCAAGTCGAGTGTACAACATCTGTGAGAAATGATTTCAGGTCAAAAAAACATGCTAAGCACTGCAAACATGTGGGGACGCGCCCAGGGTGCTGTTTCTGGAGGGTATGGGGCTCACCAAAGCGAGTGTAGACCATCTATCAATAATGGTTTGACGTCAACAAACCACACCAAGCACTGCACACACGTGCGGACTGGGCCAAAGGACTGCTTTGTGGAGGCTATCCGGCTCCCCAAAGCGAGTGAAAGCCATGCGTTAATGATGATTTGAGGTCAAAAAACTAGACCAAGCACCGCACACTTGCCATGACCGGGCCAGAGTGCTGTTCCCTGGAGGGTGTGGGATTCACCAAATCAAGTGTAGACCATCCTTCAGTAATGATTCCAGGGCAAGAAACCACACCACACTTTGTAGGCATGTGGGGACGAGGCCATGGTACTGTTTTATGGCGGATGTGGGGCCTCCCAAAGGCAGTGTAGACCATCCACCAATGATGTTTAAAGGTCCAAAACCACACCAAGCACTATAGACACGTCGGGACCTCGCCTGGGTGCCATTTTTTGGAGGGTGTCGGGCTCACCAAAGCGAGTGTACACCATCTGTGAATAATCATTTGAGGTCAAAAAACCACAGCAAGCACTGTAGACATGCGGGGACTGGGCCGGGGTATTGTTTTCCGGAGGGTGTGGGGCTTCCCAAAGCGAGTGCAGACCATCTGTGAATAATGATTAGAGGTCAAAAAAACCAGACCAAGCATTGAAGACATGTATCAACTGGGTCAGGGTACTGTTTTCCAGAGGGCGTGGGGTTTATGTTTTCTAGAAGCTGCGGGGCTCATCAAGGCAAGTGTAGACCATGCGTTGATCATGACTTGAGGTCAAAAAAACCAGGCCTAGCAATGCACACATGTGGGGACTGGGCCAGGTTACTGTTTTTTGGAAGGTGTGGGGCTCACCAAGGCGAGTGTAGACCATCTATCAATACTAATTAGAGGTCAAAAAACCACACCAAGCACTGAAGACATGTGCGGACTGGGCCAAGGTACTGTTTCTTGGAGGGTGTGGGGTTCACCAAAGCTAGTGTAGACCATCTGTCAATACTAGTGTGGGGTCAAAAAGCCAAGCCAAGCACTGCACACTTGTGGGAACCGGGCCATGGTGCCGTCTTTTAGACGAGGTGGGACTCACCAAAGCGAGTGAGACCACCCATCAATAACCATTAGAGGTCAAAACCCACACTAAGGACTACAGGCATGTGGGGGCTGGGCCAGGGTACTGTTTTCCGGAATGGTGTGGGGCTCCTCAAACTAAGTGTAGACCATCCGTCAATAATGATTTGAGGTCAAAAAACCACACCAAGCACTCTGGACAGTTGGGGATTTGGCCCAAGTACTGTTTTTTAGAGGGTGTGGGGCTCACCAAAGCGAGTGTAGACCATCTGTGAATAATGATTTGAAGTCAAAAAAGCAACCCAAGCACTGCACACATGTGGGAAGTGCGCCAATGGCTTTTTTTTGGAGGGTGTGGGGCTCCCCAAAGCAAGTGTAGACAATCCGTCAATAATGATTTTACGTCAAAAGAAAAGATGCCAAACATTGCATACATGCGGCGGCTGGGGTACTATTTTTTTTTGTTGCTTACACTAGACGGGGTTTAGGCCATCCGGCCTACGTTGTGCGGAGGCCCTCGGCCAAAGAGAATATGTGCAACATGAATTGGGAAACCTGTAGCTTCATGCGGACGACACATGGGTACTTTTTTTTTGAAGGGTGTGGGGCTCACCAAAGCAAGTGTAGACCATCCGTCAATAATGATTAGAGGTCAAGAAACCATGCCAAGCATTGGGGACATGTGGGGATTGCGCCTGGGTGCTGTGTTTTGGAAGGTGTGTATCGGTATGAAGGGAGGGATAGATGTGCAGAGGGCTCCATAGAGAGCAATATACGGAGCAGAGTACAATGCACGTACCATGCGGGACAAAGTGTGGGTTCGAGGTTCCCGGATTGACCGGTGAAAAGGGGTCCGCGAATGAGTGGATGGGGCACCTCCTATGTGCCCTCCCTACGGTGTTAGTCTATAACCCTTGTGAGGGGGTCCCCACGTGTGCAAGGGGTTACGGCCTTGCAATAAGGGGGCACCCACTCCTAGTGTGGCCTGGAAAGCGCGAACCGGAATAGGGCTCATGGTTAGGGAAGCGGTGCATAGAGGCATGGTAGGGCACCACTTCCCTTGTTGACTGCTCTCCTGGCTGATGGCGATCGCGTTGCATGGTGTCATCTTGTGTGGTGTGGTGTGCCGAAGGCGCTGTTACCAGAAGGCAATGGCCGGGATGTCTACCCACGGGTACAGGTAAACGGGCGGGGCTGTGTGTGTCGTGTGCGCGCCGTGTGTACCCTAGGAACCTAGTTTAAAGGTCATATGGATTAATTTTTGGCAAAAATGGATAAGATTCAACGAAAGTTGTCGCTTTTGGCGGGGGTTGCGGGGGCTCACTTGGGAAAATTTCCACCCCCACGGGGTACCTTGTGGGTTTGACCGCCATCGTGTGCGGTTGCATGCTTGGGGGGGGATATTGGTTGGAAAATTTAAAAATATTCAAATGGCTCTCGGCTTTAAAATGTCCGTTTCATTTTTGCTTTAATTTTTCAAGAATTTAAAAATTAGGAAATCGCCAGGATTAATTTTAAACCAAGAAAATTTAAACCAAAACCTCCAAAATTGAAACCCCCCTACACAAGCACAACAACACATACTACGGAACCTTTGTGCTTGTCCGCGGCCATTTGGGCCATTGTGCTGTACTTACACCTCTTGGGACCCATTCTTGGGGTCCCAAAGGGGTGCCGTGGGTTGAGTGTCCTTAGGGGAGCTAGTGGGTTCGGTGGTGGTGGTTTGGTGGGGTTTAGGGACTTCTTGCCGGTTAGTCGGGGGGTTAGCTGGCTCGGTTTGGGGTTTTGCGGGGGGGTTGATGGGCGTCTTTTAGCCCGGGCGCGCCTTTTGAGGGTGCGCGGCCGCGGCCTCCGCCTCCGTGAAGAGGAGGCCTCGCGGCACCTCATAGAGCTCGGGGTTGTCCGGGTATCGCACCCAAACAACCCCGCTCTTGCGGGCGTGGGCACCGGTGACGGTGCCCACCTCTACCCCGGTGGGGTAGGGGACGTGGACGGAGGACCCAACGAGTGGATCGTCGGGACCTCCGTCCTTCTTCTTATCCCCCCCCCCCTTTGCTTCCCCCTCCCCCTTTTGTGCCCCCTTGGGCTTGGGGGCCGGCGTGGCCTTGGTCTTCGGGGGTAGGGGGGGGTTGTTCTTTTTCTTGCGGGGGGGGAGGGCTCCGCTTGAGGAGTCCGGGGCAGACTCCGAGTCGGACTCATCGTCCGACTCGAAGCGCTTCCTCTTGAGGTTGTGTTTGGGTTTTGGGTTGGGGTTGGTCTTGGATGCGGGGGGGGAGGGTTTGGCTGCCTGGGGTTGGGCGTCGTGGTGGCGGCGTTCCCCCTCTCCTCCCCCTCCCCGCCCCCCATCTCCCTCCACCTATCCCCCTCCTCGCATCCCACCGATCCAACCTCCGCCATGTGCGCCCAGGTGCTCGGCCTATACGGCCGAGCAAGTCCCCATGTGGTGGAGACGACACGGCCTTGTTCCCAGTCTTGGAGGCCGCGGAGTAGGGCCAGCCCCAAGGCCGGATCGCGGGCGAGGATCTTGTGGACCCCCCCAAGGCCCACGCTGTTCTCCCCATCCCTATCCGACCACAGGATACGGATGGGGCGAACGTCGTCCGCCCGAACCACCACGTCCTTGACCTGCAGGGGAGTGCAGGCGGAGACGTGAGACGGGGCAAATTTGGTAAATTTTTCAGCGACTTTGTTTAACTTTTTTCGTTTAATTTTTAACGTTGATTTTTAATTTTTCGTTCGGCGCTTTAAATTTTAAAGATTAAACTAAAGAATTTAAACCAGACGACGAAATTGTAAAAAAAACCAACCTACACACACACCTCACCAAATCCAGGGCTTCCTTGAGCCTGGACAGCCCCCATTGTGGCGCGGAAGACTGCAGAGGCTGTAGGTGCCTCCACAGGGTCCGCAGTAGGTGTTGTGGTGGTCTTCGGTTGTCGGACCACCGCCGCCACGCCCTTGTTGGTACCGCGGGACCCAGCCACCAGCCCTTCGTAGGTGTGCTGGGCCCCAGGGTCGTAGATTGGGTTGGGCAGGGCTAGTAGGGTGGGCCAGTTCGGTGCAAAATACACCGACTTGCCCTGTCTCCACTGCCTGCACCAACCCAGAGCTACCCAGTGTGTTAAACACACTAGGTAGTGGGTGTTCCCGAAGCGGATGCCCCGCGGGTCATCCAGCAGGTTTAGGGCCCCCAGTGAGCCCGTACACACCTGCTCACCCGCGGGGCACATCGGCCCGCCCGGGACCGGTGTCCATACCCATGCCCCCCCCCTCCCTGCATCCCTATTCCACCCCCCTTTCCCGTCCCCGTTCTTCCGGATGAGGGTCCGGAGGAGCCGGCGCAGGACCCACTTCAAGGTGAGGTGGGCCTTGCTCAGCGCTGAAAAAAGTGGGGTGTCTCCCCCACACCCCTCTCCCAAGGCCTGGGCGCTCCAGGGGATCGCCCCGGCCTTCCCCAGGTTGCTGGAGCCAAACCCCAGGGCTTTTTGGAGCAGGGGTAACACCGGGGGGGGGGGGGCTTGCTCCTGCACCTCATCCCCCTCCCCCTCCCCTGACTCATCCCCGTCATCCACTACTTGCTCCCCCTCAGCCACCACCACGTCCCCCCCCTCCAACTTAATTTCCTGCCCCCCCCCCCCCCCCTCTGGATAACTGCTCTGGCTCTGAGAAGCCCTGCGGGCTTCCCTGTCCCTCCTCCTCTCATCCTTCTCCCTCCTCCTCTCCTCCTTCTCCCTCCGCCTCTCCTCCCTCTCTTGCCGTCGGTCAATAGAGGCGACGGCGGGTGCTCGGGTCGCTCCGGTTGCTCTTGGTGCTCCGACAACTGGAGCTGGTGCAGCTGGAGCTGCAGCTGGAGCTGGAGCTGCTGGAGCCCCAGATTGCAGGCGGTCCTCCTCTTTTTGCATTTGTGGAGGACAGCATGCAAAAATTAAAAAAAAAACAAACTTGGTTTAAAATCTCTGGTTTCAATTTTGAATCGCTAAATTCGGTTTAAATTTTAAAGATGAAAAGTCGCCAGCATTAAAATTTAAACGAGCATTCGGTTTAAAATTTAAACGAGGAAAGCGGCTATGCACTATGCATGTGGGCAAGCACACGACGACTATGCACACACACACACACACAGGCAAGCATACCAGGCGTGTCCCCATGGATTCGACCATCTTCTCCAACGCGGCGAGCATGGTGGGATCCATGGATAGGCGAGAACAAAGGAGCTGGGGGGGACAGCAAAAGCGCGGAGGAAGGGGGGCTGTGGGTGGCCGTGAGGGTGGCCGTTGTGCAGGGGGCTATATGGGGGGTACCGTGGTGCCTAAGGGGGAGGTCAAATTTTAAAAACCACCACTCCCATAATTGTAAAACCACCTCGGCCTCCCTTTCCGTAGAAGTGGCCCCTGCCATCCCCCCACCCCATGCCGTGTGGTCATTGTACGCCCTTTTCAAGAGAGCGTTAAGGCTCTCAACCACATCGGCACAAACCCCCCCCAACCCCACCCCTAGCCGCGCTGCATTGGCCACCGCCATCTCCACGTCCTCCTCCAGGTACAGCAGGTAGTTGGACTGGCAGGCGGCCTTGCAGCAGCACTCCCGGTACGTGCTTGCCACTGCTGACGCCTGCAGGGCCCCAGTGGGGGGGGCGTCAGTGTACAACCCCGCAGGAGGTCGCGCATGGCCACAATGGCCTGCCACTCGCGATCCTCCGGGGTGTAGGCCAACAGGGGGCCCATCTCCTCCCATGCCAGGAAGAGCGCCCGGGCCTCCTCTCCATCTGGGGACGTGGAGGCACCCAGCTTCACGCCCGTGCGGGCGCGGTACAAGAGGCGTTGCACTGCCTCCGTGTTCTCCTTGGGGAGGTCCTCCAAGCGTGCCTCAATGAAGGCCACTTGAAGGCGCCCCATAGCCATGCAACAATGGAGGATGCATAGGAAAACCAAACACCGCTCCACCTGAAGGTGTGGTTCCCCTATGCACCCCCCATTTTCCAAGCTGCGGCCCGTCAGCTGGTATCGGCCGCCGCCTTGTCCCACACCCCCATGTTGTAAATAGAGCCCACCATGGGCGACGTAGACACCCCATAAGGCGGCGGACGAACGGCTGGTCACCCCCAATAACTAGCTCACTGGGCACCCGCCGGGTTGCCCAGCAAAATTGCTTGCAGTCGTGAATGGACTGCAACACCTAAAGAATCGGATGGTGCATTAATTTCCGAACAGATATTTTTCGTTTAAATTTTAAACTAATTTTTCCGGCGACTTAAATTTTAATCAGAAATGCAAAATTAAACGAACAAAATTTAAACGAAGCGGTATTAAAATCAATGCACCACGAAACGGCCACAAACCTGAAGGTTCTCGGCCCATATAGTGGCCAAAGCGGCCATTTTTTTGTCCCCGCACACGGCCATCCCAATGACCCACAAATAGGCGGGTGTGCGCCCCCGCTTGCCATGGTTGAGGAGCCCAATGGACAATTGAGTCCAACTCCCACCGGCGCACGGGTACGCATCACCACGCAAAATGAAGGTGAGGGGCCGCGTCCGATCAATGGTGTCCACTAGTGCTGGACGCGATTGAATGTAGCGGGCCCATGAATGTATGGGCCAACTGCGGCCGCTAGCGGGGGGGTCGGAGACGGTCACCGGCGGGCGCAACTCTGGCGCCTTGACCAACTCCTTCCAAGTGTCCAAGAAGGCTTGCCGTGTGCGGATAGGGCGCGGGATTTCGTGGCCGGTAGCGGCCGTATAGTCAAGCCCGCGGCGGGTCATGAAGGCGGAGAGGTGGCGGTATCCCGTCTTTGTGACATTGAGCTCCATAAGTAGCCCAATAAGGTGGGGTGCGGGAAAGAGCATAGAAGCGTATTGCTTCACCGCCTCCTTTTGCTTATTGCGAATGAGGGTGGGGTAGCCAACCTCCGTGGCCTCGGCCCAACGAGCCTTGGCCAACGGGGATGAGGCCACCCACTCACCAAGGAGTTGGGAGACCAAAGGGTCCCGCAAACTCTTGGCCCCACTCAAACGCGTTAGCGTCATGCTAAGTTCGGTAAGGGTGTCCCGAGAGAAAGGCATAACAAGATCTACACAAGGCAAAAGTGGGAGTGGAGTGGGGTAGGAGGTGCCCCCAAGGAAAGACTCTATGGGTTCAATAACCGACCCATAGGCATTAAAATCCCGCTACAAACCCATGAACCAACCTTGGACGACATGAAACAACTCGGGGATCCTAATATGCCCATGTACGTAACCGAGCAAACCGGTTAAAATCAGGAAATTCTCGTTTAAAGAGTTAAAATTTGTTGGTTTAACTTTTAATTGCATTCAAATTTGAAAAATTAATTTAACCCATATTACCTTTAAACTGGGTTCCTAGGGTATGTGTGTAGGCCTCGGTGGAGAGAGGGGGAGCCGGGAAGACTTGGTCGGCTCGCCCTTGGCGACCGTCGTTACTCCAGGACCTCCCGCTGCACTCCCTCCCGCTCCGCTTGCTGGTGCAGGCGCAGCTCCTGCAATGCCCACGCCATCGTGCTGCCCGGGCCCAGGCGGGCCTTCAGCGGCGTAGCACGCGCCTTGGCGTGGGCGTACCAGACCGTATTGACTCCTCTATGACATGGCGGAGGAACTCCATGCCCAGCGCGCGGAGCCCCGTACACTCCAGGTGCGCTAGCTGCTTGGCGGAGGTCCGCAGGGCTGCTGCCCATTGCTCCAGTACAACCAGCTCCCATAGCTGGTGGCGCACTGGGGCCACCCGTGGTCCCACCTTCTGGTTGAGCCACGCTGCGAGTCGCCGGCGGGCTGGCCCCCATTCATGCGATTGAGCCGAGCAGGCCCACAGGTGGGACGCCGTCTCCGGCTGCATAGGAGGCACATGGTATCCAGCACCGTGTCCCGGTGGGAGGAACGGTGGGCTAGGACGGTCATCGTCGGGACGTTGTCCATTCGGTGCGCTGTCCGTCCACATGGATAAGGCCACCTCGTCCACGACTCGCTGCAGCGTGGCTATGAGGTGGGGGCATTTGGGGTGATGCGTGTACTGCCCCGGAGTAAGCACCGCCGGGCACCCCCCTCTGAGCGGCTGGTGCATCCGCAGGGAGTAGGCCTGGGAGTCCCGGAACTCCTGCTTGGCCCAGGCCCCCTTCCGAACCCACTCGCGGACCACCGCGGTCTGCCACGAGTGCTCCAACCGAGTGAGACCGTGGCATCCATGCCCCCATGGCCCCCTAAGCGTCGGTGTGGGCGTGGGAGGAGATGCCCGTCACGTGCTTATATGCTCTAATCATGAGAGCGTCGTTGGCTGCGTGCACTTTGGCCGTGGGGCGGTACACGCTCGCCGAGGGGAGCAGCTTGCTCGGGAGCTTGGCCATGAGTACCATCATGGCGGCGTCCGGGGAGAGCCGCTGGGGGCGGAGCTGTTTCCAGAGCGCTGCCCGGACCTCCGGCAGGTTCCGGGGGGCCGTTGGCGCTCCCTGAAGGTAAATGTCCGTCCCCATGTACCGGAGGACCCCGGAGCGCTGTATTTCCGGGGCCTCGGCCAACGCCTCCCGCCGCTGGTCAGGGGTACTCGTCACCCACGTGCGGCCTAGGTGGCGGGCCACGGCTGCTGGCGTAGGCGACCGCTGGGGCCGCGGGTCGGACGTCCAGCCGTGCTGGATCTTGCGGTCAGGGAGATCCACCCGCATGATACCCTGGTAGTATATCCACTTATCCAGCAGGACCCCTTGTATAGGGCGGGAATCGCCCCATTCCAAGCGGACGATCGTGTCGTCCCCCCACATGAGACCCGGGAAGCGGAAGGGCTCCACCGCTGAAGAGCGGTGCGCTATGTCCATGAACCGCAGGAATGGGAGCGCTGCCGTCGCCCCCGCATGGAGCCCGTGGATCGTGCCTTGGGGTGTACCCAAGAGCTGCGTCAGGGTGTGGGACTGCGAGGGGCCCACGGGCAGGGTGTAGCAGAACCCCTCGGTACGGGTGGCGAGGTGGTCTCCCTCCCCCAGGCCCAGCCGGGCCCCCACTATAGGGTGAATGTCCTGGGCGATCATGTCGAAGAACTTCGCAAGATCCGTGATCAGGCCGTCCACTATTCGGTGCTGAAGTCTGGCCAGGTCCAGCTTCATGTGCACCGTACGGACTACTTCCTGGAGGGAAATCCCCCGCATGCGCCCCACGAGGCAGGGGCCCCCCAAGGCCCGCTCATAGACGCCCGTCGCCACGGCGTAGAAGGCCGTGGGCTCGAGCTTGGAGACGTGGGAGGAGATGGTTATCCCCCAGAGGTTCGCCTGCTGGACCGGCTGGTCCGGGTTTTTCAGGAGCCGGGTAACCCGCCCCCGCCTTCCCACGGTGCGGCTCACCATGCTGCGCACTACGGTGCATAGGGTCACCTCGTCCGCCTCCGTCAGGTGTCGGTACCACGCTATATTGATGCAGACGTCCGCCAGCTATGGGTATAAAGTCTGAAGTCTGAAGTCTGATTTGGCATCTCGTGTCAAGGACATAAAACAGAACACATCTCAGCAAAAGTCTAATAAAAGTATGGTACCCGCCCCCTCCCTTCCTTCCTTCCTGTCAGAAAGGGACAAGAAAAAGTCTGGCACTCCCCCTCCCCCAACACAGCCACCCACCACAAAAAAAACCATCATGAAAATTGAAAGTTGGGAAGAATGGGAGTCCATGCAACACAGGGGAACACCCCCCCCAAAAGAAAAAAAGGATGGAAAATGGGGCATTGGGGAAAATGGGAGGCTGGGAAAAATATTCCACTGAGGTGGTGTACCCCCCCCCCTTTGGATTAATATTCCATTTAGGTGGTGTACCTCCCCCTCTAGATAAATATTCCACTGAAGTGGTGTACCCCCCCCCCCTGTGGATAAATATTCCACTGAGGTGGTGTACACCCCCCCTCTGGATAGATATTCCACTTAGGTGGTTCACCCCCCTGCTATGCGCCAATTCCTATGGGGGTCTGGACCCCCAAAATAATTGACGCGACCCTATGCGTCGATTCCTATGGGGGTCTAGACCCCCAAAATAATTGACGCGACCTTATGTGTCAATTCCTAGGGGGGTCCAGACCCCCGAAAAAATTGACGCGACCCTATGCGCCAAATCCTACGGGGGTCTAGACCCCCAAAATACTTGACGCGACCCAATGCGTCAATTCCTAGGGGGGTCTAGACCCCCAAAATAATTGACGCGACCCTATGCGTCAATTCCTAGGGGGGTCTAGACCCCCAAAAAAATTGACGCGACCCTATGCGCGAATTCCTATAGGGGTCTAGACCCCCAAAATAATTGACGCGACCCTATGTGTCAATTCCTATGGGGGTCTGGACCCCCAAAATAATTGACGCGACCCTATGCGTCAATTCCTAGGGGGGTCTGGACCCCCAAAATAATTGACACGACCCTATGCGTCAATTCCTAGGGGGGTCTAGACCCCCAAAATAATTGACGCACACACAGGGGTCAAATAATTCACGGAGAGGTCAAATAATTCACGGAGGGGTCAAATAATTCACGGAGGGGGTCAAATAATTCACGGAGGGGTGAAAAAATTCACGGAGGGGGGTAAATAATTCACAGAGGGGTAAATAATTCACGGAGGGGGGTAAACAATTCACAGAGGGGTCAAATAATTCACGGAGGGGGGTAAACAATTCACGGAGGGGTGAAATAATTCACGGAGGGGGTAAATAATTCACGGAGGGGTGAAATAATTCACGGAGGGGGGTAAATATATCACGGAGGGGTAAAGTAATTCACGGAGAGGTAAAATAATTCACGGAGGGGTAAAATATTTCACGGAGGGGGGTAAATAATTCACGGAGGGGTGAAATAATTCACGGAGGGGGGTAAACAATTCACAGAGAGGTAAATTGATTCACGGAGGGGGGTAAATAATTCACGGAGGGGTCAAATAATTTACGGAGGGGGGTAAATAATTCACGGAGGGGTCAAATAATTCACGGAGGGGGGTAAACAATTCACGGAGGGGTAAAATAATTCACGGAGGGGGGTAAACAATTCACGGAGGGGTCAAATAATTCACGGAGGGGGGTAAACAATTCACGGAGGGGTAAAATAATTCACGGAGGGGGGTAAATAATTCACGGAGGGGTGAAATAATTCACGGAGGGGGGTAAATAATTCACGGAGGGGTGAAATAATTCACGGAGGGGGGTAAATAATTCACGGAGGGGTAAAATAATTCACGGAGGGGGGTAAACAATTCACGGAGGGGTCAAATAATTCACGGAGAAGGATAAATAATTCACGGAGGGGTAAAATAATTCACGGAGGGGGGTAAACAATTCGCAGAGGGGTAAAATAATTCACGGAAGGGGGTAAACAATTCACAGAGGGGTAAAATAATTCACGGAGGGGGGTAAACAATTCACGGAGAGGTAAAACAATTCACGGAGGGGTAAAATAATTCACGGAGGGGGGTAAACAATTCACGGAGGGGTAAAATAATTCACGGAGGGGGGTAAACAATTCACGGAGGGGTCAAATAATTCACGGAGGGGGGTAAACAATTCACGGAGGGGTAAAATAATTCACGGAGGGGGGTAAATAATTCACAGAGGGGTCAAATAATTCACGGAGGGGGGTAAATAATTCACGGAGGGGGGTAAATAATTCACGGAGGGGGGTAAACAATTCACGGAGGGGTAAAATAATTCACGGAGGGGGGTAATCAATTCACGGAGGGGTCAAATAATTCACGGAGGGGGGTAAATAATTCACGGAGGGGTCAAAAAATTCACGGAGGGGGGTAAATAATTCACGGAGGGGTCAAATAATTCACGGAGGGGGGTAAACAATTGACGGAGGGGTAAAATAATTCACGGAGGGGGGTAAATAATTCACAGAGGGGTCAAATAATTCACGGAGGGGTAAATAATTCACGGAGGGGTGAAATAATTCACGGAGGGGGGTAAATAATTCACGGAGGGGTCAAATAATTCACGGAGAAGGGTAAATAATTCACGGAGGGGTAAAATAATTCACGGAGGGGGGTAAATAATTCACGGAGGGTGAAATATTTCACAGAGGGGGGTAAACAATTCACGGAGGGGTAAAATAATTCACGGAGGGGGGTAAACAATTCACGGAGGGGTAAAATAATTCACGGAGGGGGGTAAATAATTCACGGAGGGGTCAAAAAATTCACGGAGGGGGGTAAATAATTCACGGAGGGGTCAAATAATTCACGGAGGGGGGTAGACAATTCACAGAGGGGTCAAATAAGTCACGGAGGGGGGTAACTAATTCACGGAGGGGTAAAATAATTCACGGAGGGGGGTAAATAATTCACGGAGGGGTCAAATAATTCACAGAGGGGGGTAAACAATTCACGGAGGGGTGAAATAATTCACGGAGGGGGGTAAATATTTCACGGAGAGGTGAAATAATTCACGGAGGGGGGTAAATAATTCACGGAGGGGTGAAATAATTCACGGAGGGGGGTAAACAATTCACGGAGGGGTGAAATAATTCACGGAGGGGGGTAAATAATTCACGGAGGGGTGAAATAATTCACGGAGGGGGGTAAATAATTCACGGAGGGGTAAAATAATTCACGGAGGGGGGTAAATAATTCACGGGGGGGGGGGGTAAAATATTTCACGGAGGGGGGAAAATAATTCACGGAGGGGTCAAATAATTCACAGAGGGGGGTAATCAGTTACGAAGGGGTGAAATAATTCGCGGAGGGGGGTAAATAATTCACGGAGGGGTAAAGTAATTCACGGAGGGGGGTAAATAGTTCACGGAGGGGTCAAATAATTCACGGAGGGGGGTAAACAATTCACGGAGGGGTAAAGTAATTCACGGAGGGGGGTAAATAATTCACGGAGGGGTAAAATAATTCACGGAGGGGGGTAAACAGTTCACGGAGGGGTCAAATAATTCACAGAGGGGGGTAAACAATTCACGGAGGGGTGAAATAATTCACGGAGGGGGGTAAATAATTCACCGACGGGTCAGATATTTCACGGAGGGGGGAAAATAATTCACGGAGGGGTGAAATAATTCACGGAGGGGGGTAAAAAATTCACGCAGAGGTGAAATAATTCACGCAGGGGGGTAAATACTTCACGGAGGGGTAATATAATTCACGGAGGGGGGTAAATAATTCACGGAGGGGTAAAATAATTCACGGAGGGGGGTAAATAATTCACGGAGGGGTCAAATGATTCACGGAGGGGTGTAAATAATTCACGGAGGGGTCAGATATTTCACGGAGGGGGGCAAATAATTCACGGAGGGGTAAACAATTCACGGAGGGGGGTAAATAATTCACGGAGGGGTGAAATAATTCACGGAGGGGGGTAAATAATTCACGGAGGGGTGAAATAATTCACGGAGGGGGGTAAACAATTCACGGAGGGGTAAAATAATTCACGGAGGGGGGTAAATAATTCACGGAGAGGTGAAATAATTCACGGAGGGGGGTAAATAATTCACGGAGGGGTAAAATAATTCACGGAGGGGGGTAAATAATTCACGGAGGGGTAAAAAAATTCACGGAGGGGGGTAAAAAATTCACGGAGAGGTGAAATAATTCACGGAGGGGGGTAAATAATTCACGGAGGGGTGAAATAATTCACGGAGGGGGGTAAATAATTCACGGAGGGGTGAAATAATTCACGGAAGGGGGTAAATAATTCACGGAGAGGTGAAATAATTCACGGAGGGGGGTAAATAATTCACGGAGGGGGGTAAATAATTCACAGAGGGGGGTAAATAATTCACGGAGGGGTCAAAAAATTCACGGAGGGGGGTAAATAATTCACGGAGGGGTCAGATATTTCACGGAGGGGGGTAAATAATTCACGGAGGGGTCAAATAATTCACGGAGGGGTGTAAAAAATTCACGGAGGGGTGAAATAATTCACGGAGGGGGGTAAAAAGTTCACGGAGGGGTGAAATAATTCACGGAGGGGGGTAAATAATTCACGGAGGGGTAAAATAAGTCACGGAGGGGGGTAAATAATTCACGGAGAGGTAAAATAATTCACGGAGGGGGGTAAATAATTCACGGAGGGGTAAAATAATTCACGGAGGGGGGTAAATAATTCACGGAGGGGTAAAAAAATTCACGGAGGGGGGTAAATAATTCACGGAGGGGGGTAAATAATTCACGGAGGGGTAAAATAACTCATGGAGGGGGGTAAATAATTCACAGAGGGGTCAAATAATTTACGGAGGGGGGTAAATAATTCACGGAGGGGTCACATATTTCACGGAGGGGGGTAAATAATTCACGGAGGGGTGAAATAATTCACGGAGGGGGGTAAACAATTCACGGAGGGGTGAAATAATTCACGGAGGGGGGTAAACAATTCACGGAGGGGCAAAATAATTCACGGAGGTGGGTAAATAATTCACGGAGGGGTAAAATAATTCACAGAGGGGGGTAAATAATTCACGGAGGGTCAAAATAATTCACGGAGGGGGGTAAATAATTCACGGAGGGGTAAAATAATTCACAGAGGGGGGTAAATAATTCATAGAGGGGTAAAAAAATTCACGGAGGGGGGTAAATAATTCACGGAGGGGTCAAATAATTCATGGAGGGGGGTAAATGATTCACGGAGGGGGGTAAACAATTCACGGAGGGGTAAAATAATTCACAGAGGGGGGTAAACAATTCACGGAGAGGTAAAATAATTCACGGAGGGGGGTAAATAATTCACAGAGAGGTGAAATAATTCACGGAGGGGGGTAAACAATTCACGGAGGGGTAAAATAATTCACGGAGGTGGGTAAATAATTCACGGAGGGGTAAAATAATTCACGGAGGGGGGTAAATAATTCACGGAGGGGTAAAATAATTCACGGAGGGGGGTAAAAAATTCACGGAGGGGTGAAATAATTCACGGAGGGGGGTAAATAATTCACGGAGGGGTAAAATAATTCACGGAGGGGGGTAAATAATTCACGGAGGGGTCAAATAATTCACGGAGGGGGGTAAATAATTCACGGAGGGGTCAGATATTTCACGGAGGGGGGTAAATAATTCACGGAGGGGTGAAATAATTCACGGAGGGGGGTAAACAATTCACGGAGGGGTCAAATAATTCACGGAGGGGGGTAAATAATTCGGGGAGGGGTCAAATAATTCACGGAGGGGGGTAAATAATTCACGGAGGGGTAAAATAATTCACGGAGGGGGGTAAATAATTCACGGAGGGGGGTAAACAATTCACGGAGGGGTGAAATAATTCACGGAGGGGGGTAAATAATTCACGGAGGGGTAAAATAATTCACGGAGGGGGGTAAATAATTCACGGAGGGGTCAAATAATTCACGGAGGGGGGTAAATAATTCACGGAGGGGTCAGATATTTCACGGAGGGGGGTAACTAATTCACGGAGGGGTGAGATATTTCACGGAGGGGGGGAAATAATTCACGGAGGGGTGAAATAATTCACGGAGGGGGGTAAACAATTCACGGACGGGTCAAATAATTCACGGAGGGGGGTAAATAATTCACGGAGGGGTAAAATAATTCACGGAGGGGGGTAAATAATTCACGGAGGGGGGTAAACAATTCACGGAGGGGTCAAATAATTCACAGAGGGGGGTAAACAATTCACGGAGGGGTGAAATAATTCACGGAGGGGGGTAAATAATTCACGGAGGGGTAAAACGATTCACGGAGGGGGGTAAATAATTCACGGAGGGGTGAAATAATTCACGGAGGGGGGTAAATAATTCACGGAGGGGTCAAATAATTCACGGAGGGGGGTAAATAATTCACGGAGGGGTAAAATAATTCACAGAGGGGGGTAAATGATTCACGGAGGGGTCAAATAATTCACGGAGGGGGGTAAATAATTCACGGAGGGGTAAAAAAATTCACGGAGGGGGGTAAACAATTCACGGAGGGGTCAAATAATTCACGGAGGGGGGTAAATAATTCACGGAGGGGTCAAATAATTCACGGAGGGGAGTAAACAATTCACGGAGGGGTAAAATAATTCACGGAGGGGGGTAAACAATTCACGGAGAGGTAAAATAATTCACGGAGGGGGGTAAATAATTCACGGAGAGGTGAAATAATTCACGGAGGGGGGTAAACAATTCACGGAGGGGTAAAATAATTCACGGAGGGGGGTAAATAATTCACGGAGGGGTGAAATAATTCACGGAGGGGGGTAAACAATTCACGGAGGGGTAAAATAATTCACGGAGGGGTAAAATAATTCACGGAGGGGGGTAAACAATTCACGGAGGGGTAGAATAATTCACGGAGGGGGGTAAACAATTCACGGAGGGGTCAAATAATTCACGGAGGGGGGTAAATAATTCACGGAGGGGTCAAATAATTCACGGAGGGGGGTAAACAATTCACGGAGGGGTAAAATAATTCACGGAGGGGGGTAAATAATTCACACAGGGGTCAAATAATTCACGGAGGGGGGTAAATAATTCACGGAGGGGGGTAAATATTTCGCGGAGGGGTGAAATAATTCACGCAGGGGGGTAAATAATTCACGGAGGGGTAAAATAATTCACGGAGGGGGGTAAATAATTCACGGAGGGGTGAAATAATTCACGGAGGGGGGTAAACAATTCACGGAGGGGTCAAATAATTCACGGAGGGGGGTAAACAATTCACGGAGGGGTGAAATAATTCACGGAGGGGGGTAAACAATTCACGGAGGGGTAAACAATTCACGGAGGGGGGTAAATAATTCACGGAGGGGTCAAATAATTCACCGAGGGGGGTAAATAATTCACGGAGGTGTAAAATAATTCACGGAGGGGGGTAAATAATTCACGGAGGTGTGAAATAATTCACGGAGGGGGGTAAATAATTCACGGGGGGTCAGATATTTCACGGAGGGGGGTAAATAATTCACAGAGGGGTGAAATAATTCACCGAGGGGGGTAAATAATTGACGGAGGGGTAAAGTAATTCACGGAGGGGGGTAAATAATTCACGGAGGGGTGAAATAATTCACGGAGGGGGGTAAATAATTCACGGAGGGGTAAAATAATTCACGGAGGGGGGTAAATAATTCACGGAGGGGTAAAATAATTCACGGAGGGGGTTAAATAATTCACGGAGGGGTAAAATAATTCACAGAGGGGGGTAAACAATTCACGGAGGGGTGAAATAAGTCACGGAGGGGGGTAAATAATTCACGGAGGGGTAAAATAATTCACGGAGGGGGGTAAACAATTCACGGAGGGGTAAAATAATTCACGGAGGGGGGTAAATAATTCACGGAGGGGTAAAATAATTCACCGAGGGGGGTAAATAATTCACGGAGGGGTAAAATAATTCACGGAGGGGGGTAAATAATTCACGGAGGGGTAAAATAATTAACGGAGGGGGGTAAATAATTCACCAAGGGGTCAAATAATTCACGGAGGGGGGTAAATAATTCACGGAGGGGTAAAATAATTCACGGAGGGGTGTAAATAATTCACGGAGGGGTCAAATAATTCACGGAGGGGGGTAAATAATTCACGGAGAGGTGAAATAATTCACGGAGGGGTGTAAATAATTCACGGAGGGGTCAAATAATTCACGAAGGTGGGTAAACAATTCACGGAGGGGTAAAATAATTCACGGAGGGGGGTAAATAATTCACGGAGGGGTCAAATAATTCACGGAGGGGGGTAAATAATTCACGGAGGGGTAAAATAATTCACGGAGGGGGGTAAATAATTCACGGAGGGGTCAAATAATTCACGGAGGGGGGTAAATAATTCACGGAGAGGTGGAATAATTCACGGAGGGGGGTAAACAATTCACGGAGGGGTAAAATAATTCACGGAGGGGGTTAAATAATTCACGGAGGGGTAAAATAATTCACGGAGGGGGGTAAATCATTCACGGAGGGGTAAAATAATTCAGGGAGGGGGGTAAATAATTTACGGAGGGGTGAAATAATTCACGGAGGGGGGTAAATAATTCATGGAGAGGTAAAAAAATTCACGGAGGGGGGTAAATAATTCACGGAGGGGTAAAATAATTCACGGAGGGGGGTAAATAATTCACGGAGGGGTGAAATAATTCACGGAGGGGGGTAAATAATTCACGGAGGGGTCAAAAAATTCACGGAGGGGGGTAAATGATTCACGGAGAGGTGAAATAATTCACGGAGGGGGGTAAACAATTCACGGAGGGGTAAAATAATTCACGGAGGGGGTAAATAATTCACGGAGGGGTAAAATAATTCACAGAGGGGGGGAGATTTAATTCACGGAGGGGTCAAATAATTCACGGAGGGGGGTAAATAATTCACGGAGGGGTAAAATAATTCACGGAGGGGGGTAAATAATTCACGGAGGGGTAAAATAATTCACGGAGGGGGGTAAACAATTCACGGAGGGGTAAAATAATTCACGAAGGGGGGCAAATAATTCACGGAGAGGTGAAATAATTCACGGAGGGGGGTAAACAATTCACGGAGGGGTAAGATAATTCACGGAGGGGGGTAAATAATTCACGGAGGGGTGAAATAATTCACGGAGGGGGGTAAATAATTCACGGAGGGGTGAAATAATTCACGGAGGGGGGTAAAAAATTCACGGAGGGGGTAAATAATTCACGGAGGGGGGTAAATAATTCACGGAGGGGTAAAATAATTCACGGAGGGGGGTAAATAAATCACGGAGGGGGGTAAATAATTCACGGAGGGGTAAAATAATTCACGGAGGGGGGTAAATAATTCACGGAGGGGTCAAATAATTCACGGAGGGGGGTAAAGAATTCACGGAGGGGTAAAATAATTCACGGAGGGGGGTAAATAATTCACGGAGGGAGGTAAATAATTCACGGAGGGGGGTAAATAATTCACAGAGGGGTGAAATAATTCACGGAGGGGGGTATATAATTCACGGAGGGGTAAAATAATTCACGGAGGGGTCAAATAATTCACGGAGGGGGGTAAACAATTCACGGAGGGGTAAAATAATTCACGGAGGGGGGTAAATAATTCGCGGAGAGGTAAAATAATTCACGGAGGGGGGTAAACAATTCACGGAGGGGTAAAATAATTCACGGAGGGGGGTAAATAATTCACGGAGGGGTGAAATAATTCACGGAGGGGGGTAAATAATTCACGGAGGGGTGAAATAATTCACGGAGGGGGGTAAAAAATTCACGGAGGGGGTAAAGAATTCACGGAGGGGTCAAATAATTCACGGAGGGGGGTAAATAATTCACGGAGGGGTAAAATAATTCACGGAGGGGTAAAATAATTCACGGAGGGGGGTAAATAATTCACGGAAGGGTAAAATAATTCACGGAGGGGGGTAAATAATTCACGGCGGGGTCAAATAATTCACGGAGGGGGGTAAATAATTCACGGAGGGGTCAAATAATTCACGGAGGGGGGTAAATGATTCACAGAGGGGTAAAATAATTTACGGAGGGGGGTAAACAATTCACGGAGGGGTAAAATAATTCACGGAGGGGGGTAAATAATTCACGGAGGGGTCAAGTCATTCACGGAGGGGGGTAAATAATTCACAGAGGGGGGTAAATAATTCACGGAGGGGGGTAAATAATTCACGGAGGGGTCAAATAATTCACGGAGGGGGGTAAATAATTCACGGAGGGGTAAAATAATTCACGGAGGGGGGTAAATAATTCACGGAGGGGTCAAATAATTCACAGAGGGGGGTAAATAATTCACGGAGGGCTCAAATAATTCACGGAGGGGGGTAAATAATTCACGGAGGGGTGAAATAATTCACGGAGGGGGGTAAACAATTCACGGAGGGGTAAAATAATTCACGGAGGGGGGTAAATAATTCACGGAGAGGTGAAATAATTCACGGAGGGGGGTAAACAATTCACGGAGGGGTAAAATTATTCACGGAATGGGTTAAATAATTCACGGAGGGGTAAAATAATTCACGGAGGGGGGTAAATAATTCACGGAGGGGTAAAATAATTCACGGAGGGGGGTACACAATTCACGGAGGGGTCAAATAATTCACGGAGGGGGGTAAAGAATTCACGGAGGGGTAAAATAATTCACGGAGGGGGGTAAATAATTCACGGAGGGAGGTAAATAATTCACAGAGGGGGGTAAATAATTCACAGAGGGGTGAAATAATTCACGGAGGGGGGTATATAATTCACGGAGGGGTAAAATAATTCACGGAGGGGTCAAATAATTCACGGAGGGGGGTAAACAATTCACGGAGGGGTAAAATAATTCACGGAGGGGGGTAAATAATTCACGGAGAGGTAAAATAATTCACGGAGGGGGGTAAACAATTCACGGAGGGGTAAAATAATTCACGGAGGGGGTCAATAATTCACGGAGGGGTGAAATAATTCACGGAGGGGGGTAAATAATTCACGGAGGGGTGAAATAATTCACGGAGGGGGGTAAAAAATTCACGGAGGGGGTAAATAATTCACGGAGGGGTCAAATAATTCACGGAGGGGGGTAAATAATTCACGGAGGGGTAAAATAATTCACGGAGGGGGGTAAATAATTCACGGAGGGGTAAAATAATTCACGGAGGGGGGTAAATAATTCACGGAGGGGTAAAATAATTCACGGAGGGGGGTAAATAATTCACGGCGGGGTCAAATAATTCACGGAGGGGGGTAAATAATTCACGGAGGGGTCAAATAATTCACGGAGGGGGGTAAATGATTCACGGAGGGGTAAAATAATTTACGGAGGGGGGTAAACAATTCACGGAGGGGTAAAAGAATTCACGGAGGGGGGTAAATAATTCACGGAGGGGTCAAATAATTCACGGAGGGGGGTAAATAATTCACAGAGGGGGGTAAATAATTCACGGAGGGGGGTAAATAATTCACGGAGGGGTCAAATAATTCACAGAGGGGGGTAAATAATTCACGGAGGGCTCAAATAATTCACAGAGGGGGGTAAATAATTCACGGAGGGGTGAAATAATTCACGGAGGGGGGTAAACAATTCACGGAGGGGTAAAATAATTCACGGAGGGGGGTAAATAATTCACGGAGAGGTGAAATAATTCACGGAGGGGGGTAAACAATTCACGGAGGGGTAAAATAATTCACGGAGGGGGGTAAATAATTCACGGAGGGGTCAAATAATTCACGGAGGGGGGTAAATAATTCACGGAGGGGTAAAATAATTCACGGAGGGGGGTAAATAATTCACGGAGGGGTCAAATAATTCACAGAGGGGGGTAAATAATTCACGGAGGGCTCAAATAATTCACGGAGGGGGGTAAATAATTCACGGAGGGGTGAAATAATTCACGGAGGGGGGTAAACAATTCACGGAGGGGTAAAATAATTCACGGAGGGGGGTAAATAATTCACGGAGAGGTGAAATAATTCACGGAGGGGGGTAAACAATTCACGGAGGGGTAACATTATTCACGGAATGGGTTAAATAATTCACGGAGGGGTAAAATAATTCACGGAGGGGGGTAAATAATTCACGGAGGGGTAAAATAATTCACGGAGGGGGGTAAACAATTCACGGAGGGGTAAAATAATTCACGGAGGGGGGTAAATTATTCACGGAGAGGTAAAATAATTCACGGAGGGGGGTAAAAAATTCACGGAGGGGGTAAATAATTCACGGAGGGGTCAAATAATTCACGGAGGGGGGTAAATAATTCACGGAGGGGTAAAATAATTCACGGAGGGGGGTAAATAATTCACGGAGGGGGGTAAATAATTCACGGAGGGGTAAAATAATTCACGGAGGGGGTAAATAATTCACGGAGGGGTCAAAATATTCACGGAGGGGGGTAAATAATTCACGGAGGGGTGAAATAATTCACGGAGGGGGGTAAATAATTCACGGAGGGGTAAAATAATTCACGGAGGGGTCAAATAATTCACGGAGGGGGGTAAACAATTCACGGAGGGGTAAAATAATTCACGGAGGGGGGTAAATAATTCACGGAGAGGTAAAATAATTCACGGAGGGGGGTAAACAATTCACGGAGGGGTAAAATAATTCACGGAGGGGGTCAACAATTCACGGAGGGGTGAAATAATTCACGGAGGGGTGAAATAATTCACGGAGGGGGGTAAATAATTCACGGAGGGTGAAATAATTCACGGAGGGGGGTAAAAAATTCATAGAGGGGGTAAATAATTCACGGAGGGGTCAAATAATTCACGGAGGGGGGTAAATAATTCACGGAGGGGTAAAATAATTCACGGAGGGGGGTAAATAATTCACGGAGGGGTAAAATAATTCACGGAGGAGGGTAAATAATTCACGGAGGGGTAAAATAATTCACGGAGGGGGGTAAATAATTCACGGAGAGGTAAAATAATTCACGGAGGGGGGTAAATAATTCACGGAGGGGTAAAATAATTCACGGAGGGGGGTAAATAATTCACGGAGGGGTAAAATAATTCACGGAGGGGGGTAAATAATTCACGGAGGGGGGTAAATAATTCACGGAGGGGTAAAATAATTCACGGAGGGGGGTAAATAATTCACGGAGGGGTAAAATAATTCACGGAGGGGGGTAAAATAATTCACGGAGGGGTAAAATAATTCACGGAGGGGGGTAAATAATTCACGGCGGGGTGAAATAATTCACGGAGGGGGGTAAAAAATTCACGGAGGGGGGTAAACAATTCACGGAGGGGTCAAATAATTCACGAAGGGGGGTAAACAATTCACGGAGGGGTAAAATAATTCACGGAGGGGGGTAAATAATTCACGGAGGCGTCAAATAATTCACGGAGGGGGGTAAATAATTCACGGAGGGGTCAAATAATTCACGGAGGGGGGTAAAGAGTTCACCGAGGGGTAAAATCATTCACGGAGGGGGGTAAACAATTCACAGAGGGGTAAAATAATTCACGGAGGGGGGTAAATAATTCACGGAGAGGTAAAATAATTCACGGAGGGGGGTAAATAATTCACGGAGAGGTAAAATAATTCACGGAGGGGGGTAAATAATTCACGGAGGGGTCAAATAATTCACGGAGGGGGGTAAATAATTCACGGAGGGGTCAAATAATTCACGGAGGGGGGTAAATAATTCACGGAGGGGTGAAATAATTCACGGAGGGGGGTAAACAATTCACGGAGGGGTAAAATAATTCACGGAGGGGGGTAAATAATTCACGGAGAGGTAAAATAATTCACGGAGGGGGGTAAATAATTCACGGAGGGGTGAAATAATTCACGGAGGGGGGTAAATAATTCACGGAGGGGTCAAATAATTCACGAAGGGGGGTAAACAATTCACGGAGGGGTAAAATAATTCACAGAGGGGGGTAAATAATTCACGGAGGGGTCAAATAATTCACGGAGGGGGGTAAATAATTCACGGAGGGATCATTAATTCACGGAGGGGGGTAAATAATTCACGGAGGGGTAAAATAATTCACGGAGGGGGGTAAACAATTTACGGAGGGGTAAAAAAATTCACGGAGGGGGGTATATAATTCACGGAGAGGTAAAATAATTCACGGAGGGGGGTAAATAATTCACGGAGAGGTGAAATAATTCACGGAGGGGGGTAAATAATTCACGGAGGGGTCAAATAATTCACGGAGGGGGGTAAATAATTCACGGAGGGGTAAAATAATTCACGGAGGGGGGTAAATAATTCACGGAGGGGTCAAAAAATTCACAGAGGGGGGTAAATAATTCACGGAGGGGTCAAATAATTCACGGAGGGGGGTAAAAAATTCACGGAGGGGTGAAATAATTCACGGAGGGGGGTAAACAATTCACGGAGGGGTAAAATAATTCACGGAGGGGGGTAAATAAGTCACGGAGAGGTGAAATAATTCACGGAGGGGGGTAAACAATTCACGGAGGGGTCAAATAATTCACGGAATGGGTTAAATAATTCACGGAGGGGTAAAATAATTCACGGAGGGGGGTAAATAATTCACGGAGGGGGGTAAATAATTCACGGAGGGGGGTAAACAATTCACGGAGGGGTAAAATAATTCACGGAGGGGGGTAAATAATTCACGGAGAGGTAGAATAATTCACGGAGGGGGGTAAACAATTCACGGAGGGGTAAAATAATTCACGGAGGGGGGTAAATAATTCACGGAGGGGTGAAATAATTCACGGAGGGGGGTAAATAATTCACGGAGGGGTAAAATAATTCACGGAGGGGGGTAAAATAATTCACGGAGGGGTCAAATAATTCACGGAGGGGGGTAAATAATTCACGGAGGGGTAAAATAATTCACGGAGGGTGGTAAATAATTCACGGAGGGGGGTAAATAATTCACGGAGGGGTAAAATAATTCACGGAGGGGGGTAAATAATTCACGGAGGGGTCAAATAATTCACGGAGGGGGGTAAATAATTCACGGAGGGGTAAAATAATTCACGGAGGGGGGTAAATAATTCACGAAGGGAGGTAAATAATTCACGGAGGGGGGTAAATAATTCACAGAGGGGTGAAATAATTCACGGAGGGGGGTAAATAATTCACGGAGGGGTAAAATAATTCACGGAGGGGTCAAACAATTCACGGAGGGGTAAAATAATTCACGGAGGGGGGTAAAATAATTCACGGAGGGGGGTAAATAATTCACGGAGAGGTAAAAAAATTCGGGGAGGGGGGTAAACAATTCACGGAGGGGTAAAATAATTCACGGAGGGGGTCAATAATTCACGGAGGGGTGAAATGATTCACGGAGGGGGGTGAATAATTCACGGAGGGGTGAAATAATTCACGGAGGGGGGTAAAAAATTCATGGAGCGGGTAAACAATTCACGGAGGGGTCAAATAATTCACGGAGGGGGGTAAATAATTCACGGAGGGGTAAAATAATTCACGGAGGGGGGTAAATAATTCACGGAGGGGTAAAATAATTCACGGAGGGGGGTAAATAATTCACGGAGGGGTAAAATAATTCACGGAGGGGGGTAAATAATTCACGGAGAGGTAAAATAATTCACGGAGGGGGGTAAATAATTCACGGAGGGGTAAAATAATTCACGGAGGGGGGTAAATAATTCACGGAGGGGTAAAATAATTCACGGAGGGGGGTAAATAATTCACGGAGGGGTCAAATAATTCACGGAGGGGGGTAAATAATTCACGGAGGGGTAAAATAATTCACGGAGGGGGGTAAATAATTCACGGAGGGGTAAAATAATTCACGGAGGGGGGTAAAATAATTCACGGAGGGGTAAAATAATTCACGGAGGGGGGTAAATAATTCACGGCGGGGTGAAATAATTCACGGAGGGGGGTAAATAATTCACGGAGGGGTCAAATAATTCACGGAGGGGGGTAAATAATTCACGGAGAGGTAAAATCATTCACGGAGGGGGGTAAACAATTCACGGAGGGGTAAAATAATTCACGGAGGGGGGTAAATAATTCACGGAGGGGTGAAATAATTCACGGAGGGGGGTAAATAATTCACGGAGGGGTAAAATAATTCACGGAGGGGGGTAAAAAATTCACGGAGGGGGTAAATAATTCACGGAGGGGTCAAATAATTCACGGAGGGGGGTAAATAATTCACGGAGGGGTAAAATAATTCACGGAGGGGGGTAAATAATTCACGGAGGGGGGTAAATAATTCACGGAGGGGTAAAATAATTCACGGAGGGGGGTAAATAATTCACGGAGGGGTCAAATAATTCACGGAGGGGGGTAAATAATTCACGGAGGGGTAAAATGATTCACGGAGGGGGGTAAATAATTCACGGAGGGAGGTAAATAATTCACGGAGGGGGGTAAATAATTCACAGAGGGGTGAAATAATTCACGGAGGGGGGTAAATAATTCACGGAGGGGTAAAATAATTCACGGAGGGGTCAAATAATTCACGGAGGGGGGTAAACAATTCACGGAGGGGTAAAATAATTCACGGAGGGGGGTAAATAATTCACGGAGAGGTAAAATAATTCACGGAGGGGGGTAAACAATTCACGGAGGGGTAAAATAATTCACGGAGGGGGTCAATAATTCACGGAGGGGTGAAATAATTCACGGAGGGGGGTAAATAATTCACGGAGGGGTGAAATAATTCACGGAGGGGTAAAAAATTCATGGAGGGGGTAAATAATTCACGGAGGGGTCAAATAATTCACGGCCGGGGGTAATTAATTCACGGAGGGGTAAAATAATTCACGGAGGGGGGTAAATAATTCACGGAGGGGTAAAAAAATTCACGGAGGGGGGTAAATAATTCACGGAGGGGTAAAATAATTCACGGAGGGGGGTAATTAATTCACGGAGGGGTAAAATAATTCACGGAGGGGGGTAAATAATTCACGGAGGGGTAAAAAATTCATGGAGGGGGTAAATAATTCACGGAGGGGTCAAATAATTCACGGAGGGGGGTAATTAATTCACGGAGGGGTAAAATAATTCACGGAGGGGGGTAAATAATTCACGGAGGGGTAAAATAATTCACGGAGGGGGGTAAATAATTCACGGAGGGGTAAAATAATTCACGGAGGGGGGTAAATAATTCACGGAGAGGTAAAATAATTCACGGAGGGGGGTAAATAATTCACGGAGGGGTAAAATAATTCACGGAGGGGGGTAAATAATTCACGGAGGGGTAAAATAATTCACGGAGGGGGGTAAATAATTCACGGAGGGGTCAAATAATTCACGGAGGGGGGTAAATAATTCACGGAGGGGTAAAATAATTCACAGAGGGGGGTAAATAATTCACGGAGGGGTAAAATAATTCACGGAGGGGGCTAAAATAATTCACGGAGGGGTAAAATAATTCACGGAGGGGGGTAAATAATTCACGGCGGGGTGAAATAATTCACGGAGGGGGGTAAATAATTCACGGAGGGGTCAAAAAATTCACGAAGGGGGGTAAACAATTCACGGAGGGGTAAAATAATTCACGGAGGGGGGTAAATAATTCACGGAGGCGTCAAAAAATTCACGGAGGGGGGTAAATAATTCACGGAGGGGTCAAATGATTCACGGAGGGGGGTAAATAATTCACGGAGGGGTAAAATAATTCACGGAGGGGGGTAAACAATTCACGGAGGGGTAAAATAATTCACGGAGGGGGGTAAATAATTCACGGAGAGGTAAAATAATTCACGGAGGGGGGTAAACAATTCACGGAGAGGTGAAATAATTCACGGAGGGGGCAAATAATTCACGGAGGGGTCAAATAATTCACGGAGGGGGGTAAATAATTCACGGAGGGGTAAAATAATTCACGGAGGGGGGTAAATAATTCACGGAGGGGTCAAATAATTCACGGAGGGGGGTAAATAATTCACGGAGGGGTCAAATAATTCACGGAGGGGGGTAAATAATTCACGGAGGGGTGAAATAATTCACGGAGGGGGGTAAACAATTCACGGAGGGGTAAAATAATTCACGGAGGGGGGTAAATAATTCACGGAGAGGTGAAATAATTCACGGAGGGGGGTAAACAATTCACGGAGGGGTAAAATAATTCACGGAATGGGTTAAATAATTCACGGAGGGGTAAAATAATTCACGGAGGGGGGTAAATAATTCACGGAGGGGAAAAATAATTCACGGAGGGGGGTAAATAATTCACGGAGGGGTGAAATAATTCAGGGAGGGGGCTAAATAATTCATGGAGAGGTAAAAAAATTCACCGAGGGGGGTAAATAATTCACGGAGGGGTAAAATAATTCACGGAGGGGGGTAAATAATTCACGGAGGGGTGAAATAATTCACGGAGGGGGGTAAATAATTCACGGAGGGGTCAAATAATTCACGGAGGGGGGTAAATAATTCACCGAGAGGTGAAATAATTCACGGAGGGGGGTAAACAATTCACGGAGGGGTAAAATAATTCACGGAGGGGGGTAAATAATTCACGGAGGGGTAAAATAATTCACAGAGGGGGGGAGATTTAATTCACGGAGGGGTCAAATAATTCACGGAGGGGGGTGAATAATTCACGAAGGGGTAAAATGGTTCACGGAGGGGGGTAAATAATTCACGGAGGGGTAAAATAATTCACGGAGGGGGGTAAACAATTCACGGAGGGGTAAAATAATTCACGGAGGGGGGTAAATAATTCACGGAGAGGTAAAATAATTCACCGAGGGGGGTAAACAATTCAAGGAGGGGTAAAATAATTCACGGAGGGGGGTAAATAATTCACGGAGGGGTGAAATAATTCACGGAGGGGGGTAAATAATTCACGGAGGGGTGAAATAATTCACGGAGGGGGGTAAAAAATTCACGGAGGGGGTAAATAATTCACGGAGGGGTCAAATAATTCACGGAGGGGGGTAAATAATTCACGGAGGGGTAAAATAATTCACGGAGGGGGGTAAATAATTCACGGAGGGGTCAAATAATTCACGGAGGGGGGTAAATAATTCACGGAGGGGTAAAATAATTCACGGAGGGGGGTGAATAATTCACGGAGGGAGGTAAATAATTCACGGAGGGGGGTAAATAATTCACAGAGGGGTGAAATAATTCACGGAGGGGGGTAAATAATTCACGGAGGGGTAAAATAATTCACGGAGGGGTCAAATAATTCACGGAGGGGGGTAAACAATTCACGGAGGGGTAAAATAATTCACGGAGGGGGGTAAATAATTCACGGAGAGGTAAAATAATTCACGGAGGGGGGTAAACAATTCAAGGAGGGGTAAAACAATTCACGGAGGGGGGTAAATAATTCACGGAGGGGTGAAATAATTCACGGAGGGGGGTAAATAATTCACGGAGAGGTAAAATAATTCACGGAGGGGGGTAAATAATTCACGGAGGGGTAAAATAATTCACGGAGGGGGGTAAATAATTCACGGAGGGGTAAAATAATTCACGGAGGGGGGTAAATAATTCACGGAGGGGTCAAATAATTCACGGAACGGGGTAAATAATTCACGGAGGGGTAAAATAATTCACGGAGGGGGGTAAATAATTCACGGAGGGGTAAAATAATTCACGGAGGGGGGTAAAATAATTCACGGAGGGGTAAAATAATTCACGGAGGGGGGTAAATAATTCACGGCGGGGTGAAATAATTCACGGAGGGGGGTAAATAATTCACGGAGGGGTCAAATAATTCACGAAGGGGGGTAAACAATTCACGGAGGGGTAAAATAATTCACGGAGGGGGGTAAATAATTCACCGAGGCGTCAAAAAATTCACGGAGGGGGGTAAATAATTCACGGAGGGGTCAAATAATTCACGGAGGGGGGTAAAAAATTCACGGAGGGGTAAAATAATTCACGGAGGGGGGTAAACAATTCACGGAGGGGTAAAAAAATTCACGGAGGGGGGTAAATAATTCACGGAGAGGTAAAATAATTCACGGAGGGGGGTAAATAATTCACGGAGAGGTGAAATAATTCACGGAGGGGGGTAAATAATTCACGGAGGGGTCAAATAATTCACGGAGGGGGGTAAATAATTCACGGAGGGGTAAAATAATTCACGGAGGGGGGTAAATAATTCACGGAGGGGTAAAATAATTCACGGAGGGGGGTAAATAATTCACGGAGGGGTAAAATAATTCACGGAGGGGGGTAAATAATTCACGGAGAGGTAAAATAATTCACGGAGGGGGGTAAATAATTCACGGAGGGGTAAAATAATTCACGGAGGGGGGTAAATAATTCACGGAGGGGTAAAATAATTCACGGAGGGGGGTAAATAATTCACGGAGGGGTCAAATAATTCACGGAACGGGGTAAATAATTCACGGAGGGGTAAAATAATTCACGGAGGGGGGTAAATAATTCACGGAGGGGTAAAATAATTCACGGAGGGGGGTAAAATAATTCACGGAGGGGTAAAATAATTCACGGAGGGGGGTAAATAATTCATGGCGGGGTGAAATAATTCACGGAGGGGGGTAAATAATTCACGGAGGGGTCAAATAATTCACGAAGGGGGGTAAACAATTCACGGAGGGGTAAAATAATTCACGGAGGGGGGTAAATAATTCACCGAGGCGTCAAAAAATTCACGGAGGGGGGTAAATAATTCACGGAGGGGTCAAATAATTCACGGAGGGGGGTAAAAAATTCACGGAGGGGTAAAATAATTCACGGAGGGGGGTAAACAATTCACGGATGGGTAAAATAATTCACGGAGGGGGGTAAATAATTCACGGAGAGGTAAAATAATTCACGGAGGGGGGTAAATAATTCACGGAGAGGTGAAATAATTCACGGAGGGGGGTAAATAATTCACGGAGGGGTCAAATAATTCACGGAGGGGGGTAAATAATTCACGGAGGGGTAAAATAATTCACGGAGGGGGGTAAATAATTCACGGAGGGGTCAAATAATTCACGGAGGGGGGTAAATAATTCACGGAGGGGTCAAATAATTCACGGAGGGGGGTAAATAATTCACGGAGGGGTGAAATAATTCACGGAGGGGGGTAAACAATTCACGGAGGGGTAAAATAATTCACGGAGGGGGGTAAATAATTCACGGAGAGGTGAAATAATTCACGGAGGGGGGTAAACAATTCACGGAGGGGTAAAATAATTCACGGAATGGGTTAAATAATTCACGGAGGGGTAAAATAATTCACGGAGGGGGGTAAATAATTCACGGAGGGGTAAAATAATTCACGGAGGGGGGTAAATAATTCACGGAGGGGTGAAAAAATTCACGGAGGGGGGTAAATAATTCACGGAGGGGTAAAATAATTCACGGAGGGGGGTAAATAATTCACGGAGGGGTGAAATAATTCACGGAGGGGGGTAAATAATTCACGGAGGGGTCAAATAATTCACGGAGGGGGGTAAATAATTCACGGAGAGGTGAAATAATTCACGGAGGGGGGTAAACAATTCACGGAGGGGTAAAATAATTCACGGAGGGGGGTAAATAATTCACGGAGGGGTAAAATAATTCACAGAGGGGGGGAGATTTAATTCACGGAGGGGTCAAATAATTCACGGAGGGGGGTAAATAATTCACGAAGGGGTAAAATGATTCACGGAGGGGGGTAAATAATTCACGGAGGGGTAAAATAATTCACGGAGGGGGGTAAACAATTCACGGAGGGGTAAAATAATTCACGGAGGGGGGCAAATAATTCACGGAGAGGTAAAATAATTCACGGAGGGGGGTAAACAATTCAAGGAGGGGTAAAATAATTCACGGAGGGGGGTAAATAATTCACGGAGGGGTCAAATAATTCACGGAGGGGGGTAAATAATTCACGGAGGGGTGAAATAATTCACGGAGGGGGGTAAACAATTCACGGAGGGGTAAAATAATTCACGGAGGGGGGTAAATAATTCACGGAGAGGTGAAATAATTCACGGAGGGGGGTAAACAATTCACGGAGGGGTAAAATGATTCACGGAATGGGTTAAATAATTCACGGAGGGGTAAAATAATTCACGGAGGGGGGTAAATAATTCACGGAGGGGTAAAATAATTCACGGAGGGGGGTAAATAATTCACGGAGGGGTGAAAAAATTCACGGAGGGGGGTAAATAATTCACGGAGGGGTAAAATAATTCACGGAGGGGGGTAAATAATTCACGGAGGGGTGAAATAATTCACGGAGGGGGGTAAATAATTCACGGAGGGGTCAAATAATTCACGGAGGGGGGTAAATAATTCACGGAGAGGTGAAATAATTCACGGAGGGGGGTAAACAATTCACGGAGGGGTAAAATAATTCACGGAGGGGGGTAAATAATTCACGGAGGGGTAAAATAATTCACAGAGGGGGGGAGATTTAATTCACGGAGGGGTCAAATAATTCACGGAGGGGGGTAAATAATTCACGAAGGGGTAAAATGATTCACGGAGGGGGGTAAATAATTCACGGAGGGGTAAAATAATTCACGGAGGGGGGTAAACAATTCACGGAGGGGTAAAATAATTCACGGAGGGGGGTAAATAATTCACGGAGAGGTAAAATAATTCACGGAGGGGGGTAAACAATTCAAGGAGGGGTAAAATAATTCACGGAGGGGGGTAAATAATTCACGGAGGGGTGAAAAAATTCACGGAGGGGGGTAAATAATTCACGGAGGGGTGAAAGAATTCACGGAGGGGGGTAAAAAATTCACGGAGGGGGTAAATAATTCACGGAGGGGTCAAATAATTCACGGAGGGGGGTAAATAATTCACGGAGGGGTAAAATAATTCACGGAGGGGGGTAAATAATTCACAGAGGGGGGTAAATAATTCACGGAGGGGTAAAATAATTCACGGAGGGGGGTAAATAATTCACGGAGGGGTAAAATAATTCACGGAGGGGGGTAAATAATTCACGGAGGGGTCAAATAATTCACGGAACGGGGTAAATAATTCACGGAGGGGTAAAAGAATTCACGGAGGGGGGTAAATAATTCACGGAGGGGTAAAATAATTCACGGAGGGGGGTAAAATAATTCACGGAGGGGTAAAATAATTCACGGAGGGGGGTAAATAATTCACGGCGGGGTGAAATAATTCACGGAGGGGGGTAAATAATTCACGGAGGGGTCAAATAATTCACGAAGGGGGGTAAACAATTCACGGAGGGGTAAAGTAATTCACGGAGGGGGGTAAATAATTCACCGAGGCGTCAAAAAAGTTCACGGAGGGGGGTAAATAATTCACGGAGGGGTCAAATAATTCACGGAGGGGGGTAAAAAATTCACGGAGGGGTAAAATAATTCACGGAGGGGGGTAAACAATTCACGGAGGGGTAAAATAATTCACGGAGGGGGGTAAATAATTCACGGAGAGGTAAAATAATTCACGGAGGGGGGTAAATAATTCACGGAGAGGTGAAATAATTCACGGAGGGGGGTAAATAATTCACGGAGGCGTCAAATAATTCACGGAGGGGGGTAAATAATTCACGGAGGCGTAAAATAATTCACGGAGGGGGGTAAATAATTCACGGAGGGGTCAAATAATTCACGGAGGGGGGTAAATAATTCACGGAGGGGTCAAATAATTCACGGAGGGGGGTAAATAATTCACGGAGGGGTGAAATAATTCACGGAGGGGGGTAAACAATTCACGGAGGGGTAAAATAATTCACGGAGGGGGGTAAATAATTCACGGAGAGGTGAAATAATTCACGGAGGGGGGTAAACAATTCACGGAGGGGTAAAATAATTCACGGAATGGGTTAAATAATTCACAGAGGGGTAAAATAATTCACGGAGGGGGGTAAATAATTCACGGAGGGGTAAAATAATTCACGGAGGGGGGTAAATAATTCACGGAGGGGTGAAAAAATTCACGGAGGGGGGTAAATAATTCACGGAGGGGTAAAATAATTCACGGAGGGGGGTAAATAATTCACGGAGGGGTGAAATAATTCACGGAGGGGGGTAAATAATTCACGGAGGGGTCAAATAATTCACGGAGGGGGGTAAATAATTCACGGAGAGGTGAAATAATTCACGGAGGGGGGTAAACAATTCACGGAGGGGTAAAATAATTCACGGAGGGGGGTAAATAATTCACGGAGGGGTAAAATAATTCACAGAGGGGGGGAGATTTAATTCACGGAGGGGTCAAATAATTCACGGAGGGGGGTAAATAATTCACGAAGGGGTAAAATGATTCACGGAGGGGGGTAAATAATTCACGGAGGGGTAAAATAATTCACGGAGGGGGGTAAACAATTCACGGAGGGGTAAAATAATTCACGGAGGGGGGTAAATAATTCACGGAGAGGTAAAATAATTCACGGAGGGGGGTAAACAATTCAAGGAGGGGTAAAATAATTCACGGAGGGGGGTAAATAATTCACGGAGGGGTGAAATAATTCACGGAGGGGGGTAAATAATTCACGGAGGGGTGAAATAATTCACGGAGGGGGTTAAAAAATTCACGGAGGGGGTAAATAATTCACGGAGGGGTCAAATAATTCACGGAGGGGGGTAAATAATTCACGGAGGGGTAAAATAATTCACGGAGGGGGGTAAATAATTCACAGAGGGGGGTAAATAATTCACGGAGGGGTAAAATAATTCACGGAGGGGGGTAAATAATTCACGGAGGGGTCAAATAATTCACGGAGGGGGGTAAATAATTCACGGAGGGGTAAAATAATTCACGGAGGGGGGTGAATAATTCACGGAGGGAGGTAAATAATTCACGGAGGGGGGTAAAGGATTCACAGAGGGGTGAAATAATTCACGGAGGGGGTAAATAATTCACGGAGGGGTAAAATAATTCACGGAGGGGTCAAATAATTCACGGAGGGGGGTAAACAATTCACGGAGGGGTAAAATAATTCACGGAGGGGGGTAAATAATTCACGGAGAGGTAAAATAATTCACGGAGGGGGGTAAACAATTCAAGGAGGGGTAAAACAATTCACGGAGGGGGGTAAATAATTCACGGAGGGGTGAAATAATTCACGGAGGGGGGTAAATAATTCACGGAGGGGTGAAATAATTCACGGAGGCGGGTAAAAAATTCACGGAGGGGGTAAATAATTCACTGAGGGGTCAAATAATTCACGGAGGGGGGTAAATAATTCACGGAGGGGTAAAATAATTCACGGAGGGGGGTCAATAATTCACGGAGGGGTGAAATAATTCACGGAGGGGGGTAAATAATTCACGGAGGGGTGAAATAATTCACGGAGGGGGGTAAAAAATTCACGGAGGGGGTAAATAATTCACGGAGGGGTCAAATAATTCACGGAGGGGGGTAAATAATTCACGGAGGGGTAAAATAATTCACGGAGGGGGGTAAATAATTCACGGAGGGGTAAAAAAATTCACGGAGGGGGGTAAATAATTCACGGAGGGGTAAAATAATTCACGGAGGGGGGTAAAATAATTCACGGAGGGGTAAAATAATTCACGGAGGGGGGTAAATAATTCACGGCGGGGTGAAATAATTCACGGAGGGGGGTATATAATTCACGGAGGGGTCAAATAATTCACGAAGGGGGGTAAACAATTCACGGAGGGGTAAAATAATTCACGGAGGGGGGTAAATAATTCACCGAGGCGTCAAAAAATTCACGGAGGGGGGTAAATAATTCACGGAGGGGTCAAATAATTCACGGAGGGGGGTAAAAAATTCACGGAGGGGTAAAATAATTCACGGAGGGGGGTAAACAATTCACGGAGGGGTAAAATAATTCACGGAGGGGGGTAAAAAATTCACGGAGAGGTAAAATAATTCACGGAGGGGGGTAAATAATTCACGGAGAGGTGAAATAATTCACGGAGGGGGGTAAATAATTCACGGAGGGGTCAAATAATTCACGGAGGGGGGTAAATAATTCACGGAGGGGTAAAATAATTCACGGAGGGGGGTAAATAATTCACGGAGGGGTCAAATAATTCACGGAGGGGGGTAAATAATTCACGGAGGGGTCAAATAATTCACGGAGGGGGGTAAATAATTCACGGAGGGGTAAAAAAATTCACGGAAGGGGGGTAAATAATTCACGGAGGGGGGTAAATAATTCACGGAGGGGGTAAATAATTCACAGAGGGGTCAAATAATTCACGGAGGGGGGTAAATAATTCACGGAGGGGTAAAATAATTCACGGAGGGGGGTAAATAATTCACGGACGGGTGAAATAATTCACGGAGGGGGTAAATAATTCACGGAGGGGTCAAATAATTCACGGAGGGGGGTAAATAATTCACGGAGGGGTAAAAGAATTCACAGAGGGGGGTAAACAATTCACGGAGGGGTAAAATAATTCACGGGGGGAGGTAAATAATTCACGGAGAGGTGAAATAATTCAGGGAGGGGGGTAAACAATTCACGGAGGGGTAAAATAATTCACAGAGGGGGGTAAATAATTCACGGAGGGGTAAAATAATTCACGGAGGGGGGTAAATAATTCACGGAGGGGTCAAATAATTCACGGAGGGGGGTAAATAATTCACGGAGGGGTAAAAAAATTCACGGAGGGGGGTAAATAATTCACGGAGGGGTGAAATAATTCACGGAGGGGGGTAAACAATTCACGGAGGGGTCAAATAATTCACGGAGGGGGGTAAATAATTCACGGAGGGGTAAAATAATTCACGGAGGGGGGTAAATAATTCACGGAGGGGTAAAATAATTCACGGAGGGGGGTAAAATATTCTCGGAGGGGTCAAATAATTCACGGAGGGGGGTAAATAATTCACGGAGGGGTCAAATAATTCACGGAGGGGGGTAAATAATTCACGGAGGGGTAAATTAATTCACGGAGGGGGGTAAACAATTCACGGAGGGATAAAATAATTCACGGAGGGGGATAAAAAAATTCACGGAGGGGTCAAATAATTCACGGAGGGGGGTAAACAATTCACGGAGGGGGGTAAATAATTCACGGAGGGGGGTAAATAATTCACGGAGGGGGGTAAAATAATTCACGGAGGGGTCAAATAATTCACGGGGGGGGGTAAACAATTCACGGAGGGGGGTAAATAATTCACGGAGGGGTAAAATAATTCAAGGAGGGGGGTAAACGATTCACGGAGGGGTAAAATAATTCACGGAGGGGGGTAAATTATTCACGGAGAGGTAAAATAATTCACGGAGGGGGGTAAACAATTCACGGAGGGGTAAAAAAAGTCACGGAGGGGGGTAAATAATTCACGGAGGGGTGAAATAATTCACGGAGGGGGGTAAATAATTCATGGAGAGGTAAAAAAATTCACGGAGGGGGGTAAATAATTCACGGAGGGGTAAAATAATTCACGGAGGGGGGTAAATAATTCACGGAGGGGTGAAATAATTCACGGAGGGGGGTAAATAATTCACGGAGGGGTCAAAGAATTCACGGAGGGGGGTAAATAATTCACGGAGAGGTGAAATAATTCACGGAGGGGGGTAAACAATTCACGGAGGGGTAAAATAATTCACGGAGGGGGGTAAATAATTCACGGAGGGGTCAAATAATTCACAGAGGGGGGGAGATTTAATTTACGGAGGGGTCAAATAATTCACGGAGGGGGGTAAATAATTCACGGAGGGGTAAAATAATTCACGGAGGGGGGTAAATAATTCACGGAGGGGTGAAATAATTCACAGAGGGGGGTAAATAATTCACAGAGAAGTAAAATAATTCACGGAGGGGGGTAAACAATTCACGGAGGGGTAAAAAAATTCACGGAGGGGGGTAGAAAATTCACGGAGGGGTAAAATAATTCACGGAGGGGGGTAAATAATTCACGGAGGGGTAAAATAATTCACGGAGGGGGGTAAATAATTCACGGAGGGGTCAAATAATTCACGGAGGGGGGTAAATAATTCACGGAGGGGTCAGATATTTCACGGAGGGGGGTAAATAATTCACGGAGGGGTCAAATAATTCACGGAGGGGGGTAAACAATTCACGGAGGGGTCAAATAATTCACGGAGGGGGGTAAATAATTCACGGAGGGGTAAAATAATTCACGGAGGGGGGTAAATAATTCACGGAGGGGTAAAATAATTCACGGAGGGGGGTAAAAAATTCACGGAGGGGTCAAATAATTCACGGAGGGGGGTAAAAAATTCACGGAGGGGTCAAATAATTCACGGAGGGGGGTAAATAATTCACGGAGGGGTAAAATAATTCACGGAGGGGGGTAAACATTTCACGGAGGGGTAAAATAATTCACGGAGGGGGATAAAAAAATTCACGGAGGGGTCAAATAATTCACGGAGGGGGGTAAACAATTCACGGAGGGGGGTAAATAATTCACGGAGGGGGGTAAATAATTCACGGAGGGGGGTAAAATAATTCACGGAGGGGTCAAATAATTCACGGAGGGGGGTAAACAATTCACGGAGGGGGGTAAATAATTCACGGAGGGGTAAAATAATTCAAGGAGGGGGGTAAACGATTCACGGAGGGGTAAAAAAATTCACGGAGGGGGGTAAATTATTCACGGAGAGGTAAAATAATTCACGGAGGGGGGTAAACAATTCACGGAGGGGTAAAAAAGTTCACGGAGGGGGGTAAATAATTCACGGAGGGGTGAAATAATTCACGGAGGGGGGTAAATAATTCATGGAGAGGTAAAAAAATTCACGGAGGGGGGTAAATAATTCACGGAGGGGTAAACAAGTCACGGAGGGGGGTAAATAATTCACGGAGGGGTGAAATAATTCACGGAGGGGGGTAAATAATTCACAGAGGGGTCAAATAATTCACGGAGGGGGGTAAAAAATTCACGGAGAGGTGAAATAATTCACGGAGGGGGGTAAACAATTCACGGAGGGGTAAAAAAATTTTCGGAGGGGGGTAAATAATTCACGGAGGGGTAAAATAATTCACAGAGGGGGGGAGATTTAATTTACGGAGGGGTCAAATAATTCACGGAGGGGGGTAAATAATTCACGGAGGGGTAAGAAAATTCACGGAGGGGGGTAAATAATTCACGGAGGGGTAAAATAATTCACGGAGGGGGGTAAACAATTCACGGAGGGGTAAAATAATTCACGGAGGGGGGTAAATAATTCACGGAGAGGTAAAATAATTCACGGAGGGGGGTAAATAATTCACGGAGGGGTCAAATAATTCACGGAGGGGGGTAAATAATTCACGGAGGGGTAAAAAAATTCACGGAGGGGGGTAAATAATTCACGGAGGGGTGAAATAATTCACGGAGGGGGGTAAACAATTCACGGAGGGGTCAAATAATTCACGGAGGGGGGTAAATAATTCACGGAGGGGTAAAATAATTCACGGAGGGGGGTAAATAATTCACGGAGGGGTAAAATAATTCACGGAGGGGGGTAAAATATTCTCGGAGGGGTCAAATAATTCACGGAGGGGGGTAAATAATTCACGGAGGGGTCAAATAATTCACGGAGGGGGGTAAATAATTCACGGAGGGGTAAATTAATTCACGGAGGGGGGTAAACAATTCACGGAGGGATAAAATAATTCACGGAGGGGGATAAAAAAATTCACGGAGGGGTCAAATAATTCACGGAGGGGGGTAAACAATTCACGGAGGGGGGTAAATAATTCACGGAGGGGGGTAAATAATTCACGGAGGGGGGTAAAATAATTCACGGAGGGGTCAAATAATTCACGGGGGGGGGTAAACAATTCACGGAGGGGGGTAAATAATTCACGGAGGGGTAAAATAATTCAAGGAGGGGGGTAAACGATTCACGGAGGGGTAAAATAATTCACGGAGGGGGGTAAATTATTCACGGAGAGGTAAAATAATTCACGGAGGGGGGTAAACAATTCACGGAGGGGTAAAAAAAGTCACGGAGGGGGGTAAATAATTCACGGAGGGGTGAAATAATTCACGGAGGGGGGTAAATAATTCATGGAGAGGTAAAAAAATTCACGGAGGGGGGTAAATAATTCACGGAGGGGTAAAATAATTCACGGAGGGGGGTAAATAATTCACGGAGGGGTGAAATAATTCACGGAGGGGGGTAAATAATTCACGGAGGGGTCAAAGAATTCACGGAGGGGGGTAAATAATTCACGGAGAGGTGAAATAATTCACGGAGGGGGGTAAACAATTCACGGAGGGGTAAAATAATTCACGGAGGGGGGTAAATAATTCACGGAGGGGTCAAATAATTCACAGAGGGGGGGAGATTTAATTTACGGAGGGGTCAAATAATTCACGGAGGGGGGTAAATAATTCACGGAGGGGTAAAATAATTCACGGAGGGGGGTAAATAATTCACGGAGGGGTGAAATAATTCACAGAGGGGGGTAAATAATTCACAGAGAAGTAAAATAATTCACGGAGGGGGGTAAACAATTCACGGAGGGGTAAAAAAATTCACGGAGGGGGGTAGAAAATTCACGGAGGGGTAAAATAATTCACGGAGGGGGGTAAATAATTCACGGAGGGGTAAAATAATTCACGGAGGGGGGTAAATAATTCACGGAGGGGTCAAATAATTCACGGAGGGGGGTAAATAATTCACGGAGGGGTCAGATATTTCACGGAGGGGGGTAAATAATTCACGGAGGGGTCAAATAATTCACGGAGGGAGGTAAACAATTCACGGAGGGGTCAAATAATTCACGGAGGGGGGTAAATAATTCACGGAGGGGTAAAATAATTCACGGAGGGGGGTAAATAATTCACGGAGGGGTAAAATAATTCACGGAGGGGGGTAAAAAATTCACGGAGGGGTCAAATAATTCACGGAGGGGGGTAAAAAATTCACGGAGGGGTCAAATAATTCACGGAGGGGGGTAAATAATTCACGGAGGGGTAAAATAATTCACGGAGGGGGGTAAACATTTCACGGAGGGGTAAAATAATTCACGGAGGGGGATAAAAAAATTCACGGAGGGGTCAAATAATTCACGGAGGGGGGTAAACAATTCACGGAGGGGGGTAAATAATTCACGGAGGGGGGTAAATAATTCACGGAGGGGGGTAAAATAATTCACGGAGGGGTCAAATAATTCACGGAGGGGGGTAAACAATTCACGGAGGGGGGTAAATAATTCACGGAGGGGTAAAATAATTCAAGGAGGGGGGTAAACGATTCACGGAGGGGTAAAATAATTCACGGAGGGGGGTAAATTATTCACGGAGAGGTAAAATAATTCACGGAGGGGGGTAAACAATTCACGGAGGGGTAAAAAAGTTCACGGAGGGGGGTAAATAATTCACGGAGGGGTGAAATAATTCACGGAGGGGGGTAAATAATTCATGGAGAGGTAAAAAAATTCACGGAGGGGGGTAAATAATTCACGGAGGGGTAAACAAGTCACGGAGGGGGGTAAATAATTCACGGAGGGGTGAAATAATTCACGGAGGGGGGTAAATAATTCACAGAGGGGTCAAATAATTCACGGAGGGGGGTAAAAAATTCACGGAGAGGTGAAATAATTCACGGAGGGGGGTAAACAATTCACGGAGGGGTAAAAAAATTTTCGGAGGGGGGTAAATAATTCACGGAGGGGTAAAATAATTCACAGAGGGGGGGAGATTTAATTTACGGAGGGGTCAAATAATTCACGGAGGGGGGTAAATAATTCACGGAGGGGTAAGAAAATTCACGGAGGGGGGTAAATAATTCACGGAGGGGTAAAATAATTCACGGAGGGGGGTAAACAATTCACGGAGGGGTAAAATAATTCACGGAGGGGGGTAAATAATTCACGGAGAGGTAAAATAATTCACGGAGGGGGGTAAATAATTCACGGAGGGGGGTAAATAATTCACGGTGGGGTCAAATAATTCACGGAGAGGTAAAATAATTCACGGAGGGGGGTAAATAATTCACGGAGGGGGGTAAATAATTCACGGAGGGATAAAATAATTCACGGAGGGGGGTAAACAATTCACGGAAGGGTAAAATAATTCACGGAGGGGGGTAAAGAATTCACGGAGGGGTGAAATAATTCACGGAGGGGGGTAAATAATTCACGGAGGGGTGAAATAATTCACGGAGGGGGGTAAATAATTCACGGAGGGGGTAAATAATTCACGGAGGGGTCAAATAATTCACGGAGGGGGGTAAATAATTCACGGAGGGGTAAAATAATTCACGGAGGGGGGTAAATGATTCACGGAGGGGTCAAATAATTCACGGAGGGGGGTAAATAATTCACGGAGGGGTGAAATAATTCACGGAGGGGGGTAAATAATTCACGGAGAGGTAAAATAATTCACGGAGGGGGGTAAATAATTCACGGAGGGGGGTAAATAATTCACGGAGGGGTCAAATAATTCACGGAGGGAGGTAAACAATTCACGGAGGGGGGTAAATAATTCACGGAGGGGGGTAAATAATTCACGGAGGGGGGTAAAATAATTCACGGAGGGGTCAAATAATTCACGGAGGGGGGTAAACAATTCACGGAGGGGGGTAAATAATTCACGGAGGGGTAAAATAATTCACGGAGGGGGGTAAACGATTCACGGAGGGGTAAAACAATTCACGGAGGCGGGTAAATTATTCACGGAGAGGTAAAATAATTCACGGAGGGGGATAAACAATTCACGGAGGGGTAAAAAAATTCACGGAGGGGGGTAAAAAAATTCACGGAGGGGTCAAATAATTCACTGAGGGGGGTAAACAATTCACGGAGGGGGGTAAAAAATTCACGGAGGAGGGTAAATAATTCACGGAGGGGGGTAAAATAATTCACGGAGGGGTCAAATAATTCACGGAGGGGTGAAATAATTCACGGAGGGGGGTAAATAATTTACGGAGAGGTGAAAAAATTCACGGAGGGGGGTAAACAGTTCACGGAGGGGTAAAAAAATTCACGGAATGGGTTAAATAATTCACGGAGGGGTAAAATAATTCACGGAGGGGGGTAAATAATTCACGGAGGGGTAAAATAATTCACGGAGGGGGGTAAATAATTCACGGAGGGGTCAAATAATTCACGGAGGGGGGTAAATAATTCATGGAGAGGTAAAAAAATTCACGGAGGGGGGTAAATAATTCACGGAGGGGTAAAATAATTCACGGAGGGGGGTAAATAATTCACGGAGGGGTAAAATAATTCACGGAGGGGTAAAATAATTCACGGAGGGGGCTGAATAATTCACGGAGGGGTGAAATAATTCACGGAGGGGGGTAAATAATTCATGGAGAGGTAAAAAAATTCACGGAGGGGGGTAAATAATTCACGGAGGGGTAAAATAATTCACGGAGGGGGGTAAATAATTCACGGAGGGGTGAAATAATTCACGGAGGGGGGTAAATAATTCACGGAGGGGTAAAATAATTCACGGAGGGGGGTAAATAATTCACGGAGAGGTGAAATAATTCACGGAGGGGGGTAAACAATTCACGGAGGGGTAAAATAATTCACGGAGGGGGGTAAATAATTCACGGAGGGGTAAAATAATTCACAGAGGGGGGGAGATTTAATTTACGGAGGGGTCAAATAATTCACGGAGGGGGGTAAATAATTCACGGAGGGGTAAAATAATTCACGGAGGGGGGTAAATAATTCACGGAGGGGTAAAATAATTCACGGAGGGGGGTAAACAATTCACAGAGGGGTAAAATATTTCACGGAGGGGGGTAAATAATTCACGGAGAGGTAAAATAATTCACGGAGGGGGGTAAACAATTCACGGAGGGGTAAAATAATTCACGGAGGGGGGTAAATAATTCACGGAGGGGTGAAATAATTCACGGAGGGGGGTAAATAATTCACGGAGGGGTGAAATAATTCACGGAGGGGGGTAAAAAATTCACGGAGGGGGTAAATAATTCACGGAGGGGTCAAATAATTCACGGAGGGGGGTAAATAATTCACGGAGGGGTAAAATAATTCACGGAGGGGGGTAAATAATTCACGGAGGGGTCAAATAATTCACGGAGGGGGGTAAATAATTCACGGAGGGGTAAAAAAATTTACGGAGGGGGGTAAACAATTCACGGAGGGGTAAAATAATTCACGGAAGGGGATAAAAAAATACACGGAGGGGTCAAATAATTCACGGAGGGAGGTAAACAATTCACGGAGGGGGGTAAATAATTCACGGTGGGGGGTAAATAATTCACGGAGGGGGGTAAAATAATTCACGGAGGGGTCAAATAAAGCACGGAGGGGGGTAAACAATTCACGGAGGGGGGTAAATAATTCACGGAGGGGTAAAATAATTCACGGAGGGGGGTAAACGATTCACGGAGGGGTAAAATAATTCACGGAGGGGGGTAAATTATTCACGGAGAGGTAAAATAATTCACGGAGGGGGGTAAACAATTCACGGAGGGGTAAAAAAATTCACGGAGGGGGGTAAAAAAATTCACGGAGGGGTCAAATAATTCACTGAGGGGGGTAAAGAAATCACGGAGGGGGGTCAATAATTCACGGAGGGGGGTAAATAATTCACGGAGGGGGGTAAAATAATTCACGGAGGGGTCAAATAATTCACGGAGGGGTGAAATAATTCACGGAGGGGGGTAAATAATTCACGGAGAGGTGAAAAAATTCACGGAGGGGGGTAAGCAATTCACGGAGGGGTAAAATAATTCACGGAATGGGTTAAATAATTCACGGAGGGGTAAAATAATTCACGGAGGGGGGTAAATAATTCACGGAGGGGTAAAATAATTCACGGAGGGGGGTAAATAATTCACGGAGGGGTGAAATAATTCACGGAGGGGGGTAAATAATTCATGGAGAGGTAAAATAATTCACGGAGGGGGGTAAATAATTCACGGAGGGGTAAAATAATTCACGGAGGGGGGTAAATAATTCACGGAGGGGTAAAATAATTCACGGAGGGGGGTAAATAATTCACGGAGGGGTCAAATAATTCACGGAGGGGGGTAAATAATTCACGGAGGGGTAAAAAAATTCACGGAGGGGGGTAAATAGTTCACGGAGGGGTGAAATAATTCACGGAGGGGGGTAAATAATTCATGGAGAGGTAAAAAAATTTACGGAGGGGGGTAAATAATTCACGGAGGGGTAAAATAATTCACGGAGGGGGGTAAATAATTCACGGAGGGGTGAAATAATTCACGGAGGGGGGTAAACAATTCACGGAGGGGTCAAAAATTTCACGGAGGGGGGTGAATAATTCACGGAGAGGTGAAATAATTCACGGAGGGGGGTAAACAATTCAGGGAGGGGTAAAATAATTCACGGAGGGGGGTAAATAATTCACGGAATGGGTTAAATAATTCACAGAGGGGGGGAGATTTAATTTACGGAGGGGTCAAACAATTCACGGAGGGGGGTAAATAATTCACGGAGTGGTAAAATAATTCACGGAGGGGGGTAAATAATTCACGGAGGGGTAAAATAATTCACGGAGGGGGGTAAATAATTCACGGAGGGGTAAAATAATTCACGGAGGGGGGTAAATAATTCACGGAGAGGTAAAATAATTCACGGAGGGGGGTAAACAATTCACGGAGAGGTAAAATAATTCACGGAGGGGGGTAAATAATTCACGGAGGGGGGTAAATAATTCACGGAGGGGTGAAATAATTCACGGAGGGGGGTAAACAATTCACGGAGGGGTAAAATAATTCACGGAGGGGGATAAAAAAATTCACGGAGGGGTCAAATAATTCACGGAGGGGGGTAAACAATTCACGGAGGGGGGTAAATAATTCACGGAGGGGGGTAAATAATTCACGGAGGGGGGTAAAATAATTCACGGAGGGGTCAAATAATTCACGGAGGGGGGTAAACAATTCACGGAGGGGGGTAAATAATTCACGGAGGGGTAAAATAATTCACGGAGGGGGGTAAACGATTCACGGAGGGGTAAAATAATTCACGGACGGGGGTAAATTATTCACGGAGTGGTAAAAAAATTCACGGAGGGGGGTAAACAATTCACGGAGGGGTAAAAAAATTCACGAAGGGGGGTAAAAAAATTCACGGAGGGGTCAAATAATTCACTGAGGGGGGTAAACAATTCACGGAGGGGGGTAAATAATTCACGGAGGGGGTAAATAATTCACGGAGGGGGGTAAACAATTCACGGAGGGGTAAAATAATTCACGGAGGGGGGGTAAATAATTCACGGAGGGGGGTAAAATAATTCACGGAGGGGGGTAAACGATTCACGGAGGGGTAAAATAATTCACGGACGGGGGTAAATTATTCACGGAGTGGTAAAATAATTCACGGAGGGGGGTAAACAATTCACGGAGGGGTAAAAAAATTCACGGAGGGGGGTAAAAAAATTCACGGAGGGGTCAAATAATTCACTGAGGGGGGTAAACAATTCACGGAGGGGGGTAAATAATTCACGGAGGGGGGTAAATAATTCACGGAGGGGGGTAAACAATTCACGGAGGGGTCAAATAATTCACGGAGGGGGGTAAATAATTCACGGAGGGGTAAAATAATTCACGGAGGGGGGTAAACAATTCACGGAGGGGTAAAATAGTTCACGGAGGGGGGTAAATAATTCACGGAGAGGTAAAATAATTCACGGAGGGGGGTAAACAATTCACGGAGGGGTAAAATAATTCACGGAGGGGGGTAAATAATTCACGGAGGGGGGGTAAATAATTCACGGAGGGGTAAAATAATTCACGGAGGGGGGTAAACGATTCACGGAGGGGTAAAATAATTCACGGACGGGGGTAAATTATTCACGGAGTGGTAAAAAAATTCACGGAGGGGGGTAAACAATTCACGGAGGGGTAAAAAAATTCACGAAGGGGGGTAAAAAAATTCACGGAGGGGTCAAATAATTCACTGAGGGGGGTAAACAATTCACGGAGGGGGGTAAATAATTCACGGAGGGGGGTAAATAATTCACGGAGGGGGGTAAACAATTCACGGAGGGGTCAAATAATTCACGGAGGGGGGTAAATAATTCACGGAGGGGTAAAATAATTCACGGAGGGGGGTAAACAATTCACGGAGGGGTAAAATAATTCACGGAGGGGGGTAAATAATTCACGGAGAGGTAAAATAATTCACGGAGGGGGGTAAACAATTCACGGAGGGGTAAAATAATTCACGGAGGGGGGTAAATAATTCACGGAGGGGTGAAATAATTTACGGAGGGGGGTAAATAATTCACGGAGGGGTGAAATAATTCACGGAGGGGGGTGAAAAATTCACGGAGGGGGTAAATAATTCACGGAGGGGTCAAATAATTCACGGAGGGGGGTAGATAATTCACGGAGGGGTAAAATAATTCACGGAGGGGGGTAAATAATTCACGGAGGGGGGTAAATAATTCACGGAGGGGTAAAATAATTCACGGAGGGGGGTAAATAATTCACGGAGGGGTCAAATAATTCACGGAGGGGGGTAAATAATTCACGGAGGGGTAAAATAATTCACGGAGGGGGGTAAATAATTCACGGAGGGGTCAAATAATTCACGGAGGGGGGTAAATAATTCACGGAGGGAGGTAAATAATTCACGGAGGGGGGTAAATAATTCACAGAGGGGTAAAATAATTCACGGAGGAGAGTAAATAATTCACGGAGGGGTAAAATAATTCACGGAGGGGGGTAAACAATTCACAGAGGGGTCAAATAATTCACGGAGGGGTGAAAAAATTCACGGAGGGGTAAAATAATTCACGGAGGGGTCAAATAATTCACGGAGGGGGGTAAACAATTCACGGAGGGGTAAAATAATTCACGGAGGGGGGTAAATAATTCGCGGAGAGGTAAAATAATTCACGGAGGGGGGTAAACAATTCACGGAGGGGTAAAATAATTCACGGAGGGGGGTCAATAATTCACGGAGGGGTGAAATAATTCACGGAGGGGGGTAAATAATTCACGGAGGGGTGAAATAATTCACGGAGGGGGGTAAAAAATTCACGGAGGGGGTAAATAATTCACGGAGGGGGGTAAATAATTCACGGAGAGGTAAAATAATTCACGGAGGGGGGTAAATAATTCACGGAGGGGTAAAATAATTCACGGAGGGGGGTAAATAATTCACGGAGGGGTAAAATAATTCACGGAGGGGGGTAAATAATTCACGGAGGGGTCAAATAATTCACGGAGGGGGGTAAATAATTCACGGAGGGGTAAAATAATTCACGGAGGGGGGTAAATAATTCACGGAGGGGTAAAATAATTCACGGAGGGGGGTAAACAATTCACGGAGGGGTAAAATAATTCACGGAGGGGGGTAAATGATTCACGGAGAGGTAAAATAATTCACGGAGGGGGGTAAACAATTCACGGAGGGGTAAAATAATTCACGGAGGGGGGTAAATAATTCACGGAGGGGTGAAATAATTCACGGAGGGGGGATAAAAAATTCACGGAGGGGGTAAATAATTCACGGAGGGGTCAAAAAATTCACGGAGGGGGGTAAATAATTCACGGAGGGGTAAAAAAATTCACGGAATGGGTTAAATAATTCACAGAGGGGTAAAATAATTCACGGAGGGGGGTAAATAATTCACGGAGGGGTCAAATAATTCACGGAGGGGGGTAAATAATTCACGGAGAGGTAAAAGAATTCATAGAGGGGGGTAAACAATTCACGGAGGGGTAAAATAATTCACGGAGGGAGGTAAATAATTCACGGAGAGGTGAAATAATTCAGGGAGGGGGGTAAATAATTCACGGAGGGGTGAAATAATTCACGGAGGGGGGTAAATAATTCACGGAGGGGTAAAATAATTCACGGAGGGGGGTAAATAATTCACGGAGGGGTGAAATAATTCACGGAGGGGGGTAAATAATTCACAGAGAGGTAAAATAATTCACGGAGGGGGGTAAACAATTCACGGAGGGGTAAAATAATTCACGGAGGGGGTAAATAATTCACGGAGGGGTAAAATAATTCACGGAGGGGGGTAAATAATTCACGGAGGGGTAAAATAATTCACGGAGGGGGGTAAATAATTCACGGAGGGGTCAAATAATTCACGGAGGGGGGTAAATAATTCACGGAGGGGTCAGATATTTCACGGAGGGGGGTAAATAATTCACGGAGGGGTGAAATAATTCACGGAGGGGGGTAAAAAATTCACGGAGGGGTCAAATAATTCACGGAGGGGGGTAAATAATTCACGGAGGGGTCAAATAATTCACGGAGGGGGGTAAATAATTCACGGAGGGGTACAATAATTCACGGAGGGGGGTAAACAATTCACGGAGGGGTAAAATAATTCACGGAGGGGGGTAAAAAAATTCACGGAGGGGTCAAATAATTCACGGAGGGGGGTAAACAATTCACGGAGGGGGGTAAATAATTCACGGAGGGGGGTAAATAATTCACGGAGGGGGGTAAAATAATTCACGGAGGGGTCAAATAATTCACGGAGGGTGGTAAACAATTCACCGAGGGGGGTAAATAATTCACGGAGGGGTAAAATAATTCACGGAGGGGGGTAAATAATTCACGGAGGGGTAAAATAATTCACGGAGGGGGGTAAATAATTCACGGAGGGGTCAAATAATTCACGGAGGGGGGTAAACGATTCACGGAGGGGTAAAATAATTCACGGAGGGGGGTAAATTATTCACGGAGAGGTAAAATAATTCACGGAGGGGGGTAAACAATTCACGGAGGGGTAAAATAATTCACGGAGGGGGGTAAATAATTCACGGAGAGGTGAAATAATTCACGGAGGGGGGTAAATAATTCACGGAGGGGTAAAATAATTCACGGAGGGGTAAAATAATTCACGGAGGGGGGTAAAATAATTCACGGAGGGGGGTAAATAATTCACGGAGGGGTAAAATAATTCACGGAGGGGGTAAATAATTCACGGAGGGGTAAAATAATTCACGGAGGGGGGTAAATAATTCACGGAGGGGTAAAATAATTCACGGAGGGGGGTAAATAATTCACGGAGGGGTAAAATAATTCACGGAGGGGGGTAAATAATTCACGGAGGGGTAAAATAATTCACGGAGGGGGTAAATAATTCACGGAGGGGTAAAATAATTCACGGAGGGGGGTAAATAATTCACGGAGGGGCCCAAATAATTCACGGAGGGGTAAAATAATTCACGGAGGGGGGTAAATAATTCACGGAGGGGTAAAATAATTCACGGAGGGGGGTAAATAATTCACGGAGGGGTCAAATAATTCACGGAGGGGGGTAAACAATTCACGGAGGGGTGAAATAATTCACGGAGGGGGGTAAACAATTCACGGAGGGGTGAAATAATTCACGGAGGGGGGTAAATAATTCACGGAGGGGTAAAATAATTCACGGAGGGGGGTAAATAATTCACGGAGGGGTCAAATAATTCACGGAGGGGGGTAAATAATTCACGGAGGGGTGAAATAATTCACGGAGGGGTCAAATAATTCACGGAGGGGGGTAAATAATTCACGGAGGGGTCAAATAATTCACGGAGGGGGGTAAAGAATTCACGGAAGGGTAAAATAATTCACGGAGGGGGGTAAACAATTCACGGAGGGGTAAAACAATTCATGGAGGGGGGTAAATAATTCACGGAGGGGTAAAATAATTCACGGAGGGGGGTAAATAATTCACGGAGGGGGGTAAATAATTCACGGAGGGGTCAAATAATTCACGGAGGGGGGTAAATAATTCACGGAGGGGTCAAATAATTCACGGAGGGGGGTAAATAATTCACGGAGGGGTAAAATAATTCACGAAGGGGGGTAAATAATTCACGGAGGGGTAAATTAATTCACGGAGGGGGGTAAATAATTCACGGAGGGGTCAAATAATTCACGGAGGGGGGTAAATAATTCACGGAGGGGTCAGATATTTCACGGAGGGGGGTAAACAATTCACGGAGGGGTGAAATAATTCACGGAGGGGGGTAAACAATTCACGGAGGGGTCAAATAATTCACGGAGGGGGGTAAATAATTCACGGAGGGGTCAAATAATTCATGGAGGGGGGTAAATAATTCACGGAGGGGTAAAATAATTCACGGAGGGGGGTAAATAATTCACGGAGGGGTAAAATAATTCACGGAGGGGGGTAAATAATTCACGGAGGGGTCAAATAATTCACGGAGGGGGGTAAACAATTCACGGAGGGGTGAAATAATTCACGGAGGGGGGTAAACAATTCACGGAGGGGTCAAAAAATTCACGGAGGGGGGTAAATGATTCACGGAGGGGTAAAATAATTCACGGAGGGGGGTAAATAATTCACGGAGGGGTGAAATAATTCACGGAGGGGGGTAAATAATTCACGGAGGGGTGAAATAATTCACGGAGGGGTCAAATAATTCACGGAGGGGGGTAAATAATTCACGGAGGGGTCAAATAATTCACGGAGGGGGGTAAATAATTCACGGAAGGGTAAAATAATTCACGGAGGGGGGTAAACAATTCACGGAGGGGTAAAACAATTCACGGAGGGGGGTAAATAATTCACGGAGGGGTAAAATAATTCACGGAGGGGGGTAAATAATTCACGGAGGGGGGTAAATAATTCACGGAGGGGTCAAATAATTCACGGAGGGGGGTAAATAATTCACGGAGGGGTGAAATAATTCACGGAGGGGGGTAAACAATTCACAGAGGGGTCAAATAATTCACGGAGGGGGGTAAACAATTCACGGAGGGGTAAAAAAATTCACGGAGGGGGGTAAATAATTCACAGAGGGATAAAATAATTCACGGAGGGGGGTACACAATTCACGGAGGAGTCAAATAATTCACGGAGGGGGGTAAACAATTCACAGGGAGACAAGGAGACCTGAATTCTGTCATTTAGGAAAGCTCTAGTGTCTCAGCACAGTACGTTGTCTCACTCCCCTCATCCTGGAGCAAGTGGAGGGAAAGGACAAACCAAACCCTGTTCAGGACACTACAATCTGAGAAAGACAGGTGACTTCTTCGAATGTCTAACCAAAATCATCACGGCAATGTTGTTTGCAAATGCAACAGATGGATGCAAGAAACACAGCCTAGAAGCCTAACAGCTGGTGGCCATACTGTGTTGTGTTAGGCTACGCTGCCCAGCTGCCTCCATGAATGTGATGTCTCTGGCGGTGAGCATAATTTGACGTCTCGTGCCCCTCTCCGCCTTTGCTGTGCTGAACTACATCGCCAACCACACACCCACGGCAGGAAAAGAGGAAAAATTTGAAATTTCGGAAGCTTGGGTCTCAGAATCAGGAGTTTCGCTGCAGACCTTTTTCAAGCTGTACGAGCTTTCTGCTGGAGTTTGGGGTGGTGCGCACGATTGAAAGGTGCGCACATTCGACCCCTTGGCCATTTTTGTGCGTAGTACTCACAACCACAACACAAAAAGACAGAATCAAAATCAGGTAAACGATTCACCTGTGCAGAACACGCGGAGTGCATGGGCTGGGGAAAGGGGGGAAACTCAAGCCCGGGGTCAATTCAGGGGGTCTCGGTTTCAGTGCAGTGAGTGTAGTGCAGTGTGGTGCGGTACCGTGCAGGGGCTATTCCTAACTAAAGCACCAGGGCAAATCACAGAAAATTGTATTGTCTGCAACATCCCTAACCTGTTAAAGTCCTTAAAAATGTGTGGAAGCCGAAGCCAGGAGGGGTTGGTCCATGTGGACCGCCCAGGCGGGGAGGGTGGAGAGGAACTTACAGGTTTTTATTTTTACATCCCACCCTGCTCTCTCTGACCCCTTGGGTGCCCGGGCGTCCTCTCCTCCCCCCCCCTGTAGGGCAGTGAAGGCAAGCCTGCCTGCCCAGGCACCCCGCCATCAGACAGCACCGTTTAACAGGCAAGAAAGTGTTCTCCAAAAATGAAAAAAAAAATTTCCGAAAGCGGTGCTGTCAGTGGCCCCCTTGTGTTTAACTGACTTTTGTTTGTGCTGGTTGTTTAACAGAGGGTCGGGGAAGGGGTCGAGAGCAGAGGGGAGGGGTTTAAGGGGTATAGCTGCCCAGCCGATGAGTCCCCCCTTGCAGGGGGACCCAGAGCAAACATACAGACACCCACGCATGCCCACACATACACACATACACACGCATTAAAAACAACAATTCACGGAGGTGTCAAATAATTCACGGAGGGGAGACGCCCACGCGTAGCCCTTGCGGCCGCTGTCGGGGTGTCCCAGTGCCGTGGGTGGCTAGGGGGGGGGGTCGGTCCTAACCCCTTCCTATCTCTTAGCAGCAGCAGGCAAGTAAGCAGGCAGTACCGGGGGTCATAACCCCGGGGTAACAGTAGCCCGGACTCAACGTGAGTCCTCTTAACCATCAACAACCCCAAATTCCGCCGGGGCTTAACTCCCGAACGAAACGGTATTTGGGGCCCCCGTGGGCCTTATAAGCCCACGGAGTGTGCTGAGGCGTGGCTACCAGCACTTAAAGTCTGGCCTGCCATACCCATTGCTGGGCTCGCCTCAGCACGGCTGGTCGGGTCCGGCTCTGGGGGGTGCGCACGAAACTAGCCCCGGGAGAAGGGCCTTCTACCCGGTTAAGCATTAATTACAGCAGTAAGCACTGTTTATTACGTTAGATGTTTACTAAGCGCATGTTTTTACCCCGCAGACATGCCCCTTCCAGTGGTGCGCTCACCTTTGGGGCTGCCGTTGGGGGGTCCGGGGCTTTTACCCGGACCTCCGGCCCTCCCTGGCTGTTGGCCGGAGGCGTACATTATACAATACTGTGGTTCTTTCAGTAACGTACGTACATTACTTGATACATACACATATGGGGCCTGAGGGGGATGGCGCCCCCCCTTGGTTCCAAACAAATTCGTCTCCGGGGGCCTCCCCTTGATTCACTATCGTCTCGGGACCGTTCCGAGGTCGCCCTGCATGGCAGAGGCAGGGACGGGGGGGCCACCCCTTATTTCAGAACTGTATCAGTGCATCAATGTCTTTCCACCCTGCCTGGGCGGAAGACCAGGGACCGGGGGGCCACCCCTTATTTCAAAACTGCATCGGCATATCAAGGTCGTTCCACCCTGCATGGGCGGAGGACCCGGGACCGGGGGGCCGCCCCTTATTTCATTCCCGCTCTGGCAGATCAAAATTCCTCCGCCCCTTGTAGGCAGAGGTCCAGGGATCGGGGGGCCTCCCCTTATTTCAGTACAGCCATTCACGTACGGGTCTGGGGGGTCTCCCCTCATTTCAAACCACAACTCCAAGTATCGGTTCCTCGCCCCGACGGGCAAATGACCAGGGACGGGGGGCCTCCCCTTTTGTCACAGCACTTCTTGGGGAGCCACACGTCGAGGCTGCAGGCAGGTGCCATTACCCCGGCGCAGTGAGCACCGTAGCGGCAGACGCTGGCCCTTACCTCCGCCCCGGCGCTGACTCCCCTTTATTCCACCGCCTCCCTATTCCGGTCCCGTCGGATAGGACGAGATCTCCACCCCATGATGTACCTGTGCACAACACAAGGAACAGTGGGTTGGGGTAGGGGAGCGCACAAGAGCCCTGGAGAGGGCTGGGTCACAGGGGGACCCGGGTTACTCCTGCATACCGCCACCCCCCGGTAGAGCCCGCCCTGTGCCACCGTGGCTCCCGGTGCTCACTGGGTAAGTGGTTGTAAGGTCTGATGTCACAGTTGTCCCGCATTGCACCGCAGGGCAGGACCGGTAGCCCCCCGTGACATCAGACCCCTGACCGAAGGCCATTGTGTTGTAACCCCACACCTGGCCGGGGATTCTCGTATGCGGCCCCCACCCATGACGTACCTGTGCAGGGACGCACGGTGTCGTGGGTGGGAGCATTGTGGGGGGGGACACACAAGCCGTGGGAGGGCTGGGCCACAGGGAGACCCGGGGCTCACTTGCTTACCGCCACCCCCCGGTGGAGCCCGCCCTGTGCCATCGTGGCTGACCCACGGTGGTCGGTGAGGGGTGAGGCGCTGAATCCCGTGACCCGGCCGCCGCGGCTGGGCCAGATCACCCCCCAGATTGCACAGACATGCACATACCAAGCAGTTCGAAAAGGGGGGGGGGGGGTTACTATACCCAGGGTCCCTGACTTTCCCGCATGTTGAACGTTTTCCTAGGTTCCATATTTTCCCATTTTCCACTTGTTCCCAGTAGCACGGCAGTTTCTTGTCCGACCTCGCCCCCCAACAGCACTTGGTGGGTGGGTGGGGGGGGGGAGAAAAGCCTGATGGGGGGTTTCGGGTTGAGCGTTGGGGTGGCCCACCAGCAAAACTGACCCTGTTGTTATTCACATACCTAGTTCATGCCTACGGCCATGGTCAAGGAAGCAAGGTGCAGAATTGGGCAAGAGAAAAGGGGGGGGGGGCAAGTCTGATATGGGGGGCAAAGCGCATGTCTGATATTTTGGGGGGGGGGGGGGGCAAAGGCCTATCATGGGGGGCTTGGGGGGTTGGGGGTTGGGGGTGATGGTCCATAAAAGTCTGAAGTCTGAAGTCTGATAGCCTATTGGGTTACTATACCCATAGCTGACGTCCGCCTCGGGCAAGCGGAGGTCGGGGCCGCGGGCCTTTCCAGACTGCACCTCCCAGAGGTGGCGGGGCGGGACATAGTCGCCGCGGGCCGGCGGGGCATGCTGCGGCAAGAGCCCCAGGTACTTCTGGAAGTGGGCCCATCGGCCGGGGTCATCCTGAATCCGATAGCTATGGCCCTGGAGCCGTAGGCGGCTCAAGTACAGGGCAAACAGGGTCTCTCTGGGGTTGAGGAGCGCCTTGCTGTCCAGGGGGATTTCCGAGATATCGCGCGGGGGGCCTCGGCTGCGCCGCTGCACCTCCCTCCACTGCTCCGGGAAACGCTTGAGGTTTCGGGTCTCTTGCACGCGTCGAAGGGCCCTGCGTTTAACCCCCCGGAGGCTTTGCTGGCACTCGGCTTCCCCCGAGGCCACTAGGCTCCGTTTTAGGGCGTGTCCCGCCGTCACAGAGGTGCCCAATATGCTTTGGACCGTCACTGTAAAGCGCCCCACGGAGGGGAGCATGCTGCGCTCCGGAAAGGGTTGCTGGGGAGCTCTCGAGGGGGGAGCTTGCTCCGCCGGGCGCGCCCGAAGGCGGTAATGCCGGAAGCGGAGGGCCCGGACCCTGCCCGTGGCGTGGGCCCAGTCGTAGATGGACCGTTGCAGGCCCTTTAGCCATCGATCCGGGGCGAGCTAGGGGTCTACGGCTCTCGTGCGGAGCACCGACCCTGGAAGTCGGCCGTTTCAGCCGGGGATAGGGCCACTGGGCCCAAATGGTACTCCGGGGTGCGGGAGACTGTATGGGGGCTAGGCTTGTCCAGCCGGATCACCGGGAATGCGACAGTGAAGAGGAGGGGGATGTGGTGGTCCGAGAGGAGGGTACTCGCCCAGTAGTGGTACGAGGCGATGGTGAACTGCGCCTCGCTGTGGCAGGCGATCGTGTCGATGCGGGAGCGTGCGGCTCCCTGGAAGCAGGAGTACGTACCCTGCGGGACCGGGTGAAGGTCCACCAAGTCCCTGAGGTTGAAGGCCCTCAGGAACGTGCGGTAGCCTGTATCCTCGGGGCGCGGGGTCCCCCGATCTGCTGGCCGGGCCGCCGAGTTGGTGTGTGTGACAACCAGGACGGTTGTCGGGTCGACCAGGCAGGTGACCTCCCGCCAGATGGTGGCCCACCATCTCACATAAGACGCCACGCCTATGCTGATTTGGGGGGCATGGGCCGCCAGCACATGATGCCGACCCCATGGGGTGAGGACCTCCATGAGGAGGGCGTTTGCATCCTCCGTGCTCCAGAGGAGGGATGCCCGGGTAGTGGTCCCGGCGCGGACGTACACCTCCAGGCCCGCCCCCGTCTTGCCTTGGGCAGGGAGCACGACGTGCCGGGCGTAGTCCCGGAAGGGGGGGTCCTCAGGGCCTGCCCGGGACTGGGCCTCAGCCAGGATGAGGAGGGTGGGGCGGCGCGCTGCCATGTGCAGGGCCTGCACCAGGAGGCGCTGCCGTAGGTACCGGCCCCGGACATTGAGCCACAGGTACCCTACGGCGTGGACGTCCTCCGGCGTGCCCTCAATTCTGGGACTGCGAGGGGCCGGGGTTCTCCGGCTCCGACTCCAGCTCTGCAGGAGTGGGCCCGTCGTGGGGGCCGCGGCTTCGCGCCGAGTCACCGGCCGCCCCCTGGGCCGCTCGCAGGTCTCGCTTAATGAGGCCAAAGACCGTGGTCAGGGAAGGGGTCCCTGCCGGTCGCTCGCCAGTGAGCCTGGGGAGTACCCAATCGCGCAGGGCCGGGGCCCGCGCACCCAGGACCTTGAAACCCACTGGTTTGGCAGGCTGGAGAGCCCGGGCATAGCTCACCCACGAGGCGCTCCAGCCATCCCAGTCGGCATCGCGGAGCTGCTGGGCCCCCAGGGCCAAGGGGATCCAGACAAGCCCCCCCCCGAGCTCTGTCGTAGGTGGCCTTGGCCACCATAGGCGTTGTGATGGCCAGGGGGTTGCCACCGGGCGGGGCGAGGGTGGCCTTGTGATCCCCGAGGTCCATGCTCGCCGTGTCGACCGGGGCGTACCGGTCCCCACGCTTGACGCAAATTTGGACCGGGGGGGGGGGGGGCGCGGCCGTCGGGGCGCCCCGTGGGACATGCACCGGGCACTATCACGCCAACACCAGGGCCCGGGTATCCGGGGGGACCGCCCGAGGCAGGGGCGGGGCAGACCAGGCATACGCATACGCCATGGCCTGGAGTCACCACCCGGGGCGCGTGCCGCCCTCGGGGGTGGGGAGGCGGAGCTGCACCTTCCCCTGGATCACGTAATACACCGTGATCCCAAGTCCCGGCGGGTGAGGGGCCGGGATGGCATCCCCCTCCCAGCTGGAGAGGGAGAAGGAGGGGACCCCCTGGGTGAAGCCCACGAGCTGGAGCAGCTCGCGGGTCCTCTTGGCATACTGGGCCAGGAGGGGGGGGAGGCCGTCCCCTTCCGGGGAATGGGGGCCGGGGACGGGGGTGGCGTCCTGGCCCGCCGCACGCATGCGGCGTCCCACCGCCGACAGGCATTCGCAGTCCAGGAAGACAGCGACGTCCATGGCCCTGCAGGGGTTCGCCTCCTCAAGGGCGGTATCGGCGATGAGTGCCGCTAGGCGGGACTCGTGCGGGCCCACCCCAGCCGGCGGGCTTCCGGCGTGGCCGGCAGCCGCCGGTTCAAGGTCGTCATCTGACACGACCGCCGGTGGTAGGGGCTCCAGAGGGCTGAGGGCGCCCGCCTCATCATCCACGAGGCCAGCCAGCTGGGTGGCCGTGCCCTGGGACGCATTCACATCGATGGGGGGGGGCGGAGGGGCCTCCGCTTCACGCGGAGCGTGAGTGTCGAGAGCGGGCGAGGCCGCATTGGGTTGTCCACCTGGGTCATGCCCAGGCATCCGTCCTCTTTCGGGGGCCGGTTCCGCAGTAGCCTCCTCCGCCTCCAGGGGGGCCTGCTGTGGGGGGCGCTGGTCGCATGGGCTGGGGCGCCAGAAGCGACAGACTTCACACCAATCCAGGGTTGGCTCCTGTGGGGGGTTGTCTCCTGTCGGGGGAGCTGAGGCCCCAGCACCGTCGTGGGCCTGGGGGGCCAGGGGCTGGCTAGCGGGCGCCGGGAGGCGGGCTACAGGCGCCATCGGGGCGCTGGTGAGGGCCTGTTGGTGGCCCTCCGCACGAGGTCCTGGGACACGTCCTCAGCCGCCAATTCCGGGGGGCCGGGCCGGGGAGGCCCTGCGTCGGCATGCGCGGTAGCCGGCTGGTCGGGGCCGCTAGGCGACCCGGCAGCTGCCCGGATGCGCTGGCGGAGCCGGCTGGTTCGGCTATCGGTGGTGGCCCGCGGCTGCGCAGGTGGGCTTACCTGCGCTGCGGCGATCCCTTGACTCTACCCGGGGGCCGCTCCGCGGTCAGGCCGCGCTGGGCCTCTCTCCCCGGAGGGGGGCGCTTGCTGCGCCGTAGGGCGCGTCGGGGGGGGGCGGGGGCCTCGGGGCAGGGGGCGGCCGGCGTCACCGACCGCGTCGGTCGTTGGCGCCCGGGAGGGCTCCTGTGGCTGTGGATGCAGCACCTGTGGCGGCCTACTCACGGCGTCGGCTATAAGGCGCCGGACGTCTGCCTCTGTGAGGGAGGGGCGGTCCGCGCGCGGGGGGGGAGCCCCGGCGGACAGCGTGCCCTGCCGCCCCTCGCCCAGGGCGTCCTGCCACGTGTGCACGGTCAGGTCCCGTACGACACTGTGGCTCACACAGTGGACAGCCGCCGGCAGGCAGCCTGGCGGGGGCGCTACCGTACCCAGGGCAGCGCTGACTACCGCACACGCCGCCAGTGCCTGTGCGTGGGCGTGGAAGGTCAGGTACCCGTGGTTCTCCCCTCCATGGAAAGCCTCCGCCACCCCCTCCGCCCCATCCAGCCACATGAACCGGTCCGCCGGGTGACGGCGGGACCACCCAGTGGGGAGGCGCCGGATGTGTAGGACGGTCGGCGGGTCCGCGGCGCGGGGCTGCTGAGGGGCTTGTGTTGCCCTATCAGGGGGGGCGTAGCCCGGGCCCTGAAGGCTCGGGGTGGTCTGTGTGACACCGGCACGGTGTTTCTGAGGTGTGCGGGGACGTCGTCCCGAGGTGGCCGTGCCTGCTGTGCACGGGGTGTCAGGAGGCCTGGCGTCGTTTGGGTTCCCGCCAGAGCGTGAGCCGGCAGCCTGTGCGGGATGCCCGCGGGCGACTGTGCCGCAGACTACCGGCCTTTCTTATTGTTGCGTTGGCGCTTGCGTGGGGGTTCGTCCCTCCGGACATGCGGGGGGCGGGCATCGGGAGCCGTACAGGGTTCCCACTGCGGCCGGCGCCCCATGTCTGGCGCGTCATATCGCAGGCGCCTAGCGGTATTCGGGCTGGGGGAGCGGCGCCGGCGCCGGTCATCGGGGTCACGCGGTCCCCGGCTCGCCCCGGGGGCTGAGCCGGGCGGGTCACGACGGGAGCGGTCATCCTGGCGGGCGGGGGTGTGGTCTCTGCCCCTAGCGGCGGGGGCTCGGTTTTCGGAGGAACGCTCCTCGGACCGGCGCTCGTAGTACCGTTCTGGGGAGCAGCAGGGCCGGCGGTATGTCGTGCGGCCATCCTTGCCGGGCCTTGTACGGTTGTGGCCTCGGTGATCGCCGTGTGGGTCCCGTCGGGGGGAGCGGGACCGGCGGTAGGTTGTTTCCTGGGGCCGGCGCGGCGCCTCTGTAGGCGCTAGGGGACGGCGGTCTTCCCGGGATACCGTCCCACGCACCGGCTCCACCAGCAGTGCCGGCGTCGCCTAGGCTACACGTCAGGGGCACGGCTATGCGGCGCAGGGGGCGCCCTCTGCGCAGCCTCCCCAGGGGGCGGAGGATTCTCGGTGCGGCGGTCTAGGCCCGCCACGTGGCCCCGTAAGTAGGCCAACCCCAGGTCGCGGTGGTCGGGGGGCGCACAGCCGGGAGCGGCGAGGGCGGCGGGGGGGCGGGGGCAACCCATATCGCGGCTTCCACAGGTAGTAGGCGGGGTAGGTCGGCTGGGAGTGGACCTCTATGAGCGGCTGGCGGGGTGTGTAGGGGGTGTGGGTATAGTGGGGGGGGGGGGGGCGGCATACGCCGGGGACCCCGCGGGCCGCGGTGCAGGCGGGCCCCCGGGGATAGGAGAACGCTGCACGTAGGGTGTTGCCGGCGTTGTTGGGAACATGTTGTGTCATTGGGCTGCAGAGCGAGAGCAGGGAGTTGCGGTCGGAAGCCCATGTATGGGCACTGCGCTTCCCTTCAACCGGGTCGCCCAGTGCTCAGGCGCCGGCACCTGCTCTCGCTCGCGCGTGGGTGGCCTTCGGTGGCCGGCCTTACAGGCCCGTATACTAGCATCTTGTCGGCACCGCGTCCCTGCGCGCTGCACGTAGGTCGCCTCTGTGGCACCTTATTGACCGCTAAACGTTCGCCCCCCCCTTGACCTCCCCAAAGCTTTTAGGGGCGCCTCCGGGTAAGGCCCGGCGCATCCGCCCCCCGGCTACGGCGGAATGCCCACCGGTGTGTTGATTGCGCTCGCCGCCAGGGAACTTCCGCGCCTGGCCCCTGCCCTTCGGTTGTCCGTTTCGCCCGGGGGCATGTAGGGGGGGGGGAGGGCTCTTCGTGCGCTATGCGGGGGCGATGCCTGCACCCCTTAGGGGGGGGGGGGTTCATACGGGGCGCCTCCTACTCTCGGGGGCGGTTGGAACCACCGCCAGAGCCCACGGGGGGCTCCACTTTTCCATTCCCGGGTACTCCGGTCCGGGGGGGGGAATCTGCCTCGGGGGCGGTCGAAGGACCCATCTGGGTCCGCGGGGAGGCCGCAACTCTCCTATAACGGGGTACACCTGCCTAGGGGGGGGAAGGGGGTCCAACCCAGGGGATGGTCGGGCATCCTTCAAGGCCTATGGGGAGCCGTCAACTTCCACGAACCGGGCGCACCGGCCTGGGGGGGACGGGGAGTCCAGCCCAGGGGGTGGTCGGGGCATCCTTCAAGGCCTATGGGGGGCCATCATCCTCCAAGAACCGGGCGCACCGGCCTGGGGGGGACGGGGAGTCCAGCCCAGGGGGTGGTCGGGGCATCCTTCAAGGCCTATGGGGGGCCATCATCCTCCAACAACCGGGCGCACCGGCCTGGGGGGGACGGGGAGTCCAGCCCAGGGGGTGGTCGGGGCATCCTTCAAGGCCTATGGGGGGGCGCCATCTTCCACGAACCGGGCGCACCGGCCTGGGGGGACGGGGAGTCCAGCCCAGGGGGTGGTCGGGGCATCCTTCAAGGCCCATGAGGGGCCATCATCCTCCAAGAACCGGGCGCACTGGCCTGGGGGGGACGGGGAGTCCAGCCCAGGGGATGGTCGGGATTCCTTCAAGGCCTACGGGGGGCCATCATCCTCCAAGAACCGGGCGCACCGGCCTGGGGGGGACGGGGAGTCCAGCCCAAGGGGTTGTCGGGGCATCCTTCAAGGCCTTTGGGGGGCCATCATCCTGCAAGAACCGGCCGCAGCGGCCTGGGGGGGACGGGGAGTCCAGCCCAGGGGGTGGTCGGGGCATCCTTCAAGGCCTATGGGGGGCCATCATCTTCGGAGAACCGGGCGCACCGGCCTGGGGGGGACGGGGAGTCCAGCCAAGGGGGTGGTCGGAGCCTCCTGCAAGGCCCATGGGGAGCCATCACCTTCCAAGAACCGGGCGCACTGGCCTGGGGGGGACGGGGAGTCCAGCCCAGGGGGTGGTCGGAGTACTCTGCAGGGCCCATGGGGAGGCGTCATCTTCCAAGAACCGGGTACACCGGCCTGGGGGGGACGGGGGGTCCAGCCCAAGGGGTGGTCGGAGCCTCCTGCAAGGCCCATGGGGAGCCATCATCTTCCAAGAACCGGGCGCACCGGCTTGGGGGGGACGGGGAGTCCAGCCCAGGGGGTGGTCGGAGTACTCTGCAGGGCCCATGGGGAGCCATCATCTTCCAAGAACCGGGCGCACCGGCCTGGGGGGGACGGGGAGTCCAGCCCAGGGGGTGGTCGGAGTACTCTGCAGGGCCCATGGGGAGGCGTCATCTTCGGAGAACCGGGCACACCGGCCTTGCGGGGACGGGGGGGTCACCCCAGGGGGTGGTCGGAGCCTCCTTCTTGGTCCACGGGGAGGCGTCGTCTCTCATGAGCCGGGCTCACCGGCCCGGGGGGGACGGGGAGTCCAGCCCGGGGGGTGGTCGGAGCATTCTTCAAGGGTGGGCGGCGCGCCCCGCGGGGCCGGTGGGGAGGCAGCCGTCTCATTGGTGTCGGCCCACCCGCCTGGGGGGGGGGGGGGCGCTCGGGGGCGGGCAGTAACAGGGGGGCGCCTTCACGGGGGGCATGTCCAGCGGTGCGCGCGCGCCAGTTGGGGGGTCCCTGGACCGCTCCCTGTCGGTGGCCGCTGCTGTGTTCCCCGAGGGCTACCCAGTCCCGTTGCGGCGTCGGGCCGCCCCACCAGCAGGGCCCCGGGCTGGGTTTTCTCGCCGAAAGGCCGTACTAACGCCCCGCCTCAGCGAGTCCTGTGATAGTGTGGCCCCCCACCCCTAGTCTTGCTGGCTATGCAGCAAGCAGGCGCTGTATGCAGGCAGTACCGGAGGTCATAACCCCGGGGTAGCAGTATCAGGGACTCAACGTGAGTCCTCTTAACCATAAACAACCCCAAATCCCGCCGGGGCTTAACTCCCGAACGTAACGGTATTTGGGGCCCCCGTGGGCCTTATTAGCCCACGGAGTGTACTGAGGCGTGGCTACCAGCACACGAGGTCTGGCCTGTCATACCCATCGCTGGGCTCGCCTCAGCACGGCCGGCCGGGTCCGGCTCTGGGGGTGGCGCACGGAAACTGGCCATGCGGGAGGCCATCTACCCGATTAAGCATTAGATTACGGCAGTATAGCCCACTTGTTAGGTTATTAAGTAATGAACAAGTGTTTACCCCGCGGACATGCCCCATCCGGTGGTGCGCTCACCATTGGGGCTGCCTTTGGGGGATCGGGGGCTGTTACCCCTCCCGGACGGTGTGGTGTGGTGTGGTGTGGTGTGGTGTGGTGTGGTGTGGTGTGGTGTGGTGTGGTGTGGTGTGGTGTGGTGTGGTGTGGTGTGGTGTGGTGTGGTGTGGTGTGGTGTGGTGTGGTGTGGTGTGGTGTGGTGTGGTGTGGTGTGGTGTGGTGTGGTGTGGGCTGGGGTGGGGTGTGGGGTGGTGTGGTGTGGTGTAGTGTGGTCGAGTGTGGTGTGGTGTGTTGTGGTGTGTTGTGGCCTGGCGTACCAAGAGGCATGGCCGGAATGACTTGCACGCGGGAAAATGCGAAACAGCGGTGCCATGAATTGTGACCCAACAATGCAATCGTAAACCCTTTGGTGGAGGGCTAGGCCCCACTTGAACTACGTGATTTCAAAGCTACTGTAAGAACGCCATGCCCCTCCGCTTGGTGGTGCGGTTCAAGTTCTTGCAAGCCCCAGATCATTCTTCCTTGCGGCCGTGAAAGGGCTTTGATGAGGTTGCTGCAAAACCTAGTGTGGGGTAGGGAAACTTTCGCAAATTCATTCAGCACCCGCTAAATGAACTACTTCCCCATATCGTATGGTCCAGCTAACTCCATGTGTGACGTGCGTAGGGACGCCATGGCGACCGCCGCTGCCTAGGGAAAGTGCCACACAATTGCCAACAATTGTCAAGCGAGTGTACTCGTGTGACACTCGTGTACACATGGGCGTCTTGTGGGGGGGGGGGGGATTAGGCCGAAGGGCCTCCGTTAGCAAATCGGGAAGTGTAAAATGCCGCATAAATGCCATGCTTCTGTGATATGTGCCTTGCCCAGTGGTATGCTTTGTGCAAAAATAAAGACTATGTAGGCGAATGGACCACAGTGCAAGTGGCACAGAAAAAAAAGGAATCAAACGCTTTGAGTGGTGCATATTTTGGTCCTATTGGAACCTCTTTGTGATGCATGCAACCGTTCGGGCTTTGGGAGTTGCAACTCCCGTTCCGAGTAGGGATTTAAACTTGTACTGTCTATATTGGGAGTATTTTCCCCTCACGGGGACACCCTTGGCCTGCTTCCATAAATAATAAACACATTCCTAGGGAGGGTGTTTCATTAGAAGTGTTGCGTACCACTCCCACAACATTTACTTTATGCCAGCGCCTAGCCTGTCACAGTCGCTTTTTCCGTGCTCGGGTTTTGTGAAAACCCCACCCCCGTGGCATCCTCAACTTGCAATCATGTTTTGAAAGCCAAGACATTATTGTGTAGTGCAAACCTCCTTTCGTGTGTCACTCTTGTACAGAAGACATTGCACACCTCTTTTACCTTTGGCCCAGGTGCCATGTCATTCTCAGTATTCTAAACATACACAGGTGGGGTGAATTTGAGTTTTACCACTCACAACAAATGAAAAAAGTACCGTAGTCCAACAGGTGTACCTCTCAACTAGCAAGGCATCACAGCCAGAAGAAGAAGATACGTGGCAACATCAAATAACTGCAATTGGGTCAACTCATTCCAATGTGGTGTCCAATCCTTACAAACACAGATCAACATATATATTACTACACCCCTCTCCCCTTAAATCTAGCTAACAAGCAACAAGCAACAAGCAACAAGCAACAAGCAACAAGCACTTCTCCTTTCCGTTTTGGCCATTGCTCCGCCTCATCGCTCCCGGCTCTACTCTACTCTAGCCATCCTAGAGCCTAGGTGGTGGCCTTGCCAAATCCAGATTTTGAGCCAAAAACTCACCGGTGGCGCCCCGGGGCGGGGGCGCCAAGTTTGGAGGTGCCCTCCCAAAACTGCGCATTTTGTGCCCCAAAACAGCCTTTTTTCGCCCAAAATAGCCCCCAAACCCGGGCAAAACACCCAAACGAAGGGAAACGGTGGCTACATCCCACGTGCGGCTTGACTTCACTTTGTCAAAGAGCCCTCTACTGCCCTTCAACTCCACAATATGTCCGAAGACCGGCCCAAAAAGGCGCCAAAAAGCCCCAAAATCTGCGCAATGTGCACCAACCCCCCCAAAACCAAGCACGGGCCGTATCTTGGGCTACGTGGCTCAAAATCCGATTCCGAGGGCACCTAGTCCACCCGCAACCCCCCACTTTTTGTGGTTTCCAAGCCGCAGAATCGCCCAACGAGACGCCTAGACCCCCGTACCAGTGGTCACTTGATGGAGCCGGAGGGCAGCCCGGCCCGCACACGGCGGGGGCCAACGGTGGGTCCACTAGGGTCCCCAGGGCGAAAAAAATCATTTTTTCCAAAGTTGTTCCAAGACCACTTGGGATGCTCAAACAAGTGTTTTTAGCCCGTTTTGAGCCCGTGGTGGCGTGTTTTGGGCCATGGAAAATCCCAAAATGCCTTGAAAATGGGCCGTTTTGGGACCAAATATGGCTCAAAAATGGGTCAAAAACGCATTTTCCCAAAAGTGATCTTGGACCATTTGGGATGCTCAAACAAGTGTTTTTAGCCCGTTTTGAGCCCGTGGTGGCGCGTTTTGGCCCATGCAAAATCCCAAAATGCCTTAAAAATGGGCCATTTTGGGACCAAAAGTGGGTCAAAAATGGGTCAAAAACGCGTTTTTCCAAAAGTGATCCTGGACCATTTGGGATGCTCAAACAAGTGTTTTTAGCCCATTTTGAGCCCGTGGTGACGTGTATTGGCGCATGGAAATACCAATATGCCTTGAAAATGGGTCGTTTTAGGACCAAAAGTGGGTCAAAAATGGGTCAAAAACGCATTTTTCCAAAAGTGATCCTGGACCATTTGGGATGCTCGGACAAGTGTTTTTAGCCCATTATGAGCCCATTTGGACGGGTTTTGGCCCATGGAAATCCCAATATTCCTTGAAAAGGGGCCGTTGTGGGAGCAAAAATGGGTGAAATGGTCAAAAACGTGTTTTTCCAAAAGTGATCTTGGACCATTGGGGGTGCACAAACAAGTGATTTGAGCCCATTTTGAGCCTGTTTTGATCGAGTTTAGTCCCTTCCGCTACGTGTATGCACCAAGTTGTACCCTTGGCACGTACCTTAGAGTGGAGCCACGTAGAGTATGGGAGAGGGGTGTAGATTAGAGGATATATATATATATATATATATATATATATATATATATATGTATGTGTCCATGTATATTTGTATGAACAACTTCATTGGAGGCGGGTCACAACCCATGAACAGGCGCACTTGGGCTTCGGATAGCCATTATCCCAACAATGGGTTCATGTGAAAAATGGTTAAAATTAGGATTTCAGTATCGGCCGAAGTACAAAATCACCTCGCAGAGGACGTTATATGAAAGCTAAGCAGACGTTTATAGGCGAAAACGCCACATACCCCCCCCCCCCGTGTGGGCCTTTTTGGGCCTATTTGCGCACACTACCCGAAGGGTTTGAATTGTTAGTTGAACCCCCTTGTAAAATCGTTATTTTGTCCAATGGACACATCCCCCAATGAGTTTTGGGCCCGACCCCCCCCCCCGAGCCCCCCCACTTGAAACCCACTTTTTTGAGGTTTTCAGGGAGGGGGGGGTGTCTCGGCTCCACAAACCACTGTTGCAGAGTCCTCAGTCGGTTGCGGTGGTGTGCGCTGTATGAGTCTTTTTGCTCAGCCATGCTCAACGGTGTGGTGTGGTGTAGAGTGGTGTGGTGTGGTGAGGTGTGGTAAGCGTGGAAATGCATCTCCGCATCAAAGTGCACCTGCTGACAGTACTCCTGCCGCGACATCCACATCGCCTCCGCCTTCCTGCCGCACAGCTGCACAGCCTCGTGCAGGGCCTTGACGCGGTCACGGTCACATATGCCCCTGATCCGTGTGTGGAACTCAGTCCACACCAGATTGGCTTCGAGGGTCCTCACGTCCTTCGACATGTTCCCCCAAAAATGGTCATAGAAGTATTGGTATGTGACCATCTGCCGCAGGGGCCGTTGCAGCCATGCATGGCAGAAATCACGCCACACCATGACGGATGCGGCACCTGCAGGGGCAAAAGTGGGCAACAGACAGAAGGAGAGGAGGCAGCAGAGATCTCAGGCGCCTTCTTCACTACAGGTGATATTACATCACAAGATACACCCATGAAATTGCAATACAATTTGGATGCAAGAGATTGGGTTCACAGGACGGTGATCACCAGCGCAGTCACCCCTACTCTCACTACCTCTGGTGATGTCACTGGTGGTGTCACTGGCCACAACACTCTTATCACAAAGGACGGAGACACAGCCCCTACAGCCATCCCTACAACCATTCCCATCTTAATAACAATCACCAAAAGTATCCCAACAACCATACTCACATCCACCCAACAAACCATCCATACGACCATCCCCACAACCATCCCTGCAATCCTCCCACAACCACACACTATGCAGGTCTTCAATTGTGCCCGCTTGATCCATGCTAATGTTGGTGCTGATTCCATATCGGGGGCAACCCCATCGCCTTCAACGTGCAAATGATCCAGCACCCAGTTGTGCATTTCTAAAACTGCCACTTCATGGTCGTTTACAGATTGTTTGTTGGTGCACCGGGGTGAAGAGGGGGCATTGAACGGGCCTGATGGTACCTGCCTGTGGCTGGCAACCATCCACAACCTCCACGCCCGCTTGCAGCAACTCCTGCATCACCGCACGCGCCAACAGAGTGCTCAGGGTGACAAACAGCACAGAACGCCCGCTGTTGCAGACGCGGTAGATGCGGGAGACCAGCACCGTTGTCTTTCCAGTGCCAGAGCGACCCTGAGGAACACCACCACGGGCCAAAGGATGGAAGCAAGAAACAGTGGCAAAAAAGTGCCAGGGTACTTGTGAACGGCCAAGAACAGCATTTCAAGAAAACGGCCCCTCTGAATTGCACTTCAACAGTGTGCAGCTCTTGAGCATGGATGACACACGAGGTATACACTGTTGAAATATCTGACCTGTCAAACACCGTCAGTCAACAAACAACAAAAAACACCTATCCTCTCAAGCAATCACGAAGCGCAGCACACATTTTGCTTCATAAGAGGGGAAGACATGCATGGCACTCTCGCAAATAAGTATCTGTCTGTCTTGACACACATAAATAACAAATAACAATAACGAATTGCACTGCCGTGGCAATTTGAAAGATTGGAAATATCCAGCTTGCTAAAACCAACCTTCCCTAAAGAAAAATACAGACCCATCAACACTGACGACCGGCAGGGCGGTCCTTAACGGAAAAAGAAAAAAAAAGTGCATGTACATAGTTTTCCTCAAAAGGCCCGCGGGCACTCGATGTGTTCAACCATTGGTTCCTAGCCCTTCATGTCTTCACCCAGGGGTTCCCAACTATTCAACCATGAGTTCCTAGTCCCACATGCGTGGAATCACTCAACCATATGTTCCTACCCCCACATGTGTTCAATGATAGCATCCGAACCCTACTTGACACCCTACACAATTGAACATGAACCGGACCACGGTTTTTGCCATGAATTGCAGTGACACAGCGCCCCATTCACAGGCGGTCCGGTCAAACCGCGGTGGGACCTGGACGGCCAAATCCCACACCTACCCCTCGCTGTCACGGTAGTGCACCTCGGGGGGCGCGAGGGTAATTGGCATCTCCCGCTTGCGGTCCAGAGCGTCCCAATAGTTGACGACGAGGGCGAGCGCGCGTTGCGCCGCTCCTACGACCAGACCTTGGTCGTACATATACGCCAGGTGTTCACTATCTCAAGCGCTGTAGGGCTCCCAGTAGATGGTCCGAACCCCGGACACCGGTTGGGGAGCATCATCGTCTGGTGCCCCCACGCTGCGGGCGAATGCGTCCGGAACATACAGGACCACGACGCCACACTACTACTACACTGCACGCCGCTTCCAACGCCAGCATAGGGTGTCCAGCCGCATGTGCAACTTGGTGTGCACGGCCAAGCAGAAAAGGTGTCTGCAGGGGCAAGCGGTCACCCAGTACGGGCCCCCACACCCCGCCGGCATGCAGGGCACGGGCGGGGGTCCGTCGCGGGCTCCATACCGTCCCGGCGGGCCATCGTGCAGATGTGGCCACCCCATCAAACCAAGCCGCGTTCCGTTACCCCGCGGTACACGCCTAAAGACTTGCCTGCGGGGCTCTCGGAGGCTCTTGTGTGGAGGCCCCATAAGCGCCGTGCGGCCCTATGAAATAGCTGATCCAGGTTATGCACCTGGACTGCATTGTGGGTAAAACAGACTGGGGGCTCCGTGAGCCCCTGGACCCATCCCACACAGGGCCAGGCCGCCTGGCGTGACGCTTGGCCACCCCGTTGGTGTCGTGCAATAGGGTGTCCAGGAAGGTGCTGACGCGGTGGAAGTACCAATGTTTGGGGGCATCAAACCCCATCCCCCGTAACCCCTTGCACGCCCGCGGGAGGCCGTTGGAAAGCAGCGAGGACCCGGGGTTGCAGGATTGCACCGCGTTTGTGTACGCTTTGCTATCATGGAAGAAACATTGCGTTCCTTGTACCCCCCCACACCACACAGTGCGCTCCACGGGCGCACACTATGTAGAGTTCCGCCTCGTAAGGCCCGTCAACATGCATGGGGATGAGGTATGAACGATGCCATCGCGATTCGGGGTCCGCCACTATCAGACCCCCCCCCCCCCCCAGCAGTGTGATTGGGGTACCAAGAGGCGTCGTGCACAAAAACAGTCTCATCCTGTTATCTTGAGGAGAGATGCCATCCGATGGCTGTCCCCGGGCCCACTGCATGTTCCTCGGCCAGGGGGGCAACACCCCGAACCCACCAAAACGGGAAGGCCCATTGGCTCGACGGGTGCCGGCCCAATCGCGGTATCCGGCCCCGAGGGCCGCGTGTGCGTCGTCCGCCTCGTCGTTGGTGCTAGTTATCCCCAAATTACCAAGTGATTCCGATACGAGGCCTTCGGAGGGCCCAGTTCCACTACCGCCCCCCTTGCGGGTGCTCCGTGACACTCTGCCCCCGGCCGCCCTGTGGCCGCCGCCCCCTACGGGGGCAGAGGCCAGTGGGGTTCATCTCTTGGGGGGTGGGGGGTTTGGTCTGGTGCTTGGGGGGGGGGGGGGTTGTTCCAGGGCTGAGGAGTTGTTGCTGAGAGCATCCAAGGGGGGGGGGGGGGGATGTGTGCGCACTCCGTCAGGGTGTAACTCAGTTGTAGGGGCCGTGCATTCGTACCTGCTCCGTACGAATGGATGGACTCCGTAACCTGGTACGCCCACTGTTCCCCACACCCGGGTCCGGTATACTATGGGTCACAACGGCGAACCCTTGCAGGGAATGCGTGGCTCTTGCAGACCCCAACGGGCGGTGTGCCCTACCCACAGCCCCTCACAGGGCACGAACCGCAGTACGTGCCATGGAGTGCACTCCGTGTTAGGCTCACAGGCCACCCCTCCGGGCCGGTACCACACTAGGCCGCTGACCAACGAACTCCGGGGGGGGGGGGGGGCTACTCCTCGCTCCTTCTTCTTAGATGTGGTTGGCGGGGGGGGGGGGGGTTGGAGCTATGGCTACAGGGGGACCCGCCTGCAGGGCCGCCGTCCTCCATCAAATCCCCCCCCATCCCTGTACTTTTGTCCGGCGGGGGGAACCTGGGGTGTGCTCGCCGTTGTGTGGGGCCGGGGGGAATCGTCGCCATTGTACGCGCGGGCCTTCCATCGGGCGCCCCCATCCCCCAAAGCGGCCTGCCCCGGACTAGTGGGGACTCCAGTGCACCCGCCGCTGCTTGGGGGCAGGGGAAGTGTTACGCTCACCTGCGTCTTTCTGACATTGGGCGTCCCTATCCCCCAAAGCGGTCTGCATCCGGCCGGGGGGGCTCGGGTGTATCGGCCCCTCCCCTGGCACACGCTAGAAGACCCAATCTTGTTCTAGCCTAGAACACTCTCGCCTAGATGTTCTAGCCTAGAATGGTTGTAGCCTAGAACACAGATCGTTCTAGCCTGGAGTGGTCGAATAGGTAGAACATAAAAAAACAAATTATCACAGTGGGTTGGGGGGTGCATGACACACACACTCATAGCAACCAACACACTTGACGCATGCATACGCATATGCCCCCCCCCCCCCTAGCATACACACAGTTTTGCAAAAGCATATGCACAACACAACACACAACATACAATGTCAAGGGTGGGGAGGGTGGGTAAGAGGCCAAAAACAATTAATTAATTAAGCACCGCACAAACACCCCCTCAGTGTCAAGCTATCAGCCCCCCCCCCCTTTCCATGTTGTGGTCTGGGTTGTGGGGCCCCTGCTTGTTGTGCTTAAGGTTAGGGAGGGTATCCATTTCCTCTTTGCAGGTGTGCTGGTTTTTATTCCAATGTGGATGTCAAGAAGTGGGTACACAGTGACACCAAGAGGTAGGTGTGTTACTCCTTCCCTCCTCCCTGCCATGTGTGTCTGTGGTGTGGGGTTGTCTAGTGTACAGGTTCCCCCTTCCCACCATCCCCCCTGCCTTGCCGCCCCCCCCCCCTAGCTGGGTTATGCACTGTGCTGCTGTGCGGGTCAGTGGTATGCTTTGTCCCCCCTCCTCCCAGGTTCTGCAACCCCCCCCCCCCGTGTGCACTGGTACCTGGCTTGTTGGTTGGTTGGCTGTTGGTTTTCGGGTTGCTTGGTTGGTTGTTGTGTTGGTTGGTTGGTTGTTGGTTGATTGGTTCTGGCACAGCTGAGTTTGGACTCCAAAATCAGGTGAAAACAGTGAAATTGTGAAAAAAAGTATGGGGGCGATACCAAGCAGCCCAAGACCGTTGTGCGGCCCTGCGTTCACTGGTGCTTGTGTTTGTGCGTACTTGAGGGTGTGCAGCCCAGTGTGAGGCCCCGTCACCGCGGTCAGAAGCATGGGGATACCGTTTGCGCCGTCGGTCTCCTTGGGCCCCCGAGTATGGATAGGGGGGTCCAAGTTAGACACCTCATCCCCCTCCTTTTTAGCCGCTCTAGCCAGTTCTAGGCTAGAACGAGATTGGGTATTCTAGCGTGTGCCAAGGGCTGTGTGGGTGTGTGGGGGGGGGGGGGGGGGCGTTGAACTCAACTTCATCTTTCTTCCTATCCCCCAAACCGGTCTGCGCAGACTGGTGGGGACTGGGGTGTCTCTGCTGCTACGTGGGGATGGGAGAAGGGCTATGCTCCCCTGTGTTCCCTTCCCTCGGGCGTCCCTATCCCCAAAAATGTTCCCCATCAAACCGCGGGTGTATCCGCCGCTGGGTGGGGGCGGAGGGAAAGGGTGGTATTCCCTTGCATCACCCTCTCACTAGGTGTCCCTATCCCCCAGTATGGTTTGCTCTAGACCGGGGGAACTGGGGTGTGTCCGCAGCTTTGTGGGAACTGGGGGAAAGCACAGTCCCCCCCTGCATCACCCTCCCACTGAGCGTCCCTATCCCCCAACACGGTCTGCTCTAGACTAGAGGGACTCAGGTGTATCCGCCGCTGTGTGGGGGCTGAGGGAAAGCATGGAATCTCCCCGCATCATCCTACCATTGGGCGTTCCCATCCCCCTAAACGGTCTGCTCCAGACCGCGGGGAATCGCGTGTCTCCGCCGCTGTGTGGGGACGGAAGGAAAGCGTTGTAAAGCCCCGTATCACCCTCCCACAGGGTGTCCCTATCCTCCAAAACGGTCTACACGGACCGGGGGGACTCGGGTGTATCCGCCGTTGTGTGGCTACCGGGGAGAGGCGTTGTAACCCCCCGTATCACCCTCCCACTGGCGTCCCTATCCCCCAAAAAGGGTTTGCGGACACCGGGGGGACCTGGGTGTGTCCAGAGTTGTGTGGGGACGAGGGGAAACGTTGTAACCCCCTGCACCACCCTCCCATTGGGCACCGCTATCCCCCAAAACGGTCTGTTCTAGACCGGGGGGACTCGGGTGTATGCGTTGTAGTGCGGCAACGGGGGGTAGCGTTGTGCCCCGCTTACCACCCCCCAAAACAGTTTGCGAGACCGGCGGGACGCAGGTGCTTCCGCCGGTGTGTGGGGCCGAACCAAGGGAGTGGGCTGGTAGGGTGGTGTCCCTTTGGGCGTCCTTATCCCCCGCCCCCCCCCCCCCGTGGCATATCGGAGGGACTCAGGTGCAGCCGCCGACCCTGCAACCCGAAACCCCGTTCACACCCCATCGGGCGTCCCTACCGCCGCGCGGCCATTGAGCCGGGGGGTTCAGGTCACGTCCATCGCTCTGGGGCATTTGCTAGCCCGTGGATCCCCCAGTTAGGGCCCCTAGCTGGCCCATATCACGAGGGTTTCTACCCTTGCCGCCAGGGGACGTGCCTCGCCCCCGGGGATCCCATACCCTATCTTACATTTCCATACCCGTTGCCCTACTACTACCCTTACCCCTACTACTCAGTGGGTGTTTAGTCCTAGTATGGAGGAACATTGTTAGAGGATTGTGCCGGTTGGGTGGAGGCGACCTGACGCCGCGGGTCCTCTGACCGTGCCTGCGGCGGACAAGGTGCCGGTGCCTCCGTTACTAGACGTTCTTAGGGGGTTCCAATGCACCACCTATCGGATCCCATTGGAGAAAAATGAGGAGACGTTGATGGGCATCTCCTTACGTTTGGGTGTCGTGGTTGGGTGTTACCCCGCGGAGAACCCTTAGCCAATGGTGGCTGGGGTGGCCAATCTCCCCGAGGGGGGTCCGGGCTTTTACCCGTTCCTCCGGCCTTCTCCAGGCCGTGCACCGCAGGTTTACATTATACAATAGCGAGGTTCATTGTTGATACTACCACTTTACTGAAGACATACAAATCCCATTGGAATTCCAAAACCACGGCCCAAAGTGGGGGGATGGTGCCCGCCGCCGAACACAGAGGATGGGGACACGTGTCCCGCATGAGTTTTCTCCACGAGTAACCAAAGTGGGGGGATGGTGCCCCCCACTGAAGATAGAGAAAGAAGTCGGGGGGGGGGGGGGGGGTGCCCCTTACTTCAATCCTTCCACAAAGAGCAGACATAAGGGGGGTGACGCCTTGTTTCAATACCAAGGCAACAACTATGGGGAGTGGTGCCCCTCCACTGTGACGTGCAGCACTCCCCTCTATATTTGTCGACAGACAACCGGGGGGGGGGGGGGCGTCCTCTATCTATCCGAATGAAGACGCTATGGTGGGAAGCGCCTCCCGCCCGCTACCACCCCATCATCTCCTCGTCCCTTGATCCCACGGTGGCCAGCACGAGGCCGAAGGGGCCTCCAAGAAGCCCTTCATGGATCCCCAAATTGGATCTCGTCTTCCCTTGACCCCAGGATCCCCTGTGACGGGAGAAGGAGCAGGGGGAGAGGACAAGAAACACACAAGCCCTGGAGTGGGCACGCCCACACTAAGGCCCGGAACTCGCCCGCTAACCGCCAGCCCCCCGATGGAGCCCGACTTGTTCCATCGTGGCTCCCCCATGGTGGCCGGTGAGGGGTGGGGGCGCACTAACTTCCTACGACCCGGCAGCCGTAGCTGAGACCGGGTCGCCCCTGGATTGCGTGTTAGCCCCGGGGACACCCCCTGGTTACACCCCCACACCACGGTGAGGTCACGCACCCCGGGGCGACCGTAAGGGTATGATGGGGGCCTTGAAGAGCGTACAGGCTTATGGTCACAAATTGCCAACCACTCGTGGCCTCAAGGTCTTTGAATTGCTGCATAGCAAAATTAACAGCCATAGTCTGTCCCGCAAATGTAAGTGGTGTGCCGTTTTCGAATGCAGTAACTAGTAGGGGATGCACATCAAATTCACCCAAGTCAACCAGCCATGAACCAGAATGTGCAACAACAGATGGATCACAAAGGACTACATAGTCTTACAGTATCGTAAACATACTATGGGTGTGTTTTACATACCATGTTGTAGTTCAGAGCGCCCACTTTTTGTGCCACAAGCTTGCTACACACAATGGAAGCAATAGAGACTCATTGCCTGTCACCCTCTCCCAATGCCGGTGTTCTCTCTTTGTCCTTAGCAGATGTGATGAGGGTAGGTCGTGCAACAGGCTTTCACATAGTGAAACCAAACGATTCGCATTCATCACTGGACCAAATTGGAGCCTTGGCAATTGCATCCTAGCCGAGCCACGGATTGGCTTCGGACCACACCCAGTTACCTAGATTCACTTTGTTGGCACCAGGCTTATCTGTTGGCAAATGTTGTACCTTTTCTAACTCCTCACGATTAACCAAAGCATTACCGTGATGCACGAGGAACCATGAAATCAGCACAAGACCGCACGTCGATGGTGGCTACTATAGCAACATACACCCGGACTCATGCATGATGCGGTTCTCCGTTTGTGGGGGGAATGTAAGCAGAAGGGTGTGCGGCCTGTCCATGGCTCAAAAAGCAACGGGTGACAGACCCCTTTTTTCCCAGAAGGGGGGGTGTTTGCATCAGGTTCGGGGACCCAAAAAATTGTGGGGTGTCTCAAACTTAGAAATGTAAACATCATACAGTCTTTGTTGCACAACACCAAGGGAAGTGCCTCCCGCCTCCTTGGTGTCATGGGGCGCACACTCCCGCCTGAGTTCCAACATGAGTTGCTGCAGGTTATAGCCCATGTGTCTAGAAGGTACAACCCTAGATCACTGCCATGTGATAGCAAGAAGCAGCAACGGTTAGTGAGGGGGCGTTTCACGACTAGGATCAACCTAACAGGCTATGAATCTCGAATAGTGATGGGCAGACTGAAAGATGGCCTGGTTGTGCCTCTGCCATTTCACTGACTAGTTCTCGCCTAACGTTGCATGGTGCACCTCCGTTATGGTTGCACAAAGTTGACCAGTACTTCATGGCATGGTATGGGCTTGGTGTGCACATATATTTTTCACATCATCCCTGAATTTGCCGAAGAGGGTTGCATGGCAACTCTACATATGCACGGGTAGAGCAACACAGGTTCAACCCACGCACACCCGTGTTGTTCTATGATAAGGCACGGGAGAGGGACTTAAGGGTGGCAAAAAGATATGTGCCCGTTACTAGTATAGAACAGGATACGAGTATTTTGGAAAGTTTAAAACACAAGCTCTACCAAAAGTTTGTGTGTAGGAAGCAAAAAATCACCTCCGCCACAATTTGGGCCCTTGTCCATCGAAACGTTGTACTTGAGGCCTGGTGGCTACCAATGTGTTGTGGCACAAAATCTTTGCACGCTTGTTACACCATCTGTTTTACTTGCCGTAGGCAGGTGGCTCTACTATCTTAATGCACAAAGAGACCCCCTCTGTAAATTGCACTTTTGTAGGTGGCAAAGACGAAGTGGATGTGTTTTGCGTGTGTGGGACCTGTGGCACAAAGCGTGGCATGCGGACGTGGTACTAGGCGCGTTAGAACTTATCCAAGGTCGGCCCACACTTGGTTTGAAGAGAGGGGCCCAATTTAAATCCTGTGGTGCACGTCAAATGCCTCTGAGAACAGTCAAGGGAAAACGTGCTGCTGAAGCAACCCCTAACCCTAACCCAAATGGTGCTTCCATTGGCATTATTCTTTCATTTGACGGGGAGGATAGTGCGGCTTCATTTCATGGCGCCGATGTGCTTTCCACGTAAAAGCTGTTCGAAAAAGCTAACTTGATGTGTATCCCCATTGTTGATAGTGACATTGAGCACCAATTGGAGGCACCTGGTCGCATCACCAATAACGGCAACAGCAGCAGCAGCAGCAGCAGCAGCAACAACATCAGTGACAATAGTAGTGAAGCCCACTCAAGCGGATTATTAACGGGGGTTTACAGTGATTTTGGCCCCCGGACCCACATTGTGTAAATTGTTGTAAATTTTCCCAAAAGTGGCGTAACTTTTTGTAAAAATAGTGTAAATTTAAAAAACAGACGATGTCACTCAACAGCTCTACCAATTACAAAAACTCAAAACACTGTAATATGGTGTTTTGAACATTGGTTGCTTGGGCCTTGTGACCCCAAGTGGCGTTTTCCCACTGTTTGTATGATTGGTTTCGTGTTTGGATTAAAAAATTTTTGTGTGTACATACTTATATAGACCGGCAGGCTGGGTTTTTTTTTAGGTGGGTTTGCCCAAGCACGGCCGGGGGTGGAGGGGGTATCGTGGGCTCGGAAACGTACCATACTACCATACTACTCCCGTCTTTGCGGCACGTTCGATTTGCACTTGTTGCAAAGTTGACGGGGCGCCTTCCGACTTGACATGGCGGAGAGCAGCCGCAGGGGTAGCAAACTCTTGCCACTCTGCAGCCGGGTCTTGCTTCCGCACCCACATTACATGAGAAAGCTAAGGCGGCAGAGAACATTGAACGTAACCCCATACTTGATTCAACCTGGTGGCTATGAGGAATTCCCAAAAGCGTGGACTGGACCCCATACACCCATAACCCCATTACCCTGTCGGCCCTAAGTTTGCCACCCAAAGCATGGATTGTGAGTCCCTAACCCCAACTCGAGGGGCCACGCAACAAAGCGCGGATTGTGAGTCCCTAACCCCAACTCGAGGGGCCACGCAACAAAGCGTGGATTGTGGGTCCCTAACCTCAACTCGAGGGGCCACGCAACAAAGCGTTGGAAGGAGAAAGAAAGTTTGAACAAATGTGTTCGCCCCAGAAAGAAATTGGCGCTACACTCGGGCCGGGGTTTTGCTCCGAATGCAGGATCTTCATCTAGCAACAAACGATATTTGTATAGCGGCCCGTCTTGCTAATCTCCGCTGAAAGCACCTCGCAACAAACGACATTTGTATAGCGCCTCGTCTTGCGAAATTTGGCGCTCAGTAGTAGTTCATGTTGCAATGTACCAGGTAGGCAGCATCAACATGGTACAAACATGGTAAAAACAAAAATATACATCACCTGTGGGCAATGTGGGGGGGTGTTTATGATATTTCCCAACATCTAGTAGCATGCAAAAGACATGGGTTCTCGAATTTACACCGAATTCAAAAAAAATTGACAGAAATTTACGCCGCTTTTTGCGCAATTTACAAAAATTTACGTAATTTACAGCGCAAATTGGATTTGGCCCTCGGCCCTACCCCCACTGTTAATCGGCTTGAGCCCACTCTGGGGACGACTCGGATATTATAACTGCTGGCTCTATTGTAAGAGCCGATGACTCTGATTCATCCTCCTTATCACGAAGCAACACAGAAGCCGCATCGTAAAGCAAGAAGTATCAACATGTGGATGTACATAGTGGAAAGGAGATTGTGGTGGTGGACGTCATGTCTAGTGATGCATGTCCCACACGTATGCTAAGTGAAGGAGAGTGTAATGTACACACTTCAGTTAACAAGAAAGTGCTTTCTTGGCTTTCTTTTGCATGTGTGTTTGCACTGCCCAGGCACAATAGGATCTCTTATGGTGCGCAAAGATTCAGGATACAAGCTTGGATGTTCTAAAAATGGCCTAGGAAAATGTTCCGAAGTTTTGGTGGGCTGCAAAATCACAACAAGGTGGGCGCACGAGAATGAGGATTTGGTGGCTCGCTTTGGGTATTGCCTCAAAAGAAGCCACTGGAAAGTGGATGCCCCCATTTACCATCCGGGGGAGGGGGGGGGGGTGTGCAGCGAGCTGGTGTAATGCCCTTAAATGCCATTAGGCATCGGGGGCCACGCAATGATGATTGGCTGGACAAGGCATGGCTTTGCATGCGCAACCATGCTAGTTGGGGGACTTGCGCGGAGGCACGGGAGGGAAGAAGAGGGCGAGGGGGATGACGAAATGGGGAGTCGGTCGTCAGCGGGGGACCGGAGGAGTCGCAGCCTCGGCAGACCTAGCCGAAGCACACCCGGCCCACCAAGAAAAGTCCCCCTCGCAACCATCTCCCCAGGTCCATACGAACCCCCCGTGCACCCCGCCACCAAACATTGGGTGCGGCAGCAACAACAACAGCAATCCAAGCAGCGCGACAAGGCGCAGCAGGAGTTGGAAATGTTCCCAAGACTGCTTAAGGTGTCGCGAAGCGAGACACAAGTGGCAGTCTCCGCGCGGAAAGTAGCAAAACGGGAAAGGGACCTACCGCAGGGGCACGTGGACATCATAAAGCAACAAGCTTTCGGCCTGTTCTTGGCACATGCAACGGCAGAGGCCGCCGCGGTGCCCGCAACAACAGCAGCCCTAGCGAGAGCGGCAGCACGCGGGGCGCACTCCCCCCCCCCCCGAGCCCCCAACCCCCCCGAGGGAGTGTGTTTTTTTGCTTGCAAATGTGCAGCATGCATGGGGGCGTCAGAGACAATAATCGGGCAACTGGCTACGGCGGAGGGGCTTGTTCGGTTCCAATTGCCAATGAACAACCCCAATACGCCATTCGGGGGCGCTCTGCGGCACGTGGCGTCTGCGTTGGAGTGGCACGCACGTGTCCCGGCCCACTAAACCCTGGCCCGTGTAGCAGCAAGCCACATACCCCAATTTCAAGATGCCCGAGGAGAGACGAGGAAGCCCACACGCGGGCAACTAGGGAGGTGCCAGCAGCCAAGCCACAAGGCGTCGGGCCACACTCAGCCAAGATCAGTGAGGTATGTTGCAATGTGAGGCAGCATGCCATTCACGTGCATTATGGTATCCATTTGTGTGAACCATTTTCACGGGCATTTCGCGTGAAGTTTGTGCCAAATTCATACGAAATTCACATCCACAACAGATTCACATATCCGCAGGCATGTGGCTCAAGATATGAATTTCGGGCGCAAATTCACGCGAACAATTTACTCTTGGGGCTTTCGTGCCACGGAACCATGATTTCGGGGGGTTGTGATGAACATTACTTGTGCACTGCAGATATCCAACTGTTTGCGAATATGACCCCTATTGCATTCCGCTTTGCTTGGTGTGTGGACAATGCCGCGCGGCACTGCAAGCAAGGCTCCTGGTCCCTTCCACGGTGTGCATTCCCAAACCTACATACACCGTACTAGTTCCCATGTGCGGTCCCTCTTGATACTGCGAAGCAGGGCAGACGGTCCACCATATGTGCACCCCTCAGAAATTCAAGTAAGTTGAAATCTCTCCTATCCAATCACGTCCGAGACCCAAGATACCCATCATTGCAAAGCGGGCAAAATGTCAGATGGAAAGTAAAAGTCAGCTCACAATCAACAAAGTGCGCTACACCGTGTAAATGGTGACACACGTGCAAAAAAACCTCATAGTTTCACCACTTTCATTCTCAAAGGCATCCACATTTGGGACAACACACTTACCAGCCCATCCCACAAAAGATACAATGGGTTCCAAAATTTTCCAAAGGGCATCCTGTGCCAGTGTGCGCAATTACAACAACTCATAATAGTGACAATAAATCGTGGTACACAACATTAACAGAAACAGTCCCAACTTGCCAGACTTACACACAGGAGGAAGAAGAGCTGACTTGGGGTCATCATAGGTTTGCATTTCATTGTCTAGGCAACGGCCATAGTCAGAGTGGTAGTTGCATGTTGTATTGCATAGTGGTCGCCAAAATCATTTGCCGTGATTGCGGGGGACCTTTGGTAACAATAACTTCCACCATCACGGACTCAGCCAACCAGGCACCCCTTTGCCACACTTCGCAACATCTCTCCACATAGCAACTAGAGCAGATGCCACATGGTGTCCCCCAAGTACCAAGTACTTCCGAGCTATAAAACACAATGCGACTGGCGGCAGCACAACAACAAAAGCGCGCTGCATCGGAAAAACGAGACGGACGACTTTAAGCACATTACCTCAACAACACACAACAATAGTGCACACCAGCATCCAAGCATCACAATAAGTGATAGGTCGAGTTCAGGGATTGGCTTCCGAAATCTCCCGACGTGGGACCGCCACTTTTGGGTCTTGAGTTTCGGTGTGCTAATGGTGCAGGCTGTCGTCAAACCTCAATTTGGATATTGGTACTCTTTGTAGGCCCTTGCGTACCCATTTCCCACGTAGGTTTCCTTTCAGTAAACCATCCTACTTTCTTTTTGTACCGACCTTTTTGGGACTAGCCTCTACGACCTTGGGCACGACGTGGCTCAAATAAATATCCTCATCGGCTGTACCCTCTAACAGGCTAGCTGAACTGATGGGCTCAACATTCGACAATACAAAACACAGGTGTTAAAAAGAAGCAGGTAATAGACCCAAAAATAGGGGTTTCCTAAAAAAAAATCCATCTGTAGTTCCAGAAGCTGATTGTCAGGTACAACTCAAACTGCGGTTCTGAACTCTTCATTAACAACACCACCCTCATCTAGGCCCAAAAGAACCGGTGCAGTGAACCTTTCCGCGACCAAAACGGGCTCGGGTGCACTCTCGTCAGATGACACGACAATGACGCCTTGTCCTAGATCCCCCCCCCCTTGCTGACCCCCCCCCTCCACCACGCACACACACCCTACTTGCTGCCGGACATGTCCTCTGGCAGCCACACACCCCCTCCCCCGCCCCCCCCCCCCTATGGGTGTGTGCGGTCACATAACGGTGCATTGTGTTCCTTCTGTCAAGCATGTCCTCAATGATAGCAATGTGGTTCAGTTGGTAAACATCCGTTCGAAGGGGTACATATGTCCAGTGTGGCAGTCAGGGTGTCATTAACATCACTAGGGAAAACCAGTGTTTGCAAACATTTCAAAGCTAGATCCGAAGATTGGGAGCGGTCAATAGGTTGCGGGAGTGGTGGGGAAACGAAAAGTCTTCAAGCCATACCCGGGAAAGTGGAACCTTTAACTTTTTCGCGTTGCAGCGCGCAAGCCGAACAATATTGTGTCCCACAGCTTGTATCAGGCTCCTCACAATACGCTCAACGAGAGGCACACCATTAGCTGGAATACCGCCTTGCAGTCTATCACGCTCCTCAGCGCTACTACGTGACACCATCAGAAAGTCATCACAACGCTGTCTAAAGGATGCCGCAATCGTGTTGCAAATGAAGCAATGTACCACACGACTCAGCGCAATGCCTCACACGGCTCCCGTTGGAATGCCTGTGGAGGTATGCCCTCATGCCAGCAGGACCACAACAGGAGGGCAACCACAATGGACCGTACATACTCAATGTGGTGCTCGTGAGGCACACCAAGGTGCATTATTATGCGCACACTCCAATCTCAGATGTCTCGTGCAATTTGACGAATGTCCCCACCCGAATAACAGTCTCGACACTAGGTACCAACAAAAAATAGCGCAGCCACGTACTCATGCGAAAGCAGCTTCAGAGCATTTAGTTGGGAACATTGCAGCTTGCTTGCAACGATGTGCGCCCTAGGCCGCCTAGAGATGGCCGTAACTTGCAGATTCAGCATGTCCTGCACTTTGTTAGCAACAACCACCCGGGAGGCAAATGGCCTCTCCTTGAAAATAAGCTTTCATAACGCAGGTAACTCATGTCCTTTGGGCTATTTGCCAAAAACAACATACATTTGGAACGGGAAGAACGCACGATAACACCCCGTTACAGCGTACTTCCAGCCAAGGGCTATTTTGGCACCATTTGGGTGCATTGCGGGGAGCACTCTGGCTTGACCTACTTTCCCACCATTTTGAAGCAAGTGAAATCGCCCCAAAAGAAAAAAAAGTTTTCCCTGTTGCCCTGCGCATGCATGCTGCGGAAATCAAGTACAGCTAGTTGGCGAGCCATAGGCCATTTTGGAACAACTTTGGGTATATCGCAGGGAATACCAAAGTTCCTACAAATTTACAGCTTCTTTGCCCCCCAGCTTTGAGCAAGCAGAATCCACCCAATTTTGTTCCTGGCAAAAATGGAAATGATTTTGCAGGTTGCGCCATGTGCATGTGGTGCCGAAATCATTTTGGGCCAATGGCCCGGTTGGCTAGTTGGGTATTTCGCGAGGAACAACCGAGCTTTAGCCATAATAGGAAACCTATTTCCCCCCCATTTGTGAGCGAGCCGAACCCACTCAAATTTCTTCCTTTGGAAAAACAAAAACCTTCTTGTGTGTTGTTCCACGCATGCATGTTGCCCAAATCAGCCCCAACTAGTTGGTCCGCCATGGGCAATTTTGACATCATTTGGGTTTGCAGCGGGGAACACCCTAGCTTGACCCAGAATCCCAAAACTTCCCTTCGCCCCATTTTGAAGTGTGCCAAATCCATGCAGATTTGGCCTTGACGAAAGAAGAAAATTTTTTGTGTGTCCGCCGCATGTACGTGTTGCTGACACTAACATGGGCCAGTTGGCAAAGGTCATTATAGCCCCGTTTGGGTGTATGATGGGGAACACCCTAGCTTCAGCCATGATGTCAGACCACCCAAATTTGCAACCACTAGTTGTAGCAACAGATATGCTCTCCATGGGTGGCTCGGTACACGTCTCCGGCTCACATGAAGAGGGCAGCGGATGTACTTCAACGGTACCGGTCCAGCACCAATAGTCTCAACAACACGGCAAAACTGACGTTGACGGTGCTGCAATGTACTTGCAACATCCCCAACACGGCTCAACAGGGAATATAGTGAGGGGGACCTTGTATACACGTCTACCGGCCGAGGCATAGGAAGAATGGTAGCAACTGTGCAGTTCAAGGACACATCATCAGACCAGAGCAGGGGTCACAAGCGCCGCATTTAAAATTTTCCATCTGGATGACATGCTGTGACGCACATAATCGTTCCCACAGTGCTGCAGCTACAGCAGAAGCTTGCCCAGCTTGAGACTCAACCCCGGCAACACACCCTCCAGTTTTGCTCAAGAGACGCCGTTCTTTGCACCGATCCCACTCACTGTCTCCAATGGATGCTTGGACCGAGGCAGGCAACGTGCATGCATCCGTCTCCAAAGATTGAAAATTTTTTGTAGGCTTGTACGGTATCACTGAGAGGTTGTGAATCCCAGCTAGACCCGTTTCCTTTGCTGCAAAAAATCACCCAATGTATATGTAGAGCGCTTTACCCCCTCAACTAAAGCGACCAACTAACGAAATCACCAACAGCAGTTCCGGGCAGTGCGGCATCTGCAAGGTCTTCAACACAGGCGAACACCGACTGTACGGGATCCATGGCCCATGGCAACACCCATATGAGCAAGGTGTACGCAAAGTACTGTAAGTACTGTAGCATGCAATTAGTGGAGTTCATTGCAACGCATGACCTCCGTCATCACAAAGAACATCAACTTTGTTTGGATCATGTGATCCGAGAATTTCAAAATAAATCAGCATACCCAAAAAAATGCAAAAAAAATACACACACAGATCTACTTTTGACAAACAAAATGAGCTTCAGCGCAGTGCAATCCAACAAATAATTCCAATACACACCATATAATCGATGATTGATCAATCAGAATTGGGTACCCTAAAGGACATGTGTGCAACACAAAGAAGGGCGCAAGAAAATTTTAAAATTCAAAAAGCGCGTTGCAACCGAGTTTTGAGTGAAAAATGATTTTGAAATACCTCTGGAAACATCGGTCAAAAAAGCAATTTGAAAAAAACCGCGCTGCAACCCAGTGGATGTACAAAAATTGGCAAAGACCCCCACCCCGCTGCACTGTATGTGTTTCCCTGCGCGGAAGGGTGTTTCGTTTTGGTGGTAAAGTGAATGAGTCCAGACCTGGTTACTAACATTTCCTCCGGCCGCGGCAAATGCTAATTACACACTCACTTTTCAGGGGTTGAAAATCTGAAAAATTTGGGGGTCCTTTTTACACCCCCCAACCGAGAAAATTGTGTGCGTAAGTGGCCGCCTAAGCCCTGGCGTCTGGAGGTGGTACCTCGAGGGCTACCAATGATGGCAACAACCGCCCCAACGTTGCAAACCCAAGATGTTTTGTGCACAATTTGCAAAGCACTTGCAACTTTTGCTAGAAGTGCCATGTAACTGCTTGCAACTATCCATATTCGAAGAGGCTTTTGCGGGGCCTTTTGTAACTACACGGTTCCTCTTGTCACAACCAAGACATTTTGGGCATGCCAAGCCACCTCAAATGTGGCATTCTGCCACCCCTCCATGTACATGGGCAACTCATCAGGGACCCTAATGCTTTGATCCTGAAGCAGTGCATGAAAGCCATCCCAACACATCAAGGACCCACCACATGATGGCAGCAGTGGGTCGACAACACACCACATGCATACAACGAAGCACTCTTGCCATGGTAGTGGAAGGTAAACTGGTGTGGCCCAGAGTCGGGTGTTGTGTGCAAATTTCTTGTCATTTGCGGCCAACAATTTTTTGTGCAGCTGTACCACCCTAGTTTTGTGAGATGCACTTGCACAAACAAATGGTACCGTACCAACACGTACTTCGCCAACGATGCCAACTTGCTACACTTTGCAATCAATAACACATTACATAGCGCATCATTGGCCCCCACGTCCATAACGTGGCACTTGTCCACCTAACAAACACAAGCCGGTTGTTCTTTCCGTCCACTTTCTGTGCTAAATGGCAAGGATGGAGTTCTTCAAACCCTCAGCAATTCCTTTTCGTCACATTCTCGCAACAAGAGTCATGATTCACCGATATCAGATCCCACACATGATTAGCGCCCTTGTACCATATCCCACTAAACTCCATGCATTGTGCACCAACGCTCCATGCTTTCGTGTCGACCGCCCTAGCAGCCCCTTCTTAGGTTAACTCACCAAATCTCCATCATGAGTCACTTTTGCCCGTGTTTGGAAAAATTTGTTGGGCCCTTGCAAAATCAATAGGAGAGTCTCAATAAATATGATTCAACGCCCATTGTTTCGGCTGACCCCATCAAAACCAAATAGATTCCAAATGGGCATCCTTGTCGGGTGCTATGTTGGTGCCATTGCGAATCAAAGGAAGGTCACAATAGCCGCATAAAATATCCCTTCTCAAGCTCCCAAAAGCAAGGGAGAGTCAAAATGGCTTATAACCTTTGCCGTTTGTAGGGGGAAATCAAAATGCCTATATGACCTTGGCCTTCTCAAGGTCTCCATAGTTGGAGAAAATGACCTACACTACCTTTGCCTTCTGCGAGGAAAACTCAAAATAGCTTTATAGCTTGAGCCTTGTAAGGGTCCATAAATTAGGGAACAGTCAAAATATCTACACAACCTCTCTGTTCTCATCATCGGCAAAGGAAAAGAAGGTCAAAATGGTAGCATAAGCCTTGCCAAGGTCCTCAAAGCGAGGAAAATTCAAATTGGCTGCATAACCTCTGCCCTCTCCTGGTCCCCACAGTAGGGGAAAGTCAAAATGGCAAGATAGTCCCTTCCTTCTCATCGTCCACAAAATGGGTATGAAACTCTGCCTCCTAAGGCTCCCCGAATGAGGGAAAATGGCTGGAAAAGGTGTGCCTTCTCAGGGAAAACAATGATCTGGAAAGGCAAAATAGCTTGCCACATAGCCTTCACCTTCTCAAGGTCATCAAAGCAAGGGAAAATCAAAATGTATGTGTCACCTATGCGACCTTCACATGGTGCTGGGACGCACAGCATAGAAGGTAAAAATTGGCAGGAAAATGCTGAGCATATTGCTCAGGATATTTGGTGATGCTCAGCATTCATGTTCAGCAAATGGGACTCATATTGCAGGGTTGATCTCGGAAGTCCCGGCCAAAATTTTTTCCGAGCTCCCCCGGCACGGTCGGCTGGCAAGCCCATGGAACATTCCTGCCGATATCGGTTGCGTTTTGGGACCCGATTTGGCTGCCAAAACTTCCGAGCATCTTTCCAGGGGATTTCAAAAACTTCCAAGCGTTTTTGCATCGGTTTTTTGTACGATGAACTACACCGTTCTTGGTTGCCAAATCCCACACCTCAGCAAAGAAACACACAAAAAGACAAGCATGACTGTTCACTTAACCTTGAAATGTGAATGTTCAGTGGGCAAGACAACGCCCTGTAAACATGAAACATCTTACGGTGTACAATACAAGTCCACTACTTGTATCCATTCACGAGTTAAAGTGGACCAAGAGCCACATAGTGACTTGGCTGAAAGAGGCCGTGAAGCCCCTAATCCCAAAAAAAGCAGGTTGCCTGTTCATTTCAGCTTGAACTGTGAATGCTGTACTCTCCTTCGCTGAGCATCTGCACAGGACAGCCATCACTTGACATGGCATCCACATCCACCACCCCTCCCCCAGGACTATGTACAACCACACGGCGATACTTCTTGGGTTGAGGTTGCGGTTCAGGGTTGTCACTGGAGGATGAGGAAGAATGTGAGGCACTTACTGTGGAGGCACCAGATAGTTGCACAGCATCATCATCCGAATCATTATCCTCAGGACTGCTACTGCTCCCACTATCGCAGCTGCTGCTGCTGCTACTGCTACTGCTGCTACTACTGCAACTGCCACGAGGGCACACAAATTGCTGCTCAATGTCGCTATCAACAATGGGTACACACGCCAACTTCGTACGTCTCATGGGTTGAACACGCTGCTGCTCGTTCAAACCCGTAGGACCTTGAAATGAAGCAGCACCGTCCTCGCCCTCCGAAGGGGGTACAATATCAACTGTCGCAGGGTTGGAAACTTTGCTTTGAGGGATGGGCCCCACACGTCCCTTACCCTTTCCCTTGTCCTTCATCGCCTTACCGCGTGCAACACAGGACTTAAATGTGGCACGGCTCTTCAAACCTAGTTTGGGCCACTTGCAAACAGCTTCCCTGTCCAGTGGTACCCATTGACGGACACCACGCTTTGAGCCAAAGGTCCCACACACACATACCACATCACTCTCGGGATTTGCACCTGGAAAGGTGCATTTCACAGAACGGGTGTTTGGGTGCATATATAGGGAGCAACCACCTCCATCCTGGAAATGCAGCAAATGGTCCAAGAGGTGTTGGAAGACCACATGCCACACGGCATTGGCAGCAACCATGCACCTCCAAAACAACGTTTCGTTGCACGGGCGCCCAAATTTTGGCACAGGGGATCTTCTTTTTTTTCTGCACGAACTTTTGATACAGCTCGTGCTTCAAACTTTCACTAATACTGGCATCTTGCCTGGTACTAGTGACGGGGGCATATCTCTTGGCCACCCTGAGATCCCGCTCGCCGGCCTCATCGGAATACAGCATGGGTGTCCGTGGATTAAACTATGTGTGGGACCACCCATGCATATATAAGGTTGCAGTGCAACCTTCTTCAGCAAACTCGGGGATGATGTGCACAATATAGGTGTACAACATCCCCATAGCTTGCCATGTGATAGTTGCCAGGTTATTAGAACCATAGCATAGATGCACAATGTGGCAAAATGCCACCACCAAGGAATGGAAAGGCAGGGGGAGCACCATACCCCCTGCCAGTCTGCCCATGACTGTGCGGGCCTCGCGACCTGTGAGTCCAATGCCTGCCTGGAATCTACCTGGTACGTGACGCACGTGCTGCCTGCTATCAGGTGGCAAAGATCCAGGATCATACCTCCTTGCCACATGTGCTATGACCTGAAGCAGCTCATGGGTGTAGGGCGCTGGTAGTGTTCGACCTATGACACCCAGGATCCTGGAGGCTGCTCCTTTGGTGTTGTGCAATACAGGTTGCACAATGTAAAGCTCTTCCAGGTTAGATACCCCCTGAAACTTATGGGACCCACACACACCATTGAGACATCCCCCTTTGTGCAAAAAGAGTTCTCCCGCCCCATCCTTATTCACCCAGGGACACGCCACACAGCCCTTTTGCCGGCACTCAGACCACAAATGGTGGTGATCGGCAGTGATTGCCCCGAGCCTTATCTGCAGGGTGGTGTTGTACACTGCACCAACACACTTCATATGTTGCTTAAATGTACAAGAAGGCAGGGCTTGTAAGGCCTCTGCACGTTTGGGTAGCCACTCGCAATCACTGACCTTGGGAAGCTCTTGCCAGGTCAACATGTCTGTGCACCTAGGCACATTGCCAGACATTGGGAACCAGTGTCCCTGGAAATCAATTATACTGATTTTTGTGTTAATATTTGGACGGCCCCGGGGCTAGTAACCGTCTGCGTAGAGGCTGGAAGCATGAATGGATGCCAACAGGCAGTTCAGGTGCAGCTGCAGTTCATTTCAGTGCCTCAATTGGGAATATATACCTCCCTCTCAGTCCTCCCCCTCACACTCAGGCTGAGGCTGAGGCTGTGCCTTGTGAGAGGCCTTGGCCTTGGTCTCAGGGGGCACAATGAGGAGAATCAACTCCCCTAGCCCGGAATCACCCCCGTGGATGAGGGGGAAGGACCTCATCCAATAGCGAGGTCGGTGGCCAGTCCCCTTCACATAGTCAAGGACAATCTTGACCTGTGTGACTATGCGAAGGGGCAGTGACCCCTGGTCCCCCGACTCCTGCCCTATGCCACTCCAGCCCACATATGGGCTGGGGCTGGTCTTCTTCCTCCTCTTACCTGCAAGGGCCACAGAGTCAGGGGCCGTCCGCCCTCTCTTCACGCCTGTGGAGGAAACAGGCACCTGGGAATCTTAGTCAGATGACTCAGGGGCCACCTGCCCTCTCCTCACCCCTGTCGAGGAAATAGGCACCTGGGACTCTGAGTCAGATGACTCAGAGTCTGAAACCACCACCACCTCCTTCCCCTTCCCCTTCCCCTTCCCCTTACCCTTCTCCTTCTCCTTCCCCTTACCCACTGCAATCTCTGGGGCAGAGTCTGAAGAGTCTGAATCAACCCCCCCTTTCACCTACCCCTTCCCCTTCCCCTTACCCTTCTCCTTCCCCTTCCCCTTCCCCACTGCAATCTCTGGGGCAGAGTCTGAAGAGTCTGAATCACCCCCCCCCCCTTCACCTTCCCCTTACCCACACCAGGGATAACAGGGCCAGAATCAGGATTCGCGATGTAGAAAAGTACCACAATGGGCACCATGTTGCCCGAGAGGGGGGCAAAGGGGACAGGCCCTTTGCCCCCCCCAACCGGGGCCAACTGCCCGGAGACTTCTTTCATCTCCTTCAGGGCCTCAGGGCCCCAGCCAGAGCGGCGGCACTTCCAGTTCCCTTTCACCTGGGCCCATGCAAGAGTGTTGTCCATCAACTCACGGCAATGGCGCCCCCACATGGAAACATGGCTCAGGGCGGGGGGGTGCCCCACACACTCACAGGGTGGCTCATGTGCCACAGGATTACCCTGACAGCCACATGGATACAGTTGCGGCGATTGCATGAATCGGGGGCGGTGTGCATCCTCACCGAAACCCCCCGCTCCCTCAACTTCTGGGTGCATGACCTTGAAACAGCCGTGGCTGCAAGGTCATACACCTCCCAGCCACCAGGATGCCCCGCAAAAACCACCCCATGCAGGAGCTCCTCCTGGTGTCCCCCTGTCATCTCCCATTTCCCAAAGGGGGGGAGGGTGCTGGGGGGGCATCTTGGGGAGGGAGGCCTTAAGGAGGCGGCATTTTTTTGCCTCCTCCCAAGGCCCCCGCATCCGCCCCATCAGATGCTCTGCCCTTTCCTGCTGGGCAGTAGCTGCTGCCCGCGGCTTTCCCTCCCTGGTCTTCACCCCCTGCCCCCTCTGCCTCTTCCCTCCCACCCCCTCCCGGACAGCTTGCTGAGCCTTCTTAAAGGACTGGCAGGCCTGCTCAAACGGCCCTTTCAACTGGGAGTACCGATCAGCTGGTAATTGGTACTCCTTGAGGATAATTTTCCTCAATTGGTCCGGAACCCCCAGCTCCCCACACAGCGCCACACTCCGATCGAAAATGGCCAGGTCCAGAACCACCTTGGCCAGGTTTGGGGACATCTGCCCAATTGGAGCACGGTGCTCCACTTGCTTGCGGGGAGTCAAGGCCCCACTAGTGACCCACACCACCACTCCCTCCCCCCCTCGCCCGTAGCGTGCCACGGCCGCGAACCACGACACTGTCTTCTTACTCAGCTGTGCAAGCACCATCTGGACTTGCACAGCTGCAACAGCCGCCAACAAACGTACCTGCGGCTCACTTGGAAATGCGAAGTTGGGGCTCAGTTGGGGCTAAAACGGCTCATTTGGGGCTAAGTGGTGTTTTGCAAGGGGTTTAATGTGAAAAGTTGTGGCTTTCGGGGGTGGGTTGGGGTTTTGGGAATGTCCCCAAAGGGACACCAATCCCTAGGCCAAGAGGATTTGACCGGGGGGGTTTCTTTTTTTCGAAGGCTCAGTTGACTGAGCACCCCGATCGAGCCGTCACTGAGCCGTCACCGAGCCGGCTCACTGAGCGCGCCAAATGGCTCACTGAGCGCTCACTGAGAGCTAATTGGGGGCTCACTCAGGGCTCACTCAGGGGTTTCTCCCCCTTTCCGCCCTCTCTTCCCACCCTTGCTGGCCCACACTTCACCCTTTTCACACCAACATTGGTCCGCAGCTCTCACCACGTCCTTTCTCCAAGAACTTGAGCGTGCATGCACACATACATACTTGCATACATGTACCCGTGGCGACAAACACACAAACATCCAAACACACACACTTCGTCAGGGACACAAATATCCAAACACATACACACACATACACCATACACACGTCCACACACACATGCACATGCACAAATTGACAACCACATTCATTCGTGTGCAATTATCTTGCGTGTACATAGACACATGGCCACATTGAACCATGTGAAGTGAAGGGCTAGGGAGAGATGGTTCCGGGGTAGTTGGGGTTCGGGGATATGAACCTAACCGTTTGCGAGGGTGTTCCTTGTTGCCTCATGAAAATGGCTCCCACCCACCCCATACACACACACACACACACCATGAAGCACAAATAGGGCACAAAGGACATTGCTCGCTTTTGTGAGGTTGATCATACAACCATCTTGACCTACACCATGACACATTGATCCCCCTCCCTCCTTATCCCCTCCCGTCCCCTTTCGCTACGCTGCGTTCCCCCGCTTCCCTCATGCGTAGCCCTTCTGTTCTCTTGCCTGTCCCGTCCCCTTTGTCCTCCCTTTCCTATTTTTTGGCCATGGCATCACATGCATGATGGTGGCGGCAAGGACAGTGTGCAGTGTGCATGACACAGTGTGCAGTGTGCATTACAGTGTGCAGTGTGCAATACACAGTGTGCAGTGCATTACAGTGTGCAGTGTGCAGTACACAGTGTGCAGTGCGCAGTGTACACTGCGCACTACACGCTGTGTAATGCACACTGCACACCGTGTATTGCACACTACACAGTGCACACTGGGCATTGCACACTGCACACGGTGCACTGCGCAGTGTGCAGTGTGCCACTGCACACTGGGTATTGCACACTGCACACGGTGCACTGTGCAGTGTGCAGTGTGCAATACACAGTGCGCAGTGTGCATTACAGGGTGTGCAGTGTGCATTACAGTGTGCAGTATGCATTGCAGTGTGCAGTGTGCAATTTGTAACACACAGTGTGCAGTGTGCGGTGTGCAATACACAGTATGCAGTGTGTAGTGTGCAATACACAGTGTGCAGTGTGCAGTGTGCAATACACAGTGTGCAGTGACAGTGTACAGTGACAGTGACCCATGAGTGAGCCCTCACTGAGCGCTCACTGAGCCGTTTCGCGCGCTCACTGAGCGCTCAGTGAGCGCTCAGTGAGCGCGCGAAACGGCTCAGTGAGCGCGCCAAATGGCTCAGTGAGGGCTCACTCATGGTTCACTGTCACTGTACACTGTCACTGTACACTGTCACTGTACACTGTCCATGTACACTGTCAATGGTGTCACTGTCTACTGTCACTGTACATGGTACACTGTATTCTGGCACTGTACGCTGTCACTGCACACTGCACACTGCCACTGCACACTGTCACTATACACTATCATTGTACATCGTCACTGTACATTGTACACTGTACACTATACTCTGTACACTGTACTCCCCAAGGTCACATAGAATGTATCCCCACACACAGTACGTCCGCCACAGCCCAAGTCTGTATACTAGCACTCTACACTGTCACTCTACACGCACTGTATGCTCTCACTATACACTGTCGTTGTACACTGTCACTGTACACTGTCACTGTAAATTTGGTGCGGTCTTTTTTGGTTTTTTGGGAGGGGGTGGATGGTGATTTGAGCCCCCCTCTTTGTAGTCCTTTACCCCGCCCCCCCCCCCCCCCACAGCTACAGCCAGAACCCAAAGAACAGCTGCAGCCACAGCGAAAGCTGCAACTGCAGCCTTCGCCACAGCCAGGGCCACACACACTGACACTACCACAACCAAATCCACACACAACACAGCTTGCAGACGCAACCACATCCACTACCATAACCACACCAAGAACGACAGCTACCACAACAGCCATGGCAACGACCTCACGCAAGCCCAGAACCACAGCCACAACCACAAACACAACCATACTTGCATCTGCAAACAAACACAATGTTATGCGCACACAATGAAAGCCTATGCCACACAACACCAAAACCAACAACAGGATCCAAAACAACAGCTGCAAAAGCTGCAACACACACACACACACACACACACACACACACACGTTGGCACACACACACACACACCTGCGCGTACACACATTCACGAATCCACGTACGCAGACAAACCTAGACAACCGGAAACCAAAGAATGCAGTCACACACTCACAGTGACGCACAAGGACACCTTCACCCACGCATCTATCCAAGCAACCCCCCCCCCCCCCGAATCACACACAAACATATATACAAACACACTAAATGAGAGAAACCAAGAGGGAACAAACCATCCACACTTGCGCACATGCGCATGGGCACAAGCACACACCAGCGAACACACACACTAGCACAACATACCTGCCAAGGTCATTGTCATTGCTGCCACCATCATGCACTCGATGCCATGGCCAGCAAATAGGGAAGGCATGGCAAGGGCAGGGCAAGGGGACGCAATAGGCAAGATAAGAGAAGGGGTTGGCATGGGGTAAGCGGGGGGATCAGGCATGGCAAAAGGGGACGGGAGGGGATAAGGAGGGAGGGAAATGAGTGTGTCACGGTGTAGGTCACGATGGTTGTATGATCAACCTCACAAAAGCGAGCAATATCCTCTGTGCCCAATTTGTGCTTCATGGCGCGCGCGCCCGTGTGTGTGTGTGTGTATGGGGTGGGTGCCATTGTCATGAGGCAACAAGGAACACCCTCGCAAATGGTTAGGTTCATATCCCCGAACCCCAACCCCGTAGCCATCTCTCCCTAGCCCTTCACTTCACATGGTTCAATGTGGCCATGTGTCTATGTACACGCAAGATAATTGCACACAGGAATGAATGTGGTTGTCAATTTGTGCATGTGCATGTGTGTGTGGACGTGCGTATGGTGTATATGTGTGTATGTGTTTGGATATTTGTGTCCCTGACGAAGTGTGTGTGTTTGGATGTTTGTGTGTTTGTCGCCACGGGTACATGTATGCAAGTATGTATGTGTGCATGCACGCTCAAGTTCTTGGAGAAAGGACGTGGTGAGAGCTGCGGACCAATGTTGGTGTGAAAAGGGTGAAGTGTGGGCCAGCAAGGGTGGGAAGAGAGGGCGGAAAGGGGGAGAAACTCCTGAGTGAGCCCTGAGTGAGCCCCCAATTAGCTCTCAGTGAGCGCTCAGTGAGCCATTTGGCGCGCTCAGTGAGCGCTCAGTGAGCCGGCTTAGTGACGGCTCAGTGACGGCTCAGTCGGCCGCTCAGTCAACTCAACCGTCGCCAAAAAAAGTACCCCCCACCTTGATCCTTGACCAACTGAGTATCTAAAACTTCTAAAAACATTAAATGCACATGCATGCAAAACGCACAACAAACAAGCACAAAGACATAGCAATGCACAACTGAGCCCCAAATGACCCCCAACTTCACATTTCCACTTAGCCACCAGTGAGCCGCAGGTACAAAGCTGCGCAGCGGGCAGCCTGCATGGCCTTGGGGTCCTCTGCATCTTCTGCTGCGGCGGCGGGCCCTGCTATTGCTGCTCCTGCTGCTCCTCCAGCTGCTGGCGCCTCCCACAAAGCGGGGATGGTTGGCAAAGGGTTGCTGGCACCGGCACTGCTACCGGCGCTGGGGTTCCCACTCCCAAGTTCCGCCAGTCGACCCGAGGAGATGGGGACGGCGGCAGGAGCTGGTGGCTTGGCGCGGGCAGCCAGAGCAACAAAGATTGAAGACATCAGAGCGAAATAGAGGGCTGATGAAGACCCAACATAGTGCATCCCCAGCTTAGGCAGGGGGGGGGGGGGCTTCTGAGGTCTCAACCTGGCCGTGGACCTCACCCTTGGCCTGCAACCATGCACCTAAGATGGTAACTCGCTGCCGCTTTGGTGCGCCCTCGGAAGAAGGTTTGGGGGCTGGGGCCAAAAGAAACTCAATGCCCCACAAGACACCGTGCGCATGGTACGTGGTTTGCTGGTCTATTCTGAAAACCTCACCGTCGGGGCAAGGTAACCACCTTTTCCCACGTGCCTGAGGGGGCTTGGTCCCACACCCGCCAGCCGTCCTTTTCCCCGAAAACCTCTACCACATGTGCACCTGTGATGGTGGCTCTGAGGGCGCTGTGAATCGTTGCATGTGGGGACTCACAGAAGGCATCGTTTATGACAACCCGCAAAACCTCGAACGGAACATGAATAAATCAGAGGGGGGGGGGACTGCACGTTGCAGGTAACTACTTTTTTGGACCGCTTCTTGACCTTGGCCTCTTTGAACCAAGTAACTACATCGCTCTGGGTCCACTTTAACTCGCGAATGGTACCGTCCGGGTGTGTGGACAGTATTGATTTCAAGTACATGTAATGTACACGCGGCCTCTCTTCAGATTCCTCTGCAAAGGTCCGGTCCGTGTTGTATTTCGGATCCGGACCAACAATGCAGAGGTTTCTGTATTGTACACCGTACGAAGTTTCATGTTTGCTGGGGCTTGTCTTGCCCACAGCCTCCCGTGTCATCAAGACAGGGATTGAAAAATGCTTATGCATCAGCATAGCCAGCAAGGTATCCTTCGGCTGGATGCGGTATGCATCAAGGACGACCCTGTCAAAAAAAACCCTTAGCATTCTGGGTTCAATGGACTCTGACGGCTTATGCCGCAGGCACAGTGCTGCTAGGGCGTGTTGGAGGCGCGATTGTGTATCACCCGGTTCGGGAACTTCGGTATTGGCTGTGTCCGCGTCAATGAGCTCGCCCTCAAGCTCCAAATCTGGTTCAAGGAGCTGCTGAACGGGCTAGGGGGGCTGAGCGGACGAAGACGAGGCACTAGCGGCACTGCCTTGACTACTAGACATGTCTATTGCAGGTGACAAAAAGTGTTCTGAGCACAAAAAGGGAATACATTAGTGAGTCTACTCAAAGGGGCCAAGGTGAAAAAGCGACACACATGCAAAAAGAAAACCACAAAAGCAGGCACAAAGCTTCACAAGGCACAAAGGGCAAACATTCATAAGCTTGAGTACAGTGTTCTCGATGCAAGTTTGTAGGCAAAGCAACCACCAAGGATCAAACTGGCGTTGCACATGTCAAAAGCAAAAGTCCAAATTCACAAAGGAGCACAAAGGGGAAGCAATCATAAGCTTGAGCACAGTGTTCTCCATGCAGTTTTGTGGGCAAAGCAGACAAAGGGTAGACAAACATTAGCTTCAACGTGCCGTTCTCCATGGCATCTTGCAGGCAAGGTAGGCACCAAGCATCCAGCCAAAATTCCACTGGGTTCGGGCTGAAAAATCTCTTCCGAGCTCCCCCGGCACGGTCGGCTGGAAAGCCCATGGAACATTCCTACCAATATCGGTTGCGTTTTGGGACCCGATTTTGGCTGCCAAAACTTCCGAGCATCTTTCCAAGGGTTTTCGAAAACTTCCAAGCGGCGGACCGAAGCATATCGCATGCACGTCGGTACAGGTTTCCTAAAATTACCACCGGTAACGGGACAATATTGGTCTCTCTTCCAATGTTCTATGCTGGGCACCGGTGGTACATGTGTGGAAAATCCAAAAGGGCTGCATATCTTCGGCCTTGCCAAGGTCCCCATAGCAAGAAAAGTCAAAATGGCTGCAAACCTTGCGCCTTCTTAGGGCACACACAACACGTGAAAGTCCAAAAGGGTGAACAACCTCTGCGTTCTCAGAGTTGCCAGAGGGTAGGAAAGCCAAAACAGTTACAAAGCCCCTCCCTTTTGATTGCCCCCAAAGCAAGAGAGAATCACATTGGCAACACCAAGCATCCAAAACATCAAAATATCAAAATCAAAGTGGCCGTATAAACTCTGCCTTCCGTGGGTCTACAAAGCAAGGGAAACTCACAATGGTTGCCATACCTCACCCTGTAACAGCACCCAAGGCAAGAGAGGATCCAAATGGGTGCATAACCTCTGCCTTGCCAAGGTCCCCAGAGCAAACGAAAGCCAAAATGGCTAAGTAACCTTTGCTTTCTTAGCGTCCCAAAAGCAACCTTAAGTCAAAATGGCTCCATCACCCTGGCGGGGGAGCGGGGTCCGGTCGCCAGGATCCGCAAAAAATGCGGGAAAATGCGGAAAAAATGCGAAAAATGCGGCAAAAAATGCGATAGAACATGCGACTTTGTTAGAGGGAGATATACGCACCGCGCGCACTGCGTGGTGCACCGCGCGCGCACCGCGCTTAGATTTCTACCAACCCTTTCCTGCATTTTTCACATTTTTTCAGGGTGGCAAGGACGCGGTGGCCTAAGGGGTAAGCACACAACAACGGAGGCCTCCACTGCATCCTCCTCACCAATGGTGGTTGTGGCCGCCCACACCCCCTGCCAGGGGAGGGCCGTAGGAAGAGGAAGAAGAGGATGTAGAACTCTCCGGTACGGCCGCTCGACCGAAGAGCCTAGTGCCCCACAGGGTGCCCAAGCATGTGGGGCCGTTTCGAACGTTTCGTGTTTCGCTGTGCTCAATGCACTCGTTTCGCGTTTCGGAGTGTTACTTCTTGGTGTGCCCAAGCCCAGGAAGTAACCGTATCGGTGCGTTTCGCGTTTCAATGATCACGGTGTCACCTACGAGGAAGCCTCCTCTTCCTCCTCATCAGCAGACGTAAGTGACGACCCTGAGGATGATGAATGGCCATATATGCCAGTGCTTCAGCCTCCTGGTCGGCCGTCATGGTGAGCTTGATGAGACGAAGGCGTTCCCGCCGGGCTTTTTGATTCACGCGGGCTGCCATGACAAAAACCAAATGAGAAAAACACTTTCAGGTCTGCACAACGGGAAGAACAAGAGGAGGAACCAGATGGAAAATAAACAAGAACAAGGTGACTAACAGTGGACGCACAGACTCGCTACGAAAAACGCGCGTACTTCAGCGGAAAACGTTTTGTGCCTCTGATTTTTCATTTGTTCTCTATAGAGGGAGGGGCGAGGCACCCGTGGCAATTGTCCGCCATCGCGACAGCCATCGCAACCTGGCTTGGCGCCCTATCCCGCAGCCACGGCACACGGGCTCACCACAAGGGAGGGGCAAATAGTGGTGAGGTGCAGAAAACAGCACAAGGGGAAAGAAAAGGTTGTACGCGCACGTGGAAAACAAATGCACCGCGCGCGCACCGCGTGGTGCACCGCGCGCACCGCGCTTATATCTCCCTCTTAGAATGGTGTATGCCCCCCGAAACCCCTATGTTTATCAAGACGCGTGTTGATCTGTTGACACCATCGCTCCATCATTGTGAAGATTATGGCCCCGGCTCAACATGCAAAGCGTGGTAGGCAAGTCTCACCTCATTGTGGTTTTGTGACATGTGGTCCCTCCAATCACGGGGGCTACTCCCACCCAGGGTTCGACCCGAGGGGTGTTCAACCGTTTCAGAGGTTGTAGAGGGGGGGGTCCCCTTCATTGACGCAAACCACCGGGCTCCGTGAGGGGGGGGGGAGGCGGTGGGTACCCCAACATACATACCTCAAAATGATCCCTATGGCGCGGTGATCATTTTGAATATACACAAGTGGGGGGGAAATGTTTTCAAAAAAATGTGCCCATCAACTCTGGCTCCCATCAGCCTAGGTCCAACCCACGTTGTGAGCACGTTATACTCGTAAAATTAATAATATGCAACCGGGTGTAAAAGTTGACAAAAATGTCGATAATCAATTCTTTTTTGCAGTTACATTTTTTACATGCTGTGCAACCGCGAGTAATTTCGGCGGACATTTGGTAATATTATTCTTTGTGATTTCATCATTGTAACCTTGAATAAAGGGAATGGTGAGAGATTGTTCTACGTTTGCGATGATTGCAGCCATTTTGATTTTCCCACAGTTTTGGGACCCTGAGTACACATAGGTCATACAGCCATTTTAAATTTCACCATTTTGATTTTCCCACAGTTTTGGGACCCTGAGTACACATAGGTCATACAGCCATTTTAAATTTCACCTGCTTTCGAGACTCTGATAAGGCAGATGGTTTTTTGGCCATGTTGATATCCCACAGCTTTGGGGAACATGACAAGGCACAGCTTATGCAGCCATTTTGATTTCCCCCTGTTTTAGAGGTCTGAGAAGGCAGAGCCTATGCAGCCGTTTCGACGTTCCCCTTCTTTTAGTGGCAGGGGTTATTCGACTATTTGCATCTTCACTTGCTTCTGGGAAGGTGATGCAGGGTGGGGGGGGAGGGGGGGGATGCTGTCTGCTTTTTTTCGCATTTTCTGGGCAGGTCCCTTGGTGTAATGTTCAAGAGGAAACATTCCAGTGGCATTGTCTTGTAGTCAGTGAATTGTGAGGAACAATTGGTTTTTGTGGGCGCCGGAGATTTTGTTTTAGGCAGACGGCAGGGGGAATTTTTTTTTTGTTTGAGCGTATGTGTCTGTACTCAAATTACTCAGAATTTGTGGAAAATTCAAAAATGGATGAAAACCACACAAAAGGATTTTGCGAAAGTAGAACATTAAAAAAAATGTAACCTCATTTGAAGAAATCCATATTGTTATCGTTTCTTTACTACTGCAGTCACTGCAGACCCGCCTGAAGCCCCAAGTCCCGTGCTGCCTCAGCTTGGTCACCCGATTCTTAAGGTATCTCCACAGGATCATGTCTCCTTCTCTCTCTCCCGCTTCTCCTCAGCCTACAGCTCCAGCCGTTTGCAGCAGGGGCGGGGGAAGTGGGGTGATCTGTGGGCAACATGTTTGCCAAAAATTACCTCTGAGACTCGACCCTCTGTGCATCTGTTCCTCTTGTTTTTTTAGACCCTGCGCCTCATCCGGCAGACGTGGCAGCAATCTCTATTGCAGAGTTCTTCCTTTCAGACATTGCTGCCATAGCCCCCCCCCCCTAAAAAATAACGTACCTGGCCCCCAGGAGCTCCCGCATTACGAGGACGTGGGGCGTTCCGATCATCCATCAAAGGGGCAATGTGCACACGCATTGTGTCTTACATGCAACCCCGACCTCCAACTAATTTCTCAGACCACACAGCAGACCACATTAGGGCCGCCCTCATGTACATGCAGTAACCTGAATCAGCATCTGCTCTGGAGCGCTTGCAAGCTGCTGCTGCACTGGGGAAAGAGCAACGACGGTGTGCAGCGGCGTGAGGCTAAGGATGCGATGCAGCTTACGACCGAGCTGGCAGATGGCATTTTCAGCCTCCACCCGCAGAACGCCAAGAATTCCTTCATAATGCAACAGCACATCCTTCGAAATTTGGCGAGGGGAGTATGGTGGTGCACCCTGTGGCAGCAGCAGTGTGTGCAATGTGCAAGGGAAGGCTTATGAGACATGGCAGTATTTGAAGGCATGCCTTCGTGTGGCATTCATGTGGAAGTTGAATGGGATTGGCCTGGGATTTGCGAGGGATTGGTGTGGCAATTGCGTGGAATTTTCGTGGCACTGTGTGCGATTTGCATGGGCTTTGACTGGGATTGGTGCAGTACTTGTGTGGGATTTGTGGGCAAATTGTGTGGGATTTGTGTCGGATTTGCGTGGGATTTTGGTGGGACTTGTGTGGGATTTGTGTTGGATTTTGCATGGGATTCGTGTAGGATTTGCTTGGCGTTTGCATGGTATTTGGGGTTGGTGTGGGAATTGCTTTGGATTGCATGGTTTGCTGACTGTAATCTGTGAGAGATTTGCATGGGATTCATGTGGAAATTTGATGGGCTTTGTGTGGAGATCTGGGACTTTGTGCGGGATTTGTGTGGAGTTTGTGTGGGATTTGCGTGAATTTGCTTTGCGTGGGATCCAAATGGATTTGTGTGGATTGTTTGTGTGGCAATTTTTTTCGCCAGCATTTGTATGGGACTTGCTTGTAAATGCATGGGATTTGTGCGGACTTGCGTTGGATTTGTGCAATATTCGCGTGGAATTAGCGTGAGATTTGTCTGGAAATTGTGCAAACTTTGTGCAGTATTTGTGCCTGATGTGCATGGGATTTGTGTGGGATTATTGGATTTGCATTGGCAGTCAATTTCCAAGAAGAAGTTTATATTCTCAAGACGTTTTTTTTCCAGATGGTTTCGCCTGAAATTGGCAGAAATTTGGAGACGATATCAGAAAGTAGAAGGCGAAAAGTGTAGAGCACGCACGGCCAGCAACAAGCCCCCAATCACACAAGTCCCACGCACATCCCATGCAAGTTCCACACAAATTCCACACAAATTCTACACAAATTCCACTCAAATTCCACACAAATTCCACAATTCTCAAACCAAATCCGCACAATCACACACCAATTCCGCGTAAATCTCTGCAACATGCAAATTCCACATCAATCCAATGCAACTCCACTGCAAATGTCCCACAACTCCAACACAAATCCCATGTGAGTCGCATGCGAATATTGCAAATACATGCCACACAAATTGCACACAAACCGAAATGATACAATGGGAAGACAAGGGCACAAATGTCAATGAAGCCTAGAACCAGCTGTTGAACCCTGAATTATTATTGCAGAACCATTGGCGGCTAATGGTTCCTTCTCCAGCCCCCCCCCCCCCCGGGGACCTGGACCACACAACACTGGTACATGTGTCCTATTTGGGTGGAATGTGTGGACTTCGTGCAGGGTTTATGTGGGATTTGTCTGGGAGTTGTGTGTGTGGGATTTGTATGGGATTTATGTGAGATTGGTGTAGCATTTGCCGATTTTCGTGGGATTGGTGTGGAGGTCGGTTGGTATTTGTATGGGTTTTGTGTGGGATTTATGTGGGATTGGTATGGAATTGGTGTGGGATCTGTCTGACATAATTGTGGGTGTTGCACGGCACTTGTGTGAGAGCTCTTGTGATATATATGTGGGATTTGTGCAGCATTTTCTGGTGATATTGGCATGGGATCTCATGATATCTGGTATGGCATTGCACAACATGGTATGGTGTGCTTCTAGGTGGCGGTTCTAGAGTTGGAAGCGGATTTGTATGCGGTTGAAATTTGCATAAGCTCTGCAAACGTTGAGCATCTGTATCGAAAAACAGTCTAGTGACACTGTTGAACTGAGCAACCTTTGCATACCTCTGTGACGTGCCATGACCTGTGTGAGGCAGCTCCAGTATTTTGCATGATCCGGCGCATGCAGCTGGCGACAAGTACGGACGAATCCACGGACTGCGTGACTTGTAGCAGCACTATCACCAGCTCCTCGCTGACCACATCCACCTTCCACACTACCTGCCAACCCTTCAGTTGGAGCATAGAAAGGATGGGCAAGATCTTGCAGAGTAAGATACGGTTCTGGGGAATTTTAGAGGGCTACAGAGTGTTGGCAAGGGCCAGTGAGAGTGAGAACCGCTTGATAGCTTCTCAGTTTGCAATTTTTTTCAGAGAATCTTGCACAGTTGTCACCATGCCAGACCAAAAGCGGTGCAGATTTGTGTTGATGTACCGTCATTCTCCTTGCAGAATGGTCTCGCATTATTTGTTTTTTTTTGGGGGGGGGTCTCAATGGCCAGTTCTCATAGGCTGAATGCATGCAATTCCCCAGCTTAAATAAATGCAGGTAGAGCGCGGCAGGCTTCCCTCATACTGCAGCCAGGCGCCATCCTGTATTACTCCAATACCCACGCTAAATTGTGTGGGCGCTGCAGACTGTGAAGCACAAACAGCCAGGTATGCAGTTGCACTAGTCTATCTGAAACCACCTGACACATGTTTGCCCACAGGCGGATCCCCCATGAACGACTGGACCCCACATTGGCCTTTGTCAGAAGGGAAGGCGGAGAAGAGCAATGCACCTTTTAACGGATGCCCAATGAGCAGCCTTGATGCTGCGAATGCTGAGCATCAATTGCCCACCATGCTGCCACAAAATCGGTCAAGCGTGTTACACTGGGTTTCTGCACTCAAGTGCCAGTTGGCCTTTTTGGCATGGCAGTGCGAGTGGCAACGTGGCACTGTTGGAAAGTTTTCCCAATACAGATATTTTGCTCACACCTTGAAATTCTTGCTGTTAAACATACACCAGTCCTCAACACTTGGCCATGAATTCTGTTCCAATCTCTGGACAAATGTGTTTTGCCTAAGGTCAAAGAATACCTATCATTACAGGACACATGGGACGAATTTGGCCTACAAGAAAAGTCCAATGACAACATGTCAGGGGACGGAGGTTTCAATATATTCTTTGCAGGATTTGCGGACGGTGACGGTGTGAGGAAGGGTCACAGTTCCAGCCGTTCCTCTGGTGACAGCGCCAGTGACATGCATACTGACCCTGTGGCAAGTCGTAAACGAAGGAAACAGATGACCACAGCTGACCAAGCGACAAAGAGAGTGCAGGTGTCCAAGCAACAAGGGGGGACCGACTCCGCGGGTCCTTGCACACCAACTCCCCCCCCCCTAAGGCTGAAAGTGTCTATGGCGGGGACATTCAGTTGAAGTATACCGACCACTGTTGCCCCCTAGGGGGCCTGCGGCCGACAGCCGCTCGCCTAAGGTGCAGCCCTTAGGAGTCCATGGGCGCCAAAGGCGCCCGAAGCTCCATACACAAATTTTATCTATTTTACACCCCGACACTATCCTTAAAACCAACCCTGACCCTAACTCCCATTCCAAACCTCGGCTTAGTCCTAACCGGGACTGAATATTGAGACCGAGCTGGTGGGGGAAGAAACATCGTCTAGGGGACTTCAATCCAATGAGAAATAAGATGCACATTGGAAAGTGGATGAGAGTAGCTCAAAATGGGCTCAAAATGAGCTGTATTCATCCATTTGGGCACCACAACGGGACTAGGATCATTTTTGAAAAATCATGGTTTTGACCCTTTTTGAGCCATTTGTGGTCCCAAATTGGCCCATTGGCAAGGCCCTTTCGGACTTGAGAGAGGCCAAAATTGCTCAACATGGGCTCAAAATGGGGTCATTCCACTTGTTTGTGCACCCCAAATAGTCCAAAAGTATCTTTGGAAAAACACATTTTTGACCCGTTTTTTGACCCATTTTTTTGTCCCAAAACAGCCCATTTTCAATGCATTTTGGGATTTTAGGAGGGCCAAAACAGGCCATCACGAGCTCAAAACGCACCAAAAACACTTGTTTTGGCATTCCATGTGGTCCGGGATCATATTTTAAAAAAGTCACTTTCTTCTTTTGCACCCGGTGGACCTTGTTGACTCATTTTGGCATCCACCTCTTTTGGCTATCTCTTGCAGCTTGCCGCAGCCCACTAGGCCTAGGTACATGCGTGTAGGCGTTGGTTAGGGCAATTTTGAGGGATGGAAACCACCAAAAGTGGGTGGTGGCGGGTGGATTAGGTGCGCTCCAAATCGCATTTCCAGCCATGTAGCCCAAGATATGGTTTCTTCTTGGTTTGGGGCTGTCGGCGGCCAATGTGCACAAGTTGTGGGGCCTTTGGAAGCATGTTGGGGGCAGGTCGTAGACATATTGTAGAGTTAGAGGGCCCTAGAGGGCCCTTCGGCACGGGGAAGTCTAGCTGCATGTGAAGAGTAGCCACGATTTCCATTCATTTGGCCGTTTTTAGTGGATTCTTGGGCGCTTGTGAGCAAACAAAAAGGCTGATTTTGGCCCTAAGGTGCAGATTTTTGAAATGGAGGTCCGTCACTTGGGACACTCGTTCCCCACCGCCATCATTGAGGTTCTGGCTCATACTTTGTGTGGATGTCCCTCGCACACATTGGTAGCACCCACCAAAATGTTGGCCAAATCTGAAGCACCACAGCCGAGGTGTCATTGTTCCCCATTTCGCACGTGCTTGTTCCTAGGTGGCTGCTTGCTGCTTCTTGTTTGCCAAACCTATTGGGTCCACCCTAGACACTAAACACGGTTATAGAACCAAGACCGGTTCCACTAGCTCGGTGACCCTAACCCTACCCTTAGCCCGAACCCTAACCCTAGCCACAACCAGGATTGAATATTGAGACCGAGCTGGTGGGGGAAGGAACATCGTCTAGGGGACTTCAACGACAAATGAGATACGCATTGGAACTTGGATGAGAGTAGCTCAAAATGGGCTCAAATGAGCTGTATTCATCCATTTGGGCACCACAACTGGAGTAGGATAATTTTTGAAAAATCATGGTTTTGACCCTTTTTGAGCCATTTGTGGTCCCCAATTGACCCATTGGCAAGGTTGGACTTGAGAGAGGCCAAAATTGCTCAACATGGGCTCAAAATGGGGTCATTCCACTTGTTTGTGCACCCCAAATAGTCCAAAAGTATCTTTGGAAAAACACATTTTTGACCCGTTTTTGACCCATTTTTTTGTCCCAAAACAGCCCATTTTCAATGCATTTTGGGATTTTAGGAGGGCCAAAACAGGCCATCACGAGCTCAAAACGAGCCAAAAACACTTGTTTTGGCATTCCATGTGGTCCACGATCATTGTTGATAAAAGTCACTTTCTTTTCTCAAAGCCGGTGGACCTTGTTGACTCATTTTGGCATCCACCTCTTTTGGCTATCTCTTGCAGCTTGCCGCAGCCCACTAGGCCTAGGTACATGCGTGTAGGCGTTGGTTAGGGCAATTTTGAGGGATGGAAACCACCAAAAGTGGGTGGTGGCGGGTGGATTAGGTGCGCTAGAAATCGCGTTTCGAGCCATGTAGCCCAATATATGGTTTCTTCTTGGTTTGGGGCTGTCGGCGGCCAATGTACACAACTTGTGGGGCTTTTGCAAGCCTTTAGGGGGCAGTTCGTAGACATATTGTGGAGTTAGAGGGCCCTAGAGGGCCCTTCGGCACGGGGAAGTCTTGCTGCATGTGTAGAGTAGCCACTATTTCCAATCATTTGGCCGTTTTTAGTGGATTCTTGGGCGCTTGTGAGCAAACAAAAAGGCTGATTTTGGCCCTAAGGTGCAGATTTTTGAAACGGAGGTCCGTCACTTGTGACACCCGTTCCCCACCGCCACCGTTCAAAGTCTGGCTCATACTTTGTGTGGATGTCCCTCACACAGATAGGTAGCACCCACCAAAATGTTGGCCAAATCTGAAGCACCACAGCCGAGGTGTCATTGTTCCCCATTTCGCACGTGCTTGTTCCTAGGTGGCTGCTTGCTGCTTTCCGCTTGCCAAACCTGTTGGGTCCACCCTAGACACTAAACACGGTTATAGAACCAAGACCGGTTCCACCGGCTCAGTTACCCTAACCCTACCCTTAGCCCGAACCCTAACCCTAGCCACAACCAGGATTGAATATTGGGACCGAGCTGATGGGGGAAGGAACATCGTCTAGGGGACTTCAACAACAAATGAGACACGCATTGGAGCTTGGATGAGAGTGGCTCAAAGTGGGCTCAAAATGAGTTGTATTCATCCATTTGGGCACCACAATTGGACTACAATGATTTTTGAAAAAGCATGGTTTTGACCCTTTGTGAGCCATTTGTGGTCCCAAATTGGCCCATTTTCAAGGCCCTTTCGCACCTGAGAGGGGCCAAAATTGCTCAACATGGGCTCAAAATGGGGTCATTCCACTTGTTTGTGCACCCCAAATAGTCCAAAAGTATCTTTGGAAAAACACATTTTTGACCCGTTTTTGACCCATTTTTTTGTCCCAAAACGGCCCATTTTCAATGCATTTTGGGATTTTAGGAGGGCCAAAACAGGCCATCACCAGCTCAAAACGCACCAAAAACACTTGTTTTGGCATTCCATGTGGTCCGGGATCATATTTTAAAAAAGTCACTTTCTTTTTTTGCACCCGGTGGACCTTGTTGACCCATTTTGGCATCCACCTCTTTTGGCTATCTCTTGCAGCTTGCCGCAGCCCACTAGGCCTAGGTACATGCGTGTAGGCGTTGGTTAGGGCAATTTTGAGGGATGGAAACCACCAAAAGTGGGTGGTGGCGGGTGGATTAGGTGCGCTAGAAATCGCGCTTCGAGCCATGTAGCCCAATATGTGGTTTCTCCTTGGTTTGGGGCTGTCGGCGGCCAATGTACACAACTTGTGGGGCTTTTGCAAGCCTTTAGGGGGCAGTTCGTAGACATATTGTGGAGTTAGAGGACCCTAGAGGGCCCTTCGGCACGGGGAAGTCTTGCTGCATGTGTAGAGTAGCCACTATTTCCAATCATTTGGCCGCTTTTAGTGGATTCTTGGGCGCTTGTGAGCAAACAAAAAGGCTGATTTTGGCCCTAAGGTGCAGATTTTTGAAACGGAGGTCCGTCACTTGTGACACCCATTCCCAACCGCCACCGTTCAAAGTCTGGCTCATACTTTGTGTGGATGTCCCTCACACAGATAGGTAGCACCCACCAAAATGTTGGCCAAATCTGAAGCACCACAGCCGAGGTGTCATTGTTCCCCATTTCGCACGTGCTTGTTCCTAGGTGGCTGCTTGCTGCTTTCCGCTTGCCAAACCTGTTGGGTCCACCCTAGACACTAAACACGGTTATAGAACCAAGACCGGTTCCACCGGCTCAGTTACCCTAACCCTACCCTTAGCCCGAACCCTAACCCTAGCCACAACCATGATTGAATATTGGGACCGAGCTGATGGGGGAAGGAACATCGTCTAGGGGACTTCAACAACAAATGAGACACGCATTGGAGCTTGGATGAGAGTGGCTCAAAGTGGGCTCAAAATGAGCTGTATTCATCCATTTGGGCACCACAATTGGACTACAATGATTTTTGAAAAAGCATGGTTTTGACCCTTTGTGAGCCATTTGTGGTCCCAAATTGGCCCATTTTCAAGGCCCTTTCGCACCTGAGAGAGGCCAAAATTGCTCAACATGGGCTCAAAATGGGGTCATTCCACTTGTTTGTGCACCCCAAATAGTCCAAAAGTATCTTTGGAAAAACACATTTTTGACCCGTTTTTGACCCATTTTTTTGTCCCAAAACGGCCCATTTTCAATGCATTTTGGGATTTTAGGAGGGCCAAAACAGGCCATCACGAGCTCAAAACGCACCAAAAACACTTGTTTTGGCATTCCATGTGGTCCGGGATCATATTTTAAAAAAGTCACTTTCTTTTTTTGCACCCGGTGGACCTTGTTGACCCATTTTGGCATCCACCTCTTTTGGCTATCTCTTGCAGCTTGCCGCAGCCCACTAGGCCTAGGTACATGCGTGTAGGCGTTGGTTAGGGCAATTTTGAGGGATGGAAACCACCAAAAGTGGGTGGTGGCGGGTGGATTAGGTGCGCTAGAAATCGCGCTTCGAGCCATGTAGCCCAATATGTGGTTTCTCCTTGGTTTGGGGCTGTCGGCGGCCAATGTACACAACTTGTGGGGCTTTTGCAAGCCTTTAGGGGGCAGTTCGTAGACATATTGTGGAGTTAGAGGGCCCTAGAGGGCCCTTCGGCACGGGGAAGTCTTGCTGCATGTGTAGAGTAGCCACTATTTCCAATCATTTGGCCGCTTTTAGTGGATTCTTGGGCGCTTGTGAGCAAACAAAAAGGCTGATTTTGGCCCTAAGGTGCAGATTTTTGAAACGGAGGTCCGTCACTTGTGACACCCATTCCCAACCGCCACCGTTCAAAGTCTGGCTCATACTTTGTGTGGATGTCCCTCACACAGATAGGTAGCACCCACCAAAATGTTGGCCAAATCTGAAGCACCACAGCCGAGGTGTCATTGTTCCCCATTTCGCACGTGCTTGTTCCTAGGTGGCTGCTTGCTGCTTTCCGCTTGCCAAACCTGTTGGGTCCACCCTAGACACTAAACACGGTTATAGAACCAAGACCGGTTCCACCGGCTCAGTTACCCTAACCCTACCCTTAGCCCGAACCCTAACCCTAGCCACAACCAGGATTGAATATTGGGACCGAGCTGATGGGGGAAGGAACATCGTCTAGGGGACTTCAACAACAAATGAGACACGCATTGGAGCTTGGATGAGAGTGGCTCAAAGTGGGCTCAAAATGAGCTGTATTCATCCATTTGGGCACCACAATTGGACTACAATGATTTTTGAAAAAGCATGGTTTTGACCCTTTGTGAGCCATTTGTGGTCCCAAATTGGCCCATTTTCAAGGCCCTTTCGCACCTGAGAGGGGACAAAATTGCTCAACATGGGCTCAAAATGGGGTCATTCCACTTGTTTGTGCACCCCAAATAGTCCAAAAGTATCTTTGGAAAAACACATTTTTGACCCGTTTTTGACCCATTTTTTTGTCCCAAAACGGCCCATTTTCAATGCATTTTGGGATTTTAGGAGGGCCAAAACAGGCCATCACCAGCTCAAAACGCACCAAAAACACTTGTTTTGGCATTCCATGTGGTCCGGGATCATATTTTAAAAAAGTCACTTTCTTTTTTTGCACCCGGTGGACCTTGTTGACCCATTTTGGCATCCACCTCTTTGGGCTATCTCTTGCAGCTTGCCGCAGCCCACTAGGCCTAGGTACATGCGTGTAGGCGTTGGTTAGGGCAATTTTGAGGGATGGAAACCACCAAAAGTGGGTGGTGGCGGGTGGATTAGGTGCGCTAGAAATCGCGCTTCGAGCCATGTAGCCCAATATGTGGTTTCTCCTTGGTTTGGGGCTGTCGGCGGCCAATGTACACAACTTGTGGGGCTTTTGCAAGCCTTTAGGGGGCAGTTCGTAGACATATTGTGGAGTTAGAGGGCCCTAGAGGGCCCTTCGGCACGGGGAAGTCTTGCTGCATGTGTAGAGTAGCCACTATTTCCAATCATTTGGCCGCTTTTAGTGGATTCTTGGGCGCTTGTGAGCAAACAAAAAGGCTGATTTTGGCCCTAAGGTGCAGATTTTTGAAACGGAGGTCCGTCACTTGTGACACCCATTCCCAACCGCCACCGTTCAAAGTCTGGCTCATACTTTGTGTGGATGTCCCTCACACAGATAGGTAGCACCCACCAAAATGTTGGCCAAATCTGAAGCACCACAGCCGAGGTGTCATTGTTCCCCATTTCGCACGTGCTTGTTCCTAGGTGGCTGCTTGCTGCTTTCCGCTTGCCAAACCTGTTGGGTCCACCCTAGACACTAAACACGGTTATAGAACCAAGACCGGTTCCACCGGCTCAGCTACCCTAACCCTACCCTTAGCCCAAACCCTAACCCTAGCCACAACCAGGATTGAATATTGGGACCGAGCTGATGGGGGAAGGAACATCGTCTAGGGGACTTCAACAACAAATGAGACACGCATTGGAGCTTGGATGAGAGTGGCTCAAAGTGGGCTCAAAATGAGCTGTATTCATCCATTTGGGCACCACAATTGGACTACAATGATTTTTGAAAAAGCATGGTTTTGACCCTTTGTGAGCCATTTGTGGTCCCAAATTGGCCCATTTTCAAGGCCCTTTCGCACCTGAGAGGGGCCAAAATTGCTCAACATGGGCTCAAAATGGGGTCATTCCACTTGTTTGTGGACCCCAAATAGTCCAAAAGTATCTTTGGAAAAACACATTTTTGACCCGTTTTTGACCCATTTTTTTGTCCCAAAACAGCCCAGTTTCAAAGCATTTTGTGACTTTGGAGGGGCCGAAAGGGCTTGCAATGCGCTCAAAATGGGCTCATTTCACTTGTTAGGCACCCCAATTTGGTCTAGGAGCATTTTTGCAAAAACACATTTTTGACACGTCTTTGACCCATTTTTTGTTCCAAAACAGCCCATTTTCAAGGCATTTTGGGATTTTAGGAGGGCCAAAACAGGCCATCACCAGCTCAAAACACGCAAAAAACATTTGTTTTGGCATTCCATTTGATCGAGGGTCATTTTTGAAAGAACTCTTTTGTTTTTTTGCACCCGGTGGACCTTGTTGACCCATTTTGGCATCCACCTCTTTGGGCTATCTCTTGCAGCTTGCCGCAGCCCACTAGGCCTAGGTACATGCGTGTAGGCGTTGGTTAGGGCAATTTTGAGGGATGGAAACCACCAAAAGTGGGTGGTGGCGGGTGGATTAGGTGCGCTAGAAATCGTGTTTCGAGCCATGTAGCCCAATATATGGTTTCTTCTTGGTTTGGGGCTGTCGGCGGCCAATGTGCACAAGCTGTGGGGCCTTTGGAAGCACGTTGGGGGCAGGTCGTAGACATATTGTGGAGTTAGAGGGCCCTAGAGGGCCATTTGGCACAGGGAAGTCTAGCTGCATGTGAAGAGTAGCCACTATTTCCATTCATTTGGCCGTTTTCATTGGATTCTTGGGCGCTTGTGAGCAAACAAAAAGGCTGATTTTGGCCCTAAGGTGCAGATTTTTGAAACGGAGGTCCGTCACTTGGGACACTCGTTCCCCAGCGCCATCATTGAGGTTCTGGCTCATACTTTGTGTGGATGTCCCTCGCACACAGATAGGTAGCACCCACCAAAATGTTGGCCAAATCTGAAGCACCACAGCCGAGGTGTCATTGTTCCCCATTTCGCACGTGCTTGTTCCTAGGTGGCTGCTTGCTGCTTTCCGCTTGCCAAACCTGTTGGGTCCACCCTAGACACTAAACACGGTTATAGAACCAAGACCGGTTCCACCGGCTCAGCTACCCTAACCCTACCCTCAGCCCAAACCCTAACCCTAGCCACAACCACGATTGAATATTGGGATCGAGCTGATGGGGGAAGGAACATCGTCTAGGGGACTTCAACAACAAATGAGACACGCATTGGAGCTTGGATGAGAGTGGCTCAAAGTGGGCTCAAAATGAGCTGTATTCATCCATTTGGGCACCACAATTGGAGTACAATGATTTTTGAAAAAGCATGGTTTTGACCCTTTGTGAGCCATTTGTGGTCCCAAATTGGCCCATTTTCAAGGCCCTTTCGCACCTGAGAGAGGCCAAAATTGCTCAACATGGGCTCAAAATGGGGTCATTCCACTTGTTTGTGGACCCCAAATAGTCCAAAAGTATCTTTGGAAAAACACATTTTTGACCCGTTTTTGACCCATTTTTTTGTCCCAAAACAGCCCAGTTTCAAAGCATTTTGTGACTTTGGAGGGGCCGAAAGGGCTTGCAATGCGCTCAAAATGGGCTCATTTCACTTGTTAGGCACCCCAATTTGGTCTAGGAGCATTTTTGCAAAAACACATTTTTGACACGTCTTTGACCCATTTTTTGTTCCAAAACAGCCCATTTTCAAGGCATTTTGGGATTTTAGGAGGGCCAAAACAGGCCATCACCCGCTCAAAACACGCAAAAAATATTTGTTTTGGCATTCCATTTGATCGAGGGTCATTTTTGAAAGAACTCTTTTGTTTTTTTGCACCCGGTGGACCTTGTTGACCCATTTTGGCATCCACCTCTTTGGGCTATCTCTTGCAGCTTGCCGCAGCCCACTAGGCCTAGGTACATGCGTGTAGGCGTTGGTTAGGGCAATTTTGAGGGATGGAAACCACCAAAAGTGGGTGGTGGCGGGTGGATTAGGTGCGCTAGAAATCGTGTTTCGAGCCATGTAGCCCAATATATGGTTTCTTCTTGGTTTGGGGCTGTCGGCGGCCAATGTGCACAAGTTGTGGGGCCTTTGGAAGCACGTTGGGGGCAGGTCGTAGACATATTGTGGAGTTAGAGGGCCCTAGAGGGCCATTTGGCACAGGGAAGTCTAGCTGCATGTGAAGAGTAGCCACTATTTCCATTCATTTGGCTGTTTTCATTGGATTCTTGGGCGCTTGTGAGCAAACAAAAAGGCTGATTTTGGCCCTAAGGTGCAGATTTTTGAAACGGAGGTCCGTCACTTGGGACACTCGGTCCCCACCGCCATCATTGAGGTTCTGGCTCATACTTTGTGTGGATGTCCCTCGCACACAGTGGTAGCACCCACCAAAATGTTGGCCAAATCTGAAGCACCACAGCCGAGGTGTCATTGTTCCGCATTTCGCACGTGCTTGTTCCTAGGTGGCTGCTTGCTGCTTCTTGTTTGCCAAACCTATTGGGTCCACCCTAGACACTAAAGAGGGTTATAGAACCAAGACCGGTTCCACCGGCTCAGTTACCCTAACCCTACCCTTAGCCCGAACCCTAACCCTAGCCACAACCAGGATTGAATATTGAGACCGAGCTGGTGGGGGAAAGAACATCGTCTAGGGGACTTCAACAACAAATGAGATACGCATTGGAACTTGGATGAGAGTAGCTCAAAATGGGCTCAAATGAGCCGTATCCATCCATTTGGGCACCACAACTGGAGTAGGATAATTTTTGAAAAATCATGGTTTTGACCCTTTTTGAGCCATTTGTGGTCCCCAATTGACCCATTGGCAAGGTTGGACTTGAGAGAGGCCAAAATTGCTCAACATGGGCTCAAAATGGGGTCATTCCACTTGTTTGTGCACCCCAAATAGTCCAAAAGTATCTTTGGAAAAACACATTTTTGACCCGTTTTTTGACCCATTTTTTTGTCCCAAAACGGCCCATTTTCAATGCATTTTGGGATTTTAGGAGGGCCAAAACGGGCCATCACGAGCTCAAAACGCGCCGAAAACACTTGTTTTGGCATTCCATGTGGTCCACGATCATTGTTGATAAAAGTCACTTTCTTTTTTCAAAGCCGGTGGACCTTGTTGACCCATTTTGGCATCCACCTCTTTTGGCTATCTCTTGCAGCTTGCCGCAGCCCACTAGGCCTAGGTACGTGCGTCTAGGCGTTGGTTAGGGCAATTTTGTGGGATGGAAACCACCAAAAGTGGGTGGTGGCGGGTGGATTGGGTGCGCTAGAAATCGCGTTTCGAGCCATGTAGCCCAATATATGGTTTCTTCTTGGTTTGGGGCTGTCGGCGGCCAATGTACACAACTTGTGGGGCTTTTGCAAGCCTTTAGGGGGCAGTTCGTAGACATATTGTGGAGTTAGAGGGCCCTAGAGGGCCCTTCGGCACGGGGAAGTCTTGCTGCATGTGTAGAGTAGCCACTATTTCCAATCATTTGGCCGTTTTTAGTGGATTCTTGGGCGCTTGTGAGCAAACAAAATAGCTGATTTTGGCCCTAAGGTGCAAATTTTTGAAACGGAGGTCCGTCACTTGTGACACCCGTTCCCAACCGCCACCGTTCAAAGTCTGGCTCATACTTTGTGTGGATGTCCCTCACACAGATAGGTGGCACCCACCAAAATGTTGGCCAAATCTGAAGCACCACAGACGAAGTGTCATTGTTCCCCATTTCGCACGTGCTTGTTCCTAGGTGGCTGCTTGCTGCTTTCCGCTTGCCAAACCTGTTGGGTCCACCCTAGACACTAAACACGGTTATAGAACCAAGACCGGTTCCACCGGCTCAGCTACCCTAACCCTACCCTTAGCCCAAACCCTAACCCTAGCCACAACCAGGATTGAATATTTGGACCGAGCTGATGGGGGAAGGAACATCGTCTAGGGGACTTCAACAACAAATGAGACACGCATTGGAGCTTGGATGAGAGTGGCTCAAAGTGGGCTCAAAATGAGCTGTATTCATCCATTTGGGCACCACAATTGGACTACAATGATTTTTGAAAAAGCATGGTTTTGACCCTTTGTGAGCCATTTGTGGTCCCAAATTGGCCCATTTTCAAGGCCCTTTCGCACCTGAGAGAGGCCAAAATTGCTCAACATGGGCTCAAAATGGGGTCATTCCACTTGTTTGTGCACCCCAAATAGTCCAAAAGTATCTTTGGAAAAACACATTTTTGACCCGTTTTTGACCCATTTTTTTGTCCCAAAACAGCCCAGTTTCAAGGCATTTTGTGACTTTGGAGGGGCCGAAAGGGCTTGCAATGGGCTCAAAATGGGCTCATTTCACTTGTTAGGCACCCCAATTTGGTCTAGGATCATTTTTGGAAAAACACATTTTTGACACGTCTTTGACCCATTTTTTGTTCCAAAACAGCCCATTTTCAAGGCATTTTGGGATTTTAGGAGGGCCAAAACAGGCCATCACGAGCTCAAAACACGCAAAAAACACTTGTTTTGGCATTCCATTTGATCGAGTGTCATTTTTGAAAGAACTCTTTTGTTTTTTTGCACCCGGTGGACCTTGTTGACCCATTTTGGCATCCACCTCTTTGGGCTATCTCTTGCAGCTTGCCGCAGCCCACTAGGCCTAGGTACATGCGTGTAGGCGTTGGTTAGGGCACTTTTGAGGGATGGAAACCACCAAAAGTGGGTGGTGGCGGGTGGATTGGGTGCGCTAGAAATCGTGTTTCGAGCCATGTAGCCCAATATATGGTTTCTTCTTGGTTTGGGGCTGTCGGCGGCCAATGTGCACAAGTTGTGGGGCCTTTGGAAGCACGTTGGGGGCAGGTCGTAGACATATTGTGGAGTTAGAGGGCCCTAGAGGGCCATTTGGCACAGGGAAGTCTAGCTGCATGTGAAGAGTAGCCACGATTTCCATTCATTTGGCCGTTTTCATTGGATTCTTGGGCAGTTTTGAGCAAACAAAAAGGCTGATTTTGGCCCTAAGGTGCAGATTTTTGAAACGGAGGTCCGTCACTTGGGACACTCGTTCCCCACCGCCATCATTGAGGTTCTGGCTCATACTTTGTGTGGATGTCCCTCGCACACATTGGTAGCACCCACCAAAATGTTGGCCAAATCTGAAGCACCACAGCCGAGGTGTCATTGTTCCGCATTTCGCACGTGCTTGTTCCTAGGTGGCTGCTTGCTGCTTCTTGTTTGCCAAACCTATTGGGTCCACCCTAGACACTAAAGAGGGTTATAGAACCAAGACCGGTTCCACTAGCTCGGTGACCCTAACCCTACCCTTAGCCCGAACCCTAACCCTAGCCACAACCAGGATTGAATATTGAGACCGAGCTGGTGGGGGAAGGAACATCGTCTAGGGGACTTCAACAACAAATGAGATACGCATTGGAACTTGGATGAGAGTAGCTCAAAGTGGGCTCAAAATGAGCCGTATTCATCCATTTGGGCACCACAACTGGAGTAGGATAATTTTTGAAAAATCATGGTTTTGACCCTTTTTGAGCCATTTGTGGTCCCCAATTGACCCATTGGCAAGGTTGGACTTGAGAGAGGCCAAAATTGCTCAACATGGGCTCAAAATGGGGTCATTCCACTTGTTTGTGCACCCCAAATAGTCCAAAAGTATCTTTGGAAAAACACATTTTTGACCCGTTTTTTTGACCCATTTTTTTGTCCCAAAACGGCCCATTTTCAATGCATTTTGGGATTTTAGGAGGGCCAAAACGGGCCATCACGAGCTCAAAACGCGCCAAAAACACTTGTTTTGGCATTCCATGTGGTCCACAATCATTGTTGATAAAAGTCACTTTCTTTTTTTAAAGCCGGTGGACCTTGTTGACCCATTTTGGCATCCACCTCTTTTGGCTATCTCTTGCAGCTTGCCGCAGCCCACTAGGCCTAGGTACGTGCGTCTAGGCGTTGGTTAGGGCAATTTTGTGGGATGGAAACCACCAAAAGTGGGTGGTGGCGGGTGGATTAGGTGCGCTAGAAATCGCGTTTCGAGCCATGTAGCCCAATATATGGTTTCTTCTTTATGGTTGGTTTGGTTTGGGGCTGTCGGCGGCCAATGTACACAACTTGTGGGGCTTTTGCAGGCCTTTAGGGGGCAGTTCGTAGACGTATTGTGGAGTTAGAGGGCCCTAGAGGGCCCTTCGGCACGGGGAAGTCTTGCTGCATGTGTAGAGTAGCCACTATTTCCAATCATTTGGCCGTTTTTAGTGGATTCTTGGGCGCTTGTGAGCAAACAAAATAGCTGATTTTGGCCCTAAGGTGCAGATTTTTGAAACGGAGGTCCGTCACTTGTGACATCCGTTCCCCACCGCCACCGTTCAAAGTCTGGCTCATACTTTGTGTGGATGTCCCTCACACAGATAGGTAGCACCCACCAAAATGTTGGCCAAATTTGAAGCACCACAGCCGAGGTGTCATTGTTCCCCATTTCGCACGTGCTTGTTCCTAGGTGGCTGCTTGCTGCTTTCCGCTTGCCAAACCTGTTGGGTCCACCCTAGACACTAAACAGGGTTATAGAACCAAGACCGGTTCCACCGGCTCAGCTACCCTAACCCTACCCTTAGCCCAAACCCTAACCCTAGCCACACATGGTGCTGGGACGCACAGCATAGAAGGTAAAAAATGGTAGGAAAATGCTGAGCATATTGCTCAGGATATTTGGGGATGCTCAGCATTAATGCTCAGCAAATGGGACTCATATTGCAGGGTTGATCTCGGAAGTCCCAGCCAAAATTTCTTCCGAGCTCCCCCGGCATGGTCGGCTGCGGAGCCCATGGAACATTCCTACCGATATCGGTTGCGTTTTGGGGCCCGATTTGGCTGCCAAAACTTCCGAGCATCTTTCCGAGGGATTTCGAAAACTTCCAAGCGTTTTTCCATCGGTTTTTTGTACAATGACCTACACCGTTCTTGGTTCCCGAATCCCACACCTCAGCAAAGAAACACACAAAAAGACAAGCATGACCGTTCACTTACGCTTGAAATGTGAATGCTCAGTGCCTTGCCTGTTCATTTCAGCTTGAACTGTGAATGCTGTAATCTCCTTCGCTGAGCATCTGCACAGGACAGCCATCGCTTGACATGGCATCCACATCCACCACCACACGGCGATACTTCTTGGGTTGAGGTTGGGGTTCCGGGTTGTCACTGGATGATGAGGAAGAATCTGAGGCACTTACTGTGGAGGCACCAGATAGGTGCACAGCATCATCATCCGAATCATTATCCTCGGGACTGCTACTGCTCCCACTATCACTGCTGCTGCTGCTGCTGCTGCTGCTGCTGCTGCTGCTACTGCTGTTGCTACTGTTACTGCTGCTACTGCCACTGCCACGAGGGCACACAAGTTGCTGCTCAATGTTGCTATCAACAATGGGTACACGCGCCAACTTCGTACGCCTCATGGGTTGAACACGCTGCTGCTCGTTCAAACCCGTAGGACCTTGAAATGAAGCAGCACTGTCCTCGCCCTCCGAAGGGGGTACAATATCAACTGTCGCAGGGTTAGAAACTCGGCTTTGAGGGATGGGCCCCACACGTCCCTTACCCTTTCCCTTGTCCTTCAGCGCCTTACGGCGTGCAACACAGGACTTAAATGTGGCACGGCTCTTCAAACCCAGTTTGGGCCACTTGCAGACAGCTTCCCTGTCCAGTGGTACCCATTGACGGACACCACGCTTTGAGCCACAGGTCCCACACACACATACCACATCACTCTCGGGATTTGCACCTGGAAAGGCGCATTTCACCGAACGGGTGTCTGGGTGCATATATAGGGAGCAACCACCTCCCTCCTGGAAATCCAGCAAATGCTCTAAGAGGCGTTGGAAGACCACATGCCACACGGCATTGGCAGCAACCATGCACGCCTCAAGAACAACGTTTCGTTGCACGGGCGCCCAAATTTTGGCACAGGGGATCTTCTTTTTTTTCTGCACGAACTTCTGATACAGCTCATGCTTCAAACTTTCACTAATACTGGCATCTTGCCTAGTACTAGTGACGGGGGCATATCTCTTGGCCACCCTCAGATCCCGCTCGCCGGCCTCATCGGAATACAGCATGGGTGTCCGTGGATTAAACCATGTGTGGGACCACCCATGCATATATAAGGTTGCAGTGCAACCTTCTTCAGCAAACTCGGGGATGATGTGCACAATATATGTGTACAACATCCCCATAGCTTGCCATGTGACAGTTGCCAGGTTATTACAACCATAGCATAGATGCACCATGTGGCAAAATGCCACCACCAAGGAATGGAAAGGCAGGGGGAGCACCATACCCCCTGCTAGTCTGCCCATGACTGTGCGGGCCTCGCGACCTGTGAGGCTAATGCCTGCCTGAAATCTACCTCGTACGTGACGCATGTGCTGCCTGCTATCAGGTGGCAAAGATCCAGGATCATACCTCCTTGCCACATGTGCTATGACCTGGAGTAGCTCATGGTTGTAGGGCGCTGGTAGTGTTCGACCTATGACACCCAGGATCCTGGAGGCTGCTCCTTTGGTGTTGTGCAATACAGGTTGCACAATATATACCTCTTCCAGGTTAGAAACCCCCTGAAACTTATGGGACCCACGCACACCATTGAGACATCCCCCTTTGTGCAAAAAGAGTTCTCCCGCCCCATCCTTATTCACCCAGGGACACGCCACACAGCCCTTTTGCCGGCACTCAGACCACAAATGGTGGTGATCGGCAGTGATTGCCCCGAGCCTTATCTGCAGGGTGGTGTTGTACACTGCACCAGCATACTTCATACGTTGCTTAAATTTACAAGAAGGCAGGGCTTGTAAGGCCTCTGCACGTTTGGGTAGCCACTGGCAATCACTGACCTTGGGAAGCTCTTGCCAGGTCAACATGTCTGTGCACCTAGGCACATTGCCAGACATTGGGAACCAGTGTCCCTGGAAATCAATTATACTGATTTTTGTGTTAATATTTGGACGGCCCCGGGGCTGGTAACCGTCGGCGTAGAGGCCTAAGGTCAGGGTGGCATGGGGTGGTGGGGGTTTCTGCCGGCCTTGGGCAGCCAATGAGCCACACTTCTGTAGAAGTAGGTGGCATAGCTGTGGTAACAACTTCCTGTTGTCCAGGGAGTAGTCCACTGCAGGAAGATGCAGGTCCTCCTGTTGCCTTAAAGCAACCATTGACCAACCAACCCCTGGTTGGAGATGGTCTAAGGTGCGCAAGACAGCGGCTGGCACCACATGCTCATGGCGAAGGCGAAGTGCAGCGGCCTGGCACTCTGGTGCTTGGGTGACTGATGTGGCCTGTGTGGTAGGCAAAGGGCCAAGGGACCTACGCACAACTGTGAAGGTGCCACTTGGGGGGCGCTGTAGCTGGTCTAGGTCCTTGGCCTGCAAGGGGGTGGCCGTGGGGAAGTTCATGGCAAAGGCTGACACCATGAATTGATCAGTTGGAATAGGGCATATGCTGGCAAATGCCTCCAGCTTGGAGATCTCCCCCTTCACCCATATAGCATGGCTGTTCACAACAAATTCATGGTGAAACATGGTGCCTGGAAAACAGAAGATTGCAGTAGGCCACTGTTTTGGTTGGTTTCAAAGGAACCATGTATGGAAAGCCCCAACCAATACCTGTCACCAGAACCTTTTTTTGCCAGGATTGCTCCAACCAGTTTCGAGATCCAAGGGTCCAAAGTGTGCTCGACTATCCGCCCCCTCCCTCTGCGCCACTGTTTTGGTTGGTTTCAAGGAAACCATGTATGGAAAGCCCCAACCAGTACCTTTCACCAGAACCTTTTTTTGCCAGGATTGCTCCAACCAGTTTCGAGATCCAAGGGTCCAAAGTGTGAGCGACTATCCGCCCCCTCCCTCTGCGCCACTGTTTTGGTTGGTTGCAAGGAAACCATGTATGGAAAGCCCCAACCAGTACCTTTCACCAGAACCTTTTTTTGCCAGGATTGCTACAACCAGTTTCGAGATCCAAGGGTCCAAAGGGTGCTCGACTATCCGCCCCCTCCCTCTGCGCCACTGTTTTGGTTGGTTGCAAGGAAACCATGTATGGAAAGCCCCAACCAGTACCATTCACCAGAACCTTTTTTTGCCAGGATTGCTCCAACCAGTTTCGAGATCCAGGGGTCCAAAGTGTGCTCGACTATCCGCCCCCTCCCTCTGCGCCACTGTTTTGGTTGGTTGCAAGGAAACCATGTATGGAAAGCCCCAACCACCACCTTTCACCAGAGCCTTTTTTTACCAGGAATGCTCCAACCAGTTTCGAGATCCAAAGGTCCAAAGTGTGCTCGACTATCTGCCCCCTCCCTCTGCGCCACTGTTTTGGTTGGTTGCAAGGAAACCATGTATGGAAAGCCCCAACCAGTACCTTTCACCAGAACCTTTTTTTGCCAGGATTGCTCCAACCACTTTCGAGATCTAAGGGTCCAAAGTGTGCTCGACTATCCGCCCCCTCACTCTGCGCCATTGTTTTGGTTGGTTTCAAGGAAACCATGTATGGAAAGCCCCAACCAGTACCTTTCACCAGAACCTTCATTTGCCAGGATTGCTTCAACCAGCTTCGAGATCCAAGGGTCCAAAGTGTGCTCGACTATCCGCCCCCTGCCACAGGCACAACAAGCACAAGCTGGGCAGTTCATGGCCGACTGGCTGGTGGTGTTGAAAAACACCGTAAAGGTCCACTTCCTCAGGCGTTGCCGAAGAGCTGGAAATTGGAACGTCTCGCCGAAGTCTGGGGTCGCTGCGGGGGGGCTTGCGCAGGGAGCAATGACCCAAACTGGGGCCTCTGCGGTGGGGGGGCGGACTCAGAGGCTCGCCGCCCGAGCAACGAGCCAAACTGCGGGGTGGGGCACGGCCGCTTTGGGGCGGGAGCCATTGGGAGTAGTGAGGAACGGCGGTGCCTGCTATATTGTGTCAATGTCACCTGATCACTGGCTCGAGGGGGCGGTGGCCGGCGAGGAACGGGTTGAGGGGGCGGCTTGGGGATAGGAGGGTGTTTTGGGGTAGCACACAGCACTTCAAGCACCACTGCTGCATGCTCCTCGTCCCCGTTGAGGAAATGCGAACGACTAATTCGCAGTCCCTCCTGCCACACCCGCAGGGGGTTTTTCTTGGGCTTTTGAACCGCAAACCGATACATCGCTCGGCAGTTCAGCACCCCATCAACAAAATACTGTACCCCACCCCCGTGGTTGTCCCGGATGAGCTGCAGTGTTTTGGCACTGTAGGGCCCGTGAACAGTGGGTCTGGAGGGGGTGGGGGGGTCTTTGGGTACGTACTTGGGGGGTCGTGGGGGGGATGGCGGTGGCACGGCAGTGCACATCAGGGCCTCCTCCAGGGCTTCGAGGGCGACCTGGTATGGGGTTGAGTAGGGTCTGGGCAGAGGACTTGGAGAGGTTGGTGCGCGGCTAGGTGGAGGGGGAGAGGGGGGCGGTGTGGGCAATGGAGGTTGGGGCGAGGCCAGTTCGCTGAGACACTTCTGAGCGTCAGAGTCCCACGGTGGCCACACGGGGTGGTCTCCGAACCGCAGGAGCTCCGGCAAATCTCCCCAGCCGTCCCGGAAGGAAGGGCTGGAGGGGACAGAAGAGGCCACGCTAAGGGGGCTAGACGACATGGCGAGCTGAAAAGAGAGGGTCACGGGTGCCAGACGCCTACTTGGCGGGAGGGCGGGGGGGCGGGGGGGGCGGGGGAGCACTCAAGGGTTTGGGCCAGTACCTTCCACCAGAACCTTTCTTTGCCAGGATTGCTCCAACCAGTTTCGAGATCTAAGGGTCCAAAGTGTGCTGGACTATCCGCCCCCTGCCGCAGGCACAACAAGCACAAGCTGGGCAGTTCATGGTACCATTCATGGCAATTCATGGTGGTGTTGAAAAACACCGTTGGGCCCGTGGAGTGGTGGGGGCACACTACAGCACAGGCGGAGGGGGTGGAGGGGGTGACGGGGCCCGGGGATATTGCGCCCACTGCCGTAGGAGGGTGGCCAGGGCCGCACGGGAAGCGGCCCTGACAACTGCCTGCCGCTGAGGGGCTGGGATGTCCCTCCAAAGGGCTCGACTGACACCCAAGTGGAGGCTGATGACACCGTGTGGGCTACCACCGAGGTCTAGCACCGACATGTTTCCCTCCGCACATCTCGCCCGAACGTCGTACATGTCCTGGGCGAAGACGTCCGTAGGGAAGGCTGGGATAGGGGCCGGTGGTGCAGGTGGAACCGGGGGGGATGCAGCAGGGGCCGGAGCAGGGGCAGGAACAGGGGCGGATATGGCAGAGGAGGAGGCTATCTCTTCGTCCTCGACCTTGACCTTGGGGTCCTTGGCCTCCTTCGGCTCCTCCTTGGGCTCTCTCTTGAGCCTGACCCTCTTGCCGGGTCCTTCCGTTACTGCTTCTCTTTCCCGCTTCTTGCCCCCTTCTTCTCCAGATTCGCACTTGTCTGACATTAACATAAACCTGACAATCAGACAATTTGGAGTTGAAATACCAACTACCTTGTGTGGTCCGACCCTTCGAAAATTCAATAGTCTTTGAGCAATGCCCACATCCCAACTGTCTTCTGTGGTCCGACCCTTCGAAAATGCAATACTCTTCGATCAATGCCAAGCCCCAACCAGTACCTTTCACCAGAACCTTCATTTGCCAGGATTGCTTCAACCAGCTTCGAGATCCAAGGGTCCAAAGTGTGCTCGACTATCCGCCCCCTCACTCTGCGCCACTGTTTTGGTTGGTTGCAAGGAAACCATGTATGGAAAGCCCCAACCAGTACCTGTCACCAGAACCTTTTTTTGCCAGGATTGCTTCAACCAGCTTCGAGATCCAAGGGTCCAAAGTGTGCTCGACTATCCGCCCCCTCACTCTGCGCCACTGTTTTGGTTGGTTTCAAGGAAACCATGTATGGAAAGCCCCAACCAGTACCTTTCACCAGAACCTTTTTTTGCCAGGATTGCTCCAACCAGAATCGAGATCCAAGGGTCCAAAGTGTGCTCGACTATCCGCCCCCTCAATCTGCGCCACTGTTTTGGTTGGTTTCAAGGAAACCGTGTATGGAAAGCCCCAACCAGTTCCTGTCACCAGAACCTTTTTTTGCCAGGATTGCTCCAACCAGCTTCGAGATCTAAGGGTCCAAAGTGTGCTCGACTATCCGCCCCCTCACTCTGCGCCACTGTTTTGGTTGGTTTCAAGGAAACCATGTATGGAAAGCCCCAACCAGTACCTTTCACCAAAACCTTTTTTTGCCAGGATTGCTCCAACCAGCTTCGAGATCCAAGGGTCCAAAGTGTGCTCGACTATCCGCCCCCTGCCACAGGCACAACAAGCACAAGCTGGGCTGGAAGCATGAATGGATGCCAACAGGCAGTTCAGGTGCAGCTGCAGTTCATTTCAGTGCCTTGAATGGGAATATATACCTCCCTCTTAGTCCTCCCCCTCAGACTCAGGCTCAGGCTGAGGCTGTGCCTTGTGAGAGGCCTCGGCCTTGGCCTCAGGGGGCACAATGAGGAGAATCAACTCCCCTGGCCCGGAATCACCCCCATGGATGAGGGGGAAGGACCTCATCCAATTGCGAGGTCGGTGGGCAGACCCCTTCACATAGTCAATGACAGTCCTGACCTGTGTGACTATGCGAAGGGGCAGTGACCCCTGGTCCCCTGGTCCCCCTCCACTCCAGCCTACATATGGGCTGCGGCTGATCTTCTTCCTCCTCTTACCTGAAGGGGCCCCAAAGTCAGGGGCCGCCCGCCCTCTCTTCACGCCTGTGGAGGAAACAGGCACCTTGGAATCTGAGTCAGATGACTCAGGGGCCACCTGCCCTCTCCTCACCCCTGTCGAGGAAATAGGCACGTCTCAGTCAGATGACTCAGAGTCTGAAACCACCACCTCCTCCTTCCCCTTCCCCTTCCCCCTCCCCTTACCCTTACCCTTCTCCTTCCCCTTCCCCTTACCCACTGCAATCTCTGGGGCAGAGTCTGAAGAGTCTGAATCACCCCCCCCCCTTCCCCTTACCCTTACCCTCCTCCTTCCCCTTCCCCTTACCCACTGCAATCTCTGGGGCAGAGTCTGAAGAGTGTGAATCACCCCCCCCCTTCCGCTTCCGCTTCCCCTTCCCTTTCCCCTTACCCACACCAGGGATAGCAGGGCCAGAGTCAGGGTTCGCGATGCAAAAAAGTACCACAATGGGTACCATGTTGCCGGAGAGGGGGGCAAAGGGGACAGGCCCTTTGCCCCCCCCAACTGGGGCCAGCTGCCCGGAGACTTCTTTCATCTCCTTCAGGGCCGCAGGGCCCCAGCCAGTGCGGCGGCACTTCCAGCTCCCTTTCACCTGAGCCCATGCCAGGGTGTTGTCCAGAAACTCCCGGCACTGGCGCCCCCACAAGGCAAAATGGCTCAGGGCGGGGGGGGTGTCCCAAACACCCACAGGGTGGCTCGTGTGCCACAAAATTATTTTAACCGCCACATACATGCAGTTGTGGCGGTTGCAGGAGTCGGGGGCGGTGTGCATCCTCACCGAAACCCCCCTGTCCCTCAGCTTCTGGGTGCACGACCTTGAAACAGCCGTAGCTGCAAGGTCGTACACCTCCCAACCCCGAGGAGTCCCTGCAAAAACCACCCCATGCAGGAGCTCCTCCTGGTGTCCCCCTGTCACCTCCCATTTCCCAAAGGGGGGGAGGGTGCCGGGGGGCATCTTGGGGAGGGGGGCCTTAAGGAGGCGGCGTTTCTTTGCCTCCTCCCAAGCGCCCCGCATCTGCCCCAGCAGATCCTCTGCCCTTCCCTGCTGGGCAGTAGCTGCTGCCCGCAGCTTTCCCTCCCTGCTCTTCACCCCCTGCCCCCCCTGCCTCTTCCCCCCCACCCCCTCCCGGACAGCCTGCTCAGCCTTCTTGAAGGACTGGCAGGCCTGCTCAAACTGCCCTCTCAACTTGGAGTACCGATCGGCTGGTGATCGGTACTCCTTGAGGACCAGTTTCCTCAACTGGTCCGGAACCCCCAACTCCCCACACACTGCCACACTCCGGTCAAAAATGGCCAGGTCCAGAACCACCTTGGCCACGTTTGGGGGCGTCTGCCCAATTGGAGCACGATGCTCCACTTGCCTGCGGGAGGTCACGGCCCCCCGAGTCACCCACACCACCACCCCCTCCCCCTTTGGCCCGTAGCGTGCCCCGGCCGCGAACCAGGACACTGTCTTCTTACTCAGCTGTGCAAGCACCATCTCGACTTGCACAGCTGCAACAGCCGCCAACAAAGCTGCGCAGTGGGCAGCCTGCATGCCCTTGGGGTCCTCCGCATCTTCTGCTGCGGCGGCGGGCCCTGCTGCTGCTGCTCCTGCTGCTCCTCCGACTGCTGGCGCCTCCCACAAAGCGGGGGTGGCTGGCGAAGGGTTGCTGGCACCGGCACTGCTATCGGCGCTGGAGTTCCCACTCCCAAGTTCAGCCAGTCGACCCGAGGCGATGGGGACGGCGGCATGAGCTGGTGGCTGGGCGCGGGCAGCCAGGGCAGCAGAGATGGAAGACATCAGAGCGAAAAAGAGGGCTGATGAAGACCCAACACAGTGCATCCCCAGCTTAGGCAGGGGGGGGGGCTCCTGCGTTCCCAACCTGGCCCTGGCCCTCACCCTTGGCCTGCAACCATGCACCTAAGATGGTAAGTCGCTGCCGCTTTGGTGCGCCCTCGGAAGAAGGTTTGGGGGCTGGGGCCAAAAGAAACTCAATGCCCCACAAGACACCGTGCGCATGGTACGTGGGTTGCTGGTCTGTTCTGAAAACCTCACCGTCGGGGGGGGTAACCACCTTTTCCCACGTGCCTCAGGGGGCTTGGTCCCACACCCGCCAGCCGTCCTTTTCCGCGAAAACCTCTACCACATGTGCACCTGTGATGGTGGCTCTGAGGGCGCTGTGAATCGTTGCATGTGGGGACTCACAGAAGGCATCGTTTATGACAACCCGCAAAACCTCGAACGGAACATGAATAAATCAGAGGGGGGGGGACTGCACGTTGCAGGTAACTACTTTTTTGGACCGCTTCTTGACCTTGGCCTCTTTGAACCAAGTAACTACATCGCTCTGGGTCCACTTTAACTCGCGAATGGTACCGTCCGGGTGTGTGGACAGTATTGATTTCAAGTACATGTAATGTACACGCGGCCTCTCTTCAGATTCCTCTGCAAAGGTCCGGTCCGTGTTGTATTTCGGATCCGGACCAACAATGCAGAGGTTTCTGTATTGTACACCGTACGAGGTCTCATGTTTGCTGGGGCTTGTCTTGCCCACAGCCTCCCGTGTCGTCAAGACAGGGATTGAAAAATGCTTATGCATAAGCATAGCCAGCAAGGTATCCTTGGGCTGGATGCGGTATGCATCAGGGACGACCCTGTCCAAAAAAACCCTTAGCATTCTGGGTTCAATGGTCTCTGACGGCTTATGCCGCAGGCACAGTGCTGCTAGGGCGTGTTGGAGGCGCGATTGTGTATCACCCGGTTCGGGAACTTCGGTATTGGCTATGTCCGCGTCAATGAGCTCGCCCTCAAGCTCCAAATCTTGTTCCGGGAGCTGCTGAACGGGCTGGGGGGGCTGAGCGGACGAAGACGAGGCACTAGCGGCACTGCCTTGACTACCAGACATGTCTGTTGCAGGTGACAAAAAGTGATCTGAGCACAAAAAGGGAATACATTAGTGAGTCTACTCAAAGGGGCCAAGGTGAAAAAGCGACACACATGCAAAAAGAAAACCACAAAAGCGGGCACAAAGCATCACAAGGCACAAAGGGCAAACATTCAGAAGCTTGAGTACAGTGTTCTCGATGCAAGTTTGTAGGCAAAGCAGCCACCAAGGATCAAACTGGCGTTGCACATGTCAAAAGCAAAAGTCCAAATTCACAAAGGAGCACAAAGGGGAAGCAATCATAAGCTTGAGCACAGTGTTCTCCATGCAGTTTTGTATGCAAAGCAGACAAAGGGTAGACAAACATTAGCTTCAACGTGCTGTTCTCCATGGCATCTTGCAGGCAAGGTAGGCACCAAGCATCCAACCAAAATTCCACTGGGTTCGGGCTGAAAAATTTCTTCCGAGCTCCCCCGGCACGGTCGGCTGGGAAGCCCATGGAACATTCCTACCAATATTGGTTACGTTTTGGGACCCGATCTGGCTGCCAAAACTTCCGAGCATCTTTCCACCAAGCATCCAACCAAAATTCCACTGGGTTCGGGCTGAAAAATTTCTTCCGAGCTCCCCCGGCACGGTCGGCTGGGAAGCCCATGGAACATTCCTACCGATATCGGTTGCGTTTTGAGGGGCCGATCTGGCTGCCAAAACTTCCGAGCATCTTTCCAAGGGTTTTCGAAAACTTCCAAGCGACGGACCGAAGCATATCGCATGCACGTCGGTACAGATTTCCTAAAATTGCCACCGGTAACCGGACAATATTGGTCTCTCTTTCAATGTTCTATGCTGGGCACCGGTGGTACATGTGACAACCAGGATTGAATATTGGGACCGAGCTGATGGGGGAAGGAACATCGTCTAGGGGACTTCAACAACAAATGAGACACGCATTGGAGCTTGGATGAGAGTGGCTCAAAGTGGGCTCAAAATGAGCTGTATTCATCCATTTGGGCACCACAATTGGAGTACAATGATTTTTGAAAAAGCATGGTTTTGACCCTTTGTGAGCCATTTGTGGTCCCAAATTGGCCCATTTTCAAGGCCCTTTCGCACCTGAGAGAGGCCAAAATTGCTCAACATGGGCTCAAAATGGGGTCATTCCACTTGTTTGTGCACCCCAAATAGTCCAAAAGTATCTTTGGAAAAACACATTTTTGACCAGTTTTTGACCCATTTTTTTGTCCCAAAACAGCCCAATTTCAAAGCATTTTGTGACTTTGGAGGGGCCGAAAGGGCTTGCAATGCGCTCAAAATGGGCTCATTTCACTTGTTAGGCACCCCGTTTTGGTCTAGGATTATTTTTGGAAAAACACATTTTTGACACGTCTTTGACCCATTTTTTGTTCCAAAACAGCCCATTTTCAAGGCATTTTGGGATTTTAGGAGGGCCAAAACAGGCCATCACGAGCTCAAAACACGCCAAAAACACTTGTTTTGGCATTCCATTTGATCGAGGGTCATTTTTGAAAGAACTCTTTTGTTTTTTTGCACCCGGTGGACCTTGTTGACCCATTTTGGCATCCACCTCTTTGGGCTATCTCTTGCAGCTTGCCGCAGCCGACTAGGCCTAGGTACATGCGTGTAGGCGTTGGTTAGGGCACTTTTGAGGGATGGAAACCACCAAAAGTGGGTGGTGGCGGGTGGATTAGGTGCACTAGAAATCGTGTTTCGAGCCATGTAGCCCAATATATGGTTTCTTCTTGGCTTGGGGTTGTCGGCGGCCAATGTGCACAAGTTGTGGGGCCTTTGGAAGCACGTTGGGGGCAGGTCGTAGACATATTGTGGAGTTAGAGGGCCCTAGAGGGCCATTTGGCACATGGAAGTCTAGCTGCATGTGAAGAGTAGCCACTATTTCCATTCATTTGGCCGTTTTCATTGGATTCTTGGGCAGTTTTGAGCAAACAAAAAGGCTGATTTTGGCCCTAAGATGCACATTTTTGAAACGGAGGTCCGTCACTTGGGACACTCGTTCCCCACCTCCATCATTGAGGTTCAAGCTCATACTTTGTGTGGATGTCCCTCGCACACAGTGGTAGCACCCACCAAAATGTTGGCCAAATCTGAAGCAACACAACCGAGGTGTCATTGTTCCGCATTTCGCACGTGCTTGTTCCTAGGTGGCTGCTTGCTGCTTCTTGTTTGCCAAACCTATTGGGTCCACCCTAGACACTAAAGAGGGTTATAGAACCAAGACCGGTTCCATCAGCTCGGTGACCCTAACCCTACCCTTAGCCCGAACCCTAACCCTAGCCACAACCAGGATTGAATATTGAGACCGAGCTGGTGGGGGAAAGAACATCGTCTAGGGGACTTCAACAACAAATGAGATACGCATTGAAGCTTGGATGAGAGTAGCTCAAAATGGGCTCAAATGAGCTGTATTCATCCATTTGGGCACCACAATTGGAGTAGGATAATTTTTGAAAAATCATGGTTTTGACCCTTTTTGAGCCATTTGTGGTCCCCAATTGACCCATTGGCAAGGTTGGACTTGAGAGAGGCCAAAATTGCTCAACATGGGCTCAAAATGGGGTCATTCCACTTGTTTGTGCACCCCAAATAGTCCAAAAGTATCTTTGGAAAAACACATTTTGGACCCGTTTTTTGACCCATTTTTTTGTCCCAAAACAGCCCATTTTCAATGCATTTTGGGATTTTAGGAGGGCCAAAACGGGCCATCACGAGCTCAAAACGCGCCCAAAACACTTGTTTTGGCATTCCATGTGGTCCACAATCATTGTTGATAAAAGTCACTTTCTTTTTTCAAAGCCGGTGGACCTTGTTGACCCATTTTGGCATCCACCTCTTTTGGCTATCTCTTGCAGCTTGCCGCAGCCCACTAGGCCTAGGTACGTGCGTCTAGGCGTTGGTTAGGGCAATTTTGTGGGATGGAAACCACCAAAAGTGGGTGGTGGCGGGTGGATTAGGTGCGCTAGAAATCGCGTTTCGAGCCATGTAGCCCAATATATGGTTTCTTCTTGGCTTGGGGCTGTCGGCGGCCAATGTACACAACTTGTGGGGCTTTTGCAAGCCTTTAGGGGGCAGTTCGTAGACATATTGTGGAGTTAGAGGGCCCTAGAGGGCCCTTCGGCACGGGGAAGTCTTGCTGCATGTGTAGAGTAGCCACTATTTCCAATCATTTGGCCGTTTTTAGTGGATTCTTGGGCGCTTGTGAGCAAACAAAAAGGCTGATTTTGGCCCTAAGGTGCAGATTTTTGAAACGGAGGTCCGTCACTTGTGACACCCGTTCCCAACCGCCACCGTTCAAAGTCTGGCTCATACTTTGTGTGGATGTCCCTCACACAGATAGGTAGCACCCACCAAAATGTTGGCCAAATCTGAAGCACCACAGCCGAAGTGTCATTGTTCCCCATTTCGCACGTGCTTGTTCCTAGGTGGCTGCTTGCTGCTTTCCGCTTGCCAAACCTATTGGGTCCACCCTAGACACTAAACACGGTTATAGAACCAAGACCGGTTCCACCGGCTCAGTTACCCTAACCCTACCCTTAGCCCAAACCCTAACCCTAGCCACAACCAGGATTGAATATTGGGACCGAGCTGATGGGGGAAGGAACATCGTCTAGGGGACTTCAACAACAAATGAGACACGCATTGGAGCTTGGATGAGAGTGGCTCAAAGTGGGCTCAAAATGAGCTGTATTCATCCATTTGGGCACCACAATTGGACTGCAATGATTTTTGAAAAAGCATGGTTTTGACCCTTTGTGAGCCATTTGTGGTCCCAAATTGGCCCATTTTCAAGGCCCTTTCGGACTTGAGAGAGGCCAAAATTGCTCAACATGGGCTCAAAATGGCCTCATTCCACTTGTTTGTGGACCCCAAATAGCCAAAAGTATCTTTGGAAAAACACATTTTTGACCAGTTTTTGACCCATTTTTTTGTCCCAAAACAGCCCAGTTTCAAGGCATTTTGTGACTTTGGAGGGGCCGAAAGGGCTTGCAATGGGCTCAAAATGGGCTCATTTCACTTCTTAGGCACCCCAATTTGGTCTAGGATCATTTTTGGAAAAACACATTTTTGACACGTCTTTGACCCATTTTTTGTTCCAAAACAGCGCATTTCAGGCCTGTTAAAAACACCGCCCACGGACCCTTGTGGGCAGGTGGGCAGCAGTTTGATAAAGAGGTGTTTTTTTCCCCGTTTTTCGGCGTTTTTGTGTGGTTTTTCTGAGGAAAATATTGTTTTTGTCCTTCACTATGACCTCAAATGCATTTTCCAAGACATTTAAAAGGTTTTTTTAAAAGTTCATAGCATGGTGTCACTCAACAGCTCAACCGATCAACAATACAAACCAGAAAAAAAACACTGTGTTGCTGCTTGGTTGCTTCGGCCTTGTGACCCGAAGTGGGGTTTTCCCACCATTTTTAATTGTTAGTTTGTTGTGTGCTGCTACTTTTGCATTGAAATATTCATGTATCACGGCGATCAGGGTGTTTTTTAGGTGGGTTTGCCCAAGGTCTGCCGGCTGAACGTTATCATGTAGCTCACTGTTATTTCCGTCTGCGTTATTATTTCCTGTTGTGCTCTGGATGGTCACTGTTATTTCCTGGTGTGCCCCGGATGGTCACTGTTATTTCCTCGTGTGCCCTGCATGGTCACTGTTATTTCCTGGTGTGCTCTAGATGGTCACGGTTATTCCCTAGTGTGCTCTAGATGGTCACTGTTATTTTCTGGTGTGCTCTAGATGGTCACTGTTATTTCCTGGTGTGCTCTTGATGGTCACTGTTATTTCCTGGTGTGCCATGGATGGTCACTGTTATGCCCTGGTGTGCTCTGGATGGTCACTGTTATTTCCTAGTGTGCCGTGGATGGTCACTGTTATTTCCTAGTGTGCTCTGGATGGTCACTGTTATTTCCTAGTGTGCCCTGGATGGTCACTGTTATTTCCTGGTGTGCTCTTGATGGTCACTGTTATTTCCTGGTGTGCTCTAGATGGTCATTGTTATTTCCTAGTGTGCTCTTGATGGTCACTGTTATTTCCTGGTGTGCCCTGGATGGTCACTGTTATTTCCTGGTGTGCCCTGCATGGTCACTGCTATTTCCTAGTGGGCCCTGGATGGTCACTGTTATTTCCTAGTGTACTCTAGATGGTCACTGTTATTTCCTAGTGTGCTCTAGATGGTCACTGTTATTTCCTGCTGTGCTCTTGATGGTCAGTGTTATTTCCGGGTGTGCCCTGGATGGTCACTGTTATTTCCTCGTGTGCTCTGGATGGTGACTATCATTTGCTAGTGTGCTCTAGATGGTCACTGTTATTTCCTGGTGTGCTCTTGTTGGTCACTGTTATTTCCTGGTGTGCTCTGGATGGTCCCTGTTATTTCCTGGTGTGCTCTGGATGGTCCCTGTTATTTCCTGGTGTGCTCTGGATGGTCATTGTTATTTCCTAGTGTGCTCCGGATGGTCACTGTTATTTCCTAGTGTGCTCTAGATGGTCAGTGTTATTTCCTAGTGTGCTCTTGATGGTCACTGTTATTTCTTGGTGTACTCGTGTTGGTCACTGTTATTTCCTAGTGTGCTCTTGATGGTCACTGTTATTTCCTGCTGTGCTCTTGTTGCTCACTGTTATTTCCTCGTGTGCTCTTGTTGGTCACTGTTGTTTCGTAGTGTGCCCTGCATGGTCACTGTTATTTCCTGGTGTGCTCTGGATGGTCACTGTTATTTCCTGGTGTGCCCTGGATGGTCACTGTTATTTCCTAGTGTGCCCTGCATGGTCACTGTTATTTCCTGGTGTGCTCTAGATGGTCAGTGTTATTTCCTGGTGTGCTCTAGATGGTCACTGTTATTTCCTAGTGTGCTCTGGATGGTCACTGTTATTTCCTAGTGTGCTCTAGATGGTCAGTGTTCTTTCCTAGTGTGCTCTTGATGGTCACTGTTATTTCCTGGTGTGCCCTGGACGGTCACTGTTATTTCCTGGTGTGCCCTAGATAGTCACTGTCATTTCCTGGTGTGCTCTGAATGGTCAGTGTTATTTCGTAGTGGGCCTTGGATGGTCACTGTTATTTCCTGGTGTGCTCTGGATGGTCACTGTTATTTCCTGGTGTGCTCTTGATGGTCACTGTTATTTTCTGGTGTGCCCTGGATGGTCACTGTTATTTCGTGGTGTGCTCTGGATGGTCACTGTTATTTCCTGGTGTGCTCTAGATGGTCACTGTTATTTCCTAGTGTGCTCTGGATGGTCACTGTTATTTCGTGGTGTGCTCTTGATGGTCACTGTTATTTCCTGGTGTGCCCTGGATGGTCACTGTTATTTCCTGGTGTGCCCTGGATGGTCGCTGTTATTTCCTGGTGTGCTCTGGATGGTCACTGTTATTTCCTCGTGTGCCCTGGATGGTCACTGTTATTTCCTAGTGTGCTCTTGATGGTCACTGTTATTTACTGGTGTGCTCTTGATGGTCACTGTTATTTCCTAGTGTGCTCTGGATGGTCACTGTTATTTCCTGGTGTGCTCTAGATGGTCACTGTTATTTCCTAGTGTGCTCTGGATGGTCACTGTTATTTCGTGGTGTGCTCTGGATGGTCACTGTTATTTCCTAGTGTGCTCTAGATGGTCACTGTTATTTCCTGTTGTGCTCTCGATGGTCACTGTTATTTCCTGGTGTGCCCCGGATGGTCACTGTTATTTCCTGCTGTGCTCTAGATGGTCACTGTTATTTCCTAGGGTGCTCTTGATGGTCACTGTTATTTCCTGGTGTACTCTGGATGGTCACTGTTATTTCCTAGTGTGCTATGGATGGTCACTGTTATTTCCTGGTGTGCCGTGGATGGTCACTGTTATTTCCTAGTGTGCCCCCGATGGTCACTATTATTTCCTGGTGGGCCTTGGATGGTCACTGTTATTTCCTGGTGTGCTCTGGATGGTCACTGTTATTTCCTAGTGTGCCCTGGATGGTCACTGTTATTTCCTAGTGTGCCGTGGATGGTCACTGTTATTTCCTGGTATGCTCTTGATGGTCACTGTTGTTCCCTGCTTCGTGCACAAGCAAGACAGGTCACGCATACAAACACAAAGCAAAGCATGAAATTGCACCGATTAAAAAAAACACATTATGCGCGGGCGCACGTGCCAGACTGCAACGACAGCTAACAACTAATGTCCGCCTCAAAAGTCCGGAGGCCACTCATTGGCGTCTGCTTCTCGTACCTCCCATGCATCATGCTCATGCCCAAGACAAAAAAGCTTTTCCCCCTCTGTCCCCTCCTCGCTACAAGGGTAGCGGTTTCTACGTCGGCCGCGGGCTGGCTAAAAAACCCGTACCGCTTCACCAGCCGGTAAACGAGATGGAACAGGCCAACCTTCCATTGGGGATTGACCCGGCGCCTCACCTACTTTTTCCTTGGTCGCGGTGACAGCCGCGGTTTCGGAGCACACACCTTGCAGGTCACCTCCACGCGATAAAGAACGTGCACTGTGCATGCGACATGCACCCGGTGCTTGCATGACTTGCATGGCCGCATGGCATCCCCTGGTGGGGAGTTGCACACACGACACACACAGCGGAAGCATTTGGCCCCTTGTGTGCACAGTGCATGCATTTGTTGGCCACAGCCGGGGCAGGAAACAATGTCTCCGAGGAGCTTGTCCCCACAGCAGCCACATGCCGCCAACTCGGATGCCGGGGTAAAGAATGTCAACACCCCACCTTGGCGTTGTCCCGAATCAGGTGCCATGTCCTCGGAGGTTGCGGGAAGTGAGGGGACATCTGCATCAGGCGAGGTGGAGCGGAACCCCCAGCCATTGCCCGTCTTGCCGTTCTTGGCCGCACGGGAGACTTGGGTAGAGAACAACTCAATACCCTGCATCTTTCGGTGAGCGGTGGCGTCGGCAACAGAGGGGAAGTAGGCCCACACCCCGCGTGCTTCGGGGCGTAGCCACACAGGAGGCATGGACTAACAAAGGAAGCCTGGAGACAGGGGAGAAACAAAACGCAAATGCATGTGACAACGAACAATAGCACGGGACCCTTTTGTTAACTAACAGCCTTCCTTTAAATAAGACGTGACACCCACCCACTCACCGACCCACCCACGTACCCAATTGAATGGGGGGGAACAAGCACGTCGCGTGCACAGCCTGTCGCGGGCACTCCTTTTTACCAAAAACCACAACAGCAAATGTGGGGTTCTAGCGTTACCCCCTTCGCATCCAACACAAACCACAAAGCATCCTAGCCCCTTTATGGGCGTGGGGCAGACACAGGAATGGTGGGGTTCTAGCGTTGCCCCCTTCGCATCCAACACAAACAACAAAGCATCCTAGCCCCTTTATGGGCGTGGGGCAGACACAGGAATTGTGGGGTTCTAGCGTTGCCCCGTTCGCATCCAACACAAACAACAAAGCATCCTAGCCCCTTTATGGGCGTGGGGCAGACACAGGAATTGTGGGGTTCTAGCGTTGCCCCCTTCGCATCCAACACAAACAACAAAGCATCCTAGCCCCTTTATGGGCGTGGGGCAGACATAGGAATTGTGGGGTTCTAGCGTTGCCCCCTTAGCATCCAAAGCAAACCACAAAGCATCCTAGCCCCTTTGTGGGCGTGGGGCATGCACACGTGATATGCCATGTAAACACACGATGAATACACATGTTACATAAGACCTGCAACAGAAGAAAGAAAAATGTGGGGTGGGACGGGCACTAAGCAAGACCATGAAGACAGCGCGGGTAAGCTGATGAACCTGTTCAGACCGGTGCCAAATGCGAACAAAAAACAACAATTTTGTCAAATTGTGAAAATTCTAGTTTTCAACAAATGCCGGAAAAGATGGCACATGCGCAAAAACAGTCAAAAAACACTAAAAACCACCGAAAAATGCCGGGAACCGGGGGAAAAACGGAAGGAAACAAAAAAAAAACAATAAAAAACAGCGTTTTTTTTCATTTGACCACGTGGCGGGGCACCAATTAGCACGCCTAGCCCATTTTCAAGGCATTTTGGGATTTTAGGAGGGCCAAAACAGGCCATCACGAGCTCAAAACACGCAAAAAACACTTGTTTTGGTATTCCATTTGATCGAGGGTCATTTTTGAAAGAACTCTTTTGTTTTTTTGCACCCGGTGGACCTTGTTGACCCATTTTGGCATCCACCTCTTTTGGCTATCTCTTGCAGCTTGCCGCAGCCGACTAGGCCTAGGTACATGCGTGTAGGCGTTGGTTAGGGCACTTTTGAGGGATGGAAACCACCAAAAGTGGGTGGTGGCGGGTGGATTAGGTGCGCTAGAAATTGTGTTTCGAGCCATGTAGCCCAATATATGGTTTCTTCTTGGCTTGGGGTTGTCGGCGGCCAATGTGCACAAGTTGTGGGGCCTTTGGAAGCACGTTGGGGGCAGGTCGTAGACATATTGTGGAGTTAGAGGGCCCTAGAGGGCCATTTGGCACATGGAAGTCTAGCTGCATGTGAAGAGTAGCCACTATTTCCATTCATTTGGCCGTTTTCATTGGATTCTTGGGCGGTTTTGAGCAAACAAAAAGGCTGATTTTGGCCCTAAGGTGCAGATTTTTGAAACGGAGGTCCGTCACTTGGGACACTCGGTCCCCACCGCCATCATTGAGGTTCTGGCTCATACTTTGTGTGGATGTCCCTCACACACATTGGTAGCACCCACCAAAATGTTGGCCAAATCTGACGCACCACAGCTGAGGTGTCATTGTTCCGCATTTCGCACGTGCTTGTTCCTAGGTGGCTGCTTTCTGCTTCCTGTTTGCCAAACCTATTGGGTCCACCCTAGACACTAAACACGGTTATAGAACCAAGACCGGTTCCACTAGCTCGGTGACCCTAACCCTACCCTTAGCCCGAACCCTAACCCTAGCCACAACCAGGATTGAATATTGAGACCGAGCTGGTGGGGGAAGGAACATCGTCTAGGGGACTTCAACGACAAATGAGATACACATTGGAGCTTGGATGAGAGTAGCTCAAAATGGGCTCAAATGAGCCGTATCCATCCATTTGGGCACCACAACTGGAGTAGGATAATTTTTGAAAAATCATGGTTTTGACCCTTTTTGAGCCATTTGTGGTCCCCAATTGACCCATTGGCAAGGTTGGACTTGAGAGAGGCCAAAATTGCTCAACATGGGCTCAAAATGGCCTCATTCCACTTGTTTGTGGACCCCAAATAGTCCAAAAGTATCTTTGGAAAAACACATTTTTGACCCGTTTTTGACCCATTTTTTTGTCCCAAAACAGCCCAGTTTCAAGGCATTTTGTGACTTTGGAGGGGCCGAAAGGGCTTGCAATGGGCTCAAAATGGGCTCATTTCACTTCTTAGGCACCCCGTTTTGGTCTAGGATCATTTTTGGAAAAACACATTTTTGACACGTCTTTGACCCATTTTTTGTCCCAAAACAGCCCATTTTTAAAGCATTTTGGGATTTTAGGAGGGCCAAAACAGGCCATCACGAGCTCCCAACGCGCCAAAAACACTTGTTTTGGCATTCCATTTGGTCCGGGATCATATTTAAAAAAGGTCTTTGCATCTGGTGGACCTTGTTGACCCATTTTGGCATCCACCTCTTTGGGCTATCTCTTACAGCTTGCCGCAGCCCACTAGGCCTAGGTACGTGCGTCTAGGCGTTGGTAAGGGCAATTTTGTGCGATGGAAACCACCAAAAGTGGGTGGTGGCGGGCGGATTAGGTGCGCTCAAAATCGCATTTCCAGCCATGTAGCCCAAGATATGGTTTCTTCTTGGTTTGGGGCTGTCGGCGGCCAATGTGCACAAGTTGTGGGGCTTTTGCAAGCCTTTAGGGGGCGATTCGTAGACATACTGTGGAGTTAGAGGGCCCTAGAGGGCCCTTCGGCACGGGGAAGTCTAGCTGCATGTGTAGAGTAGCCACTATTTCCAAGCATTTGGCCGTTTTCATTGGATTCTTGGGCGGTTTTGTGCAAACAAAATAGCTGATTTTGGCCCTAAGGTGCAGATTTTTGAAACGGAGGTCCGTCACTGGCGTCACCCGTTCCCGACCGCCACCGTTCAAAGTCGGGCTCATACTTCGTGTCGATGTCCCTCACAGAGATGGGTAGCACCCACCAAAATGATGGCGGAATGAGAAGTACCACGGCAGAGGTGTCATTGTTCCGCATTTCGCAAAAGCTTGGTGCTAGGTCGTTACTTGCTGCTTTCCGCTTGCCAAAACCGTTGGGGCCACCCTAGACACTAAACAGGGTCAGAGAACCAAGACCGGTTCCACTAGCTCGGTGACCCTAACCCCATCCTTAGCCCGCACCCTAACCCTAGCCACATCAAAGATTGAACATTGGGACCGAGCTGGTGGGGGAAGCAACATCGTCTAGGGGACTTCAACAACAAATGAGATACACATTGGAGCTTGGATGAGAGTAGCTCAAAATGGGCTCAAATGAGCCGTATTCATCCATTTGGGCACCACAACTGGGATAGGATCATTTTTGAAAAAGCATGGTTTTGACCCTTCGTGAGCCATTTGTGGTCCCAAATTGGCCCATTTTCAAGGCCCTTTCGGACTTGAGAGAGGCCAAAATTTCTCAACATGGGCTCAAAATGGGGTCATTCCACTTGTTTGTGGACCAAAATAGTCCAAAAGTATCTTTGGATAAATGCATTTTTGACCCATTTTTGACCCATTTTTTGTCCCAAAACATCACATTTCAAGGCATTTTGTGACTTTGGAGGGGGGTCAAAATGGCTTGCAATGGGCTCAAAATGAGCTTATTTCACTTGTTACGCACCCCAAATCGTCCAGTGTCATTTTTGGAAAAACACATTTTTGACCCATTTTTTTGTCCTGAAACAACCCATTTTCAAGGCATTTTGGGTTTTATGAGGGCCAAAACGGGCCACCACTAGCTCCAAACGCACCAAAAACACCTGTTGTGGCATTCCATGTGGTCTAGGATCATGTTTGAAAAAAATCATTTTTTTTTTTGCACCTGGTGGACCTTGTTGACCCATTTTGGCACCCGCCTCTTTGGGCTATCTCTTGCAACTTGCCGAAGCCCACTGGGCCTAGGTACAAGGGTCTACATGTTGGTTAGGGCAACTCCGATGGGCGCAACTTTGAGGGGTGCTAACCACCAAAAGTGGGTGATTGCGGGTGGATGAGGTGCGCTTGAAATCGCGTTTCTAGCCACGTAGACGAAGATATTGGTTGTTCTTGGTTTGGGGCTGTCGGCGGCCAATATGCACAAATTCGAGGGCTTTTGGGAGATTGTTGGGGGCAGTTCGCAGACATATTGTGGAATCAGAGGGCCCTAGAGGGCCGTTCAACACGGGGAAGTTTGGTTGCATGTGTAGAGTAGCCACTATTTCCAATCATTTGGCCGTTTTGAGCAGGCTCTAGGGCGCTTTTGCGCAAAAAAAAAAGAAAGGGCCGATTTTGGCCCTAAGGCGCAGATTTTGAAACGGAGCTCCGTCACTTGCGACACCTGTTCCCGACTGCCACCGTTGACGTTCTGGGTCATACTTTGTGTAGATGTCCCTCACACACTGCTTACCAAACCTGTTAGCTCCACCCTATGGACTAAAGAGGGGAATAGAAGCAACACTTGTTGCTCTAGGTCGGTGGTCCTACTGCTACCCTTAGCCCGAACCCTAACCCGAGCCACAACAAGGATTGAACATTGGGACCAAGCTGGTGGGGGAAGCAACATCGTCTAGGGGACTTCAACAACAAATGAGATACGCATTGGAACTTGGATGAGAGTAGCTCAAAAGGGGCTCAAAATGAGCGTATTCAGCAATCAGGGCACCAAAGCCGCATTAGAATCATTTTTGGAAAATCATGGTTTTGACCGGCTTTTGAGAGGTTTGTGGTCCCTAATTGGCCCATTGGCATGGCTCTTTCGGACTTGGGAGGGGCCAAAATTGCTCAAGATGGGCTGCAAATGGGCTCATTCCACTTGTTACGCACCCCAAATGGTCTAGGACCATTTTAGGAGAGAAACATTTTTGACCCGTTTTTGACCCATTTTTTTGTTTCACAGGAGTCCATTGTCAAGGCATTTTGGGATTTTAGGAGGGCCAAAATGGGCCATCACGAGCTCAAAACGTGCGAAAAACACTTGTTTGGGCATTGCATGTGGTGCAGGATCATTTTTGAAAAAAGGCAATGTTTTGCACCGGGTGGACCTTGTTGACACATTTTGGCCGCGCCTGATTGGGCCACCTCTTGCACTTTGCCGCGGCCCACTAGGCCTAGGTACGGGAGTCTAGGCGTCGGCTAGGGCAATTTTGAGGGGTGCAAACCACCAAAAGTGGGTGGTTGCGGTTGGCTTAGGTGCGCTCGAAATCGTGTTGTGAGCCACACAGCCCAAGATATGGTCGGTTTTTGTTTTGGGGCTGTTGGCGGCCAATGTGCACAAATTTTGGGGCCGTTGGAAGCCTTTTGAGGGCAGTTTGCGGAAATATTGTGGACTTAGAGGGCCCTAGAGGGCCCTTTAACATGAGGTCTGGACTAGTCTAGAGGGGCTGCGGCGAATCCTTGGCGGATGTAGACCCTCCAAGCATGCGCCGCATGGTGTCTACACTAGTCTAGACGGTATGCGGTATATCCTTGGAGGGTGTAGACCATTCAAGGATTCACCGCATGAGGTTTACACTATCCGTGGAGGGTGTAGACCCTCCAAGGATTCACCGCATGAGGTATACACCAGTCTAGAGGGTCTGCGGTGAATCCTTGGAGGGTGTGGACCTGTGCAAGATTCACCACTTGAGGTCTACACTAGTCTACAGGGGCTATGGTGAATCCTTGTAGTGTGTAGACCCTTCAAGAATTCACCCAATGAGGTTTACACTAGTCTAGAGAGGCTGCGGTGAATCCGTGGGGTGTGTAGACCCCTCAAGTACTCGCCGCATTAGGTCAACACCTGAGGTGAATCCTCGGAGGGTGTAGACCCTTCAAGGATTCACTGCGTGACCTCTACACTAGTCGACAGGGGCTGCGGTCGATCTGTGGGGCTGCGGTCGATCTGTGGAGGGTGTACACCCTTCAAGGATTCACCACATGAGGTTTACACTAGTCTACAAGGGGTGCAGTGAATCGGTGGAGGGTGTAGTCCCTCCAAGGATTCACCGTAGCCCCTCTAGACTAGTGTACACCACATGCGGTGAATCCTTGAAGGGTGTAGACCTGTGCAGGTTTAACCGCATGAGGTCCACACTAGTCTATACAGGGGCCGCAATGAATCCTTGGAGGGTGTAGACCCTTCAAGGATTCACCGCATGAGCTCTGCACTAGTCTACAACGGGTGCGGAGAACCCGTGAGGGTGTAAACCCTTCAAGGATTCACAGCATGAGGTCTACACTAGTGTAGAGGGGCTGCGGCGAATGCTTCGACGGTGTACACCCTTCAAGAATTCACCGCATGAGCTCTACAGTAGTCTACAAGGGCTACCGTGAATCCTTGGTGGGTGTAGACCCTTCCCGGATGCAGCGCATGACGTCTACACTAGTCTATAGGGGCTGTGGTGAATCCTGGGAGGGTGTAGAGACTTCAAGGACTCACCGCATGAGGCTTAAACTAGTGTAGAGGGGCTGCGGTGAATGCTTGGACGGTGTAGACCCTTCAAGGATTCACCGCATGAGCTCTACAGTAGTCTGTGGGGGCTGTCGTGAATCCTTGGTGGGTGTAGACCCTTCCAAGATTCACCGCATGATATCTGCACTAGTCTATAGGGGCTGCAGTGAATCCTGAGAGGGTGTAGACCCTTCAAGGATTCACCGCATGAGGCTTACACTAGCCTACAGTAGCTGCGTTGAATGCTTTGAGGGTGTAGACCCTTCGAAGATTCACCACATGAGGCTTGCACTAGTCTCCGGGGGAGCATTGAATCTTTGGAGGGTGTAGACCCCTCCAAGGCTCACCACATGAGCTCTACACTAGTCTAGAGGGAATGCAGCGAATCCTTGGAGGGTGTAGACCCTTGAAGGGTTCACCGCATTACGTCTACAGTAGTCTACAATAGTTGCGGTGAACTCTTGCTGGGTGCAGACCCTTCAAGCTTTCGCCGCACGAGGTTTAAGACTGGTCTCCAAGGGCTGCGGTGAGTCCTTGGAGGGTATGGGTGCTTCAAAGATTCACCGCATGAGGTCTACGTTAGTCTAGAAGGGCTGCAGTGGATTCTTGGAGGGTGTAGACCCTACAAGGATTCACCGCATGACATTTCTATTGTACAGCGGGTGCGGTGAATCCTTGGAGGGTGTAGACCCCTCAAGGCTTCGGTAATGACCTCTACACTAGTCTACAGGGGCTGCGGTGAATCCTTGGAGGAGGTACACCCAGCAAGAATTCATCACATTAGGTCTACACTAGCCAACAAGAGCTGCGGTGAATCCTTGGAGGGTGTAGGCCCTTCAAGGCTTCACCGCATTAGCACACTACTAGTCTACAGGGGCCGCAGTGAATCCTTGGAGGGTGTAGACCTGTCAGGGCTCACTGCATGACCTCTACAGTAGTCTACAGGGGCTATGGTGAATCGTTAGAGGGTGTAAACCCTTCAAGGATTCACCGCATTAGGTCTATAGTAGTCTACGAGGGCTGCGGTGAATCCTTGGACAGTGCACACCTGTCAAGCATTCACTACATGAGGTTTGCACCCGGGGGGGGGGGGGGCAACGGGCCATACGCCGACTCCGTCCCACTTTCCAGCCAATTCCAGGGCGGGGGGGGGGGGGTCTGGGGCCGGCTGAAGGGGAGGGGGCCACCCGGACCCCAACATATATGGCTTAAAATGACCCCCTCATTGCGGTAGACATTTTTGCGGTATGTATGTTGGCAAAAAAAAATTGCAACAGGGCGGGGGGGGGGGGGGGGGCATGGTAGGTGGCACTTGTGTTTAAGGGCATAGCACCCCCGAGTCAATTCCCGGCCGTTGTTGCATGTGGCACCCCACCCAGGCCGAACCATGCATGTTGTGAAGAAGGAGTAGATGTATGTTTCAAAACCCTTTGGAGGAGGGGGGGGGGTTTGCAACGCGCGCAATACGTTTTTTTTAAAAAAAGTTCTCTCCGCGCACTACGTGCCCACAACGTGTGCTGGTACTATGCCCGCACACCGGTGGTACATCGTGTGCACCAACGCGCCGCGTGCCCGTCATGGGGTCCTCCTCCTTGGGGCCTCAAAAGATGGGTGATTGGAGTGGTGGAGTTGAGGAAAGTGATGGAAGGGGCGCTAAGAGCGCTTGTCCACCGGACTATCAAAGTAGTCCTAGTCGACAATAGACGAATCGGTTGCTTCCCGGGCCCTCTTCTTTTTGGCCTCGAGGAGTGCGTCAAGGCGCTTCTTGTCTCTTGGCCGCTTCCCGGTGGACTTCAATGGGCGTGTCCGACAATCCCCCATTCTCGGCGGTCCCCAACAACGAGGATAAAATCAAAGTGGGCCCGCAAGTGGGCGGAAATGCTACATCACCCCTGCATTCTCGGGGATCCCCAAAGAAAGGGGGACAAAATCACAATTGGATGCCTAACTCCTGCCTTCTGGGAGACCCACAAGTGGGCGGAAATGCTACATCAACCCTGCATTCTCGGGGATCCCCAACAAAGGGGACAAAGTCAAAGCAAAAAAAAAAGCAAAAAAAACAAAAACAAAAACTGTCCCATGGTGTGCCTGATCCTACCTACATCCCTGCAGATTGACCCCACTGGTGTTTGAACCCAGGACCTCCAATTGCAAAGGCACTGCTTTACCACTAGGGTATGGCCCAGATTTGACATACCTCTGCACAGCGGTGGTATTGATATTTTGTCCAATTTGGTTTTGATCCACTATTGGGTTCTCCTCAAAAAAGTGAGCATTTTGAGTATAGACACATGGGGCGGAAACCCATTTTTTCACCCTCTATTAAGTCAAGCCAAATTTCCTAAGGGCGCCTTCGGCGCCCATGGACCGGCACTTTCCAGCCAAAACCCGGCAGGGAGGGGGCAGGGGGGGAGTCGGCGTAAAGGGTCCGGTCCCGGCGCCCCCCCCTGTGTTTGCACCCACCTATAGGGGCTGCGGTGAATCCTTGAAGGGTGTAAAGCCTTCAATAATTTCGGTGACCAATAGGGGCGTATGGGGACCGTTGGGAACCTATGGGGACCTTTGGACACCTTCGGGGACCTGTGGGGGCCTATGGGGACCTATGGGTACCTATGGGAATGTATGCGCACCTTTCAAGACCTATGGGGACCAATGGGGACCCATGGGGGCTTATGGGGGCCTATTGGTACGTATGGGGACCTTTCGGGACCTATGGGGACCTATCACCACTTTTGGAGGCCTATGGGTACCTATGGGGACCTATGGGGACGTATGAGGACCTTTGGGGACTTATGGGGACCTATGGGGGCCCATGGGGGCCTATGGGGACCTATGAGAACCTTTTGGGACCTATGGGGACCTATGGGGGCCTATGGGAACCTATGGGGGCCTATGGGAACCTATGGGGACCTTGGGGTGCCTATGGGAACCTATGGGGACCTATGGGAACCTATGGGGGCCTATGGGGGGCTATGGGGGCCTATTGGCACCTATGGGGACCCATGGGTACCCATGGGGACCTATGGGAACCCATTGGCACCTATGGGGACCCATGGGGACCCATAGGGACCTATGGGAACCCCTTGGCACCTATGGGGACCCATGGGGACCCTTGGGGACCTATGGGGACCTTTGGGGACCCATGGGGACCCATGGGGACCTATTGGTACCTATGGGGACCTATGGGGACCTACGGGAACCTATGAGGATCTATGGAGCCCTATGGGGACCTTTGCCGACCTATGGGGACCCATGGCTGCCTATTGGTACCTATTGGGACCGTGGTGGTGAAGGGGGGGGGGGGGGTTCTGCGGTGGCGGTGGGGGCCGGGCGTTCTCGGAGGTGGGGGGGTTGGGGGGTCCCAGCGGCGATTGGGGCGGGGCGATCTCGCCGGCGATAAGGGTACAGCGGGCTCGGCAGCGGTGGCAGCGTGTTGATCTCGGTGGCGGTGGGGGCTGGGCGCCCTCGGGGGCTGTGGGGACTGGGTGTGCACTGCGGCGGTGCGAGCAGGGAGGTCTCGGCGGCGGGGGGGGCAGGGCGTCCGCGGCGGCGATGAGAGCCGGGCGCTCTCGACAATGGTGGGGGCTGGGCAGTATCGGCGGCGCTGGGCGAGGGGTGGATTCGGCGGCGGTGGGGGCGGGGCGCTCTGGGCGGCGGTGGGGGCGGGGTGTCTGCGGCGGTGGTGGGGGCTGGGCAGTGTTGGCGGCGGAGAGGGAATCGTGTTCGTGGTTGCCGCGGGGGCGGAGCGGTCTCAGCAGCAGTGGGGGCGGCGTGCTTGTGGCTGCGGTAGGGGCGGGGCGATCACGGCGGCGGTAGGAGCCGGGCATTCTAGGCGACGGTGGGAGCCGGGCGTTCTCAGCGGCGGCGGGGGTTGGGTGGTCTCGGCGGTGTTGGGGGCGGGGTGGTCTCGGCGGCGGTGGGGGCTGGGCTGTGTCGGCGCAGTGGGGGCGGCGTGTTTGCGGCTGCGGTGGGGGCGGGGCGATCACGGCGGCGGTGGGAGCCGGGCGTTCTGGGCGACGGCCGGGCGTTGTCGGCGGCAGCGGGGGTTGGGTGGTCTCGGCGGAGCTGGGGGCGGGGTGGGCTCGGCGGCGATGGGGGCAGGGCTGTGTCGGCGGTGGTGGGGGTAGGGTTTCTGCGTCGGTGGTGGGGGCGGGGCGTTCTCGGCGATGGTGGGGTCGGGCGGTCTTGGCTGCACTAGGGCTGGGGCAGTCTCAGCGGAGGTGAGGGCGGTGCGTACTCGGCGGTGTTGGGGGCGGGGCGGCCTCAGCGGCGGTGGCGGCGGGCTACTGTACGCTGCGGTGGGCGTCGGGCGTTCTTGCGGGGGAGGGCGCGGCGCGTCCGCGGCTGCGGTGGGAGCGGAGCGGTCTCAGGGGCGGTGGGGGCGGCGTGCTTGTGGCTGCGGTAGGGGCGGGGCCATCACGGCGGCGGTAGGAGCCGGGCATTCTAGGCGACGGTGGGAGCCGGGCGTTCTCAGCGGCGGCGGGGGTTGGGTGGTCTCGGCGGTGCTGGGGGCGGGGTGGTCTCGGCGGCGGTGGGGGCTGGGCTGTGTCGGCGCGGTGGGGGCGGCGTGTTTGCGGCTGCGGTGGGGGCGGGGCGATCACGGCGGCGGTGGGAGCCGGGCGTTCTGGGCGACGGCCGGGCGTTGTCGGCGGCAGCGGGGGTTGGGTGGTCTCGGCGGAGCTGGGGGCGGGGTGGGCTCGGCGGCGATGGGGGCAGGGCTGTGTCGGCGGTGGTGGGGGTAGGGTTTCTGCGTCGGCGGTGGGGGCGGGGCGTTCTCGGCGATGGTGGGGTCGGGCGGTCTTGGCTGCACTAGGGATGGGGTAGTCTCAGCGGAGGTGAGGGCGGTGCGTACTCGGCGGTGTTGGGGGCGGGGCGGCCTCAGCGGCGGTGGCGGCGGGCTACTGTACGCTGCGGTGGGCGTCGGGCGTTCTTGCGGGGGAGGGCGCGGCGCGTCCGCGGCTGCGGTGGGAGCGGAGCGGTCTCAGGGGCGGTGGGGGCGGCATGATCGCGGCTGCGGTGAGGGAGGGGGCGATCCCGGCGGCGCTGGGGGCGCGGTGGTCTCGGTGGCGGTGCCACCGCCGCTGCAGACAACCCACCTCCACCGCCGCCACGACCGCCCCGCCCCCAGCATTGCCGAGGCCACCCGACTCCCACCCTGGCTGAGAACGCCCGACGCCCAGCGCCGCCGAGATTGCCACGCCCCCACCGCAGCCGCGAACACACTGCCCCCACCGCTGCTGAGACCTTCCCGCTCGCACCGCTGCTGAGCACAACCCATCCCCACCGCCGCCCAGATTAACCCGCCGCCACCGCCGCCGAGACCACCGCGCCCCAAGCGCCGCCGGGATCGCCCCGCCCCCACCGCAGCCGCGATCACGCCGCCCCCGCTGCCGCTGAAACCGCTCCGCTCCCACCGCAGCCGCAGACGCGCCGCGCCCTCCCCCGCCGAGAACACCCGGCCCCCACTGCAGCGTAGAGTAGTCAGCCGCCACCGCCGCTGAGGCCGCCCCGCCCCCAGCACCGCCGAGAACGCACCGCCCCAACCTCCGCCGATACTGCCCCATCCCTAGTGCAGCCGAGACCGCCCGACCCCACCATCGCCGAGAACCTCCGGCCCCCACTGCCGCCGCAGAAACCCTGCTCCGACCTACGCCAAGACCACCCGACCCCCACCGCCGTCGGGAACGCCCGGCTCCCGCTGCTGCCAAGATCGCCTTTTCCCCCGCCGCAGCCGCAAACACGCCGCCCCCACCGCAGCTGAGACCGCTCCGCCTGCGCCACAGTCACGAACACACTGCCCCCTCCACCGGCGATAACGCCTTGCCCCCCCCGCCTCCGCAGACGCCCCGCACCCACCGCCGCCGAGAGCGCCTTGCCCCCAGTGCCGCTGAGTCCGCATTGCCCCCACTGCCGCCAACACTGCCCAGCCCCCACCACCGTCGAGAGCGCCCGGCACTCATCGACGCCGCGGACCCCCCGCCCCCAGCGCCGCCGAGACCTCTCTACTCCCACCGCCGTTGAACACACACCGTCCCCACAGCCCCCGTGGGCGCCCAGCCCCCACCGCCGCCATGATCGACCCGCCACCACCGCCGCCGAGCCCGCCGCAGCCACCACCGCCGCTGAGATCGCCCTGCCCCCACCTCATCCGAGACCCCGCAACCTTCCCACGACCGAGAACGCCCGGCCGCCACTGCCACCGCACACACCGCCCCCCGCCCCCCATTCACCACCAGTCGAGACCACCGGGAACACGCCGCCCCCACCGCAGCCAACAGCAACCCGCCGCCGCCGCCACCGAGACCACCGGGCTCCCACCATCGCCGAGAGCGCCCGGCCCCCACCGCCGCCGCAGACAACCCACCTCCACCGCCGCCAAGACCGCCCCGCCTCCAGCATTGCCGAGGCCACCCACCTCCCACCCTGGCTGAGAACGCCCGGCGCCCAGCGCCGCCGAGATTGCCCCGCCCCCACCGCAGCCGCGAACACACTGCCCCCACCGCTGCTGAGACCTTCGTGCTCGCACCGCTGCTGAGCACACCCCATCCCCACCGCCCCCGAGGGCGCCTAGCCCCCACCGCCGCCCAGATTAACCCGCCGCCACTGCCGCCGAGACCACCGCGCCCCCAGCGCCGCCGGGATCGCCCCGCCACCACCGCAGCCGCGATCACGCCGCCCCCGCTGCCGCTGAGACCGCTCCGCTCCCACCGCAGCCGCCGACACGCCGCGCCCTCCCCCGCCAGGAACGCCCGGCCTCCACCGCAGCGTAGAGTAGCCCGCCGCCACCGCCGCTGAGGCCGCCCCGCCCCCAGCACCGCCGAGAACGCACCGCCCCAACCTCCGCCGAGACTGCCCCATCCCTAGTGTAGCCGAGACCGCACGACCCCACCATCGCCGAGAACGCCCCGCCCCCACCGCCGCCCGCCCCCACCGCCGCCGAGACCATCCCGCCCCGAGCACCGCCGAGACCACCCAACCCCAGCCGCCGCCGAGAACTCCCGGCTCCCACCGTCGCCAAGAACGGCCGGCTCCCACCGCCGCCGTGATCGCCCCGCCCCCACCGCAGCCTCGAACACGCCGCCCCCACCGCTACTGAGACCTTCCTGCTCGCACCGCTGCTCAGCACAACCCATCCCCACCGCCCCCGAGGGCGCGTAGCCCCCACCGCCGCCCTGATTGACCCACCGCCAGTCAACAAATTTCAATGGGTTGGAGAAGGAAACATGTCAGAACCCCTTCTCAGTTGTTGTCAGCATGTTCATCATAGACCGCAAACAATGAAAACACCTCAGGGGCATTCTGCAAACTGTCAGCACAAACAACCGAAACACTTCGAGGGTGTTCTGCATAATCAAATCGAAGTTGTCACATACACTGCTGTCAACAACAAATGTGAGATGCACGAAATTGCACTTTTTTTCCAACGGAGGGCGGGGGTTAATGTTTTCCGTGACACCTTTTTTCCTTGGGGGGGGGGGGGTGAAAGCAGCCGCTGGTGGGGGGAGGGATGGGTGGGTCCCCCGGGGGGGGGGGGTTTCCAGTGAAGAATTTTGATGTGGACAGCGGCTAGGGGGAGGGATGGGGGTTGATGAAGTGCATAATCAAGGGGTTTGGGGGAGGGGGGTTCATGGTTGGGTAATGGCGGTCCATACAAGTCCGATGTCTGATGTCTGATAGCCCACTAGGTCGCTATACACACAGCTGCGGAGCAGTGGGCAGTGGAACTCGTGCAATGCACTGCCTCACTGCCTTTGGGGGCAGGGGCCGGGCGCTCTCGGCGATCGTGGGAGCCCGGCGGTCTCGGTGGCGGCGGCGGTGGGTTGCTCTTGGTTGCGGTGGGGGCGGCGTGTTCTCGGTGGTCTCAAGTGGTGGTGAATGGGGGGCGGGGGGCGGTGTGTTCGGTGGCAGTGGGGGGCGGGCGTTCTCGGAGGTGGGAAGGTTGCGGGGTGGCGGATGAGGTGGGGGCAGGGCGAGCTCAGCGGCGGTGGTGGCTGCGGCGGGCTCGGCGGCGGTGGTGGCGGGTTGATCATGGCGGCGGTGGGGGCTGGGCGCCCACGGGGGCTGTGGGGACGGGGTGTGTTCAACGGCGGTGGGAGCAGAGAGGTCTCGGCGGCGGTGGGGGCGGGGCGTCCGCGGCGTCGATGAGGGCCGGGCGCTCTCGACGGTGGTGGGGGCTGGGCAGTGTTGGCGGCGGTGGGGGCAATGCGGACTCAGCGGCACTGGGGGCAAGGCGCTCTGGGCAGCGGTGGGGGCGGGGCGTCTTCGGAGGCGGGGGGGGCAAGCCGTTATCGCCGGTGGAGGGGGCAGTGTGTTCGTGACTGTGGCGCAGGCGGAGCGGTCTCAGCGGCGGTGGGGGCGGCGTGTTTGCGGCTGCGGCGGGGGAAAAGGCGATCTTGGCGGCGGTGGGAGCCGGGCGTTCCCGGCGGCGGTGGGGGTCGGGTGGTCTCGGCGTCGGTGGGAGCAGGGTTTCTGTGCCGGCGGTGGGGGCCGGTCGTTCTCGGCGATGGTGGGGTCGGGCGGTCTCGGCTGCACTAGGGATGGGGCAGTATCGGCGGAGGTTGGGGCGGTGCTTTCTCGGCGGTGCTGGGGGCGGGGCGGCCTCAGCGGCGGTGGCGGCGGGCTAGTTTACGCTGCGGTGGGGGCCGACCGTTCTCGGCGGGGAAGGGCACGGCGTGTCCGCGGCTGAGGTGGGAGCGGAGCGGTCTCAGCTGCGGTGGGCGCAGCGTGATCGCGGCTGCGGTGGGGGCGGGGCGATCCCGGCGGCGCTTGGGGCGCGGTGGTCTCGGCGGCAGTGGCGGCGGGTTAATCCGGGCGGCGGTGGGGGCTGGGCACCCTCGGGGGCGGTGGGGATGGGGTGTGCTCAGCAGCGGTGCGAGCACGAAGGTCTCAGCAGCGGTGGGGGCAGCGTGTTCGCGGCTGCCGTGGGGGCGGGGCAATCTCGGCGGCACTGGGCGTTGGGCGTTCTCAGCCAGGGTGGGAGTCGGGTGGCCTCGGCAATGGTGGGGGCGGGGCGGTCTTGGCGGCAGTGTAGGTGGGTTGTCTGCGGCGGCAGTGGGGGCCGGGCGCTGTCGGCGATGGCGGTGGCGGGTTGCTCTTGGCCGCGGTGGGGGCGGCGTGTTCTCGGTGGTCTCGACTGGTGGTGAATGGGGGGCGGGGGGCGGTGTGTGCGGTGGCAGTGGCGGCCGGGTGTTCTCGGAGGTGGGAAGGTTGCGGGGTCTCGGCTGGAGGTGGGGGCAGGGCGAGCTCAGCGGCGGTGGTGGCTGCGGCGGGCTCGGCGGCGGTGGTGGCGGGTTGATCATGGCGGCGGTGGGGGCTGGGCGCCCACGGGGGCTGTGGGGACGGGATGTGTTCAACGGCGGTGGGAGTAGAGAGGTCTCGGCGGCGCGGGGGGCGGGGCGTCCGCGGCGTCGATGAGGGCCGGGCGCTCTCGACGGTGGTGGGGGCTGGGCAGTGTTTGCGGCGGTGGGGGCAGGGCGGACTCGGCGGCACTAGGGGCAAGGCGCTCTGGGCGGCGGTGGGGGCGGGGCGTCTGAGGAGGCGGGGGGGGCAAGGCGTTATCGCCGGTGGAGGGGGCAGTGTGTTCGTGACTGCGGCGGGGGCGGAGCGGTCTCAGCGGCGGTGGGGGCGGCGTGTTTGCGGCTGCGGCGGGGGAAAAGGCGATCTTGGCGGCGCTGGGAGCCGGGCGTTCCCGGCGGCGGTGGGGGTCGGGTGGTCTCGGCGTCGGTGGGAGCGGGGTTTCTGTGCCGGCGGTGGGGGCCGGTCGTTCTCGGCGATGGTGGGGTCGGGCGGTCTCGGCTGCACTAGGGATGGGGCGGTATCGGCGGAGGTTGGGGCGGTGCTTTCTCGGCGGTGCTGGGGGCGGGGCGGCCTCAGTGGCGGTGGCGGCGGGCTACTTTACGCTGCGGTGGGGGCCGACCGATCTCGGCGGGGGAGGGCGCGGCGTGTCCGCAGCTGAGGTGGGAGCGGAGCGGTCTCAGCGGCGGTGGGGGCGGCGTGATCGCGGCTGCGGTGGGGGCGGGGCGATCCCGGCGGCGCTTGGGGCGCGGTGGTCTCGGCGGCAGTGGCGGCGGGTTAATCTGGGCGGCGGTGGGGGCTGGGCGCCCACGGGGGCTGTGGGGACGGGATGTGTTCAACGGCGGTGGGAGTAGAGAGGTCTCGGCGGCGCGGGGGGCGGGGCGTCCGCGGCGTCGATGAGGGCCGGGCGCTCTCGACGGTGGTGGGGGCTGGGCAGTGTTTGCGGCGGTGGGGGCAGGGCGGACTCGGCGGCACTAGGGGCAAGGCGCTCTGGGCGGCGGTGGGGGCGGGGCGTCTTCGGAGGCGGGGGGGGCAAGGCGTCATCGCCGGTGGAGGGGGCAGTGTGTTCGTGACTGCGGCGGGGGCGGAGCGGTCTCAGCGGCGGTGGGGGCGGCGTGTTTGCGGCTGCGGCGGGGGAAAAGGCGATCTTGGCGGCGCTGGGAGCCGGGCGTTCCCGGCGGCGGTGGGGGTCGGGTGGTCTCGGCGTCGGTGGGAGCGGGGTTTCTGTGCCGGCGGTGGGGGCCGGTCGTTCTCGGCGATGGTGGGGTCGGGCGGTCTCGGCTGCACTAGGGATGGGGCGGTATCGGCGGAGGTTGGGGCGGTGCGTTCTCGGCGGTGCTGGGGGCGGGGCGGCCTCAGTGGCGGTGGCGGCGGGCTACTTTACGCTGCGGTGGGGGCCGACCGTTCTCGGCGGGGGAGGGCGCGGCGTGTCCGCAGCTGAGGTGGGAGCGGAGCGGTCTCAGCGGCGGTGGGGGCGGCGTGATCGCGGCTGCGGTGGGGGCGGGGCGATCCCGGCGGCGCTTGGGGCGCGGTGGTCTCGGCGGCAGTGGCGGCGGTTAATCTGGGCGGCGGTGGGGGGCTGGGCGCCCTCGGGGGCGGTGGGGATGGGTTGTGCTTAGCAGCAGTGCGAGCAGGAAGGTCTCAGCAGCGGTGGGGGCAGCGTGTTCGCGGCTGCCGTGGGGGCGGGGAATCTCGGCGGCGCTGGGCGTCGGGCATTCTCAGCCAGGGTGGGAGTCGGGTGGCCTCGGCAATGGTGGGGGCGGGGCGGTCTTGGCGGCGGTGGAGGTGGGTTGTCTGCGGCGGCGGTGGGGGCCGGGCGCTCTCGGCGATGGTGGGAGCCCAGTGGTCTCGGTGGCGGCGGCGGCGGGTTGCTCTTGGCCGCGGTGGGGGCGGCGTGTTCTCGGTGGTCTCCACTGGTGGTGAATGGGGGGCGGGGGGCGGTGTGTGCGGTGGCAGTGGCGGCCGGGCGTTCTCGGAGGTGGGAAGTTTGCGGGGTCTCGGATGAGGTGGGGGCAGGGCGATCTCAGCGGCGGTGGTGGCTGCGGCGGGCTCGGCGGCGGTGGTGGCGGTTTGATCATGGCGGCGGTGGGGGCTGGGCGCCCACGGGGGCTGTGGGGACGGGCTGTGTTCAACGGCGGTGGGAGCAGAGAGGTCTCGGCAGCGGTGGGGGCGGGGCGTCCGCGGCGTCGATGAGGGCCGGGCGCTCTCGACGGTGGTGGGGGCTGGGCAGTTTTGGCGGCGGTGGGGGCAATGCAGACTCAGCGGCACTGGGGGCAAGGCGCTCTGGGCGGCGGTGGGGGCGGGGCGTCTGCGGAGGCGGGGGGGGCAAGCCGTTATCGCCGGTGGAGGGGGCAGTGTGTTCGTGACTGTGGCGCAGGCGGAGCGGTCTCAGCGGCGGTGGGGACGGCGTGTTTGCGGCTGCGGCGGGGGAAAAGGCGATCTTGGCGGCGGTGGGAGCCGGGCGTTCCCGGCGGCGGTGGGGGTCGGGTGGTCTCGGCGTCGGTGGGAGCAGGGTTTCTGTGCCGGCGGTGGGGGCCGGTCGTTCTCGGCGATGGTGGGGTCGGGCGGTCTCGGCTGCACTAGGGATGGGGCAGTATCGGCGGAGGTTGGGGCGGTGCGTTCTCGGCGGTGCTGGGGGCGGGGCGGCCTCAGCGGCGGTGGCGGCGGGCTACTTTACGCTGCGGTGGGGGCCGACCGTTCTCGGCGGGGGAGGGCGCGGCGTGTCCGCGGCTGAGGTGGGAGCGGAGCGGTCTCAGCGGCGGTGGGCGCAGCGTGATCGCGGCTGCGGTGGGGGCGGGGCGATCCCGGCGGCGCTTGGGGCGCGGTGGTCTCGGCGGCAGTGGCGGCGGGTTAATCTGGGCGGCGGTGGGGGCTGGGCACCCTCGGGGGCGGTGGGGATGGGTTGTGCTCAGCAGCGGTGCGAGCACGAAGGTCTCAGCAGCGGTGGGGGCAGAGTGTTCGCGGCTGCCGTGGGGGCGGGGCAATCTCGGCGGCGCTGGGCGTTCGGCGTTCTCAGCCAGGGTGGGAGTCGGGTGGCCTCGGCAATGGTGGGGGCGGGGCGGTCTTGGCGGCGGTGTAGGTGGGTTGTCTGCGGCGGCAGTGGGGGCCGGGCGCTCTCGGCAATGGCGGCAGCGGGTTGCTCTTGGCCGCGGTGGGGGCGGCGTGTTCTCGGTGGTCTCGACTGGTGGTGAATGGGGGGCGGGGGGCGGTGTGTGCGGTGGCAGTGGCGGCCGGGTGTTCTCGGAGGTGGGAAGGTTGCGGGGTCTCGGCTGAGGTGGGGGCAGGGCGATCTCAGCGGCGGTGGTGGCTTCGGCGGGCTCGGCGGCGGTGGTGGCGGGTTGATCATGGCGGCGGTGGGGGCTGGGCGCCCACGGGGGCTGTGGGGACGGGGTGTGTTCAACGGCGGTGGGAGCAGAGAGGTCTCGGCGGCGGTGGGGGCGGCGCGTCCGCGGCGTCGATGAGGGCCGGGCGCTCTCGACGGTGGTGGGGGCTGGGCAGTGTTTGCGGCGGTGGGGGCAGGGCGGACTCAGCGGCAGTGGGGGCAAGGCGCTCTGGGCGGCGGTGGGGGCGGGGCGTCTGCGGAGGCGGGGGGGGCAAGGCGTTATCGCCGGTGGAGGGGGCATTGTGTTCGAGGCTGCGGCAGGGGCGGAGCGGTCTCAGCGGCGGTGGGGGCGGCGTGTTTGCGGCTGCGGCGGGGGAAAAGGCGATCTTGGCGGCGGTGGGAGCCGGGAGTTCTCGGCGGCGGTGGGGGTCGGGTGGTCTTGGCGGTGGGGGTCGGGTGGTCTCGGTGTCGGTGGGAGCAGGGTTTCTGCGGCGGCAGGGGGGGGCGGTTGTTCTCGGCGATGGAGGGGTCGGGCGGTCTTTGCTGCACTAGGGATGGGGCAGTCTCGGCGGCGGTCGGGGCGGTGCGTTCTCGGCGGCGCTGGAGGCGGGGCAGCCTCAGTGGGCTGCTCTAAGCTGCGGTGGGGGCCGACCGTTCTCGGCGGGGGAGGGCGCGGCATGTCCGCAGCTGCGGTGGGGGCAGAGCGGTCTCAGCGGCGGTGGGGGCGGGGCGATCCCGGCGGCGCTCGGGGCGCACTGGACTCGGTGCCGGTAGTGGCGTGCTGATCCTGGCGGCGGTGGGGGCTGGGTGCCCTCGGGGGCGGTGGGGGCGGGTGTGCTCACCGGCGGTGCGAGCAAGGCGGTCTCGGCGGCGGTGGGGGCAGGCTACCCGCGGCGGCGATGAGGGCCGGGCACCCTGAACGAAGGTGGGGGCTGGGCAGTATTGGCGGCGCTGGGGGCGGGGCTGATTGGCAGCGGTGGGGGAAGATCGCTCTGGGCGGCGGTGGGGGCGGGGTGTCTGCGGCGGCGGTGGCAGCTGCTCTACGCGGCGGTGGGGGCCGGGCGTTCTCGGCGATGGTGAGGTCGGGCGGTCTCGGCAGCACTCGGGACGGGGCGGTCTCGGCGGCGGTTGTGGTGGTGCGATCGCGGCGGCGCTGGGGGCAAGGCGGGGCGGCCTCGGCGGCGAACTGCTCTTACGCATGGTGTGGGCCAGGCGCCCTCGGCGGTGGTGGGGACAGGTTGTTGTCGGCGGTGGTGCGAGCAGGGTGGTCTCGGCGGCGGCGGGGGTTGGGTGGTCTCGACGGTGGTGGGGTAGGGCGCCCACGGCGGCGGCGGGGGCGGTGTGGTCTCGGCGGCGCTCGGGGCGGGGCGGCCTTGGCGGTGGTCAGGGCGGTGTGTTCTCGGCGGCGCTGGGGGCGGGGCAGCCTCGGCTGCGGTGGCGGCGGGGTGCTCTACGCGGCGGCGGTGGCCGGGCGCCCTGGGCGGCGGTGGGGACGGGGTGTTGTCGGCGGCAATGCGAGCAGGGTGGTCTCGGCGGCGGCGTGGGTGGGGCGGTCTCATCGGCCGTGGGTGCGGGGCGCCCTTGGTGGCGGCGGGGGCGATGCTTTCTCAGCGCCGCTCGGGGCGGGGCAGTCTCGGCGGCGGTGGCGGTGGGTTGCTCTAGGCGGCACCGGGGGCTGGGCGCCCTCGGTGGCAGTGGGGACGGGTTGATCTCGGCGGCGGTGCGGGCGGGGTGGTCTCGGCAGCAGTGGGGGAAGGGGTTCCCACGTCCTGCACCTGTAGCACCGGGCAAGCGGTTGTAGGGGCGGAGGGGTGCCAACACACACCGGTTTGGGGCTAGCCCCGCTCCAGTTGTGGCCGTTGGCACCCGGGCGCGCGCTCGCGTTGTGCTGCTCTCTGGGTGTCGTTGGTGCTCTCGCGCTGTCGCCGTGATCGTGCGCGCTCGCGGTGCTGTGCTAGTGTGTTGTGCCACGGGCGGCTAACTGTCCGGGAGTGGCTCGACAACCCCCTAGGGGGCGTTGTGGCTGTGCCGTGCCGTGGCACGGCGCACTAGGGTGATCCGTTGTTGGTGCCTGCGAGGTAGATCCGACCGCTAGGGCACCGGTCACTAGGACCGCGGACGGGGGCCGTCGAGCCTGGGCTTCCCCTCGTGCGTGCTACCTTGGTGCCACCAGTCCCTAAGGCCCTCCCGAGTCCGCCAGCCTAGGATTAGGAGGGAGACCACCTTTGCGGGGCACCCCGGGGGCCCCGCTCCCCGCTGGTGTCGGTGTACTCGTTGCCGCTGTTGTTGTCGCTGTCAGCGGCCGTCACCCTGATCGAGGAACGTGGGGAGGGGGGGCTGGGTACACTTGGTGTGGCAGTGGTGCGTCTGCCCCTCACAGCCAGCATCTTTAACAACTGGGGGCTCCAGTGGCGGATGGCGTTGGGCGGGCTGACTCGGGGGAAGTTGAGGGGACCTATGGGGACTCATGGGGGCGGGCGGGGGCCGATGGGGTCCTATGGGGGCGTATGGGGACCCATAGGGACCTATGGGAACCCATCGGGACCTATGGAGGTCCATGGGGGCGTATGGGGACCCATAGGGACCTATGGGAACCCATCGGGACCTATGGAGGTCCATGGGGGCGTATGGGGACTTATGGGGACCTATGCGGGCCTATGGTGTCCTATGCGGGCCTATGGTGGCCTATGGGGACCTGTGGGGCCCATCGGGACCTACCGGGGCCCATGTGGGCCCACTGGCACCTATGGGGACCTATTCGGACCTTTGGGGACCTATGGGGACCCATGGGGCCGTGCAGGGCCCAGAGGATGGGCCCCCCTCTCCGAAGTGTCCCCGCCGTTCCCTCCCCTTGCCCAAGTGGTGGATGGGCTGCTGCTGCAACAGGTCTAGCCTCAGTGGCACCAGCGGGCAGTGGTGGCCAAGGGGGGGGGGGTTGCAGCTAAGGCAGAAGCTGCAGGAGGCCTTGCGGGCCCGGGACGCGGCAAAGGCGGCGGAGGGGGAGAGGGATCAGCTGCGCACGGGAGTGAAGGGGCCGGAGGCACACAGGCCAAAGGGGTTGGTGCAACAGCAGCAGCACGGGGTGGGGACCGAGGGGGGAGGGGTGGGAAAAGATCGGGGCGGGGGTTTGCAGTACCTCATCGGTGCGACCCAGGACTGGCAGCAACAAGCCGAGGCTGCCAAGGGCCAGCTGTCCACGGTAGGTTCGACAGTGCGACCGTTGTTGTCGCAGCAAGGGGGCGGGTCCACTATGGAAACCATCCTCCCTGACTATAGGAAGATATTGGACGCCCATGACAATGTGGCCTCCAAGTTCCCCACGGAGACCATGGTGCAAGCTACCTGCAACCCCGGTTTCTGATCCCCAAACCCCCCGCAGGATGTGGGACAGGCAGCAGTGAGAGCCAGGCTTCACGGTAGCGCCCTTCTAACTATTGTGCATTCAATGTGGAAGACCATTGTGAAGATGGCGACCTTTGTACATTAAATTCGGCAATCACCCGGACTTCCAACTGGGGTTTACATAACATCGCGAGTTTCACGCGATTTTCGAACAATTTTGTTCTGCATTTCTGGATGGTAGTGAGTTGCGCTCGGAGTCCGGTGTAAACTGCCACAGGCTGCACCCTGCACAATGTGAAGTGACCTGCAACATTGTGCCGCCTGTTACTTGCCAATATTGTGTTATTTTCATGCCCCGTGGCAGTGGACCCTAGGGAAGGAGCGCCTTCAGCCATATCAAGTCCTGACAACACAAGGCACGCCGGCTCAAGTCGTCGGAAGACGTCCTCTCCCGAGCTAGATGTACCATGCGCGGTGCAACACTTGCCGGACAAGGGCCAGATAGTGTGGACGCCAGTAGCCGGGGGGGGTGGGGGGCACCTATATATTTGTCGACGGGTCGAACCCACCCACGTCTAACAACCCGGCGAGCCAAGACTACATTGGATGCCAATTGCAGTGGATGGAACATCGCGCCATGAGGTGTTGTATGTTCATTGCACGCTCAGGGGGACTACCAGCCCCAACCAACTTGCCAACTGGTGGCTACTACGAAGTGAGGAGTGGGCCACGTTGTGCGCAGCTGCCCACGAGGTGGACTTTGACCAACAATTGTGGGACGCAAGTAAGGCTGTATTCCAGGATACCGCCGGTTCCGAACATGAAACCCTTTGTTTTTTGTGTGCCGATGGCGACACACAAATTTTGATGGCCAGGTGCAAGAGTTGGACAGCCGAGGCTCCTCAAGCCTCGGTGTGGTGGGTGTGCGGGTGCAGAAGGGCACAATGCCTTGCCAACTTCGGCTTGGTAGACACCATTGATAGCTGGTGGGAAGTGGTGCTCCCAATTGGAGCGATATAACGACACATTGCAGCCGACCGCCGCATTCCGGACTGTGGGTTGCACGGGGTGCTACGTGTCACTATATGTGTATTTCGGGCATGCGCGGCACAGTGGCGGCCGCAACGGGCAAGTCCGCGGCTGGCGTTGTGCATAATATCTTTGGGCCCATTCTATATATAGCCTGCATTCAAGCGAAGACGGTAACAAAGGGGAGGTTGGACAATGACAAGGCAAACGGGAAAGGGAAAGGTTGGGTTGGAGTGTGCCGCGGCTGTGCAATTCATGCGCACCCGTCGGTGGGAGGCACTCATTAGCATGTGCCTTGAGCTGTTGAGGAGGGGGCAATGAACAACAAGTGGGTGGGAGGTGGACCATGAGGTGGTGTTTGTAGGGAATGGTGGGACAACTTTGCCCAGATGTGTGTGCATGCATGGCAAAATGAATGGTTGTCCGGGGGGGGGGGGGGGGGCATAGGCAGGCTAAATGAATCTAGTATAAGAATGGGCAAGGACCACTTACTGTTACAGTGGCCTAAGCTACTTTGGTCAGATTTTTGGATTGACCACATGTATTTCTTTGCTCGCAAATGGAGAATCCTCTCCAAATTTTCATGCTTTGCCATGGAAGGCAGCCACCGTAGGCTAAAGCGCATGCTGCGCAATAGCGGGGGCCTAAGCCTCTTGTGTCTCCACCTAGGTGTGCAGGTCGTGGTTGATAGCCACAATATAGATGACACCCTCCGTCGAGAGGGGTGGGAGAAGGGCCCGTGACAGCGCGGCAATTGGCGGGGTGTGCTCGCAAGAGGGCACTTTGTGACCTCAACTATGTACATGTCCTCTCCCAATGTTTCACAATCCGCAAGCGGCCGGCCTAAGACATACGGACATGCGACCATGGCTTGTGGCGGCTTTGGGTACTTGAGTTGGTGCACGCCACATGGTGGAGAGGTGCGCGTGCACGACAATGAATGCAAAAATCGTCTCATTTTTGCACAATTTTTGCGCAAATCTGGTGCATATTCCCGTTCGCAATGGCACCGCAGACATAGGGAACGCCCGCGGTAGGAATAGGGCATTTTGTGGGGCACCGTCGCACCGTAGCGTCTCAAAAGGGGGGCATTTCTTTTTGTAGACATACAGATTTCATTTTTTTACATTTTTCAAAAACTATTGCTACCATTCCAACTCTCTTAAAATAGTCGTTTCCGGCCCAAATCTTATATTTGTGCACCCACATTCGCGTGACTTTCCCCGTTCAAAAGTTCCCTTACCAGCCGTTCACAAAGGGTACACATAAGTAGCATCCACCAAAATATTGGCCAAAGCACAAGCACCACAGCGGAGCTCTGATTTTTCCCTATTTCGCACGTGCTTGTTGCTTGCTTGCTGCTTGCTGCTTCCGGCTTGCCAAACATGTTAGGTCCACCCTGGACACTACATAGGGTTGTAGAACCAAGACTGGTTCCACTAGCTCGGTGACCCTAACCCTACCCTTAGCCCGCACCCTCACCCTAGCTGCAACCAGGATTGAATATTGAGACCGAGCTGGTGGGGTAAGGAACATGGTCAAGGGGACTTCAACAACAAATGAGATAAACATTGGAATGTGGATGAGAGTAGCTCAAAAGGGGCTCAAAATGAGCCGTATTCATCGCTTTGGGCACCACAACTGGATTAGGATAATTTTTGAAGATCATGGTTTTGAGCCTCTTTTAAGCCATTCGTGGTCCCAAATCCGCCAATTTCCAAGGGGCTTTCGGACTTGAGAGGGGCCAAAATTGCTGAACATAGGCTCAAAATGGGGTCATTCCACTTGTTTGTGCACCCCAAATAGTCCAAAAGTATCTTTGGAAAAACACATTTTTGATCCATTTTGGACCCATTTTTTGTCCCAAAACAGCCCATTTTCAATGCATTTTGTGACTTTTGAGGGGGCAAAATGGCTTGCAATGGGCCCAAAATGGGCTCATTTCACTTGTTTGTGCACCCCAGATGGTGTAGGATCATTCTTGGAAAAACACATTTTCGACCGTTTTTGACCCATTTTTTGTCCCAAACCCTGGGTCAGCTAAGGGTGCCCCTGATGTGTGTCCACTCCTTCGTGGCGGACAACACTGGGGCAACTTTTGGTGAGGACGGCGGTCATGCCTCCTTCTGCCTGTGAGTCGACGTCCTCCGCCTCCGTTACGCGGCTGCCCTGTTGCAGGGTGGGGCGGCGGAGATTTACGTGCCAACGCAGCACAAATCCGGCTCTCAGTCGCCTGTGGCGATGGTGTAGGCACGATCAGATGCCTAGGCGAAATAGGGCATGCTTGTAGCCAAAATAGTGTGTGTTCCATTCGGTGAGTGGCTCGGTGGCCACTTCTGCCTCAGGTGGTGTGGTATGCTCAAAGCTGATCCCTCGGCTTTCCTGGAGGCCTGCTATTGTGAGGCTCATGTTTTCGTATCTAGTGTGCCCGCTGGGCTCTCCGCTGTGTGGGTCCGCTGCGTTGAATCTGGCCGGGTTTCTCCGCGGTCCCTGTCGGCGGCGTTCTGGCTGTGTACCGGCCCCCATTGCCATGTGGAGCGTAAGCCCGTGTTCACGTGCCATTTCTGTTGGTGTCCTTGCGTGAGTTGGGGGCCCCACCTGTGGTACCAGTGTCCAAGTGCGGTATGGAGGGCAAGCTACGTGTTTACCTCCGCTTTGCCCTACTCCCGTGCGTTGGTCCTGTGTGGCACTTGCCCCACCACTGCACGGTGTGTTGTGGTGATCTTGTGGTCGTCTGGGCCCTCGTCCATGAGTCGGCCTTTCCGGGTCCCGTGTATTTTAGCCCCTGCCCCGATGTGTATGTTACCTGGTCTATGTGTATGTTATCTGGTCTGGTGCACTCCCCGCGGGACCCCCCGGTGGTATTGGCTAAGGAGAGGGATCTCGCCATGGAGTTGTATCTGGCGGCGCTCGGCGCCTGGCTGGTGTTACCCCCGCCCCTTCGGCGCGAACGGCTACTGGACGTGCTCCCCCCTGGACTAGGGCAGGCGTGGCCAGTGGGTGGCGGTGGTGTTGGTGGCGGCCCTGGTGCACTGTGTGGGGCACCTTCTGGATGTGGCGTCCGATGTGGCGGGGGAACTGCTGAGGGGGGAGCCCGTCCACTGCCCTTTGGCATGCCCGGTCCTGCTGGGCTCCCCCCCTTTGCGCCAGCCATCAGTCATCTCCATGGCCCCCACCCCATTGCATTGTCACGATGGTGCTGCCTACACGGTGGTGCGTGTGGCTGATGCGCTGTTTGTCTCTGTTCTTGAGGCTCTCCCTGCCCCACCCCTCTACTCTGCTCTGAACCTGCTATGGATGGATGAGTGGTTGGAGGCCACGCCGCTTGCGCCCCCGCCGCCCGACGGGGTGGATGACGCCGCCTCAGACTCTGGGGCTTCGTCCCGTAGTGACACTTCCTCGCACAGTGACGATCCGCTTCAATGATACCCACCAAACTGTCTTTTCTGCCCGGCTACTCTTGTTAGGGAGGTCGAGGGTGGACCCGTGGAAGCGGCAACATGGGTGTGGGGCTCTGACTCCAAGCTCTCATCGGCATGAGAGGGACACCGGCCCGAGGCCTGTGCGGTGTGTGTGGGGCACTGACTCAGGCCCCTGCAGGGTGTGTGGGGTGCCGACTCCGGGCCTTTGCACCGTAAGTCGGAACCGAGGGAGCGTGAAGAGCCCGGTGGGTGGATACGGGATGCCGGATTTGGGTTCCTGGGCGTGAAGTGGCCGTTCGCATGTCAGAGTCACGGGTCCAATGGGCCGCGTGACCTATGACCCCACGATGGCCCTCCCGAAAAGAGCGAAGCACCAATCCAATCCAATCCAATTCCCCCTCCCATGCCCCCCCCCCCCCCCCCTCAGGGGGTCTCCGACCAACAGTTAGTAGGGGGGGTAGTTGGTGTCCAGAACCGAGGAGTCGCCCCCCCCCCCCCCGTGCCAACCAGTCTGTGAAAGATTCCGACGCACGAAACGGCAAACTTTCTGGAGGTTGGGACGGGGGATTCCTAGATGCTTGCTGGTGTCTCTTGGAGGCTCTTGGGTGCTTTCTCATGGAGACTCGGAGGAAATCATTTTTTTCAAGAAAAAGAGCAGGCCATATGCCATCCTCCACCATATTCTATCACAAACGGACATAGTGTGGGGCTTATGACCATGTCCAGTTTCACAGGTCAAGCTTGATGTTGCACATTTCGCATGCATAACGCTGTCAACCCAATATTACGGAGGAGGATGCGGCATTGTTCCTAAAATTATTCCTAGACTGAATGGTCAACCACTTGTTTGGACAACAGGTACTTTGAGAGCTGTTCGTGCTTGCATGGGGCCTTCTGTCTGTGAGGCGGGGGGTGGGGGGGCGGAAAATAGACGGACTCTGGGGGAATTCGCCATGTGTCCCAATATGAACACGGAGCACTGCACCTGCACACAGCCAGTCCAAACATCACAAAGCGTACATGGCACATCCCGAGCCTCAGCCCATATGCCAAATTGCAGTCGTTGCAGATACGCCGTGATGCGGTCATAAAGTGGGATGTCGGCATCCAGGATTTCCTGCAGGTTCTGCAACGCAATATCGGTCACCAGCAGATTCCATTTGGACTTGCCCTGTGTGCCCACAGGAAACAATGGCTTGCCCAACTGCGAATACAACACAAGAAGCACAACAGGGCAAGAATTATTTGCAGGGGGAGGGGGTCACTTGAGCCCTTTTCCCAACCCCCCGCCAAAAGGAGCTCCCGTGACTGAGCCTATTTCCTAGGCCGCAGAAGCCCAAAAAAGGACCCTTGCCCCAGCCAAAGCATTCAATAGGGTGGTGTGATGCACATTCATGACCATTGTTGTTCTGTAGCCCATGAGCAATGTTTAACACTGGTGCCAGCGGTGGTGATATTTTTATTGAAGGGCACATGGCTCCTAGTCGTTTCTGGCCGCAATTTTTGGTGCCCCACTGCGGCCTCCCATTGACAACATTTCTTTTCGTATGGCAATACCCTGACATTCCGAATTCAGTGCTGGAGTCTGAATCCAAGGAACCACTCGAAGAAGAAAAGGAGTCCCACGAATGCTCTTCACATGTGGAAGTCCCACTACTGGAACTTGAAGAGCCTGACACGTTGGTACTAGGAGTAGTAGACCTGGCGGGCATAGAACGTGAAGATGGTGCATAATCAGGATCCCCGAGGCGGCTTGCGGAGCCAGAGGCATCGTTCACACATGGGGTCAGAACCAGGCACCACCAGGCACATCTAATAGAGGGGGACTCAAATAGACTCTAGTGCCACCACACTCTGGTGGAGAGGGCGCCATCGCACAGCACAATGACATTGCCCTCTTCCAGCTCACCACTCAAACAGTGGACGCAAAAAATGTCCTCTTCCCCTTCATCCTCAGGCAACACACACTCCTCTTCTACAGTAGCAACTTCCACTTGCAACCCCCAAAAATGCTGATGGTATATATGTGATTGTATACACATTGCATCAATTCAGCTTTGGGGCTTGAGCAAACCAATCCAACAGCCCCCAACACACGGTTCAGGTTGTGTGCTATGCACTGCCCATTTAAACCCAAACATCCACGTGATTGGCACAACAAACGCTCAACATCGCCAAGCACACCAGGTTCCACCTGGCCACAACATCGTTTCATTCTGTCTTCGGCTTTGGAGAGCGCTTGGAGGCGACGCTTAGCAAACCATTCCCGCACAGAGTCAACCTTGTCAGCATTTCCCAATGCAGTTTCAGCCAATGCACACAACTCCGCCTCCAACGGGTTGCAGTTTTTTCGTACACGTTTTTGCAAACCACAGAGGGGGGGGGGGGGCGAAGCAGCAACAGGATATTGCTGCCAACAGAAAAAACATGTGCTCGGCAACAACAGTGCTTGTCAAGTGAGGACCACCAGCACCCACACAAAGCAAAAATGACGCCATGGACTGCCATCGACCCGGCATTGAAACCACCAATGCTTAACCATGCAGACATCGCAGCAATGGTCAGGTGGATGGCTACTACCGGCACGTGCATGGCAACTGGGTCAGAGTCCGAGGGCAACCCATGGCGGTTGGAGGGTTAGCTGCTGGCAGATGGCCAAGGTGCTCCTCAGGGGCAATGTTGAAGGAAACATTAAGAACGCCATGAACTGTGAGGATTATGTGCAGGTGACATGTGCCTTCACACCTCCAGCTCACAGAAAGCATTATCAAGCGCTGGAGTGGCGGCAGCAGTGTCCTGCACGTCACATATGATCTCTGCATCACGGACCTGCGAAGCGAGCAGCTGCTTTAGCAGGCGCTCGTCGAACTTGCAGAGATGGTGTGGCTGCTGAGGGCACTCAGACAGCAGCACAGACCAGTGATGCGCAAACGCCTTCATGCAGAACCATGCTACACTGTAAAAAGGGAGGTGGGTAGCAGCCTGCTGCTCACCCTGCATATGGCAGGTGGGTCGGTGACTGACCTGCCTGCCCGCCTGCCTTCCTGCCTGCATGCTCGGGGGAGTACTTTGCACAAGTGCACCACACAGTGGCTATCACAGTGGCTATCATGGGTACAGACTAGGATTTAAAATTTTCGTGAAAAATGAGGATTTTAAATTTCAGGTGAAATATAACGTGAAAATTTCGTGAAATTTTCGATTTTTTTGAAAAGTATGAAAATTATGAAATTTATGGTCCCAATGGGAAGGCGGAGGTTCTATAACATCATAGCACTGAATCCTGGCACCTATAACCAAGCCCTTGATGAAACACATTGATGGACGCATCACAATTGGAATGGCGAAGTCCACAAACAATATGATGGATGCCAATGGCAATGATATACTCATGCGTGGCACAACTTCATGTAGTTGACACGAATGAAGACTTTAGTTGCCAACATGGAAAAACTCAGGCGCTCCCGATTAGCACATTGCCAGTCGGCTGAGCTAAACACTCGCTCCGTCGGGGCTTGGCTGGCTGGAAGACAAGCCACAACCTTGCCCAATGCAGCTGCTGGAGAGGAAGCATGGAGGGCTTTTTGGGTTGCGTGGGTTTGGGGGGGGGGGGGGCAGGGCACGGGGTTTGGGTTTCTCGGCGGGGGGGGGGGGGGGGGCTTTGCTGGGGAGGTGCTGCGGGGGCTACCGGGGGTGGGGGGGCTCAACCCACAACTGCACAGCAGGATCTCCTCGTCAGCACACCCCTCCCACCCCAACTCCCCCATGTACTCCACTACGGTAAAGTGTCCCCAGGTGCTCAAGTTCTTGTTTTTCATGTTGTCTATAAAAAAAAGAAGGAACGGCAAATTTTCATTGAAATTTTCGTTGGAAAGATAAACTTAAATTTCGTTGAAAATTTCGTTGAAAATTACCTTGAAAATTTCGCTTGTAAATTTCGTTCGAATCCTAGTATAGACAGATGGTTTTGCATGAGCCTTTCCCACTATTTCACACTTTCCACTGCGCTCTTTCCACCCCTTCCAGTTGCTGGCATTTCCTAGTACCCTCTAGAAGCTTGCTATTTATTTTTGGTGCCTTCCGTGCTTGCTGTAAATTCTACAGGCATGCTATAAATTGTGCCTTCTGCATGCTTGGGGTGTATTGGTGCTTTTTGGATGCTTGCTGTAAATTCTTGGCGCTTTCTGCATGCTTGTTGTTAATTTCTGGTACCCTCTGGATGCTTGCTGGCTGTTTGCTGTTCATTTTTCATGCCTTCGGGATGCTTGCTGCAAATTGCTAGTGCCTTCTAGAAGCTTGCCACATTTCAGCACCATTGTTGCGGACCTCCATATCATCCGAAAATTGAGCAGCCCATTTAGCTGCTGTCATATGCCACACTTTCTCAGTTGTGATGGCTATTTCCCCAATTGTGATGCTTGCTGGGCTTGCTCACTCATTAGGGGCAACAATGGATGTAGGCAAAGGGGCGACAAAGTTAAAACGACATATCAAACGGAGCAGGGTGCAAAGCAGACTGAAATCTGAAACCCTGGCCTTCTAATGTTCGGAAATTCTCGGAAGTATTGGGAACATTTGGAGTTAGCAATTCTAGCTCTCGTTTGGAAATACTTGGAAATATTCAGAAGTTTTCGTTTCTGAACCAATGGAAGCCTGCTACATGTATGCAATCGACAACTTTTTGTTGGCAACAAACCACCAAAGAGCCCTCTTCCTAGGCCACTGAACTTTATCCCTCCCTCCTCCCAAAGCAAGAGTAAGTACTCTCAACAAAGGCTTATAGACCCAAGGAAAATGGGGATTGCACCTAACGAGTGCCGTTCACAATGCCTAGAACATGCCTCATAAAACAAAATAGCATGCAAACAGGCAAGAATTTGCCCAGATCAGCATTTGGTTACGATTCTTTTTTTTCTCGCGCAAGCATAGCCTGGAAACTGCAAAGGTGAGTTCACTGGTCGCCATGTTACATTGCGGGTGCTCCACCCGGTTCATATAGCATCTTTAAAATAGGCCTACCCCTCACAAAGAGAGGGGAGATTGTTTTCTCCTGGCGACGCCACACAGCATGCCGCTTGTCAGCGGCCACACCTTCAAATTGAAGACATAACCCAAGAAAGCACTACGCGATAGACAGTGGTATAAATGTGTAAGCTGTGGGGTAAACCTGTGCATCAAAGTGAATGACAACAATGAACGACAAACCGTGCAACCATGCCCTGAATGCGGCGCACCGAGACACTAGCATGTATGTATAAACTCTGCATGTAATCTGTGTGTTAGCGTGTGTCGTAACAATGAACGACAAACTGCGCAAACATGCCCTGGGCGCGGTGCACCCGGTAGGCTGCATCTGGAGAATGGAGGTCAGGGAGAGTAACCGATCAGGCAGCAAGCATTTGTGACATCTGGTGGGCGCACTATATGCTGGTCCCCCACGAATAGCGTGGGAAACCAGCATGATCCCGGTTGTGACTTACCCAATGCTACTATCTCAGTGCTGCGCCAATTCATCACACCCATACACCGTCCTTCCTGTTCCTAAGATCGCGGTTATCGACGGTTGGTGCCAATGAGGGTACGTTTGCCCGGCGCGCCCAACATCCATATGAATGTTCCGGCCATCTATCACAATGCTTTACCCCCAATTATCACTACCTCTTCTAGCCTAGGAACCCTAAGCACAAGCACATTGTATGACTGTTGGCAATCAAATAACTTCCCATTTTTTCGCCGAACAAATGGGACGATCACAAGCACCCTACCCTTGTAGGCCCCACCATGGCCACCCACCTCAAAATCAAAGAATCCCCTTCTTGTGCGTGACGGACCACCCAAGTGGCCACACTGAAGAGTGGGAGTCCTTAACCCTAACTCGAGGGGCCACACCAAAGCGTGGGAAAACTTTGCCTAGCGCGCCCGGCGCGTGCCCGGCGCGCTAACGTACTCTCAATAGGGGTACCACGCCGCCCCATATTTTTTAGGTGGTGGATACCGTCCCTCTCACGTCCCCACCTTCATTCTCCCATCCCCACATGGGCCCCTAGCGCACCTCATCTAGGCCATCATCTGGCACTCCTTGGGTTGGTGACCCGGCGGCGGCCCACCCATAGTGGGCCGGCGGGAATTTGATTGGGAGGGCATGTCTGTGCTGGGCCTGACGGCGGCGGCACCGTGGAGGTTACACTCCTCCCATATCGTAGCCACGGTGGTAGATGCCCACCTTTGCTGGGCAAGATTGGACTCGTGCCCTCCGTTCCTCACTCTTCTTGCGTGTTGCGGCTCCCTTGTCAATTGGGGGGGGCACCGGCTTGCAGGCTCATGCCGCCCAATCCTCGCTCTCGTGGCGCACTGCGGCTCCCTAGTCCATTGGGGCGGGCAACGGCTTGTAGGCTCGTGCTGCCCAATCCTCACTCTCCTAGCTCACTACGGCTCCTTTGTCGATTGAGGGGGCCACCGTTTGTTGGCTCGTGCCACCGAGTCCTCGCTCTCCTAGCGCGTGGATGCCCCTTGGCCAGTTGAGGGGGCTACCAACCTTTTGCATGCAGGGCATTGGCACGCATATGGGCAGATCTTGTCATTGACATTGGTCCTCTGTCTTTTCGGAGGTCTCTCCCAGTATGCAGAGATCCTCGGCGAGGGCTGCGCGGGTACTGATGGTGCGCCTCGTTCGGCCATCCTAGCCTCCATAAGAGGCCTGGTTGCGCCTGTGTCGCGGGGGCACTTGCATCTGTTGCAGCGCTTCCGGCGCGCCCAGTTGTGGTTGTCACACCACAGACACAGCCAGTCACCCATCATTGTTGTGTTTGTGGCGTAGCAGACACCGCATCGGATCTTTCTTGCATAGTTACAATGTTGGCACTTCGTGCAGTTCCAGTCGCGTGGCCGGCGCATGATGTGGACTACTGTTCAAGATGGAGGTGGTGCATGGGGGGGGGGGGGGGTGCAGTGATGTGTGGTCATACGGCTGACTACAGTGGGATGTGGGCCGGGGGGGGGGCTGGGGCAACACACTCCATGCATGCATCAAGAACACAACATGATATGGCTTCCGTGGGCACAAATGGACAGATATTACCCTGCCAGCAACAAACAACACAGGTGTACCGAGGAAACGTGGCAGCCCCGCCCTCACCTATGCCGTAGACGTCCTACTTCATGCCTACGTCGAAACGTTGCAATCTCAAGGGCTTTGCGGTTGGAGGGATGCCTTTTTCATGAGGGCCCTCCACAAGGGGTGATGATGAAGTGCCTCATGAATGTCATGCCCCTGCTAGTATCAAGGAGTCCCTAGACAAGTTCATGGAGTGCTTTTATGTTCCTTGGGAACACTCTGGCCTAGATCCTATGATGCGCCACATTGTTGATGCTTACCTAGGTCACTCTTACATTCCTACATGCCTATGCTCTCTCCCCATCCTCTATTGCAAGAACTATTGGGGTTGCTGGAACATACATGCTTGGTTTGGATACCTATAGTGTAATTCCATGGGAGGCACATCTGTGTGTGGCGTAGCAAGCACATTCATACCTTCATGTACATTATTAGAGCACATGTCCACTACATGACAACGGGATGCAAGTAACCAACCTTTTTTTGTTCAAACCTCAAATGCAATGTGCACACAGTGGAGGGTCCCCATGCAAAGACGTGGTTTCACTATTGATAGTGAAACTAGACCACATCATTGGCATCAGCAAATGAGACCCATACCACTCCTATGTGTACCCTTTGTGAATGGGCGATAACGTTCCTTTTGAATCCTAGTGCGAATGTGGCCATGTTTTGCCATGAAGTCCCCCTTCCCGCCCCTCTTACAAGGAAGCTATAGGCCCAAAAATTCTAGAAAAATATTTCCTAAAGTACTACAAACCGGGCTGACCTATCCTTGGTGCACTATAGCTTCACTGCCCCCAATTCGGTTCCATTCACATGGGTCGAAAACTTGCATCCCCCTTGTTAGCTTGTGAATACGAACTCAATGCGAAATTCGCGCAAAATTCACATTAAGTTCGGTGAATTCCCACATGACAAGATACAAGACAACATGGTATGCGAAACAAGAGATACCATTTCTTCATATAGTTCCTGTGCCAATGCCACAACTCTTCCGGGCCCGGAATCGTTGTGGCAAAGTCTTAACATAGCCCCGGTCACTAATTGCCTTTCGGCGTGCTCGAAAGGCAAGGAATCGCACACTTATGGGCCCTTGGCCGCTTGGTGGGATCCCATCCCTCGCAGCAAGGACTGTCATTAATGGTGTGGTTATCCACAACCACCTGCAGGCCCAACTTGCCCCGCAAGAGGCTTAGGCCCCCACTATCGGGCAACATGCACTTCAATCGCCAGTGGCTCCCCTCCATTGCAAAACATGCAAATTTGTAGAGGATTCACCACTAAGGAGCAAACAATTACATGTGGTCTATCCACAAGTGGGACCACAAAAGTTTCTCCCACTGCAACTGTAGATGGGCTTCACCCATGGCAATACTATACTCCTTCAACCGCTTTAGGTCACCCCCTATGGACCACCGTGTCTGTCATGCAAACACACAAATGGCACTAAAACTTGTCCACCACTTGCGGCATATGTCCACCCAGAGTAGTCCTACAACACATCCCCCTTCCATCCCCCCCTTATGGACGCACTCATCTAACAGGGTCTCCCAGCCCTTGCTCTGCATGAAGTGCACTGTTGCCGCACATTCAAGTCGGGTCTTCCCCTTTTCGTTGGCCCCATATCGGGCCACGTTACGCCTGTTGCTAGCTGCGGTGTGAGCTACTGGGCGTCCATCCGCGATAGGTTGAGTGACCGGAAGCGCCATGTTGCGCCGACGGTCTAGTCTCACACGGTCGGTTCCGTGGCTCAACGCGGCGACATGCTCTCCTTCTCGGGGGTTAGCACTATCTGCCGCGTTTCCGGGATAAGTTGGTATGCGCAACGGGCTCCCAACTCCTTCCCAACTACCTCCTCGAGTGCCTTCAAACTACGGTGCATGAAGGTTTGGGAATGCACGGTGTGGAAGGGACTAGGGGCCTTGCTTGCAATGCCGCGCGGCGTTGTGCATATGCTAAACAAAGCAGAATGCAATAGGGGTCACTTTCACAAACAGTTGGATGTCTGTAGTGCACCATCACAATTCATCGCAACCCCCCGGAATCATGCTTCCGTGGCACGAAAGCTCCGGGAGCAAATTGGTCGCACAAAATTTGCAAGACATTCATATCCAGGGCCACATGCCAGCACACATGTGAATATGCTGTGGATGTGAATTTCGTATGAACTTTGCACAAATTCCGCGCGAAATACGCGCGAAAATAGTTCACACAAATGGATACCTTAGTGCACGTGAATGGCATGTTGCCTCGCATCGCAGCGGGCCTCACCGGTCTTGGCTACCTGTGGCCCGACCGCTTGCGGCTTGGCTGCTGTCACCACCCCTAGTTGCCCACCTGTGTGTACCTGCGGCTCACTTGGAAATGTGAAGTTAGGGCTCATTTGGGGCTAAAACGGCTAAGTGGTGTTTTTCAAGGGGTTTAATGTGAAAACTTGTGGCTTTCGGGGGTGGGTTGGGGTTTTGGAATGTCCCCAAAGGGATACCAATCCCTAGGCCAAGAGGATTTCACCGGGGGGGTTTCTTTTTTTCGACGGCTCAGTTGACTGAGCACCCCGACTGAGCCGTCACTGAGCCGTCATTGAGCCGGCTCACTGAGCGCTCACTGAGGGCTCACTGAGCGCTCAGTGAGCGCGCCAAATGGCTCAGTGAGCGCTGAGTGAGCGCCTAGTGAGAGCTAATTGGGGGCTCACTCAGGGCTCACTTAACATCCACGGGCACAAATCATCCATCATAAGCACTTACTTGGTCCTTTGTCGCAATGCACGTTGCACAATCCTCCTCACCATGTTCTCTCTCCCCTTCCTCTCCCGCCGGGCACGTGACCAAGTCATGCACCGTCGTTGGAACCCCCTTTGCTTGGTCACAGCCCTACTCTCCACCTCCCAACCTTCCTGGCGGAGGTTATCATCTAGTGTGTGGTTATCCACCACACACTGCAAGCCCGACCTATCGTTCAGCAAGCTGACCCCCCCACTATTCCCAAGCAGCCGTTTCAGTCGCACATGGCTGCCCTCCAATGCAAAGCAACTAAACCTTGCAATGGTCCCCCACCGTGCAACATACGCATACATGTGGTCAACCCACATGTGCGTCCACAAGGTCTTCCCCCATCCCAGGTCAAGGTGCCTTGCCCCCATGGTCCGTTGGCGTTGCAGCAAGGCACGTTGCTCTGCACCACTCAGAAAGTCGTCCTTCCGGGCCACCTCGGCCATGGCCGCAAACGCCTCCCACCACTCCGTGCACACATCAACCCACGGCCTGCCCCCCACTTGATGGTTCCCAATCACCGGTGCAACTAGCTGCAACAGTGGGCCCCACATCCGGGCCTTGACAAAGTGCGCAGCAGCCCCCAACTCCATGCGCACTTGTCCTTTGGCATTTGCCTTGTCCGCCCCCCACTTTCCAGGCCGCACCGTGCGGGCCACTTTCCGTGCCCCGTTTACAACGCCCTGCACCATGGTGGCCGCACTCTTCCTCGATACTCCTCCATGGGTCACCAGCCCCCGCACAATTTCATTGACCCCCGCAATGGCAACACGCATGACTCCATGCGCACCGAAGTCAGGAACGCGGCGGTCCGCCGGGATGTCACGAAACACCCCAGTCAGCCGTACATGTCCCTTGATTCCTTCCAGGGCAACCTCTTGTCCCCCGAACTTGCGCAAAACGGTTTCACGGTTTGCGCCGCAGCAGTGGCACACCATGGCCCCGGGGCTCTTCTTGGTGAAGCCGTCCCCGCCGGCTAGCATGATGTGGGCCTTGCCATCGGCCCAGACGAAGAATAGGGGGCTGCGCGCCACCCCATCCGCATGCGGCAATTGCAGGGCCGTAGCACCGCGGAGCTGCGTATCGAAGTCACACTCCGATTGCATGCTGTACACCGTGGCCCACATCTCGCTACCCTCGAACAGCCACCAGCTAGCAAGCTGTGCGGGCCCACAACCCGGTGCAGCCACTGCACAGTGCACGTAGGCCCGATTCCACCGGTTGGGGCCGTCAACGCCGATGGTCACCCAGGCGTTGCGCTGCTCGCCCGGTTGCAAGGCTTCCGGTGTGCGTACGGCACGCGCTTCATAGAGAAGGGCTAGCCGCTCAGCAATATTGCAATACGCCCCTTGCATCTCATACTCCCCCTCAAGGATACAAACCCGCCGGCTAGCAGGTTGGCTGAGATGCTTCAGCCACGGGGCCACGTCGGCCCAGCTAACGGTGCTGTCCAGGTCGGGCAGCAGGTAGGCCATGTCGCGGCGCGACATCTGTGAACTACGCATCCGCCACAGCACGCGCAAGGCCTCCGACTTGATGTCGGGATTGGTGTCCGTGGGCCGGCTATAGTCCTCAGGGACTATTACTATGCTACCATCGGGTTGGAGCTCGGCCCGATATTCCTCACATAGGGAGGCCGCCACCGCGGCCTCCAGATGCTCAATCCGGGTTGCGCGCCGGCGCTGTGTTCCCAACAAGGAAAAGGGACGCTTAGGTGGCATTTTGTGTAGGACCTGTGGTATAGGTGTAGTGCCACATGCACTCCCTGTGCTTGCGGCACACTTATCTCTGTTCACATCTCTTTGCTATCCCCCCCACCTGTTTCCCCTTGATTGTTGTCCCTAGCCTTCCCCCCCCTTGCCCCTGCAGGATGCACACTCTTCGTCGGGGTGGGGTAGTGGGGTTGCACCAGGGTGTTTGTCCCATCCCCCCCCCCAGGGATGCCGCCAGGGTGTTTGTCCCATCCCCCCCCCCCCCCCGGGATGCCGCCAGGGTGTTTGTCCCATCATGCAGTCCTCGCACTCCTTGGTCTGTACCGCCCCCCTAACCACCCGGAGCCCCAAGTCGCACAAGGACTCATCCGACTCAAGGTTATGAGCCGGGAGTTCATGTGAGAACACCGGGGCAAGTAGGGAGATGTAGGGGGGAGGGGTGGCGGCACCGCGGGAAAACACGGACTCCTTGGTCATGTACAGGGCTGGGGTGGTGTAGTCGGCCACCACATGGCACCACTCAGGAATGATGGGACAAGCCGAAAGGCTTTCCCACCATTCCCCTGACACCACCCGGACCCCGAAAGGCAGGGCCTCAAGGAGTCCCTTCTTGGGTGCAACGTGGCTGACACCAAGATCTGCAGTCTAACCGTGTTGGAGATCTTTGGTGTCATGAACCCGTGTCCCGAACTCGTGGGGGGTACCGATCAGCTTTCCTGAGGACTGCTGCACCAAATCCTGGACAGCAGCTACAGGAAAGCGGAAGCGTACGGCACGAAGAGCTGGATGCACCTGGCGCAACATTTGGTTGCACCGGTGCATCCAGCTCTTTCCAAGAAGGGTCACATCGGACACGTTGATGTGGACCACTTCTGGGGAAGGGGCAGGGAGCTGCTGGGCCCACAGCTTCAAGGGCTCTAGGTCCGTCGAAGGCACCCCCGGGTACGCTGCCTCTCTAAAAGCGGTAGGTACCCGGGGGCGACTAAGGAAAGACGCGAGAGCCTTTGAAGCCGCCGGTTCCAGGCCTGGGACGACATTAGACATGGTGTGAAAGAGAGGACCTATGGGAGCGAGAAGGAATGGATGGGTAGGCGGATAGGGGGGCGGAGGAGAGGCGGAAAGGGGGGGGAACCCTCCGAGTGAGCCCCCAATTAGCTCTCACTGAGCGCTCTGAGCGCTCACTGAGCCATTTGGCGCGCTCACTGAGCGCTCAGTGAGCCGGCTCGGTGAGGGCTCCGTGACGGGTTAGTCGGGCGCTCAGTCAACTGAGCCGTCGCCAAAAAAAGTACCCCCACCCCTTGAACCTTGACCAAGTGAGTATCTAAAACTTCTAAAAACATTAAATGCACATTACCTAGCATGCAAAACGCACAACAAACAAGCACAAAGACATCGCAATGCACAACTGGGTCCCAAATGAGCCCCAACTTCACATTTCCACTTAGCCACCAGTGAGCCGCAGGTACATGGGCTTCCTCACCCCTCCGGGGACATCCTCAAACAGGGGCCTATAGCTACTGGTACTACACAGGCCGGGGTGTAGTGGGCTTGGACACGCGCGTGCAACTCCAACACACCCCACGTTGGGCAGCACGCTCACGAATGGCCTGTTGGGGCTGTTCACCGGCAATTGGAACCGCACAAGCCCTTCCGCCGCGGCCACTTGCCCCCTTGCATCTGATGCCCCGATCCATGCATGCGTACTTGCAAGCAAAAACCACACTCCCTCGGGGTTGGTGGTGGTGGGGGGGGATGAGCCCCGTCTGCTGCCGCTCCTACAAAAGTTGTTGCTGCCTCTGCCGTTGCTTTTGCCCACAACAGAAAGAAAGGTATTGCTTCAGAATGCCCACCTGGCCCTGCAGCAAGTCCCTTTCCCGTTTTGCTACCTTCCGCTCCAAGACAACCACTTATGTCTCGCTTCGCCACACCTCCAGCAGCCTTGGCAACGTTTCCAACTCCTGTGTTGCAGCTGTGGCACCCAATGGGTGATGTTGAGGTGCAATGGGGGGGGTTCCCACAAATCTAGGGAGGTGGCCGCTCGGGGGACTTTCCTTGGCGGGCCGGGTGTGCTTCGGCTGGGTCCGCCTGGGCAGCAGCTCCTCCGGTCTCCCGGTGACAACCGACTGCTCATGTCGTCATTTCCCTCCCCCTATTCTTCCCTCCCCTCAGCCCCAGCACGAGTCCCCCAACTAGCATGTTTGTGCATGCAGAGCCATGCATTGTCAAGCCAACCATCATTGCGTGGCCCCCAATTCCTAATGGCATTCACTGGCTCGCTGCAGAACCCCCCCTCCCCGGACAGTGAATGGCGGCATCTGCTTTCCAGTGGCCGCTCTTGAGGCAGCAGCCAAAGCGAGCCACCGAAACCTCGTTGTCCAGCGCCCGGCCCACGGCAAAACCCTCCTTCATGGTCACTGGACAGGGGAATCTGATGGTGTAGGGGGCATCGCCTTCTCCGTGATTTGGGGTGGTGACATTCAAACTCCAGGTTGCTGCCAAAACTTCACTACCACCCCCCCTCCTCGGGGGTAGAGGTGCCTTCCAGGCAAACAATGTGCCGTGGTGTGGGCAAACAACCAGCCTGTCAAACTAGGGCCCGTTGTACCCTGTGTCCCTAGTGCCATGATTGGGCATGGGATGACATGGATTTGGGGATCGGGCTCGGGTTCGGACTCGGCCCGCGGCTCCGGGCCGGACTGCGACCCAGGGTGGGACCGAGTGGAGGTCTACCTGTTGCGGAGGCCCCTTGTCAGCGCGCGGGTGGTATGGTGGCTGAAGCGTCTCTAAGCGTGGAAGCAGCTGGTGTGGGGGCTCCAGCAATTGAACTTCTCGTGTGAGAGTTGTGCACTAGCTATGTGAAATTTGTCTAAAATTTGTGCCAAACTTTTGCGCAATTTTTGGGGGCTGCGTGCTGTTAGCGAGCAGCTGGAGCCCGATGGTGATGGCGTTGGAAATGTTGGTTCCAAGGGCGGGGGTCGTGCAGAGAACCTTGTTGGGTGTGGATGGTGATGATGATGATGGTGAAGCATCATGTTGATCCCGTTGGAGATGGAAGATTGGGATATGTTACCTAAGGTCTCCGGAGATTGATGATGGCTTCATTCGTTACGGAGCTGGCGCCGGTGGCAGCAGGGCGGAGAGGGTGGCGAACGGGTGTGGTGGTGATGATCATGGAACGTAGCAGGGATGGATCTAACTGGGGTTGTGGGTGTCCATTCCCCACCTACCCCCCCCCCCCCCTGTTGTGACGAGGTGTCACGATATGCGTGACAAAAAAACCCCCGTCACAGATTGAGCCACGCACGGTACCAAGAGGCAGGCAGCACACCCCTTCACTTGAAGCATCTAATGCAAACCATTGCATATTGCGGAAAACAGTTTTTTGTCTTTTTTGTTGGTGCACCAGGGTTCTTATTCACTGTCACTGTCACTGCCAGTTCCAAGTACCCGCGGCTGCACCCAAAGCACCCACAGTCAGAGCAATTGCTGCGGCGCGACGAGCTGCATGGCTCCTTTTTTTGCGGCATGCCGCGGCTGAAACACACGGCGAATAGCTGAACACCCACCTTCTTTCGACCCATGACAGAACTATGACAAAGGTCGTCGGAAGGATGCGGCACACAAATGAGTTGCTGCGAATGTCAATGGTCTTGAGAGCCTATAGAGAACAAAGGTCGGTTGACACCGCGTCTCATCTCTCTGTCGCGCATGCAAGCCGAATGTCACAAAAACAGAATTGTCACAATAAAACTGGAAGCTGAGGAACACAAAGACGAGCAATCCAGCAAACATCCCGCATGCCCTCGGAAAGTACCACAACCTCGGAAAGTACCACAGAGCCTTTTGGGTGTCACAATAATTTGAGAAAAGCAGTTCTCCCATTATGGCCTATTGTATTTTTTGTGACACGTCCCGTTTTGGTTGTGTGTTGGTTGGCCCTGCTTCTATGGGGGTTCACATGGCGTTGTACCACGTTGCAGCCATTAGAGAGGCCTGTAAGAAAGTGTGGCCGGCTTGGCGAGAACTCAAGTGTGCTGTGTTCTGCACACCAACGCAGCGCTTGTGACTAGATGATTTTTTTGCGGCACGTTTGCATACGTCATCACTACAGGACTTCATCTGGAACAATTGGAGACCTCTAGTGCAAGTTTTGCAGTTAATCGATGGCCTGGTCACGAAACACGTTGACAACTTGGTGAAAAACTTTGGGGAAGGCATGGATGCCCCAGACATGATGGGACATGCGTGAGATTGCTGCTTTCGATTTTTATGGGAGGTGCGGCTCCCAAACTCGGGCTGACCCGGTTTTTTGCCCTGCAACAATCGATCCGTACACTCAGCCGTTTGGGAATCTCCATGGTGACCAAATGGATAAAAACTTGCTGTACATGGCGGGAGAGGAGGCAAACATCTGTTGGTTACGTGCTAAGACAAAGATGCCTAAGCGCGACAGACTTTGGGAAATGCTGTTTCTTCATGTGCAGAATACATTGGTACATCCATCTAAACGTATGCTCGTGTCCCTTGGGGAGTTAACTACCCCCCCCCCCCCAAGAGAAATCGTCGTCCGATAGCACCATTACCAGTGGTACCAGCACTGCCCTATGTCATCATTGAATATCCACGAGATGCAACGGGTTTCGTAAGGTGCTTGCCAAGTCACCAAGGGCATCCAAATCGGTGGTGGGGAAGTGGACCTATAGTATTCAAAACCCCATGACTCAGTGAGTCATGGTGCTGATGGGCCCCTTGTGCACAGATGAGGAGTGGGTAGACCGTGCATCGCATTTGCGCGAGGCAAGCAACCAGCCGTTACGATGTCCGATGGGGAGAGGGCAATAACCATTTGGTTAAAGAAGCCACCACATGGTGCACATGGGCGCGAAGCAAGGGTGGAGGCGATTCCACTCATAAGTGTCAAAGGAATCGAATACTCAATTGCATTGAAGAGAGACAAAAGGGTGTGTGTGCAACAGGCGTCAAAATGGTCCTAAAAATGCAAAGCTGAACAATTTAGGCGCTTCAGCTCCCATCCCTCACAAATGATGCTTTTTGAGACAGTGTGGGAAAGAAGAGTTGGAGGATGTCAACCCATCGGACCTTAAGGTCGTTGTCAAGTTGGTTGCTATTGCAATCAGAGGCGTGGCAACCGATGTTGAGTTTGTGGTGAACTAGATCTGTGACTGTAAGGAGTGTGGGTGCTGCCAATATATTATGGCCACCTTTTTGTGATAAGGCGTTTGAACACCGTGTTTGGGTTTAAGGAGAGTACCATTTGCTTTTGTGTGCGTGATGACTGGACAGTTACTGTCTTGAACAACTTTATTTTTCTATTTCTATTTTTACCTTTGGTCGGGCAGCGGCTCGGTGGGTACTGCTTGTCCTTGGGGTCATTGCACGGCGTGCGGGCAAGGCTTAGGTTGAAGTTTGGTGGGTCCTTTTGACTTTTTCCGCCGTTGTACTAGCACAGCTTCTGTCCCGGGTGCCCGAGAGCCCCCGCATTGCAGCCCATTTCACTAGTCACCACGGTGTGTTTGGTGAGTTTTGTGTGCAGATGGTTGCCTGTTTCCAAGGGGTGGACTTTGTGTACCTCTTCAATTGGCATGCCTGGCACCAAGGATCAAAGATTGTTGCCCTGTTGCCGTCGAGAACCCAGAGCATGAGGAGGAGGAGGGGGACGAGGAAGTTAAAACTAATGAGTCACATGATGAAGCGGAACAGGTGGAGAGGGGGGGTCGGCATGAAGAAGAAGGCCACACCCTCAAAGGAGTGACCGGCCACCTCAGAACAGGGGGATAGTGAGGACGAGGCCCCCAAGAAACAAACTCTAAAGGCCAAGGACAAAGCACCCCTCGGCTCTTTCCACAACAAGGTGGCAGCAGCTAAGGGCAAGAAGCCCCCCCCGAAAAAAAAAGATATAGGCTTGTTTGGGTTGTGGTGACGGTCTTTCTCTAGGTATGTGTGTGTGTCATGCATCTCCGAACACCGTGTTGCGCCTTGGGTCACATAGTGCCTCATACATGTGGTATTTTCGTTGTTTTTCAATTTTTGGCATCTCCAACACCCAAAATGATCGAGTTGCCATGATTAATACCTCTATGTAGGGGTTTTGGCATGGCCGGTGTAGGCCTCTATGCTTAGGCGTCACAACCTACCCGCCCCCACCTTGGCGCTATGGCCGACGGAAGTCCGGGTTGCGGTGAGAAGAAAAGAATGTAAAAAGGGGTGTTATTTTGGGGTATCCCCCCCCTCAAGTGGCAATATGTAGAATGAAGGTACACATGTCTAATGTATGTCAACATTTCAATTTCTAGTTACACACCAGATTTCCAAATGCAGGGCCCCAATCACAATAAAATGGGGAGCACTTCATGTTCAGACGCGTGCATTCGTATGGTTTCGGGGAGGGGGGGGGGGGGTATTGTTGATGGTACCCCTTGGTTCCAACATTACCATAGAACTCACCTATATACCATGGCCACAAGAACAGGAAAAATAGGGCTGCTTCAACCACAAAGAAAACATCCCCAAAGGTATCCAACTGTACGTAGCACACTGGATACTGACCAAACCCGTATCCGTCTTTTCACAAACAGGCTTAGCAACAGGGCGCTGCAACAATGCCCGCAACCGCTCATATTTGGCCTCTTTCCATAAAAGTGCCTGAATCGCTGCTGACCAAGGTGGCCAGCGCTTCTCTTCAGACCACGTCCAAGTGCCATAACCTACCTTTAGGTGGGACGCAATTGCACATTGCCTTTTGCCATTTCGATAGTACCAAGTGTACCTGCACATAAATATGGTAACAGAGGGATGTGCATGGTGCATTATTTCAACGAAACGAAAGCTGGCCGAAATTTCGGCCAGGTACGTCGATAACAAGAATACACATGAATGTTCAACAGTAACATACCTTTGCTCATGTCAACAAGGCCATTGGCAACCGCATCGGGATGGAGTATGTGCCACGACCACATCTGGGCCTTTTGGGCATCCTTTATGGCTTTTTTGAGACATCCATGTCCCCTACCATCTCCCGAAATTGGTCAGGCATAATGCCTTCCAAGTCCTTGAACGCATCCGGGGCTCGATACAACCCACCCTTCTCCACGGCTGCCATGGTGTCTATTGCAGCGGCACCAACATATTTCACCAACAGTTCCACGCCACGCCAACGTTTGGCAACATCAATCTGCACATTCAAAAAATGTGTGACAAAAAAGCTGGCCAAAATTTCGGCCAGGTTGATCAAAAACATGGTAAGAAACACACCACTACGCCTTCCTTGGCTGTTACACAACACTCCTCAAGCATTACAGTAATGTGAGACAGAAGGGTCTGCTCCTCACCCTCCTCCTCATCTTGTACCCTGTGCAACAATAGGGACATTCGCTCCGAGGTAGTGGAAGCTAAGCCAGCAGTAGTTTGAATTTGTTGAAGGCCTGCAAGGCGGCGCTTGACGTGTAATCGGCAGTCTTGTTTAATTTCATATCCACCAAAAACTAGGGTCCAATTCGGGCTCTCCATGTTTCTCTGCTCAAATTCTTGCTTTTGATTCTGGGCAGCACTGTATACATGCTTACCCCCAGCAAAACCCATCGAGTAGGTACAAATGAAAAAGGGAAAACCGAACGATCGACCTACATCGGAAAGACAGTACTATCAAAAACAGCAGTTCGGAAAATATTCGAGTCACTTTACAAAAAAGGAGATCCCGGATGTAATCCACACGTGGCACTGCCTTGGGGTCATCGTACCCCATCCTCAAATTAATTTCCGAACTTGGTCATAGCTCCGGTCGTGGTCAATAACGATTTCATCCCAACGAACCGATGTTTTGCTTGTTGAGGTAACCTAGTCGGATAATTTGATAGCACTTTTTTTTTGGGCCTGTGTGGGCTTTTTTTTGAAATCCGTGCGTGCTTGTGCTGTCCCCTTGGGATTGATCTCCGCTTTGGGATGGTCCAATCTGTGACGCTGCGTCACTTGATGGAGGATTAACCACCTCTTGTGACTCCATGGCAAGCTCAGACATTGAAAGTGAAGACTACAGCGGGGTAATCAAAGGAATACAGACAAACCAACATGGCAAGAAATACAATGACAAATACAATTCAGGGAAAAAAGGGTTAAAAACTAGAGTTGAACCCAATCCTTCGACAAGTTTGGTCGACAGTTCGTCCAGCTTTGAAGTAAATGTAAAACCCTTGTTCAAATTCGGCTTTTCAACAAGCTGGCCCAAATTTTGGCCAAAAATGTATGTACTTTGTAAATGGGGCTGCACACATGACAAATTAAAGACTCCGGGCGAAATTCTGTCCAGCTGACTGGCAAAACTTGTCATGTACATGGTAAAACACAATGGCAATGCATGGCACACGCTTAATCATAGTCAAAAGCACACATTATTTCCTTCAAAGTTCAAATCAGTCCGAGTGTGTTGTATCAAGACTGATGTGCTCGCCCTCATCTGAGGGTTCCAACGAGGCAATGCTAACCGCATCACAGCCAATCACCTCCTCACTATCACAGGAATCTATACCAATTGGGGCATCATGAGCATCATCAACATGGGCGCGCACCCGAGGGGCACGGGGCTTGGGCGGTGGCTTTAGTGGCAGGGCACCCCCTGCCCCCCATGAGCAGCAGGACGGCTAACGGCAAAGATTCAAGCATATGCATTGTGCAGTACCCCTTGTTGCACACACGTGCTGGCAAAAGCATTGGCGTGTAAAAAATCTTGAACATCCTCAGGAACCCTAGTAAGTGAAACAAGGTTTTGCATTGCATGCCACAAAACCATTTTCACGCGGTCTATAGTGATGTGTGTCCTAGACATGGCACCAGGGAATGACAGTTCTTCAATAGCGGCAAGTCTTCTCACCTCAACCTTATGGTCGGGAATGGGAACACGGTTGGGCATTGACTGTGTATGCCCTGACAGAATGAACTGCTTGAGGTTTGTGGAAAACATTTGCACGGATCCGTCAATGAGGACACCATGCAACACTTTCTCCCCTAGTTGGACAAGGGCGGGCGTGAGAAAGAAATGAGAGGACTGTTGGACACTTGTAAAGGAAGTGTTGCTGAGAACCTACTAAGCATTGACTCACCTATCTCCTCAGAGTGGATGCAAGCTAGGGAAGAGGAATGCCACTGACTCCAAAACAAGAGAGCCACAACAGTGGTTTTCATATACTCTGTGGTTAACTGCTCTTATGGTGTCAGATGTTCAGCATCAGGAGAAAGGGAATCTCAAGTGCCTGCTTAGCAACAATGCCGGAACCAGCAACCCGGCCCTTCCGGTTGCACTCTCGTACCAAACGACCAATGCTTAAGACGAATATGTTTCTGTATGTATCTATGTATACAGCAATGCCTTTAGGACTAGCAGCATACGTAGACCCTTGCACTGATGGGGAGTTAAGTCTTGGTGGTTATTGAGCAACGCATATACATGCTCGTCGAGCCTAGTTGGGTTGGATGGTGTGCCAAGCAAGATACCGAGCAGTGTTTTTTCCATATGGATAACCTTAACCTTACGAGGGAGGATGTTTCCTACCTGAAGGGTAATACCCTGCTCCAAAAACTTAAGGAACGGCAGAAAGGACCTGTAGATCAGCTCCACGCAGTACTTGTAACTATGCTAGACACCATACACCAAGGGGAAACCCAACAGAAGTTGTGGTACATTCCACAAGACGTACACTGCACCATAACACGATTTCAATACTGCAAACTGTATTTTCATGTCAACAAGCTGGGGAAAACAGTGTTAGGTGCGGTGTTCAACACATGTCGCATCCACCACAACCTTTAGCAGCCCATTGTGTGTGCCACAATGGAGCTCATAAAGGAAAAATGGTCTCCAGTTGAATGAACGAACATTCTTCCGTGCAATACCTAAAAGTGCACGGACGCATACTCTCTGAACACCTTGGTTGGCAACATCAATACGGTCAAATAATGCAATACGTGAGTGAAAGATGTCATCCGCAACCTTTGGTACCCTGGCCTCAATTTCGGCCAGCTCCGCGAGACCCGGATATGCGGGCAAGGCAGTGGTGTGCAAAGCAGCAACATCAGTACAATGTAACGTTAAGTCTCATGAGTAGGGATCGGCTCCTAACCTATAACGCCTCAGGTTATCAAACCATATACCAACTTGGAGACGGGGCATGGTGTTCCAAAGGTTATGTGTTGCAAGTCCTGCACGCTGGTGGGTGGACTCCTGCTTAGTGTTGAGCTTGCCAACAACCCCTACCTTGCTACGTTGCCCACAGGACATGATACCCCAATTGCATCCACACCCACAGTTAGAGTACGGGAGGGCAATATGACGCAGAAGGCACTACAGGGCATAGAATTGCTGCAAAAATGTCTGGTACCATCGTGGAGGCTCCTTCCGGGCAGCGGATGTCTCCAGGTCATCCATGGAATGCCGGCGATTCTTCCGCTATAAGAGGTAGAATTGCAAAACCTTTTGAAGATTTCCACCACATAGAGTATTTCGTGTAAGCCCTTTGGCTGTAGGTGCAAAGGCACCAGCCACTACAGCATGTGCAACATGTATGGTAATAGCAAACAACACAAAGGCTGTATAGGACAAGAGTGCGGCTTTGTAGGACAATAGACCGTGATGGTGGTAACCCACAACAATTGCAAAGTGGCAGAAATTTCGGCCAGATGAATTCAATGGCAAAACAAGCGGTACTATGTGAGCAAATGGCAAAAGCTGGGTGAAATCTCGACCACCTCTGATAAAATGCCCAATAGAATGGTACGAAGTGTGCTTCATAAAGAAACCTTGGCGAAGTTTTGGCCACCGTAAGAAAAATTGAAATAGGTAGACCTAAATGACCTCAAACTCAAAAGCTGCCCAAAATTTGGGCCACAAATGTTCAAAAGTGTATATACACATGCCTATTTCCAATGGAACTAGAAAGCTGGGTGAAATTTCGGCCAGCTTCCAAAACAACAGTAAATATGATATGTTACATGAAGGGGATACCTAAGGCTAACTCATTAAGACCTATTTCAATCGATGTCACACAACACGGTAAACAAAAAAAGGACACATACGTTAAATAGCAAAATGAAATGGAACATGTGCCATATCGTCAAATTGTGCACATATTGTGTCATAGGGGGCGGGTAGGTTGTGACGCCTCAGCGATGTCTGCTTCATTTTTACACGTAGGAACCATCAAGCACTCCACGGCTCCAGTTCATGAGCATCATGTTATTACACCTTGTGTTCGCTAACGCTAAGTGCATTAGCGGATGCCAAGCAAAAAAATGAAACTCGCCTTTTGCGTGCATGTGCCCGTTCACATCCCTAGTTTATATTTCAAGTTGGATTTCAACAGGGGATTTGACAACAGCTCTATGATATGAATGCAACCTTGATTTTTACTTAGATTGGTAACTGCATCTTCTAAACAGGGTTGGATGTTTGTCATTCATCGCAGCACGTCGTGCACTCGATTTTATGTGACAAAGGATGATTTCTTAGGTGGGGATGTACTAAAGCACGAAAGGCCTGTTTTTGAGAGTGGGTTGTTTACGCGATATTTTCAAGAGGGTTTCGAGGAGCTTTCAAGGGGTTTTCAAAAGGTGGTTTTGTTTGGGAGCAAACGGTAGGTGGAGGACGTGGCTAACGGCGTGTCGCCATGTGAGTGTGGGTACCGGGGATGACGCCCCCCCCCCCCCCTAATAGTAGGGGGTCACGGGCGTCGAGTCGTGTGCGCCGGGCTGAGGGACCCTAGGGTCGTGTTGTGGGGCAACTGTCCGCCACGGTAATATAGTTTCTACAAGTGGGGGCCAGTCGAGTTTATGCAGACAAGTGTTCGGTCAGGTCCTAATTTATGCGTTCGTAAGGCCGGCTGAGAATGCACCCGCTGCCCGTGATGAGCACGGAATGCCTCCCTCTAACCTCTCTCTGGTGTATTTGGGAAATCGTATCATGCATGTATGGAGAGCGCTGCAATAGGAGCACCGTCTCCACCAAGCCCATGAGCTGGCTGTTCAGGGTTGTGACTAATGGCTTCTTTAGGAGAGGGTATGGGCACATTGTTTTCCCAGCGCTTGAGCGCTTGATTCCATGGGGGAGGGGGGGGGGTTTGTGTCTGCGCGTGTCGGTGGACGATTCTAATCATTTTGTTCACGTCAATCGTGCACTGAGATGCGTTGGGACGGGGATTGGGGCTTCGCGCCATCGTTGTTGAAACGTGATGTGCGTTGGTTGTCTCCGTACCTTGCGTGGTCGGACGAGGGGGGGCATAGCTACGCACCGTCGTCACTTCGTGGATTACCTTGGCTTGGGCTACCTTAGCCTCATGTGCAGAGGGTGTAGTGTCATACCTTGTAGCACGGTCTAGGCTGTGGGGCGTGATCATACTCCACCTTGTGGACGTTGCATTTGAGGGTCTCAATGATCTTGCTCCGTTCGTTCTTGTGATCCTTCATGCTGATGACGTCGCCATTCCGGGCCTTCAGCGTGATGTCGTAATCCACACTAGCAGCTTGATCAATGCAATCAATACTGGGGCGCTCAGCTGATTGTTGAAGAATGTGCCTCTCTAGTCCTCGCGATATGCCACCATATCCACCGTTGTTGGGCTCCACGGTGGGGTCATTCTCCATCGGCTCATGGTGGCTGCACCCTGCGATCTCAGCAGCCGCGGCCGCCGTGTCTTTGATTTCGTGTCCAGCTGACGACATTAGGAGGTTGATGCGTATGGTTCGAAATCAAGCTGCGCTGTGTGGTGTGATCATACCCCACCTTATTGCGTCGCATCCAAGGGTCTGAGTGATTTTGCTCTTTTTGTCGTTGTGATGCTTAATGTTGGTGACATCGCCCTTTCGGATCTTCATTGTGATATCCTAATTTAGACCGGCACCTTGATAGGTGGAATCAATACTCGGCTGCTAAGCATCTCTTTGTTCAAGAGTCTGCTGATTGACTCCTCGTGAACTGTCGCCGTGTTTCTCCGCTCATGAGCTTAGCGGCAGGGTTGTCCTGCATCCCCTTGTCATTGAGGCACCGCGCGAGCTTGGCAGCCGCAGCCGCCATCTCTTTGATTTCGTGTTCCGCGCGGAGGATGTCAGGAGGTTGATCTGTAGGGTCCCATTTCAAAGGTGCCTTCTAATTCTGTTTCCTGCGGCTCTTGGCATCACTATCGTGCACGGGTGTCTTCGCCGTGTAGGTAACTTCCGCCACGTTGTTGGTAATAATCCTGGACGGCTGTAACGCCCACCTTATCAAGTGCTAGGCCCCATGATGGCAACGTGGTTCCTAAGAAACCAGATGATTTTTTTTGCTCAGCACCGCCCTTAAGGAGCGCCCCAAGGGACCACCACGCTGCATGAGAGGCAGGGCGTGCTATGACGAATAAAGATCGAAAAAAAATGGACACTGAAAAAGTCTGCATCATTACCATAGGTCCCCATAGGCCCCCGTGGGTTGCGGTAGGTGCCAATAGGCCCCCATAGGTCACCAAAGGTCCCCATAGCCCCCCATAGGCCCCCATAGGTGCCTGGAGAGCCCCAAAGGTCCCCGCAGGTCCCCAAAGGTCCCCGCAGGTCCCCATTGGTCCCCATGGGCCCCCATAGGTCTCCACAGGCCCCCATAGGTCCCAAGTGGTCCCCATAAGTACCAATAGGTCGCCATGGGTCCCCATACATTCCTAGAGGTCCACATAGGTCGCCATAGGCCTTCATGGGTCCCCATAGGCCCCCACAAGTCCCCATAGGTCCCCATAGACCCTGAACAGTCCCCATAGGTCCCCATAGGTCCCCACAGGTCCGCATAGGTCCGCATAGGCCCCCGTAGGTTCCCATAGGTCCCCGTGGGCCCCGAACGGTCCCCATAGGCCCACATAGGCACCCATAAGCCCCCATAGGTCCCCAAAAAGTCCCTAATGGCACCCATAGGTCCCCATAGGTTCACATAGCTCCCAATAGGCCCCCATAGGCCCCGGTAGGTCCTCGTAGGTGCCCAAAGGTCCTCATAGGTCGCCATAGGTCCCCATATGTTCCCAGAGGTCCCCGTGGGTACCAATAGGTTCGCATAGGTTCCCATAGGTCCTCACAGGTCCCCATAGGCCCCCATAGGGTTCCATAGGCCGCCAAACATGCCCAAACGTCCCCAAACCTCCCCAAACCACCCCATAGGTTCCCATAGCTCCCCATCGGTGCCAGTAGACCCCCATAGGTGCCAATAGGGCACCTTAGGCCGCCATAGGTCCCCATTCGTCCCCAAAGGTCCCCATAGGTCTCCATAGGTGCCCAAAGGTCCCCATAGGTCCCAATGCGCCCCCGGAAGTCCGGATAGGTCCCGATAGGCCCCAATAAATCCCCAAAGGTCCCCATACGTACCAATAGGCCCCCATAGGCCCCCATGGGTCCCCATAGGTCCTAAAAGGTCCTAAAAGGTCCCCATGGGTCCCCAAAAGTCCCCAAAGGTCCCCATAGGTCCCCATGGGTCCCCATCGGTCCGCAAAAGTCCCCAAAGCTCGTCATAAGTACCCGTGGGCCCCTATAATCGAGAAGAAATGGACACTTAGAAAGTGTGTATTCACGGATGGTCTACATTTGCTTTGGGGAGCCCGACGTCCTCCAGATCACAGCACCTTGGCCCCGTGCCCACGTGCCTGCAATGCTTGGTCTGGTTTTTTTACCTCAAGTCATCGGTGATGGACAGTTTACACTAGACTTGGTGAGCACCACGCCCTCTGGAAAGCAGCACCCTTTCCTAGTTGACACACGCCTTTAGTGCTTGGCTTGGTGTTTTGAACCCGAATCATTGTTGAGGGATGCCTCACACTCGCTTTCGGCAGCCCCACACCCTCTAAAAAACGGTACCACAGCGAAAGGCCCACATGCATGGAGTGCTTGGTGTGCTTTTATAACCTCAAATCATTATTGACGAATGCTCTACACTTGATTTGATGAGCCCCACACGCTCCACAAAAAAACACTGTGGCCCGGTCCCCAGATCTGTGCATTGCGGGGTATGGTTTTTTGACCCAAGATTATTTTTGGCGGATGGTGTACGTTTGCGTGGTTGAGCCCCACACATGCCACAAAACAAGATTGTGGCCTGGTCCGCACATGCTTGCACTGGTTGGTGAGGTTTTTTGACCTGTGATTATTGCCAAATGGTCTACACTGGTTTTCCCGAGCCCCACGGCCTCCAACAAACAGGAACCAAGACCAAGTACCCAAATTTGAAACAGTGGCTGGGAGAAAAAGGGATAATAGTCTACCTAACTTTGAGAGGTGAGATCTCCACCCCTATGCGCGTATTTGACTCAAAATCAAGTTCCATGCAAAGCTAGAAGTTGGCGCTTCATCATGCAATTTGAGTTTTGGAAATCTGAAACAATGGCTAGGAAAAAGGGCACATACTAAACCTGACTTTGAGGAGTGAGATATCCGCCCCCATGTGTCCATCTGACCCAAAACCAAGCTTTACGCAAAGCTGGAGGTTGGGACATCATCATGCAAATAGAGTTGTTGAAATTTTAAACAATGCCTAGGACAAGAAAGCTGATAGTCGACCTAACTTTGAGGGGCGGGATCTCCACCCCTATGTCTCCATATGACCCAAAATCAAGTTCTATGCAAAGCTAGGGGTTGGGGCATCATCATGCAATTTATGTGGTTGAAATTTGAAATAATGGCTAAGGCAAAAAGGGCAAACAGTCAAGCTGTTGAGAGTTGAGATTTCCACCCCTATGTGTCCATTTGACCTAAAATGAAGTTCTAGGCAAAGCTAAGGGTTGCGGCCTTATCATGTAATTTGAGTTGTTGAAGTATGAAACAATGGCTAGGAGAAAAGGAGGTGATGATTGACCTAATTTTGATGGGTGAGATCCCCACCCCTATGTGTCCATACGACCCAAAATCAAGTTCCATGCAAAGCTACACACTGGCACATCATCATGCGATTTGAGTTGTTGAAATACGAAACAACGGCTAGGATCAAAGGGACTCATAGTTGACCTAACTGTGAGGGCCGAGATCTCCACCCCTATGTGTCCATATGACCCAAAATGAATTTCTATGCAAAGCTAGATGTTCTCGCATCGTCATGCAGTTTCAGTTGTTGAAACGGAAAACAATGGCTGGGAGAAAAAGGGCTAATAGTCGACCTATCTTTTAGGTGAGAGATCTGCAACCATATTTCTTCACATGACCCAAAGTCCGTTTCTATACAACGCTAGCGGTTGGGGCATCATCATGCAATTTGACTTGTTGAAATTTGAAACAAGGGCTAGCACAAAAAAGACAAATGATCGACCTAACTTTGAGGGTTAAGAGCTCCAGCCCTATGTGTCGATGGGATGCAAAATGACGTTCTATGCAAAGCTAGGGGTTAGGGCATCACCATGCAATTTGAGTTTCGGAAATCTGAAACAATGGCTAGGAGAGAAGGGGCTGATAGTCGACGTATCATTGAGAGATGAGATCTCCACCCCTATGTGTCCCTTTGACCCAAAAACAAGTTGTAGGCAAAGCTAGGGGTTGGGGCATCATCATGCGATGTGAGTTGTTGAAAGCTAAAACAATGGCTAGGCTGAAAAGGGATGACAGCGGATGCGACTTTGAGGGCTGAGATCTCCACCCCAAATCAAGTTTTATCCAAAGCTAGGGGTTGGGGCATCATCATGCAATTTGAGTCTTTCAAATCTGTAACAATGGTTGAGAGAAAAAGCTCTGATAGTCGACCTAAGAGTGAGAGTAAGATTTCCACCCCTATGTCTCCATGTGACCCGAAATCAAATTCTATGCAAAGCAAGGGGTTGGGGCATCATCATGCAATTTGAGTTGTTGAACTTCGAAACAATGGCTGAGAGAAAAAGGGCTGATGGTTGACCTAAAAGTCATGGGTGAGATCTCCACCCCTATGTGTCCATTTGACCCAAACTCAAGTTCCATGCAAAGCTTCAGTTGTTGAAATGTGCAACAATGGCTAAGAGAAAACGGGGTGATAGTCGACCTCGCGTTGAGGGGTGTGATATCCACTCTTATGTGACGATATGACCCAAACTCATGTGGTATGCAAAGCTCGGGGTGGAGGCATCATCATGCAATTTGAGTTGTTGCAATTTGTAACAATTGGTAGGAGAAAAAGGGCTGATAGTTGACCTATTTGTGAGGGGTGAGATCTCAACCCCTATGCTTCCATTTCTACCACAATCACAATCTTTGCAAAAGCAGGGGTTGCGGCATCATGATGCAATTTGAGTTGTGGAAATGTGGAACGATGGGTCAAAGAAACCGGGCTGATAGTCGACCTAACTTTAAGGGGTGATATCTCCGACCCTATGTGTCCATTTAACCCAAAATCAACCTCTCTGCATAGCTAGGGGTTGGGGCATCATCATGCAATTTGAGTTGTTACACTATGAAAAAATGGGCAGATAGTCGACCTAATTTTCTGGGGTGATATCTCCTTCCCTATGTTTCCATTTGACCCAAAATCAAGTTCTATGCAAAGCTAGGGTTTGGGGCGTGAGTTGTTATAATGGCAAACAATGGCTCGGAAAAAAAAGGAGGATACTCCAACCTAACTTTGAGGGGTGAGATATCCATCCCTAGGGGTCCATATGACCCAAAATGGAATTCTATGCAACCCTGGTCGTTGGGGCATCATCATGCACTTGGAGTTGTTCAAATAAAAACAACGGCTAGGTGAAAAATGACAGATAGTTGACGAGAGTTTGAGGAGTGAGATATCGACCCGTATGTTTCAACAAAAATCAACATCTATGCAAAGCTATGGGTTGGGGCATTATCATGCAATTTGCGTTGTTCAAATTTGAAACAATGGCTACGACAAACGGGGCTGATAGTCGCCTTATCTTTGAGAGGTGAGGTCTCCACCCCTATGTGTCCCTTTGACCCAAAATCAAGTTCTATGCAAAGCTGGGGGTTGGGGCATTATCATGCAATTTGAGTGGTTGAGATTTGACACAATGGCCAGAAGAAAGAGGGCTCATAGTCGACCTAGCTTTGAGCAGTGAGATCTTCACCCTTATGTGGCCATATGACGTAGACTCAAGTTCTATGCAAAGGTAGGGGTTGGGGCATCATCATGCAATTTGAGGTGTTGAAATGTAAAACAATGGCTAGGAGGAAAAGAGCTCACAGTCGACCTAACTTTGAGGGGTGAGATCTCCACCCCTATGTGTCCATATGACCCAAAATCAAGTTGCAATCAAGGCTACGCGCTCGCACATCATCATGCAATTTGAGTTGTTGAAGTATGCAACAAAGGCTGGGATCAAAGGGGCTGATAGTCGACCTTACTTTGAGGGCTGAGATCTCCGCCCCTATGTGTGCATATGACCCAAAATCAAGTTCCATGCAAAGCTACGCGCTAGCGCATCATCATGCCATTTGAGTTGTTGAACTATGAAACAACGGCTAGGATAAAAAGGGCGGATAGTCAACCTAACTTTGAGAGCCGAGATGTGCACCCCTATGTGTCCATATGACCCAAAATCAAGTTCTATGCAAAGCTAGGGGTAGGGGCATCCTCAACCAATTTGCGCCGTTGAACTTTGGAACAATGGCTAGGACAACAAGAGCTCATAGTCAACCTAACTTTAGGGGGTGACATCTCCGTCCCTATGTGTCCGTTTGACCCAAAATCACAATCTTTCCAAAGCTAGGAGTTCGAGCATCATCACGCACATTGAGTTCATGAAGATTGAAAGAGCGGCTAGGAGAAAAAGAGCTGATACTAGACCTAACTTTGCGGGGTGGGATCTCCAACCCTATGTACATTCGAACCCAACATCAAGTTCTAGGCAAAGCTAGGGGCATCATCATGCAATTTCAGTTGTTAAAAATTGAAACAATCGCTAGGACAAGAAGGGCTGATGGTCGAGCTAACTTTGCGGGGTGAGATATGCACCCTTATGTGTCCATATGACCCAACATCAAGTTCCATGCAAAGCTAGGGGTCGGGGTATCATCATGCAATTTGAGGCGCTGGAATCTGAAACAATGGCTAGGAAACAAAGAGCTAATAGTCGACCTAATTTTGTGGGGTGATATCTCCGTCCATATCTTTGCATTTCACCCAAAATCAAATTTGATGCAAACCTAGGGGTAGGGGAACCATCATGCAATTTGAGTTGTTGAAATCCGAAACAACGGCTAGGGGAAAAAGGGCTGGTAATCGACTAACTTTGAGAGGGAAATCTCCGCCCCTATGTGTCCATTTGACGCAAAGCCAAGTTGTATGCAGAGCTACCGGTTGCAGCATCATCATGCAAGCTTAGTTCTGGAAATGTGAAACAATGGCTACAAGAAAAATGGCTAATGGTCACACCAGTTTTGAGGGCTGGGATCTTCACGCTTGCGTGTCCATTTGACGCAAGCTGAGGTTCTATGCAAAGCTAGGGGTCGGGGCGTTATTATGTGATTTGTTGAAATCTGAAACAATGGCTACGAGAAAAAGGGCTAATAGTCGACCTACCTTTGAGGGGTAAGATCTCCATCCCTCTGTTTCCATTTGACCCAAAATCAAGTTCTATGCAACGCTAGGGGTTGGGGCATGATCATGCAATTTGAGTTGTTGAAATCGGAAACAATGGCTACCAAAAAGGGGGATGATAGTCAACCTAAGTTTGATGGGTGACATCTCCAGCCCTATGTGTCCATATGACCCAAAATCAAGTTCTATGCAAAGGTAGGGGTTGGGGCATCATTATGCAATTTGAGTTGTTGAAATCTAAAACAATGGCAAGGAGAAAAGAGGCTGATGGTTGAGCTTACTTTGAGGGGTGAGATCTCCACCCCTATGTGTCTATATGACCCAAAATCAAGTTCCATGCAAAGTTACACGCTGGGGCATCATCATGCAATTTGAGTTGTTGAAGTATGAATCAACGGCTAGGGCAAAAGCACTCATAGTCCACCTAACTTTGAGGGGTGAGATATTCACCATTATGTGGCGATATCACTGAAACTCAAGTTCTATGCAAAGGTAGGGGTTGGGGTATCATCATGCAATTTGAGTTATTGAAATCTCAAACAATGGCTAGGAGAAGAGAGGTTGATAGATGACCTAACTTTGAGGGGTGGGATCTCCACCCCTACGTGCCCATATGACCCAAAATCAAGTTCAATGCAAAGCTACGCGCTGGCGCATCATCATGCCATTTGAGTTGTTGAAGTAGGAAACAACGGCTAGGATAAAAGGGGCTAAAACTCGACCTAACTTTGAGGGCCGAGATCTCCACCCCTATGTGTCCATTTGACCCAAAATCAAATTCTATGCAAAGTTGGGGGCTGGGGCATCCTCATACAGTTTGAGTCGTTGCACTTTGAAACAATGACTAGGAGAAAAAGGGCTCATAGTCAACCTATTTTTAGGGGGTGACATCTCCGCCCCTATGTGTCCGTTTGACCCAAAATCAGAATCTTTCCAAAGCTAGGAGTTGGGGCATCATCACGCACATTGAGTTCATGATGTTTGAAAGAGCGGCTAGGGAAAGAGGGCTAACAGTGGACCTGACTTTGAGGAGTGGGATCTCCAACCGTATGTGTACATTTGACCCAAAAACAAGTTCTATGCAAAGCTAGGGGCATCATCATGCAATTTCAGTTGTCAAAAATTGAAACAACGCCTAGGAGAAGAAGGGCTGATGGTGCAGCTAATTTTGAGGGGTGAGATCTTCACCCTTATGTGTCCATATGACCCAACATCAAGTTCCATGCAAAGCTAGGGGTGGGGCATCATCATGCAATCGGAGTCGTTGGAATCTAAAACAATGGCTAGGAGAAAAAGAGCTAATAGTCAACCTAACTTCACGGGTGATATCTCCGTCCCTATCTTTGCATTTCACCCAAAATCAAATTCTATGCAAAGCTAGGGGTTGGGGCATCATCATGCAATTTGAGCTGTTGAAATTTGAAACAACGGCTAGGGGAAAAAGGGCTCATAGTCGAGTACCTTTGAGAGGTGAGATCTCCACCCCTACGTGTCCATTTGACGCAAAGTCGAGTTCTATGCAAAGCTACCGGTTGGGGCATCATCATACGGTTTTAGTTGTTGAAATGTGAAACAATGGATACCAGAAAAATGGCTACTGGTCACACCAATTTTGAGGGCTGGGATCTTCACGCTTGCGTGTCCATTTGACGCAAGCTCAGGTTCTATGCAAAGCTAGGGGTCGGGGCGTTATTATGCAATTTGAGTTGTTGAAATCTGAAACAATGGCTACGAGAAAAAGGGTTAATAGTCGACCTACCTTTGAGGGGTCAGATCTCCATCCCTCTGTTTCCATTTGACCCAAAATCAAGTTCTATGCAACGCTAGGGGTTGGGGCATCATCATGCAATTTGAAATGTGGCAATCAGAAACAATGGCTGGGAAAAAGAGGGATGATAGTCAACCTAAGGTTGATGGGTGAGATGTCCACAACTATGTGTCCATTTGACCCCGAATCAAGTTCTATGCAAAGGTAGGGGTTGGGGCATCATCGTGCAATTTGAGCTGTTGAAATCTAAAACAATGGCTAGGAGAAAAGGGCTGATAGTCAACCTAACTTTCAGGGGTGAGATCTCCACCCCTATGTGTCTATATGACCCCAAAACAAGTTCTATGCAAAGTTGGGGGTCGGGGCATCATCATGCAATTTGAGTTGTTGAAAATCTGAAACCAGGGTTCGAAGAAAAATTGCTGAACGTTGATCTAACTTTGAGGGGTAGAACCTTCACCCTTATGTGTCAATATGACCCAAAATGAAGTTCTATGCAAAGCTAGGCGCTGGGGCAACATCATGCAGTTACAGTTGTTGAAATATGAAATAATGGGTAAGATCAAAGGGGCTAATAGTCGACCTAACTTTGAGGGGTGAGATTTGCACCCCTATGTGTCCATTTCACCAAAAGTGAAGTTCTATGCGAAGCTGGAAGTTAGGGCATCAACATGCAATTTGAGTCGTTGAAATCTGAAACAATGGTTGGGAGAATAAGGGCGTATAGTGGACCTAACTTTGGGGGGTGAGATCTTCACCGTGGTGTCTGCAAATGCCCCAAATTCAAGTTCCATGCAAAGCTAGGGTTTGGCGCATCATCATGCAATTTGAGGCAATCGAAAACAATGGCTAGGAGAAAAGGTGCTGATAATCAACCCCCATTTGAGGGGTGAAATCTTCCCCCCCCCTTGGTGTGGATATGACCCGAAATCAAGCTCTGTGCAAAGCTTTGGGTTGAGTCATCATCATGCGATTTGAGTTGTTAAAATTGGAAACAATGGCTAGGAGAAAAACTGCTCATAGTCCACCTAAGTTTGAGGGGTGAGATCTTCACCCCTATGTATCCATGTGACCCAAAGTCAAGTTCTGTGCAAACCGAGGGGTTGGGTCATTGTCATGCATTTTGAGTTGTTGAAATCTGAAACAATGGGTAGGACAAAAGGGGCTAATAGTCAACCTACCTTTGAGGGGTGAAATCTCCACCCCTTGATGTCCAAATCACCCGAAATCAATTTCTGTGCAAAGATCGGGGTTGCGGCATCATCATGCAGGGGTGAAATCTGCTCCCCTTGGTGTCCATATGACCCGAAATCAGGTTCTTTGCAAAAGTACGGGTTGGGGCATCATCATGCAATTTGAGTTGTTGCAATCTAAAACAATGGCTGATAGAAAAATGGCTCTTAGGCGACGTAACTTTGAGGGGTGAGATGTCCGCCGCCATGTGTCCATTTGACTCCAAATCAAGTTGTATGCAAGGCTGGTGGTTGGGGCATCGTCATGCAAATTGAGTTTTTAAATCCTGAAACAATGGCTAGGAGACTCTAGGCTGACAGCCGACCTAGCTTTGAGGGGTAAAATCTCCACTTCTTGGTGTCCATGTGACCCGAAATCAGGTTCTTTGCAAAGGTAGGGGTTTGGGGCATCGTCATGCAATTTGAGTTGTTGCAATCTATAACAATGGCTAAGAGAAACGGGGTGGATAGTCGCCCTACATTCGGGGGTGAGATCTCCACCCCTATGTCTCTACATGACCCAAAATCAAATTCTATGCAAAGCTAGAGGTTGGGGCTTCATCATGCAATTTTAGAGGTAGAAATCTGACACAATGGCTAGGAGAAAAAAGGCACATAGTCGACCTCACTTTGAGGGGTGACATCTCCATCCCTATATGTCCACTTGACTCAAAATCAAGTTCCATGCAAAGCTAGGGGTTGGGGCATCGTCATGCAATCTGAGTTGTTGCAATCTAAAACAAGGGCTAGGAGAAAAAGGGCTCATAGTCGGCCTAACTTTGAGGGGTGTGATCTCCACCCCTATGTTTCCATTTGACCCAACATCATCATGCCATTTGAGTTGTTGCAATTTGAGACAATGGCTACGAAAAAAGGGACTCATAATCGACCTACATTCGAGGGGTGAGAGCTGCGGCCCTATGTGTCGATATGCCCCAAATTCAAGTTCTATGCAAGGCTAGGGGTTGGGGCATTATCATGCATTTTGAGTAGTTCAAATTTGAAATAATGGCTAGGAGAAAAGGGGCTAATAGTCGACCCTCGACCTAACTTTGAGGGGCGAAACGTCCACCCCTTGGTGTGCAGCTGGGATATTTTCGCCCAAAATGGCCAAAAGTAGCGGCCGAGAACAAAAAATCCCCTCGCATTACATTTTTGCTCGAAATGGCAAAAATGTACCGGCTGAGAATAAAAGAACTCCAGCCGGTACATTTTCGCCCAAACCGACCAAAATTTGCCGGCTTAGAACAACAAGCCCCCGGCTAGTACATTCTCGCCCAAAAATGGCCAAAATGTACCGGCTAAGAATTGACAAAACCCCCCGCCGGTACATTTTTGCCAAAAATGGCCAACCTTAGCCAGCTGAGAATAAAATTCCCCTAGCTGGTACATTTTCCCTCAAAATGGCCAAAATGTACCAGCCGAGGATTAAAAGCCATGAGCCGGTACATTTTCCCCAAAATTGGCCAAAATGTACCGGCTGAGAATTAAAAACCCCCGATGGGTACAATTTTGCCAAAAATGGCCAAAATGTACCAGCTGAGAAGTAAAAACCTCCAGCCGATAAATAGCCGGTACCTTATGTGTTTTTCACCCTATTTGGGTACTTGGCGCGCGGCTAGGTGGGGGGGGGGGTCTCCCAAGGCATTGGTACGCAACCTGTTTATGCAATTCTTCACCCTGGGAAGCTCAAAAATAAAAATTTCTCAAACTTACTTTTTTGATGTTGTGATCACCTAAAATGACAACCCAAGATATGCAAAGCATGTTTTAGCCCGTATTTATGAAGCTTTTACACTATTTTGGGTGTGTGTTGCTTGGGGTAGATTCGCGTGTGCGCACTGCGTGCACGGCATTCCCTAACTCATCGTGAGCATTTTGAATGTAAACAAGTGGGGAGAAATGAAGTGTGTTGCAAATTTTCCGGGCTCGAAAAAAAATCCCAGGTTGCCAGTTCTAACAAGGTTCCAACTAGTATGGGTTGGGGGTCCATAGGGGTGGTTGGGGGGGCGGGGGGGATGAGGCCCCAAAGGTAAGCGCCCCCCTTGTGAAAACCACGTGTCTCAACATCACAGATGGTGGACCACTACTTTGGAAATAAACGCCATTGGCCATGCTCTAACCCATGGGTGACCCACGAGACCCCTACCATAGCACATGGCAAACCCGCCACTCCTTGGTGGCAATGGGGCATTGCTTCGTATTGGCAGGTCGGTTCAATACTACAAATGAGCTACCACTACCAACTCATTGATGGCGTTCTGTTCCGTGGACATGAAATGGAATAGAACTAAAAGGAACAAGCAACGCCGCGGCACTCCATCTAATCAGCACGACTGCTAACAAACACTTTGGCTAATAGGTCCACTCTCACCCGAACTTTGGTTCTAAGGCAAATTACACCATGGAAATTGCCTGCAAGTGTTCCCATTCAGTGTTATTCATCATTACAAGGGTGCCTAAGGCAATCCATGGCAGGCAAACATAATGAAACAAGGCATGACTAGAAAAGGTAGGCAAAAGCATCAACTTTAGTGCCGATTTTGTCCATTTTTGATCCCACAAAAGGTCCTTGGGTCCACCACTAGACGGCGGCCTCAAGGAGTTTGTCCGTGATCTAGGTTGGTCCGCATGCAAATGCCCTCTCCACAAGCATCGTAGACACCCAAATCAACCAAAAAACGGCACTTTCGTTTTTGGCAATTTTTGACAAATTTTGAAATCTAGATCCGCCACTTGCGGCACATGGTCCTAGCCACCACTAATGAGGTTCTTGTCCAAACTTTCCGCGATTGTACCTCATACTTGTAGGTCACATCCACAAAAATTTTGCCTAAATCCAACCGACCACAATAGAGCCCTCATTTTTTTTTGCTCTTTTGCGTGTGCTTGTTGTAAGGGGAGTCCTTTGGGTGGTCACTCAAGTGGTCCTTCAACGTGGTCCTTCAAGGGACCAAGTAGTAGGGTCTGTTGGCTGGGTCATTGGTGATTTCATTGACCCAATACTAAGTCTTGGGTAGGAATAGTGGTAAGCTTGCAAGCACATATCCTTGCAACCCGTAAACAACCACAATCGGGAAAGCATCCGGCCGGTGACCCGCAGATTGTTTATTTGGGTGTTGGTGGTTTTGTTGTTGTGTTGCTTTTTGTCGTGATAGTGCGTCCAAAACAAAAAAAATGTACCGTGCGAATCCTAATTATTTGCGCAATCCTAAGTTTTGCGTTGGGTGTTTTGAATTTTATTTAAGCAAAATTTTGCGGCAACACTTAAAACAGGGGGAAAAATATTTTTTTTGTGATTTTTTTCTGCGGAACCCATTTTTGCGGAGCGCATTGAGACAAATTTTTTTTATTTTTGCGTTTTTTTTGCGGAACCCATTTTTGCGAAGGGCCTGGGGTACCTTGGACTCTGGGATTGCAGTCCAATCCTACACAGGCATACAAATGTTGATCAGTTGAACTCTGGGATTGCAGTCCATAGCACAGACAAGCACCAACAAGCAAGTGTTTCGGATGCTTCAACCTTACCAGTCTTATCTGCTTTGGGGCACACCAATATCCAAATTCAAATAAAGATGGACCCCTCCTGGACAGAACTAGTCCTATTATCTGCTTTGGGGCACAGCAACATCAAAATGGGGGTATGGGGGTCTGCGAGAACTAGCCCCTTTATCTGCTTTGGGGCACACCAATATCCAAATTCAAATATGTCCAACGTGCTCACACAATACCTGACGCTCGTGGGTACCCTGCTTCATAATACATTCTCTGACAGCACAGCAAAGAGGAGAATGGGGTCTGAGAAACAGAACGGTGCAGGGGTGCGGCAACAAGCAGTGGGGCAAACACAGCATCCGTCCCACAATTGTGGTATTTCTGCAAAGGGGGGCAGGGGCAAAAAAAAAATTGCGATTTTTTTTTGCGGAACCCATTTTTGCGAAGGGCACAAAGCCAAAAATTAATATTTTTTTGCGTTTTTTTTTGCGCAAAAGAACACCTTGGACCGGGAATTAATTATTTCCGCAAATAGTTAGGATTCGCACGGTATTGCACAATTGCTGTGTTTCTTTTCTTGTGAATGTGACCAACCCTTTGTTGAGCATCTATGGGACGGGGCAACTCTTGTGTGTATGTATATCCCACTGCTAAATTGATTGCTTTGTCTTGAATGTAAACCACATGACAGAAAGCACCCATTGCACTACAAAGTGACCCAAGACCATCATCAAAGAATGCACAACTATCAATAAGCACCAATAAACATCGATAAACAACGGAGGTTTCCCAAAAATCGGCGACTGAGCCTGGGACCTTTGGCAACTGACTGTTCCCGGATGCCCCCTCTGGGGGGGGGGGTGTATTGGAAGATGGAAGAGAGAAGGGGAGGGGGGCCCTGGGACCCGAAAATTTGTGTACCACAAATAGCCCAACAAGATTTTTCCAATCGTAAATTTCGTTTTGTTCCACTTTGGTCACTTTGGTCTGGAGGGAGGGGGGGTCCCGGGGGGGGGGGGGTGTCTCTCCTCTGATGGTGTACGGCCATTCTAACAAGTCTAATACTTCCCTGGGGAGGGGGGAACCTCGCATCCTTGGACTGGCAGAGCCATCCCTCCCATATTATGCCATGAATCCCAGAAAGCCCCAGCATTGTTCCTGACCTCAGAATTCTTGACAAGGCCCTTTGCTCTTTCTGCTGCTGCCAGGTTTCCCTCAGTTGCCCACCATGCATGCTCCCACCAGGAGATGTGTCACGTGCTCCCACCTGGACAACTAGTACTTTGTACAAAGCAACACGTGTTGACCCAACCATGGGCATTGTTTGTGCCAATGGCCATCAGATTCAGAGGAGGGCTACTCTCATGAGCCTCCAGCAAGAAGTCGGTTAAAACTCTACTTCCGGCCCAAAATGCCATACACAACAGCCAGACGGTTTCATGACGTGCTGCCAGCCTACCAGCCACACTGTTTGCCCCATCATTTGGCTTTCAGCAGCAGCAAAGCTGTCCTGCTGTTCCCTGTGCCACTGACATTTTCTCACACCAAATATCCGTCCCCAAGCGTCTTGGCAATGCACACATATGTCTGCAGACAAAAAATATTGAACCTGACATCACCATTTGGACCATGGAACATTTCCCTGCAATCCCCCTTCCCCTTCCCCTGCCCCAGACACCATTCCCATAATGGTGATCAAAGAAACTTGCTCTGCTGTCCCAGTGCAATCAAAAGGTTCCACGGACTCAGACCCATACAAAAATTGCCTCAAAATTGGCTGCTTGGGCAGTAAAAGGTGGGTTCGCCGAGCCCGTTCCAATGCACAGGTACTCAGCATTTATCGCAAGCACCTTCCAATCCATCCCTGAGGGAGGGGGGCGGTTAGACACGAAAAATACTGACATCCCTGTAATCCCGAAAAAAAATTCCTTCTGTTTAGCGAGACATCATGTTTGCTGTCAAATTGGTGGTGCCAGTCTTTGTGTTGGAAACTCAGAACAGAAAAGTCACCTTAGGGCACCGCCCCTGCCCTTTAGGGGACAGCCACGCGTCACTATTTGCAGTGTGCTGCACCGCATTCATTTAGCTCCATGGATGACAATCCGTTGGACAGAGAAAAGGTGGGACTGGATCAGGAGAAATGGCAAACGCATGCAGTGGTAGAGTTCCCGCAGGACGGGGACGGCAATGGCATGATATGTGCACAGCTGCAGGGATTTCCGTGGCACAGGGCCAAGCTACTCCAGCACCAGTAGCCCCGCAGTCTCCAATCCCTGCAAAGTGCCCACCCAGTCCGGGTGACCCTCAGGAGTGTATGGCAGCAAGTCCGCCACCGAGAGCACGCTCCCCGGCCTCTGGCTCGCTAAATGTGCCATGAAGGGGCTCCACGCCACGTCCACTGCTACCCCTACCGTCGCGTAGGGCAGAGGCCTGGTCGGTGGTGGGGCGACCTTGGCCCCTGGGTCGTGCGGCGCAATGAGGCCGGGGACGAACCCGAAATTACAAACAACGTACCAGATCTCGACGTCCCCCAGCTGCAACACGTTGGCCAGCCCCTCGATGCGGTCCCAGCTGTCCAACTGGTGCCGCGGCTGCACAAACTGGTACAGCGTGTCAGGGGGCAGCAGCCGGGCCAACGGGCTGAGGGTGACTGTGGCCGTGGTGCGCTCCTTTTCGGCCGAGTCCTCGCAGAGCTCGGGCAAGCTGATCAAGCTTACCTGTGGGAAAGGCAGGTCACAGGTTTCTACGAATGTTCCGACCGCTACGACTGCTGCCGCCTTCACTTCCGCCAAACCATCTGCAAGCTCCAGCTCCAGCTCCACATTTCCGTAAAACTGAGAAGAACGGTCACATTTTGCAACCAAAAAATGTTCAAGAGGGTTTGGTGCATATTCAGAAAGAAACACTGTTTTGCGAAGAAAAAGGAAGAAGCGGAATAGAAAAACGTTCTCCACAATCCATAAATCAAAACAACAAAATCGTCATGAGGAAAAGCTGCTGGGGCCTTATGCGCTCCTCATGATTGATGTGTGTGCGACCACTTTACTACCGACCACCACCTTGCCATCAAAATATCCCACGCGAACAGTTCTCGAAGTTGGGGTGCCAATAACAATTTCAGTGATGATGATAATATGTTCCATGATTATATGTTCACAATTTGCATTTTTTGAAATGCAACATCCGACGACTCGCTGAGTGCTCCAATTCACCAGTGCCCATGGAACTTGTATGCATTGGTGACAGGGATGCATTGGAATGGTGGGGGGGGCAGAGCAGGTGTCAGGAGCAATTAGGACAGCGATGGGAGAAGGAGTGGAACGAGTGAAAAAGAGAGCTGGCTCAGCCTATGAAAAGAGCAAGTGGGGGATACCCCCCCCATCCAATGCAAACTTACTCAGTCTTTGTGGCAAGCACCCCTTCCTAACATATTTGCAATCCCCAAGAAGATTCCTTCTTGTTCGCGAGACATCATGTTTACTGTCGCATTGGTGGTGCAAGATTTTATGTTCGAAACTCAGCCCCCCATGCCCCACAGGAGTAAAGAAATGACAAACTAAGTGGTGGTGGTGGTGGTGGTGGCCCTCTTGACATTTGCGTCAAGAAGCAGAAGAACCCAAGTAGCAGAGGGAGGCACCTGCTGACTCAGGGCTGCAGGGATCTGCATGGCGGGCGTCAGCAGCCGCAGCTTGACCAGCAGGTCCTGCATGTAGCCGCGCAGGGTCGTTTCCATGTTCTGGGTGGCCTGCATTGGCCTGCTTCCCCCTGCCATAGTCCAGGCGGGCAACAGCGCTGCGGAGCTCAGCGTGGGGTCGGGTGCCGCAACGTGCCGCAGCATGGACAGCACCCAGTCGCCGTACGTCAGGGGCAGCAGCGCAATCGTCAGCCACACGCTGTCTGCCTGCGCCCGGCACTCCAGCCAATGCCCAGCGGGGACGTACAGCAGCTGCCCCGCCTCAACGCTGCATGCGGCGGCCGTGGTGAGATCACTGGCTGGCGGGAAAGAGCGGTCGTTGGAGTCGCGGAGGCAGTGCTGCGTGTAGCTCTGGGAGTAGCTGCGGGGCCGGGGCCGCAGGTCGGAGCCTTGTATGACAGGCGGGGGGGCCAGGCGGCAGTGCACCGTGCCCCGCAGCATTACGATGAAGCGCTGGAAGTCGGACGTGTGCCAATTCTCGCAGAAGTCCCGCGGGGCAAAAGTGAGGTCTGTCACGGCACGGTACGAACCTGAGAATTGCAGTGGTGGGGGCAAAGGGGAGGTTGGGCCATGAAGGCGCAAAATCAAGCTGGCACACACACACACACACACACACAAACACACACACACACACACACACACACACACACACACAAGTAGATGATGCACAGCGACCAGAACCCAGCACAAGTAGAATCAGGGCAGGCACTGGTCAGAAGAATCTCGTCAAGCCGCTGACAGTCAAACAACAAAGACCATCTGCGACTAGGCGCCTTTCTGCGGCAGCCGGCAAAGTACGCTAGAAGTCTTGCCACCCGGATTCTGCACAGCGCAAGGAGACACACTGCTCTCTGCAGTGCTATCTTGAGTAAGGTCAGAGCTGAATGCAGGTCTCAGGGTGCCGGGGGTGTATATGCACAATGCGGACGTGCACGTGTGACCTTGGCTCTTCACACCCGAAGGTGATGGTGTTTGAATTCCCAGCTTCCTCGCTGCCACCGCTTTTGGGCTACGCCCCAGATTCTAATGGTCCCGGCCTTATTTATGTACATACATATGCGTTTCATGGAGTGCTCACCTGTCTCATACGGCCCGTTACCGGGCGGATGCACACACACAGTCTGCCTGTTTACAACAAACCTCTTTCATCACCTGCAGGGCCTCGAAATCAGTGTTCCATGTTGGGCTGTAAATATGCAAATTTTGCTCTCCAACCTGAACCCATGATGTATATTCAGCATCTCTGCACACTGCCCTCTGTGTTAACCACTGCTGCAATGTTTGTACAATGATGCATTTTTTCACTGGCATGATATACAAAATGTGACGTGCAGCTTTGATTGTACCCTGAATGTTGTGTGGGCTATCTCCGTATGCCCTGTGGATCGCTTGGTGCATTGCACGCAATGTGAATGCCTTGCGGTATCCTGACAGCATTGCAACCTGGACCCACGCCAATGCAGACAGAATTTCTGAGGCCCAAGTGTGGGTCCACTCTTTCCCGTTTGTCAACGCACCAGTCAAAATTCTTCTAACCTTTATAGCTGTGTGCTGGCGTGATGAGTGGTGTTGCGTGCCGCAGTGACCAGTCCTCCTGCAATGTTGTTGGCTGCATATGGCACATGGCCCCACCGCCCGGCATACGTACCATGCACACTCCCATTGTTCGGACGACGGGTCCCTTGCACTGGCCTTGGCACATACTTGCCTCATGGGCGCATTTACAGTGCACCAGGATTTTCCACACCTGCTCCACGATGCCCCTTACTTTCTCCACCGCCTTTTGGAATGCGTCTGGTGGCGCTTTTGTCGCTACTAGGACGTTATCTCGAAACTGAACAAGTGCTGTGGTGAATTCACCCTGCCAGTAGACAAATCCATGTGGGGAGACTTGCACCGTTCCAAGCTCTCTAAACTTATTTGGGTTTTGGCAAGCTACTCATATTGAATGCAAATCTGCGGTCTGTGCTGAAAAGCTTCCCCCCATAGGAATGCAATTACATTTGCACCATAAGCAATCTACAGACTTGCAGTGGTGGTTACGTTCTAGCTCAAAAGAAACCAAACTGGACAGGTCTGCATGAGATAATGTACCAGAAATCTGGACTGGTACTCTTTCCAGCTCTCTCCAAAGAGTTGCAGGAGTTGTGAACACTCCATACTACCTTGTCCATTTGCCACCGTCTCTCGTGAGTGAGGTATTCTGCACCCTCCCTCATGTGTGTTTTCATCAACTGTGCCTAATTTTATTGAACTGCTCCTTGCAGTCCAGCTCAGCAATACTCGTCAGGTGCAAATTGTTGAACAACCCTAAGCAATGTCGTTAATTCACAATCTCAAAAATGGATTTGGAATCTCTTTAATAATATATTTCCGAAACCTGGTAATTGCCCTGGTCATTGCCCTGGCGGCGGTTCTCAATTTGCGCTGGTGAATCCTTGGCTCAGGGTACGCTGCAATTGGCCACCACAACATCTCACCCTTCCAAAGGCTTTTAATCTTTGAGATGATACAAAGAATGCACGTGCGGCCCTTTGAATTGCCTCCTCAGCCTTCCTCCGAGATTTGGGCCTTTATGTCGCTCGTGATCTGTGCCTCAATGGTGCAGATGTTTGTATATCCCTCCTTCCTCAGGCGTCCCTCAACTGCATCCCATAGCCATGCTTTACAGAAGCCTCATAATTGTCCAGATCCTTTATCAATTGCTCTGACATTAAAGTGCTTTGCAATTGTTTTGGCGCATGCCTGTGCATGTAACAGCAGTGCACGTGTGTCCTGAAATGTTATTTGTGTGTAAATAAACGTCCAGTGGAGGTATGGAACCTTTTAGCCGTCATGCAAATAATGTTCCTGCGTGCACTATATGCTGCTTGGCCATTTTTCCAGGCTCGGGTTCTGCATTATTAGGACCCAGGGTCCTGCCGGACAGATTTGTCACTGACACTAGCATTAGTGCCAAATGTCCCTGCACACATACACACACACGCACACACACGCATGCACGCACGCACGCACGCACATGGAGGAGCAAGAGGAGATGCAGTCCCCCGGTAAGGTGCACTTGCTCCAACCCTATGGTGCCTACCGTGACCCTGTCCGCGAGCCTACCCAGCTCTGCATCATGGCTGCGGTCCTCTTCGTCTCCTCCCCATGCAAAAAAGACCCATGGAACACCGGCAGTCCGCACTACGGGCACCACTAAGGCCCTGTGGAAGGGGGACGAGGCAAAGAATCTGTCTCCACTTCCGGCTCGGCTGCCCCCCCCCCCCTCGGGGAATGGGGACACAGACAGATGGGTGATCATCCAAGACATTCCCCGTAGGTGTGTCCCCTTTGGGGGTATGCACTGAAAGGGGTGTGCCCTTCAGCGTACGGGCGCTGTGCCTGCAGGCATGGGGACTATGCGGGGGGGGGGGGGGTTGTTCAAGAAACGGACTAGGCCCCCATGACCTGCCATAGGGTGGGCAACAGCAAGTCTCGCAAGCCCCCCCCCCCGGACGGTCATGCGGGCCCTAGATCTCGTACAATCCCACGTAGCGTTGCGGTGGGCCATATCCAATGACCCAGCCGGCAAGCTGCCCGGCCCATCGATGATGTACCCTTTGTGAATGGGCGATAGCGTTCCTTTTGAATGGGCATTGAACCTAGTGTGAATCTGGCCGCGTTTTGCCATAAAGTCCCCCTTCCCGCCCCTCTTACAAGGTAGCTATGTGCCCAACAATTCTAGAAAAATATTTCCTCGGGTACTACAAACAAGGATGACCTCTCCTTGGTGCACTATAGCTTCACTGCCCCCATTTCTCTTGCATTCATATGGGTCCAAACCTACATCCTCCCTGTTAGCTTGTGAATGTGAACTTGGTGTGAATTTCGTGCGAAATTTACATTATGTTCGGTGAATTCCCATGTGATAAGACACAAGACAACATGGTATGCAAAACAAGAGATACCATTTCCTCATATACTTCGTTTGTTAACGCCGCCTGTTCCGGGCCTGGAATCGCAGCTGCAAAGTCTTAACATATCCTAGGTCACTAAGTGCCTTTCGGCGTCACACTGCGGCTAGCAACAGGCGTAACATGGCCCACCGCCTACGACACCCTATGGCAGTTAGCTCACCCAGCTGCTCAAGCCCTCAAACTGGTAAACAGGAACGGCACCATCATCTACGGTGCAGCATGCCCCTTGCCCGCGCAGGTAAGGCACTTTTACGAGTGCCGCCCCATACCTCCTATAGATGTACAAAAGCCTAGACCCCCCAGTACCATTGGCTTCCCATTGCCATTGACGGCACCGGCACGAGGCCAGCTACGTGCATTGCACAATTGGGGGTACCACTAGTCCTGATGAGCTGGCAAGTTGGTGGCTAATGAAGGGCTCTGAGCAGTGGAGCACCATCTATACATTGGCGCAAGAGGTGGATTTCGACTAGGAGCTGGTTGATGCAAGGAATGTCACCATTGTAGACACTGCACGGGCAACGCGACAAACCCTCTTTTTCCTTTGCGCAATGGAAAGGCTCAAATCTTACTAAGCGGGTGTTGAGACCCAGCGTGAGACATTTAACCCGCTCCGTGGAATATTTCAACTCTCCGTGAAATATTGTATCCCCTTCGTGGCATATTCAAACCCGCCGTGAAATATTCCACACCCCCGTGGAATATTTAAACCCTCCGGGCAATAATGAACCCCCTCCGTGGAATATTTAGACACTCTGTGGAATAATTAACCCCCTCCGTGGAAGAATTAAACGATCCGTGGAAAAATTAACCCCCTCCATGGAATATTTAAACCCTCCGTGGAATAATTAACCCCCTCCCGTGGAATAATTAAACTCTCCGTCGAATAATTAACCCCCTCCGTGGAATATGTAAACTCTCTGTGGAATATGCAACCCCCTCCGTGGAATACTTAAACCCTCCGTCGAATAATTAACCCCCTCCGTGGAATTTTTAAACCCTCCGTGGAACAATTAACCCCCTCGGTGGAATACTTAAATCCTCTGTGGAATAATTAAGCCCCTCCGTGGAATATTTAAACCCTCCGTGGAGTAATTAACCCCCTCCGTCGGATATTTAACCCCCTCCGTGGAATATTTAACCCCCTCCGTGGAATATTGAAACCCTCCGTGGAATATTGAACCCCCTCCGTGGAATATTTAGACCCTCCGTGCACTATTTAATCCCTTCCGCGGAATATTCAAACCCTCCATGGAATATTCAACCCCGTCCGTGGAATATATAAACCCTCCGTGAAATATTTAACCCCCTCCGTGGAAAATTTAAACGCTCCGTGGAGTAATGAGCCCCCTCTGTGGAATATGTAAATCCTCCGAGGAATATTTAACCCCCTCCATTGATTATTTAAACCCTCCGTGGAATATTGGAGGCCTCCATTGAAAATTTAACCCCCTCCGTGGAATATTTAAACCCTCCGAGGAATATTGAACCCCCTCCGTGGAACATTTAAACCCGCCATAGAATGGTTAACCCCCTCCGTGGAATTTTACACCCTTCATGGAATACTTAACCCCCTCCGTGGAATATTTACACCCTCTGTGGAATATTTGCCCCCCTCCGCGGAATATTTAGACCCTTTGTGGAAGATTTAACCCCCTCCATGGAATATTTAAACTCTCCGTGAAATATTTCACCCCCTCCGTGGAAAATTTCAACGCTCCGTGGAGTAATCAGCCCCCTCTGTGGAATATGTAAATCCTCCTAGGAATATTTAACCCCCTCCATTGAATATTCAAACCCTCCGTGGAATATTTGAGACCTCCGTGGAATATTTAACCCCCTCCGTGGAATATTTAAACCCTCCGTGGAATATTGAACCCCCTCCGTGGAACATTTAAACCCGCCATAGAATAGTTAACCCCCTCCGTGGAATTTTACACCCTTCGTGGAATACTTAACCCCCTCCGTGGAATATTTAGACCCTTTGTGGAATAATTAACCCCCTCCGTGGAATATTTAAACCCTCCGTGGAATATTTAACCCCCTCTCTGGAATATTTAAACCCTCCGTGGAGTATCCAGCCCGCTCCGTGGATTATGTGAACCCTCCATGGAATATTTAACCCCCTCCGTGGAATATTTAAACCCTCCGTGGAACATTCAACCCCCTCCATGGAATATGTAAACGCTCTGTGGAATATTTAACCCCCTCCGTGGAATATTTAGACGCTCCGTGGACTATGTAACCCCCTGTGTGGAATATTTTGACCCTCCGTGGAATAATTATTCCCCTCCCTGGAATATTTAACCCCCTCCGTGGAATATTTAACCCCCTCAGTGGAGTATTGAAACCCTCCGTGGAATATTGAACCCCCTCCATGGAATATTTAGACCCTCCGTGCACTATTGAATCCCTTCCGCGGAATATTTAAACCCTCTGTGGAATATTCAACCCCGTCTGTGGAATATTTAAACTCTCCGTGAAATATTTCACCCCCTCCGTGGAAAATTTAAACGCTCCGTGGAGTAATGAGCCCCTGCTGTGGAATATGTAAATCCTCCGAGGAATATTTAACCCCCTCCATGGAATATTTAAACCCTCCGTGGAATATTGGAGGCCTCCATTAAATATTTAACCCCCTCCGTGGAATATTTAACCCCCTCCGTGGAATATTTAAATCCTCCGTGGAATATTGAACCCCCTCCGTGGAACATTTAAACCCGCCATAGAATAGTTAACCCCCTCCGTGGAATTTTACACCCTTCATGGAATATTTAACCCCCTCCGTAAAATATTTAGACCCTCTGTGGAGTATTTAACCCCCTCCGTGTAATATTTAAACCCTCCGTGGAATATTTAACCCCCCGTGTGGAATATTTAAACCCTCCGTGGAATATCTATCCCCCTCCGTGGATTATTTTAACCCTACATGGAATATTTAACCCCCTCCGTGGAATATTAACACCCTCCGTGGGATATTTAATCCCCTCCGTGGAATATTTAGACCCTCCGTGGAACATTCAACCCCCTCCATGGAATATGTAAACGCTCTGTGGAATAATTAATCCCCTCCGTGGAATATCTAAACCCTCCTTGGATTAACCCCCTCCGTGCAGCATTTCAACCCTTCGTGGAATAATTAACACCCTCCGTCGAATATTCAAACCCTTCCTGGAATATCCAACCCCCTCCATGGAATATTCAGACCGAGCGTGAGACATTTAACCCCCTCGGTGGAATATTTAAACTCTCCGTGAAATATTTAATCCCCTCTGTGGCAGATTCCAACCCGCCGTGAAATATTCAACCCCCCCCCGTGGAATGTTTCAACCCTGTGTGCAATAATGAACCCCCTCCGTGTAATATTTAGACCCTCCGTGGAATAATTAACCTCCTCCGTGGAATATTTGAACCCTCAGTGGAGTATTTAACCCCCTCCGTGGGATACTTAAACCCTCCGTCGAATAATTAACCCCCTCCGTGGAATGTGTAAACTCTCTGTGGAATATTTAACCCCCTCCGTGGAATACTTAAACCCTCCGTGGAATAATTAAGCCCCTCCGTGGAATATTTAAACCCTCCGTGGAACAATTAACCCCCTCCGTCAATCATTTAAACCCTGCCGTGGAATATTTAACCCCCTCCGTGGAATATTGAAACCCTCCGTGAGATATTCAACCCCCTGCGTGGAATATTTGGACCCTCCGTGCACTATTTAATCCCCTCCTCGGAATATTTCAACCCTCCGTGAAATATTTAACCCCCTCTGTGGAAAATTTGAACGCTCCGTGGAGTAATGAACCCCGACTATGGAATATTTCAATCCTCCGAGGAATATTTAACCCCCTCCATTGAATATTCAAACCCTCCGTGCAATATTTAACCCCCTCTGTGGAATATTTAAGCGCTCCGTGGAATATTGAACCCCCTCCGTGGAATATTTAGACCCTCCGTGGAACGATCAACCCCCTCCGTGGAATATCGAAACCCTCCATGGAATATTTAACCCCCTCCGTGGAATATTCAATCCCCTCCGTGGAATACTTCAACCCCCCGTCAAACATTTAACGCCCTCCAAGGAACATTTAAACCCTCCGTGGAATACTTAACCCCCTCCGTGGAATATTCCAACCCTCTAAGGAATATCAAACCCCTCCGTGGAATATTGAAACCCTACATGGAAAATTTTACCCCCTCCGTGGAATATTTAGTCCCCTCCGTGAAAGATTTAACCCCCTCCAAAGAATATTTAGACCGTCTGTGGAATATTTAAACCCTACATGGAATATTTAACCCCCTCCGTGGAAAATTTAACCCCTCCGTGGAATATTTAAAACCTCCCCGGAATATTGAACCCCCTCCGTGGAACATTTAAACCCGCCATACAATATTTAACCCCCTCCTTGTAATATTTAGACCCTCGATGGGATATTTAATCCCCTCCGTGGAATATTTAAACCCTCTGTGGATCGTTCAACTCCATCTATGGAATATGTAAACGGTCCGTGGAATATTTAACCCCCTCCGTGGAATATTTTGACCGTCCGTGGAATATGTAATCCCCTCAGTGGAATATTTCAACCCGCCGTGAAACATTTAACCCCCTCCGTGCAACATTTCAACCCTATGTGGAATAGTTAACCCCTCCGCGGAATATGTAAACCCTCCGTGGAATATTCAGCCCCCTCCGTGGAACATTTTGACCCTGCGTGGAATATTTGACCCCCTCCGTGGAGTATTTAGACCCTCATAGGAATATTTAATCCACTGTGTGCAACATTTAAACCCTCCACGGAATATTTAACCCCCTCCATGCAATATCTAACCCCTTCGGTGCAATATTTAACCCCCACCGTGGAATATTCAAACGTTCCGTGGAACGTTTAACCCCCTCAATGGAATATTTAAACCCTCTGTGGAATAGTTAACCCCTTGCGTGGAATATTTAAACCCTCTGTGGAATATTCAACCCCCTCTGTGGAATATTGGAATATTTAGACCCTCCGTGGAATATTTAATCCCCTGTGTGGAATATTTAAACCCTCCGTGGAATATCTAACCCCCTCCGTGCAATATCTAACCCGTTCGGTGGAATATTTAACCCCCTCCGTGGAATATCTAAACCCTCTGTGGAATATTAAACCCCCTCCGAGGTATATTTAAACCCTGCATGGAATATTTAACCACCTCCGTGGAATATCTAAACCCTCCGTGGAATGTTGAACCCCCTCGTGGAATATTTAGACCCTCCGTGAAATATTTAATCCCCTCTGCGGAATATTTAGACCCTCTGCGGAATATCTAACTCCCTCTGTGGAATATTTAGACCCTCCGTGGAATATTTAATCCCCTTCGTGGAATATTTCAACACTCCGTGGAATATTTAAACCTTCCGTGGAATATCTAACCCCTGCGTTGGAATATTTAACCCCCTCCATGGAATATTCAAACCCTCCGTAGAAAAGTTTTACCCCCACTGTGGAATATTTAACGCCCTCCCTGGAATATGTAAACCCTGCGTGGAATATTCTTTTTTTTCTGCTTTGTGGCCTCCAGCTATCCGGGTGGGGCCTCCGTGGAATATTCAGACCCTCCGTGGAATATTTGACCCCCTCCGTGGAATATTTAACCCCCTCCATGGAATATTTGAACCCTCCATGAAAGATTTAACCCCCTCCGTGGAACATTAAACACACTAAACACCTGTATATCCCCCTCCGTGAAACATTAAACACATTAAACACCGCCCATCCAACTCAGCACCTTGCCCAAGGGTGGGGACACTCACAGTTGCACACTCCAATTCCTCACCTTGCCCAAGGCTGGGCGCAAAACCCCGGGCTATCGCGGTGGGCTCCGCGGCTGGATACCTGGTGGTATGGAAGCCTGCTTTACTCCGGTCCTCAGCCACTCACGCTTGCAAAAGCACTTGAGAAATCTCTTGGAGTCAGGATCAGAGTTGTCTAAGGCAACGATTGCCTAACAAGGCGACGTGGTAGCGGACGGAACACATCACCAACTCAACAAACCTATCAAAAAAAGGGGGGGGTGGGCATACCCTCCCAAAACGAAATGCACACAGTGGACATCGCATCACATCACATCACACCACATCACACCACATCACACCACATCACATCACGTCACGTCACGTCACGTCGCGTCGCGTCGCGTCGCGTCGCGTCGCGTCGCGTCGCGTCGCGTCGCGTCGCGTCGCATCGCATCGCATCGCATCGCATCGCATCGCATCGCATCGCATCGCATCGCATCGCATCGCATCGCATCGCATCACATCACATCACATCACATCACATCACATCACATCACATCACATCACATCACATCACATCACATCACATCACATCACATCACATCACATCACATCACATCACATCACATCACATCACATCACATCACATCACATCACATCACATCACATCACATCACATCACATCACATCACATCACATCACATCACATCACATCACATCACATCACATCACATCACATCACATCACATCACATCACATCACATCACATCACATCACATCACATCACATCACATCACATCACATCACATCACATCACATCACATCACATCACACACATCACATCACATCACATCACATCACATCACATCACATGACATCACATCACATCACATCACATCACATCACATCACATCACATCACATCACATCACATCACATCACATCACATCACATCATATCACATCATATCATATCACATCACATCACATCACATCACATCACATCACATCACATCACATCACATCACATCACATCACATCACATCACATCACATCACATCACATCACATCACATCACATCACATCACATCACATCACATCACATCACAATACAATACATCACATCACATCATATGTGCAAGTTGATGACATGCACATACCAAGCACTTCGAAACAGGGGGGGGGGGGGTTACTATAGCCAGGGTCCCTCACTTTCCCCCATGTTGAACGTTTTCCTAGGTTCCATATTTTCCCATTTTCCACTTGTTCCCACTAGCATGGCAGTTTCTTGTCCGACCTCGCCCCCCAACAGCACTTGGTGGGTGGGTGGGGGGGGGGGGGAGAAAAGCCTGACGGGGGGTTTGGGGTTGAGGGGTGGGGTAGCCCACCAGCAAAAATGACCCTGTTGTCATTCGCATAGCTAGTTCATGCCTATGGTCATGGTCTGCAAAGGAAGCAAGGTGCAAAATTGGGCAAGAGAGATGGGGTGGGGGCGGGGGCAAGTCTCATATGGGGGGCAAAGCACAAGTCTGATATGGGGGTGGGGGGGCAAAGGCCTATCATGGGGGGCTTGGGGGGTTGGGGGTTTGGGGTATTGGTCCATAAAGATCTGAAGTCTGAAGTCTGATAGCCCATTGGGTTACTATACCCATAGCTGCTGCACGAAGGAATGGTCGGCTCTACGCCCTCCCTCGCCCATGGTGTGGTGCGTTGTCTCGGCAACCACTATTGCACCGTCGCAGCCTCAAAATGCTGGCTCTCCTCTTGTGCGTTGTACGCCTGTATTGACGACGACGGCAGGCACCCCGCCGCCGGTGCTACCGTCTTGTGGCTCCACCCTGTCCTGGCTCTTCGGTCCCGTTTGCACCCGTTGTCGGCCCTGCACCGGGCTGTAGCTCAACGGACTCAACGGTCCAGAGCGCAGCCGTGCCACAGCGCCTGAATGCGCCACACGGCCTCTGCTCCTGTACGTCTCATGTCCACCGTTCTCCACGGTGCGCTTCGTACGCTCCTGGGATCTACTCTCGCGTCGTAGTGACGGCGCAATGCCTGGGCATCGGGGTCTCAGACTCCCATCGTTCACTATGACCCACAGTTCGTTGGACCGTCGGAGCACTTGACCGCCACACCTACGAGGCAGAACACGGTGGGTGCCAGTCCCCGGCTGTGCCTCGTCTCCATTGATCTCTACACTCGCGGGACGAGGCTGGCTCTCCCCTATCCTCTGGCGTTAGCAGTGCATGCGGGATCCTTCCCGCTTGCTACCATCTTGCGGGCTGTTGTACTAGTGCCCTTGCCCATTGTGAGGCGCTTTGTCCGGGCAATCAGTGTCATACCGTCGCGACCGCTTTTCTCTGGCGCCTCTCTCTCGCTCTCCGCACCCGTACTGATGACGACGGCCACCCTGTTGCGGGTGTTACTCTCACGTGGCACCTCGGCCCCACAAATCTTGTTGTCAGCCGCTCACCCCACTACATGTAGCCGGTCACCGCTCAACAGACCCAACGGTCCAGAGCGCAGCCCTACTACAGCGTAGGGACGTGCGCCGCGCCTGCTGCTGCTAAACCTGAACGCCCGATCTCCACTGTTCTCGATTGTTCTCCTCTATGCGCTTTGTACGCTTGCTCCTTGAGTCTACCCCCGTGTCGCAGTGCCGGCACGACGCCATGGCACGTGGGTCTCAAACTTTGGTTGCCGGCCCCTTGGAGCGCTTAACAGCCACATCTATGAGGCACAACAAAGTGGGCGCCAGTCCCTGGAGTTGGCGTGTCTTGTCTGGTCTGCTCGCCCGCGGCAAGAGTCTGGCACCCAGCGCGCCACTCTCACCCTCGTCCTCTCGCGTTGGCAATGTATACGGGATGGGTCTCGCTAGCTACCATCCTGAGGGTTGTTATACTGCTGCCACGTCACCAGTTGGAAACGGGGACGGCCTTGGTCTTCAGGGGGGTGATTTTGTTTTTGGGAAAGGTAATCTTTTTTTGGGGAGGAGGAAGAGGCATAGTGGTCATGTCATTGTCCAAATCAGGGTAGAACCTCTTCCGCTCCCCGGTGGGTTTGCCACCCTTGGCCTTTTTTCCGGGGGGGGGGGGGATTGGGTTTGATGAGGGCGGGGGGGGGGTTGGTTCTTGTGCCCCCCTCCTTTTCCTCCTTTTGGTCCTTTTCCTCCCCACTCGGCCCTCCCATGCACTGCCAAACCAGCCCATGCTCACACCCAACCACCCTGCTTCCCCAATGTGCACGTATTGGATGGGCTTGGAGGCTTGATGGCCCCCACAGATTGGAGCACATCCTACCATGCTCCCAATCTTTGAGGCCGCGGAGGATGGCCAACCGTAGCAGAGGTCTTGGGCAAGGACCTTGTGAAAGCCCCGTGAGCCCAAGCCGTTCTTCCCATACTTGTTGGTCCATACGATGCGGATTGCGTTAACAACATCCCCTCGTACGACGACCTCCTTGACTTGCAGCCAAACGAGTGCAGGCCGTCACAGGCGCGAAAAAGTAGATTTCACGACACACCGCTTTGCCGTTCCCCAAGGCTATCTGGAGCCAATCTGGGACAGGCAGAACAAGGGTTCGCGGGGGGGCATTATGTACCACTACCTCCATAGTACCCTCGTCCTCCTCGTTCACTCGTACCACCATTACCTCCTCCTTCGACTTACCGTCAATCACCCGCTGCTATGCATGGCTAGCCTGAGCGGCCGTCCACTCCTCCCTCATCCTCCTCTTGACCTCCTCCTCCTTGTGACGCTTCTCCTTCTCTTTGCGTCACCAAACCTTTTCTTTTGGGCGCATGTGATAGAAGGCGGCACGAAACGGAGCGCTTGCACCGTCCCCTTCCGGTGGTGCTCGGGCTGCCGCTGGTGCAGCAGGTGGTGCTGGTGCGGCTGCTCCGGGGGCTCTTGAGGGGATTGCGGCACCTTGTTGCAGGCTCCCTTCGACCCGTTGCATTTGTAAACAAAGTGAAAATAATTTAATGATGGGTTGAAATATGTGGTTTAATTGTTCGTGGCTAATTGCCAGTTCAATTTGAAATGGAAAATCAGTGCCGGCGTTAAAATTAAATGAAAAGTATCGAGCCTCCGTTCAAAATGTACACGAAAGAAAATAAAAAATGCAGAGGCAAATTTTTTTACAACCAAGCAAAAAAACATACATGCAAGGCATACCAAACGGTCGGTCATGGTCTCCATCATCTGTTCAATCATGTTCTCCATCATGGCAGGGTCCATGGGTAGGGGCAAAAAGAGCTAAGGGAGATTGCACAAGCATAGCGGCTGGGGAGGGGGTTGTCATAAGGGTGGCCATGGTGCATGCAGCCAAGAGGGGGAGGGGTCCTTAAAGTCGTAAGGGGGAGATCCAATTTCAAAAACCACCACTCCCATACTTGGAACATCACGTTCGCCTTCCCTTCTGGTGATGGTGCCGCTGCAAGGCCGCTTGTCCATCCAGCCCGCTCTTGTACTTGGACGCACTTGGAGGATGTGACCACCGCGCTGGCCAATGCAGCACGCTTGGGGCTTGGGTCGGGGACATTGTGTGCGGATGTCGTTGAGAGTCGCAACACCATCCTTAAGTGGGCCTATAACCACCACACAGCGGGAGCAGGATGCCAACAATGTGCGCTGTGATTCCACGCAACAACGGGCACCCCCGGGTGGATGGGGGTGGGGGATGGGGGGGGGGGACGTTTTACAAATCCCGGAGCAAATCCCGCCTCACAGCAAAAGCTAGACATTCGTGGTCCTCTCGGGCATAGGCCAACAATGGCCCCATATCCTCCTCAGCAAGGAAGACCGTTGGTACACGCTAGAAGACCCAATTTCATCTTAGCCTAGAACTTCTCACCTAGATGTTCTACGCTAGACTAGATCAATACTAGAACGATACAATGTCCACCAACAATTGCAATTTCCTTTGTTGTTCCGCCGTGCATGCTTGCCATTGCCCACAGGGCATGGTGCCATGGTCCCTTCTCTCACGCTTAGATATTTTGCATTTTTTTGCAATGAAATGCCCCTCCACTTCCCCCCTTGCTCCCTCCTCAACTGGGGAGGACACTTCCCTATTGTCTAAGGCACTACGGGGCCAAGTGGGCGCTATCATGCCCCCTAGCACGGCGGCAATTCAACAACGCTGTCCGATATGTGTACACTGCCGCTTCCACGCAAACCACAGGTGAGCATGCAAGGCCACCGTTGAGGCAATCGCCGCCTCCCTACTCCCCCCCACCGCCATGTGTGAACTTGTGCTAAACATGAGGGCCCCCAAGTCCTCGTGGAGCATCCCCTCAGAGCTCTGCACGTAAGTTGGAGTACCACCGCGCCGTCCCCAGTGGCCCCTACTCCCGTCCAATTGCCCCCGACCACGGGTTAGGCATCCCCCCGGAAAATGAATGTCAACAGGAAGGAGCGGTTGATTGACCGCACCAAGCCTGGCCGGGAATGGATATAGGTGACCCATAAGGCGAAGGCCCATGAGATCGCGGTGGCCTCGGGCAACACCGTGGCAATGAGGGGATCCAATTCCATGGGGGGGACCAACTCCTTCCAACGGGCTTGGAAGTCACGCTCGGTGCAAATTGGACCCAACTCACCATCTCCTTGGCCAACTTCAACCGGTTGGCCCCCTGCCCCGCGGGCCTTTGGATGTTGAGCATGGGCAATTGCAATCACAAGGCCATGGACACCCTTGGGACGTTGTGGAAGAGCAGCTGGCAGAAACTCCACTCACCTAGTGCCTTTCACCCGTTCTAAGTTTGGTCTAGTTTTTGGCCTCGGACACCGCTCGCTAGAAGCTAGGCTACAGCACACTAGAACGAAAAGATCCACCCCAAATGTCTTGTGTTTAGGTGATTCAAGGGATCATCAACACGGGGCTCGTCCAATGGAGGGGGATCAACCGTGGACACAGAGGGTGACCGGGGAGTCCACATGCCCCCAAGTGGGCTCCATATCCAGTGAGGGGACATGCAATGCCCAAACGAAGACTTGGGAGGGTAGTTCTATCCCGCGGACCATGGAGGGCGGCCCCACTACACAGCCTTCCTCCTTGGGTCCCCTTCTTTACAAGCCGCTGGTTGCAGGAGGCAGCGTAATTTGAAATGTCCACGTGCCTTGGTCAACTTGTGCATTATGCACTTGACAATAGCCATGGGTCGCTTGTTGGGCGAGTTTGTCGACGGGGAGGCTAGGGGGGTCACCCCTTTGCTTTGTCACGACCTCCAAGTCCTCCTATCAGAGAGGCGTGCAGGTTGGAGAGTTTACGGGCGAGCTTCCCCGGACGGGGAAGAAACCGCCATATTTTTGGAGGCATGGCCGGATATTGCTAGATGCCTTGGCATAAGGCCAAGCTTGGCCAGGTACAAGGCCATCGCAAACCTGTGGGACCTGCTGCAATCCCTCTGTTGTACATATTAGGGCCCTAACCCGTTGAATTGTGCCGCAGTGCCTAGGGATTTCCATCGTCGTTGTACCGTTCATACGGTGTCATGGTATCTACTGAGCCTTGAGCATGATGCAGATGCCATGTTGCACAACATTTGGCCATTTGGGAGGGCCACATTTTGCGATGACATTTTGAAAAGCATCAACCACTTTCTCAAACATGGCCATAAGGAGCACAGCAATCTGGGGGGGAGGGAGGTGTCACCTGGAGGGCATAGATGCGGTGTAAGGGCGCAAACGGTGGGCCATCCACAAGGAGGCCGGTGTGCAAGCACAATGTATGACGTGGCTTTTTGCATACTTCGGTGTGTCATGGGTTGTGCACGCCTAGCCACGGTGGCAATTTCGGTGCTCGGGTAGGGATGCCATGGAGGCGAGGAGGGGCCAAGGCCACATGCAGGCTTCCGTTCGACAGCCTGTTCATCACCATGCCCGCCGATCCAGAGCATGAATTGATCCAGGAGATGATGGAACAGGTAGTTTGCCGTGCGTTCTAGGGATGATCTAGGGAAGTGCTCTAGCGTGGATCAAGGCAGCGCGATCGGTGACTAGAACGTCGCTAGAATGCCGCTAGCACAGTTGCCTAGAACACACACCACAACGTTGTGGCGCTTTTTGCTTAGCAACGCCAAACCGCCGAGCTGCTGGCAGACCTGGTCCACCAACTCCAATACCAGCCCCAGTTAACCCAAAACCTGAAGCCCAATTTCCTCCTCCTCCATTGCCACCCCATCGCCCCTGCGCCGCCAAGAAATCGGCCAAGGCGGTCAAGCCAGAGGGCGTGGTGGAGGTGGTGGCGGAGGCCGGCGACGACAAACTGGAGAGCATGCGGGCAGACCTCCGAAGGCTCTCCAGTTCGTTCGCGGGTCAGCGGGTGGCAAGGGCAAGGGCGGAGAGGAAGGTGGCGGTGTCGGAGGCCAAGGTGGAGGAGTTGCGGGCCAAGGAGAAGGGGGTGCGTGAGGGTAGGACGCTACCAACCTCAAGAAGGCGCGGCAGAAGGGGCGGGACAAGGAGGACAACGTGTAGCAGTTGGAGAGGTTAGCGCCGCGGTTGGAGGAATGGGTGGGTGGGGATAGGAAGGTGAAGGAGGAGGTGGTGGACGAGGTGGTGGAGGTGGAGGTGCAGGGGATGCTGGAGGAGAAGGTGAAGGAGGATGTGGAGGAGAAGGCGGTGGAGGAGAAGGTAATAGGGGGGGGGCGGAGGGGGCTGAGGACTTTTTTGGGCGGATGGGCGGCGGGGGCCATCATGGACCTGCCCCGAGGCCCCGCCGTCCTGGCCGGCCCTACCCCCCCAAACCTCGACCACCCCCTCCTCGTCCCCCCAGGGAGTCCGATTTGGACTGTCCGTTTTATGATGCACCACGTGCATCACAAAATTTTGGGGCAAGGGAAGTGGGTGTCGGCGGATGAGGGGACGATCTACTAGGACAAACCCCTACGGTTGGGGGGGGGGGGGTTGCAGGGGAGTGGTGGTGGCGACCAGAAATGCCTGGGAGGAAGAAGGGCCAAGTGTTGCGCCCTTCCGTCAAGAGGTGAAAATGTTTGAATTGGCCAAATTCAACGTGTTCATCCCCGACATCAAGAAGGGGGGGGTAGGGCATTTCTGGTTCCTTCGCATGTGTTGGCAAGCCATGGGACTCGGGGGAATGGAATCTGTTGGGAGGACGTGAGAGTGGCTCCCGACGTGGTCGGAGATCATGGGGATCGGGGGCTTCCACCCGTCGGCCGCCAATCGTGGGGTGTATGCCGTTTGGTGCACACCATCGCCTACCGCCCGAAGGCCAAGCCCAAGACGCCCGCAGCCCGTGCAACCGGGGGACCCCCGCAGCCGCATCCCCCAACCCCTGGGACGCCTTCGCCAAGGCCTTGGGGGCAATCTGCCCCACCCGCGACATGCAAGGCACAGTATGCTAAGTGCGTTCTAGCGTTCATCTAGGGAGGCGTTCCGGCGTGGATCTAGCCAAACCACCGCCGCCGTTGCTAGAAAGTCGCTAGAACATCGCTAGAAGAGTTGCCTAGAACGTCGCTAGAACAGACTTCCCCCTTTTTCTCTTCTCACAGGTCGGCAGCCTGCAGTCATGCGGTGCCGACCCCTGCGGGGTGCGGGTGGAGTGGCGCATAGGGGGAGGCCGGACGCACCTCCCGGGGGCCACCGAGTCGGGCCGGATGGTGGGGAATGACCCCACCACAGCCCTCTCGGTGCTATACTGGTTGGGTAGGTGCAAGGCGGGAAGAAGCGGGGTGGGCATGGACCCGCGGCGGAGGGGTTGGGTGAAGGAGGGGTGGAGGAGGGGGGGGAGCAAAGCAACACCAGCAACATTCTCTTCAAAAATACATCAACGGTCACACTCAGACAACAAAGAAGCACAAGGTTCAGCCAAATGCACTTAAAAATGTCCGGCCAACAGCCAAAAAAACGGCTCATTCATAGCGAACCCATCAATACCGGGCCACAAAATCGAAAATCAACATGCCAAACACAAAAGCGGATCACCAGGCCATGCAAATAGTCAGTCTTACCAAACCAAATGAACTAATCAGCAGCATGATAATAATGCAAGCATAAGCCCATGATTAGGCCAAGAGCATACATGGGGGCGAGGGGTAGGGGCTGGCACTAGGTTCATTGGTATCAGATTCGGACGGCGACAGACGTGCACCAATGCCATCCGGTAAAGGTTGGTTGGTTTCTAGGTTGGTTTCTGGGGCCAGAGGGGAGGGGACACCAGCAGCAGGCAGAGCAGCAGCAGCAGCAGCAGCAGCAGCAGCAGCAGCACCACCAACAGCGCAAGGACACCACCCCCCCAAGACCCCCGAGCCCCCCCCCCTTGGAGAACAGGGGCCGGGAACCTTATGTGAATGTGCCGGGTGTGGGGGACACACTGTGTGTCCCTTGGGCGGAGGGGGGCAATGGGGAGATCGTCAGCCAAGTGATAGTGTGTTGGGGGATTGGGATGAGGAGCTGGACCCAAGGGACTGGTGGGTGATTTCACAGGGGTCCAATGGGGAGGGGGGGGAGAAGGGGGAGAAGGGGAAGAAGAGGAAGCGGGAGAAAAAGGGGGGCACCTTCCGAGTGCCAGGGGAGCTCCTCCTCCGCACCCGGGAGGAGGCATAGGCCCACCTCCAGGCGGCCTTGGAGGAGGGGGAAGACGGGGTTGACCGGGACGACAGGGGGTGCCGGGATGACAACAAGGGGGAGGGGGGTGACAATGGGGTTGGAGAAGGAATGGGACACGGAGGTTGAGAAGGGGGGCGCCGGAAGCAACGATGCGCCCCGGCAACTCCCCACCACGCAAGAGGGGTAGCCTGCGTGTCGCGACTCGAGAAAGGGGGGCTAGGGGGCAGGGGGGCTAATTGGGCTAACCGGGTTAATCATGCTAACCCACCACCAAGTGACCCGGTGCCGGCCCGCCACGTGACCTTCCAAGTGACCTATGGGGTGCGGTGGGGGGCTAACCGGCGTAATTGGGGGGGGCGCTCCGTGAGTCTGGTCGAGCATCGCGACCCTGTGATTGGCCACGGTTGGCAATGGTAGACGTGGCAGCTTCTCTTTGAGGAGTGGCGGAGCAGTCTCTTGCATGGTGGCCTTACCGTGGTGCCGCCGCCGCGGCAGTGTGGACGGGGATGGAGGAGGCGTTGAGGGCGCATCCGCCATTGGGTCAGAGGAGCTCCTCCCTATTGTGTCGACCGCTGCGTCCGGGGGGGGGGGGGGGGTGTGCGCGGAGCATGTCCGCCACCGACCTGGTGGCCTTCGGCTGAGGCCACCGACGAACCCGCGGGGGGGATGGCTGCCGCGGCAATGCGCGGCTGCGCAAGGCCACCGAAATGCGGCTGAAAACATCAGGGGGCAATGAGGGGGGCCGCTCTGCCGGGGGGGATGGTTGGGGGAGGGTCCCGCGGCGCATACACTGTGCCCCCGTGGCCCCTCTGGTGGCGGAGGCGGAAGCGGGGACCGTCCTTGGGCCGTCGTCCCCCACTGCTGGCGGGGGTGAGGGGGATCTACTACCCCCCCCACCTGTTGGCAGGGGCCCCACTCCCCCGGGTCCTCCCGGTTAGCGCGGTTAGGCGCGTGGCGTTGCGCGGGCCTTGGGTCGTCGGGCCCCAGGGCGGAGGAGGGGCGAGTACCCAGCGTTCTAGGCGGTGCCGTGCACCGGCGTGTCGCCGAGGGGCCCAAGCTTGCGAGGGCCTGGGAAGCCGGGCGGGCCCGCTCTTGCCAAGGGGACAACACGGCCGCTGCCGCGCGTCGGGCCTCGGGGACGAGCACTTGGCGCCCTGGCGCGACCCGGGACGGGCCCCTTGGGCAGCTGGGGCCCGCGGAGGAGCCGGTGTGGCCATCGTGGCCCGCCCGGCAGCAGCGGCTGATGCCCCAGCCGAGGCTTCTGCACCGGGCGCAAGACGGCGCCCCATGTTCCCAGCAGACCGCACCCTGCGTGCCGCTGCCTGCTTGATGAGGGCGGCTGCGCTAGAGAGCCCCGAGCGGGGCGCTTTGGGCTGTCGCCCGAAAGCGACGGATGCCCCCGTGGGCGCCTCCAAGTATACGGAAGCAGAGCCCCCCCCCCCCCCCGCCCCCCCCTTGAGGCGATGGGGGAAGTAATCTATTAAAAAGCGGTCACTCAGCAGCGACCGCATGCGGGCAGGCGCCTGAAAGCGCTGGACCCACGAGTCGCGGCAGTGTGCCGCGAGGCGCATTAGCTGCAGCATAACTTCGTTGCGCGCCGCGAAGTACTGCCCAGCCGAAAGTCCCGCGCACACGCGGCCCCCAACGGGGAGGAGCGAGCGGTAGCGGGGCGCCACTCGGCAGCGTGCCCGCCAATAGATTGCGCTCCGCCAGGCCCATTGCCTTGCGCACAATTTGGGCTCGTTCCCCCAGCTGCAGGCGCATGCCCCGCACCCGGTGGTCCCGGGAGGCTGGGAGCGCCCGCCCCATAAACGCCTCACAATCTGGGGCCAGCTCAGCCAAGGAGACCTTCGCCGGCCCCGGCATCCAAGCAAGCGCCAGGGCCCACCGGACTAGGTCGTGGATGAAGTCTTGGGGCCACCGCCGGTCCGGCGGGGTCCCCAACCGGAGTCGCGGTTGGCGTCCCCCGGCACAGGGCCAACGAAGTCGTACCAGGGGTAAGGGTTGCTGGGCCGTGGGCGCGGCTGCTCCAGAAAGAGGGAGTTCCCGTGGCCCGGCTGGTCCCTTTGGCTGGCTGCCATGCGGGCAGCGAGGACCGCCAAGTACATGCCGGAAAGGCGGTACAGGACCTCGTCGAGGAGGTCCCGGTCCACGCCCTGCGCCAGCCGGAGGGGAAAGAGGCCCGCTTTCCGCGGGCAGCATGGCCATTGGTCTGGCGGTCCCAAGTGGGGGAAGGCCCCCGCCGCGTTGCTCAGCCAAGGGATCCAAGTCCTCGTGGCATCGTCCCACTCCGGGCATTCCCACAGGACGTGGGCTTCGTCCTCGTGCGCCGCGCCCTAGTGGGGGCACGCGGAGTTGGTCCGCATGCCGTGGCCCGACACTCAGGCCGCTGTTCACATGGCCCCGGCCATGAGACGGTGCGGGAGCGACTTCTCCAACTCCGTCGAGGCTGCCCGCAGCACCGCGCGGCACGCCAGGCCATCCGCCCCGTCGCCCAGCCAACCAAAGGTGACCGAGCGCCGCGCCTCAAGCTGACGTGAGGAGTGGCAGCAAAGGCTGTCCCGGACCTGGTGATGAAGCTGGTGGAGCGGCTCTGCAACGACGTGCAAGGGGTGCCCTTGCCGTGGAACGTCCCAGCCCCATCAGCCCTCGCGCGGGGTCCAGCCCAGGGAGGCCGCCGTGCGGAGCGCGCGCCGCACCGGGCCCGTCCTGGGTGGGCGGCACCCTGATTGCCAGATAGCCTGGGCGAAGAGCTCGGTGACCCCCCGGCAGCAGGGCCAAGCTGGCTAGCCACAGGAGGAGCTCATACCGCGTGTTACTGATCGGGGACACGCCATGCCCCTTGCAAAGGACGGTGAAGATGACCTCCTTGGCCCGGGACAAGCGCGCTGTTCCCCACAAGGCCCGCACTACCGCGCTCTCTAGCCCCCGCACGTCGGGCTCTGTCACCGTTGCACCGGCCACCCCATGGAGCGCCAGCGGGGTGACCAAGGTGCTGATGGCCCGCTCTCGCCGGTCATAGGTCGAGAGGCGGGGGAGGCGACGCATGGCGCTCCGCCCCGCCTCCAGGCGCCGGGACAGAACCGGTCCGGTGGTCTTGGAGCCCGCAATGGCGATGTGGATGCCGAGCTGGCGGAAGGTCGCCGCCAGCGGGATGATGGCCCATCGGAGCACCACCGCCGGGGTGCCCCGCTCCCCCTAGACCCAGGAGCAGGACTTGTCCACACAGACGTCCTGCCCTGTGGCCTACCTCGCCTCCTCCGTCGCGGGGACCATCTCCTGGAGGGAGGCCGCGCCCAGGGCCACTGCCTGGGTGTCATCCGCATAGCCCGACGACCCGAGCGCCGTGTAGCCGGGGCCGGCATCCTTGAGGGGGAGCGGGGCTCCTGGTTCCAGGTCGTCCACTGCGTCCTCGTCCAACACTGGGGAGAGGGCGGCTTTCTGGGCGCCTACCTGCCGGCACAGGGAGTCCACGTCCCGTTTCCGGATCGTAGTGAACACATCCACCAGGATCGCCGACAGGGGGCACCCCTGGAGGATGCCGCTGGTGCCTGCCACCATAGGCCTAGGGCCCCGGCAATCTTGGAGGCCCGGCGGAGCTGCTTGTACATGGCCCCGAGGGCACGGCACGTGCCCGGGTCCATGCCCAGCTCCAACGCTAGGGCCAACACGACTGCCTGGGGGATGACATCGGAACACTTGACGTAGTCGATGCTCATCACCACGACGGCCCATCCTCGGAGGCGACACAGCTCCGGGAGGACCTATGTCACCGCCGGCCCGTCCAGGGCGCTTGTGGTGGGGCGGAAGCCAAAGGCTGCAGGGTGGGACCAGGACTCCTGCCACACAATGGCGTCCACTAGGCGTACACCCGCCGTAGACAGCCCGTAGACCATGGACAAGGCCGTGAGCGTGCGCGTGTTCAGGGGCGCCGATGGGCCCTCCTTGGAGATGAGGGCCGTGTACCCTTCGGCCAGGCGGGCCGGCCACTTGCCAAGGCGCTCCACCTTGCGCAAGAGGTGCGCCAGCCAGCCCAACAGCCTGGCGGGGAGGGAGGAGAGGTCAGCCAGGCTCCGGATAGGATGCACGAAGTCGCCCCCCCCGACCTCCCCCCCCTACCAACCCCCCCCTACCCCCCCCACTACCCCCCCCCCTACCCCCCTCAACCCCCCCCATACCCCCCCCTACATCCCCCCCCCTACCTCCCCCCCCCCTACCCCCCCCCTACCTTCGGCTCGCTTCGCTCGAGGAAGAGCTCGCTTCGCTCGACGTGGGGGCCAGCCCCCGCACCCCCCTGAAATAACATGACTCCTGCGGTGGCCACAGATCGCCTTTTGTGTGCACCGCCTTGTGTGTGCACCACCTTTTGTGTGTACCGCCTTGCCTGTGGCCCCTTAAATAACAAGACTCCTGCGGTGGCGGCCGCCTTTTGTGTGTTCCGCCTTGTGTGTGCACCGCCTTCTGTGTGTACCGCCTTGCCTGTGGCCCATTAAATAACAAGACAACTGCGGTGGCTACAGACCGCCTTTTGTGTGTTCCGCCTTGTGTGTGCACCGCCTTCCGTGTGTACCGCCTTGCCTGTGGCCCCTTAAATAACAAGACTCCTGCGGTGGCTACGGACCGCCTTTTGTGTGTTCCGCCTTGTGTGTGCACCGCCTTCTGTGTGGACCGCCTTGCCTGTGGCCCCTTAAATAACAAGACTCCTGTGGTGGCCACAGGCCGCCTTTTGTGTGTTCCGCCTTGTGTGTGCACCGCCTTCCCCCCCCCATACCCCCCCCCTACCTTCTCGACCCCCCCCCTACCCCCCCCTACCCCCCCACCCCCCCTACCTCCCCCCCTACCCCCCCAACCCCCCCCCTACCCCGCCCAACCTCCCCCTACCCCCCCCTACCACCCCCCCCTACCTCCAAGGTAGGGGGGGGCGACTTCGTGCGATATATGGGCTCCGACCATCCAGTCCCAGTGCTGAGGGCTTCATGCGGGAGAGCCCCTGGCGTAGGCGTGGGCCGTCGAGCTGCGAGGCAATCATGGGGACCCGCAGCACATGGTGCCAATATCGGTGGAGGAAGGCCGCTGGGTCCCGATCTAGGTCCGTCGCATATTTGCAATTTATGGGGCGCCAAGCGTACTACGAGAGGCCATCCATATCCGCCAGGTTGGCCGTGGCAGTGCCATCCAGCCCCGAGAGGAAGGTGACCGGCGGGGCGTAGGATTCATCCTGCAGCCACGGGTACACGGTCCCCTGGTGTGAGGACCAGGCCTCCTCTAACTAAGCGCGCCACTCGCCGATGCGGTCCTTGTCCTCCGCCCGGAGCGTGGCCCGTACCTTTGCGGCCAGCGTTGTTGGAAGGCGGCGGAGCGACGCCAGCGGAGCCAGCCGGTCGTGCGAGCCATCAAGCTCCAAGCTCGCATACTCCGGGCCCAGCGCGCCGAGCCTATCAAGGCGACGTCCTACAGCCGCCCACCTTGTTGCACCTCGCGCGGCAATGCGCCCGCGCCCCGCACTGGTCGTTCCAGCCAGCGGAGGACGTCCTGGAGGTGTCCCTGGGCCGTCTGGATGCGTGCCACCGCGCGTTCTGCTCCTCGATTACCCGCTGTGATACCCCTCGCAGGTGGAGGTCAAAGCGTACCGGGGTGTGGCCCCGAATGGCCCCACGCGGCAGCCGCTCCGCCGTGTGGAGTAGCGTCGCCAGCCGCGTGTCGACCAGCAGGCCGTCGATGCGCAAGGGGCAGGTGCCCCCCGGGCTTTGGTATGAGCAAAGGGGGTCTCTCCCTAGAGCGGACGCCAGCTCAATGTCCGCGTGCAACAGCAGGCGGGTTAGGAGGGACGCCAAGATGGATGGCGGCTCCCGCAGCGGGTAATCGAGGTCAAAGTTGAGAGCCCCCCCAACTGCTGCGGGGCGGTCCCGTGACGCGCCACGTACCGTGTGGTGTGGTCCCAAAAAGTCCGGTTAAGGGATGGCTGGCCCGAGACACCGTACGCCACTTGGGCGTGCAAGGAATCCGCCTCTCGACCCAGGCCCACCAAGACGTGGCACCAACGGGTGGAGTGCCACACGGGTTGGGCGAGGGCGCCGCCTCATTTCGGAGCGCTCCCTTGGGGGGGGAATTTGCCTGGCTGTGATGTCCTGGCGGACCAGGATTCCCACCCCCCCGGCCGGTGCATCCCATACCCCGCCTCCCCCGCCCCGGGGACTCCAAGGGCGCCCCCCAGAAAGGTTGCCAGCCCGAGGCCCCAGCCTGGGCGCGCAACACTTGCTGTGCTACCGCCGTGAGGCGGGTCTCGGAGTTCAGCACTACGTCTGCCCGCCAGTCGGCGACCGTGTGCCAGTGTAGACACACGGACGTGACATTACGAAGCGACACGCGCATGGGCCCCGGGTGGGGCTCGACGTCCCCGCATCGCATGAGCTAGAGGGGGGGGGGAGACCCGGCATCGGGGGGGGGGGGGCTGTAGCCGCCTTATGGTCAGGGAGCACAAGAGAGGGGACAAAGAGGCAGCCAGCCATGCCTGCAGGTTGATCTTCGACCCTAGCCCCGCAGCACCATGGTCAGGCAGTCGGACCCGGCCCCCACGGCAAGGTGGGCGCGCCGGGCGGCGGAAGGGGCATTGTCGGGGTGAACAGTGTCCCACCACCAACAAGCGGCATGGGGGGCGCCCTGCTCCCAATCCCTAGCGAGGCAGAGAGCTTCCCGGAAGACCTCGTGCAGGCGGTCCTGGTCAGACCCCGGCGCAATGCAGCGGAGGACGTCGCGCCACCAGGCCGTGGCATGAATCCCCCCTGGCTCCGGCAGGGCGTCCACCACACATCGGTGACCACAAGGGGGAGGGCATGGACCGTGCAGGCCACGTCTCACCACGTCGCCGCAGGCCCAGGGTAGGGGGGGGGGGGCTGGCGGGCGGGGTCGATGTCCGACACCCGGCCCCACCAGTCCACCCCCACGGTGTGGGGCCTGCCGGCGGCGGTCGCCCCCTCAAAGAGGCTGAGGCGGCGGAGCGGACGGAGGAGCTAGCAGGGAGGGGGGTTGTCCCAGCGCTCCACGAGGCCGGGCCGGGGTTGTCGCCACAGCGGCTGGGCCGTCTCCTCCCGCCACATGGGCACCAGGTACCATCGCCATGTGTAGGGGCGGCGGCCGCTGCGGCGATCCGGCCGGGGGGCGCGAGCGTAGAGGACCTCGGGGTACCTCAACTGCGAGGCCTGGCCCACAATGGCCCCCTTGGTCCCGAGCTCCGGGCTGCCGGGGCGCTGGACGGCGGTGAGCCAGACCCGCTTGTCCTCAGGCCGGTGACCGCAAGGCCACCACCCGATCCACGCGCCCTGCCAGGAGGTCCTACAGGAGCACGACCCCGGGGAGGAGCCCCACGAGGGGCCTCGCACCGGGTGTGAACGCAACGGCAACCTGCGACCCCCCCCCCCCGGGGGAATGAAGGAGTCCGAGGGGCTGACAGGAGACGTGCACTGCCTGCACGGGAAGCAGTGGGGGGTGGGGGACGCACCAGCTAAGTGCGCCGGAGGGCCCACGCCCTGACGTGCCGGCCCCGACGCCCGACCCGACAGAGGCGCTGGCCGTGACCCTCTGCCTGCATGCGGCAGCCCACCCCCGGCGGCTGACCAGGGCCAGGGTGGTAAGCTGCGTGGGGGCGGCAACGCGACCGAGCTCTCTGGTGCCCTACCAGACACACCCGGCGCCGGTGGCGGTGGGAATGGCGACGGTACCAGCCCCGCGCCCCCCCCCCTACCCGTGGCGAGGCCCCACAATCCGGACCCCCGACCGGGCAGGAGGGTGTCTATACACGCACAACCAACGAGGGCGCCCCGGGGCGAGGCGATGGCTCGGGGTCCCCTCCGGGGGAGGGAACAAGCCCGGGCGGTGGCAAAGGGACCCACGCTGAAGTGGGGGAGTGGCGGTATGGCAGGGCGCACAGCCGCCGCGGCACTGCGGCTCCCCCTCGCGCCGGATGTGAGCGGGACGGCGACCAGCGATCCCCTCCCCCCTCCCCCCCCCCTCCGGGGAGCGCAGGAGTCCGAGGGGCTGACAGGAGACATGCGCTGCGTGACCGGGAGGCAAGGGGGGCAGGGGACGCTGCAGCTCAAGCCACCCCCCAATTCCACCCCAGCCCCGGCCCTCCGTCAACCGACCCTGGCCCCCCTTCGACCTGCGGCGAGCTTTTTTGGCAAATGGCATGTGGACCAAGAGGACGTGGACGGGGACGAGGCCAGGGGCGAGGGCGCAAACATGCGGCCCCGCCCCCCCCTCCCCCCCGCCCCTCCCTACCTGGCACCAGCGGCAGCAGCATGGCCTCACCCTGGTTCGCTTGTGGTACCGCCAGTCCGCCCTGGTGGTTCCGGACCGCCGCCAGCGGTGGGAATGGGCCAGCATGATCTGTGCCCTGGCGCGGGAGCCGCAGTGCCGCGGCGGCTGTGCCGCCTGCCATACCGTCACTCCCCCACTTCGGCGTGGGGCCCTTTGCCACTGCCTGCGCTAGTTCCCTCCCCCGGAGGGGACCCAGGGCCATCGCCTCGTCCCGGGGCGCCCTCGTCGGCTGTGGGTGTATAGACACCCTCCTGCCGGGCCCGGGATCCGGATCCTGAGGCTTCCCCAAAGGGGAGGTCGCTGGACTTTGATTCCTGTATTTCCTTGCTCTACGGCCGGATCCACCTTCCATTGCCGTGGGCAGCCTTCAGCACGGCACGAGCAGTCTGGTAGAGCTTGTGCTCATTCTTTGTAGGGTCTTGCAATAGACTCAGCATGCACCAAGTTGAGTTTGCCAACATAGACCAACACACCCGCAGAGAAGGTCAGAGCACTAGCCCTGAACCACAAGGGCTCCCCAATAGTTGGCCAAAATCTGCGGGGGCAACAACCCGGCCTACCGGCCCCGGCGCCCTACCTGACAAAGGTGCTGGACGTGACGCTCTGACTGCATGCGGCGCCACGCCCACGGCGACTGACCGTGGCCTGGGTGGTGAACTGCGGGCTGGCGGCGCCGCGACCGTGCTCTCCGGCGCCCTACCGGACACACCCGGTGCCGGTGACGGTGGGGATGGCAGTGGTAGCAGCCGCTTGAAAGGGGTGAAGTAAGATGGTACGCAAATAGGAAAGCCAAGGCTAGAGGCGCCGACATGGGGAATGCCCGGCCGGAGGAGTGCAAGGGAAACACACGCACCGTGCAAAGAATTTTCCGGCAAAAGGGAGCAATGGGCGGGGCTGACCATCGGGGGATGGGACAAGACCGAGAGGAGCACAGAATGGGCGAAGAGGAAGGGTGAAAAGAGGAGATGAAAGAGTGCAAAAGGGTGCCACACGGGGACGGAAGAGGTGAATCAAGAACCGAGGGGGGAGACGTGTAGTGGTGTAACGTGTTAGGCTCTTTTTTTGTTTTTGTTCGTTTAAGTAGGGAAGGCAAAAAAATAAGAAATAGCCAAAGACTATAGCATCGGGGACAAACCACGCAACCACATTCCCCTAGGAGAGGTACAACAAAGTGCTTGCCGGTATGCAGTGGTGGACCCTGGACTAAGCAAGGACAATGTATCATGAGGTTCCTACAAGAAGGGCTTGCCCCGAACTGCCGAATGGGTCGAACGGAGAGGAAGCCTCAGTCCTTAGGACAATGACCTCGGAAAGGGGAGGCCCAAGCGGCAAGATGGTTGAAGGACGCTGCACCCGGGTCAGCCACCGATGTGTTCAAGAGAACCAAGTGGACGGAGGGGGGCTGGGTTGGCACTCTGCTTTTGGAGGATGGGGAGAGGGAGGTGTGGAAGAGGGGGTGAAGTGGAATTCCCATTCGTGATTGTAGCTCGTAGGAACCGATCACTACACTAAAACATGGACCTGCCGGCTGGTCCCCAATAAGGGGGTCGACACGTGAAAGGGGAGGGCCAATGGTATTTGAGGTGCCATGGCAGGCCGTGGTGAAATCATGGTGGAAGCCCGAGGAGGGAACCAACTTGGGGAACCTATGGTGGAGAAGACCCTCCCCCGCCATAGGTAGGCACCACACAAGAGGGTGTGAGAGTAGGCTGAATTGGTTCGCCCGTTCAAGATTGAGTGACTGGTTGAATGAGAGACACCTCATGGGACAAATATTTGCAATCCTTTCATAGATCAATACCGTTCAAGAACCACGGTCCATTGGAGAGTCCAGGACCATTACCAATGTCTCATGTAGGTATGTTTGATGAAGGCCATTCTTCTTCCACGGTTATTAGGCTATCAAATGATTGCAAACGGACGTTTAAGGAGGCATCATTCACTCCATGGTGTCATGCCATGATCCATTTGGAGGGGAAATGCAGAATTTTTCAACGTGTTCTCATAACAAGCATCAGAGCTTTTTTTCGTTACATTGATCATGGTCTATTCGTTTTGAGAACGGGGTGAACAGAGCCTCATCGTCTACGCAAAATGGACCACCACATGGCAACATGGAGTGAGAGATGCCTCATTATACGGCCATTTGCAATATATTGATACTTCAATGCCCATATAAGAAGACTGGGCTTCATCAAACACACCTACATGAGAGAGTGCCATGTGGTTGTCCATGTAGGAGTAAAAATGAGAAGTTGTTCAACGCACTTCGCAAAAGATCATCTTATGTGCTCAAGATGATTGCTAGTATATGTGGTAAGCATCTCCAACGAGGGCCGGTCATCTCCACGACGATCGGGTTCTAAAGTGGTTGCCAATGACTGTCCAATGAGGTGGCTGTCGCGCCATGGTGCTATGGCGGTCCATTGTGAGGTGAGAATGAGGTGCTTTTCAACCATGTTCATGGGAACTCTAAGCCTCTTGACAAAGCTTGAGTACCGAGCCCGGTCTTCCACTAGAGGTGTTCGGGCAAGCTTCACTGATCTTGGTTTCACCATGGAGATGTCACAACTCATCTTCGGGTCGCATGTGAGCAACGTGTTTCAGCAACAGCAGCATTAGGAAGAGGGAAGAGGTGAGCAACGAGTGGACTTCAAATTCTTTTGGGGATACCATCACTCAAAAATGGCATCCAAGTAGCGGAAATCGATCGCGAAGCAAAGCAACCGCACATGCCGTGAAATGTATGTAGTGTGATTATAAGCCACCTAGCCCATCTTATGGCCTGTTTAGGGTCGATAAGCAGGCATTTGTGGTTTACTTTCAAGACGATGGTTCTTCAAACTTCAAACAAAGTTTAGGACGATCGGGAATGTGTTGACCAAGTTTCTCTGATGAGCGCCGGTGTTCTTCGATGGGGATTCGCCCATCAAAAGATTGCAAACGGTTGTTCAATGAGGCACGTCCCACGCGGTGTGTGCCGTGCCATGGCCAAGTTGGACGTGAAAATGAGCCGAGCGCTTCTACAATGATGTTTGCAATTCTTTGCCAACGGTGATTCAGCTGGCAAATGACTGCAGATGTGTGTTCACTAAGGCGTCTCCCGCACCGTGATGCCATGTCACAGTCCATGTAGGAGGGAAAATGCGACGCTTTTTAATGTGTTTCTAAGAAGATCCTTGCATATACTCAAGACCATCACCAATGTATCATGTAGGCATCTCAAGTAAGGGCTATTAATCTTCCACGAGGATTCGGCTGTCAAGTGATTGCAAATAGTTCCCCCATGAGATGCCTCTTGCGCCATGGTGGCTTGCCGCGGTCCATTGTGAGGTAGAAATGACATGGTTTTCATCCCTGTTCATTCCAATTATAAGCCTATGGACAGACCTTGAGTGCCGAGCCCCGTCTCCCGCTGGAGGTGTTGCGTGCAAGTTTCGCCAATGTTGGTCTCCCAATGGAGATTTAATAATTCAATTTAGGCTCCCATGCGAGGAACGTGTTTTAGTAGCCGGAGCAATAGCAAGAGGCAAGAGGTCAGCAACCAGCACCATTGAAACCAGTTTCGGGACATCGTGGCTCAAAGCCGACATTGAAGTAAGCGAAATCAACCGCAGAGCAAGTGTACATCACGTCTAACGTGATTTGCGCAATTATATGATGTCTAGCCTCTCATCACATATTTACTGTTGAAACATTTTTGGCTTACTTTGAGAAGAATCATCAATGTTTTTACCATATTTCTTGGATGAGGGCCGGTCTGCTTTGCGGGGAATTGCCGTATGAAAGGATTGCTATCCGTTGTTCAATCAAGCATATGCCATCCCAGGATGCCCTCCTTTGGTCCACTAGCACCCGAAGATAAGCCGTTTTTGAGTGTCGTCCTAAGGGTCTAGGACCACCACCGCTCTGTCATGTAGGTCTGTTTGATGAAGGCCATTCTTCTTCTACGTTATTTGGCCAACAAATGATTGCAATTAGGTGTTTACTGAGGCATCGCTCACTCCATACTGTCATGCCGTGGTTCACTTGCAGGGGAAAAGAAGCTGTTTGCCAGCCTATTCTCAGAAGAATTATGCCCCCTTTCTTGGACGATTATCCATGTCTTCCAGTAGGCTTCTCCATTGGGGGCCATTCTTCATGAACGATGATTCACGTGACGAATGATTGCAAACGTGTGTTCAATGAGGCGTGTCCTGCACCGTGATGCCATGCGGTGGTCCATATAGGTGTGACAATGCGACGTTTTTTATCGCGTTTTCAGAAAGATCAACCTCTGTGGTTTACACGCTCGCCAATGTATATTCTACGCATCTCCAAGGAGGGTCGTTCTTCTTCGAACAGGATTGGGCAATCAATGGATTGGAAATGGGTGTCCCATGAGGTGGCTCTGATAATATGGTGCCATGAGATGGCCCAGGGTGAGGTAGAAATGAGGTGGTTTTCAACCGTCCGGGGGGACGGAAAAGTAAGCCGCAGGCAAAAGCTCCTACCTAGCCTACGGGTGCGAGTGCTTTCATGGGAACTACAAACTAAGACAAGTCAATACAAATATTTGAAACATGAAGGGAAGGCGCATTTTACAAAGCAACCGCGGGGAATGGATCGCCCATGGCCATGCGCTGCGTCATGTACACCCCATACTAGTCTACGGACCCCAAGCTTCGTGCGATTTCTCTTAGTCCCTAAAATGTGGGCGTATTGGCCCAAGTACTCTTCGATGCCATCGCACAGGGTGCACGGTGCTTGTTAGTCTTGTCACTAGTCTCGGCACTTTGCATCATCTTTCTGTTGCTTGCCATCATCACCCCCATCTTCTTTATCAGGCTGTACTCCACCATTTCCTCTGTCGGCTGCTTCGGAAGGCAGCGCCCTACAGCTATGGGTATAAAGTCTGAAGTCTGAAGTCTGATTTGGCATCTCGTGTCAAGGACATAAAACAGAACACATCTCAGCAAAAGTCTAATAAAAGTGTGGTACACGCCCCCTCCCTTCCTTCCTTCCTGTCAGAAAGGGACAAGAAAAAGTCTGGCACTCCCCCTCCCCCAACACAGCCACCCGACACAAAAAAAACCATCATGAAAATTGAAAGTTGGGAAGAATGGGAGTCCATGCAACACAGGGGAACACCCCCCCCCCAAAAGAAAAAAAAGGGTGGAAAATGGGGCATTGGGGAAAATGGGAGGCTGGGAAAAATATTCCACTGAGGTGGTGTACCCCCCCCCCTGTAGATTAATATTCCATTGAGGTGGTGTACCTCCCCCTCTAGATAAATATTCCACTGAAGTGGTGTACCCCCCCCCTGTGGATAAATATTCCACTGAGGTGGTGTACACCCCCCCTCTGGATAGATATTCCACTGAGGTGGTGCACCCCACTGCTATGCGCCAATTCCTATGGGGGTCTGGAACCCCAAAATAATTGACGCGACCCTATGCGTCCATTCCTATGGGGGTCTAGACCCCCAAAATAATTGACGCAACCTTATGTGTCAATTCCTAGGGGGGTCCAAACCCCCAAAATAATTGACGCGACCCTATGCGCCAATTCCTACGGGGGTCTGGACCCCCAAAATAATTGACGCGACCCTATGCGCCAATTTCTATGGGGGTCTAGACCCCCAAAATAATTGACGCGACCCTATGCGTCAATTCCTACGGGGGTCTAGACGCCAAAAATAATTGATGCGACCCTATGCATCAATTCGTATGGGGGTCTAGACCCCTAAAATAATTGACGCGACCCAATGCGTCAATTCCTAGGGGGGTCTAGACCCCCAAAATAATTGACGCGACCCTATGCGTCAATTCCTAGGGGGGTCTAGACCCCCGAAATAATTGACGCGACCCTATGCGCCAATTCCTATAGGGGTCTAGACCCCCAAAATGATTGACGCGACCCTATGCGTCAATTCCTATGGGAGTCTGGACCCCCAAAATAATTGATGCGACCCTATGCGTCAATTCCTAGGGGGGTCTGGACCCCCAAAATAATTGGCACCACCCTATGTGTCAATTCCTAGGGGGGTCTGGACCCCCAAAATAATTGGCACCACCCTATGTGTCAATTCCTAGGGGGGTCCAGACCCCCAAAATAATTGACACACACACAGGGGTCAAATAATTCACGGAGGGGTCAAGTAATTCACGGAGGGGGGTCAAATAATTCACGGAGGGGGGTAAATAATTTACGGAGGGGTCAAATAATTCACGGAGGGGGGTAAATAATTCACGGAGGGGTCAAATAATTCACGGAGGAGGGTAAATAATTCACGGAGGGGTAAAATAATTCACGGAGGGGGGTAAATAATTCACGGAGGGGTAAAATAATTCACGGAGGGGGGTAAATAATTCACGGAGGGGTCAACTAATTCACGGAGGGGGGTAAACAATTCACGGAGGGGTAAAACAATTCACGGAGGGGGGTAAATAATTCACAGAGGGGTCAAATAATTCACGGAGGGGGGTAAACAATTCACGGAGGGGTGAAATGATTCACGGAGGGGGGTAGATAATTCACGGAGGGGTCAAATAATTCACGGAGGGGGGTAAATAATTCACGGAGGGGTAAAATAATTCACGGAGGGGGGTAAATAATTCACGGAGGGGTGAAATAATTCACGGAGGGGGGTAAACAATTCACGGAGAGGTAAAATAATTCACGGAGGGGGGTAAATAATTCATGCAAATGTAAAATAATTCACGGAGGGGGGTAAATAATTCACGGAGGGGTCAAATAATTCACGGAGGGGGGTAAACAATTCACGGAGGGGTAAAACAATTCACGGAGGGGGGTAAACAATTCACGGAGGGGTCAAATAACTCACGGAGGGGGGTAAACAATTCACGGAGGGGTGAAATAATTCACGAAGGGGGCCGTTAATTCACGGAGGGGTCAAATAATTCACGGAGGGGGGTAAATAATTCACGGAGAAGTCGAAAAATTCACGGAGGGGGGTAAATAATTCACGGAGGGGTGAAATAATTCACGGAGGGGGGTAAATAATTCACGGAGGGGTCAAATAATTCACGGAGGGGGGTAAACAATTCACGGAGGGGTCAAATAATTCACGGAGGGGGGTAAACAATTCACAGAGGGGTGAAATAATTCACGGAGGGGTGAAACAATTCACGGAGGGGGGTAAATAATTCACGGAGGGGTAATATAATTCACGGAGGGGGGTAAACAATTCACGGAGGGGTAAAATAATTCACAAAGGGGGGTAAACAATTCACGGAGGGGTCAAATAATTCACGGAGGGGGGTAAACAATTCACGGAGAGGTGAAATAATTCACGGAGGGGGGTAAATAATTCACCGAGGGGTAAAATAATTCACGAAGGGGGGTAAATAATTGACGGAGGGGTAAAATAATTCACGGAGGGGGGTAAATAATTCACGGAGGGGTCAAATAATTCACGGAGGGGGGTAAATAATTCACGGAGGGGTCAAATAATTCACGGAGGGGGGTAAATAATTCACAGAGGGGTCAAATAATTCACGGAGGGGGGTAAACAATTCACGGAGGGGTCAAATAATTCACGGAGGAGGGTAAATAATTCACGGAGGGGTAAAATAATTCACGGAGGGGGGTAAATAATTCACGGAGGGGTAAAATAATTCACGGAGGGGGGTAAATAATTCACGGAGGGGTCAACTAATTCACGGAGGGGGGTAAACAATTCACGGAGGGGTAAAACAATTCACGGAGGGGGGTAAATAATTCACGGAGGGGTCAAATAATTCACGGAGGGGGGTAAACAATTCACGGAGGGGTGAAATGATTCACGGAGGGGGGTAGATAATTCACGGAGGGGTCAAATAATTCACGGAGGGGGGTAAATAATTCACGGAGGGGTAAAATAATTCACGGAGGGGGGTAAATAATTCACGGAGGGGTGAAATAATTCACGGAGGGGGGTAAACAATTCACGGAGAGGTAAAATAATTCACGGAGGGGGGTACATAATTCATGCAGATGTAAAATAATTCACGGAGGGGGGTAAATAATTCACGGAGGGGTCAAATAATTCACGGAGGGGGGTAAACAATTCACGGAGGGGTAAAACAATTCACGGAGGGGGGTAAACAATTCACGGAGGGGTCAAATAATTCACGGAGGGGGGTAAACAATTCACGGAGGGGTGAAATAATTCACGAAGGGGGCCGTTAATTCACGGAGGGGTCAAATAATTCACGGAGGGGGGTAAATAATTCACGGAGAAGTCGAAAAATTCACGGAGGGGGGTAAATAATTCACGGAGGGGTGAAATAATTCACGGAGGGGGGTAAATAATTCACGGAGGGGTCAAATAATTCACGGAGGGGGGTAAACAATTCACGGAGGGGTCAAATAATTCACGGAGGGGGGTAAACAATTCACAGAGGGGTGAAATAATTCACGGAGGGGTGAAACAATTCACGGAGGGGGGTAAATAATTCACGGAGGGGTAAAATAATTCACGGAGGGGGGTAAACAATTCACGGAGGGGTAAAAAAATTCACAAAGGGGGGTAAACAATTCACGGAGGGGTCAAATAATTCACGGAGGGGGGTAAACAATTCACGGAGAGGTGAAATAATTCACGGAGGGGGGTAAATAATTCACCGAGGGGTAAAATAATTCACGAAGGGGGGTAAATAATTGACGGAGGGGTAAAATAATTCACGGAGGGGGGTAAATAATTCACGGAGGGGTCAAATAATTCACGGAGGGGGGTAAATAATTCACGGAGGGGTCAAATAATTCACGGAGGGGGGTAAATAATTCACAGAGGGGTCAAATAATTCACGGAGGGGGGTAAACAATTCACGGAGGGGTACAACAATTCACGGAGGGGGGTAAAAAATTCACGGAGGGGTCAAATAATTCACAGAGGGGGGTAAACAATTCACGGAGGGGTCAAATAATTCACGGAGGGGGGTAAACGATTCACAGAGGGGTGAAATAATTCACGGAGGGGGGTAAACAATTCACGGAGGGGTCAAATAATTCACGGAGGGGGATAAACAATTCACGGAGGGGTGAAATAATTCACGGAGGGGTAAAATAATTCACAAAGGGGGGTAAACAATTCACGGAGGGGTCAAATAATTCACGGAGGGGGGTAAGCAATTCACGGAGGGGTCAAATGATTCACGGAGGGGGGTAAGCAATTCACGGAGGGGTAAAATAATTCACGGAGGGGGGTAAATAATTCACGGAGGGGTAAAATAATTCACGGAGGGGGGTAAACAATTCACGGAGGGGTAAAATAATTCACAAAGGGGGGTAAACAATTCACGGAGGGGTCAAATAATTCACGGAGGGGGGTAAACAATTCACGGAGGGGTAAAACAATTCACGGAGGGGGGTAAACAATTCACGGAGGGGTCAAATAATTCACGGAGGGGGGTAAACAATTCACGGAGGGGTGAAATAATTCACGAAGGGGGCCGTTAATTCACGGAGGGGTCAAATAATTCACGGAGGGGGGTAAATAATTCACGGAGAAGTCGAAAAATTCACGGAGGGGGGTAAATAATTCACGGAGGGGTGAAATAATTCACGGAGGGGGGTAAATAATTCACGGAGGGGTCAAATAATTCACGGAGGGGGGTAAACAATTCACGGAGGGGTCAAATAATTCACGGAGGGGGGTAAACAATTGACAGAGGGGTGAAATAATTCACGGAGGGGTGAAACAATTCACGGAGGGGGGTAAATAATTCACGGAGGGGTAAAATAATTCACGGAGGGGGGTAAACAATTCACGGAGGGGTAAAATAATTCACAAAGGGGGGTAAACAATTCACGGAGGGGTCAAATAATTCACGGAGGGGGGTAAACAATTCACGGAGAGGTGAAATAATTCACGGAGGGGGGTAAATAATTCACCGAGGGGTAAAATAATTCACGAAGGGGGGTAAATAATTGACGGAGGGGTAAAATAATTCACGGAGGGGGGTAAATAATTCACGGAGGGGTCAAATAATTCACGGAGGGGGGTAAATAATTCACGGAGGGGTCAAATAATTCACGGAGGGGGGTAAATAATTCACAGAGGGGTCAAATAATTCACGGAGGGGGGTAAACAATTCACGGAGGGGTACAACAATTCACGGAGGGGGGTAAAAAATTCACGGAGGGGTGAAATAATTCACAGAGGGGGGTAAACAATTCACGGAGGGGTCAAATAATTCACGGAGGGGGGTAAACGATTCACAGAGGGGTGAAATAATTCACGGAGGGGGGTAAACAATTCACGGAGGGGTCAAATAATTCACGGAGGGGGATAAACAATTCACGGAGGGGTGAAATAATTCACGGAGGGGTAAAATAATTCACAAAGGGGGGTAAACAATTCACGGAGGGGTCAAATAATTCACGGAGGGGGGTAAGCAATTCACGGAGGGGTAAAATAATTCACGGAGGGGGGTAAATAATTCACGGAGGGGTAAAATAATTCACGGAGGGGGGTAAACAATTCACGGAGGGGTAAAATAATTCACAAAGGGGGGTAAACAATTCACGGAGGGGTCAAATAATTCACGGAGGGGGGTAAACAATTCACGGAGAGGTGAAATAATTCACGGAGGGGGGTAAATAATTCACCGAGGGGTAAAATAATTCACGAAGGGGGGTTATAATTGACGGAGGGGTAAAATAATTCACGGAGGGGGGTAAATAATTCACGGAGGGGTCAAATAATTCACGGAGGGGGGTAAATAATTCACGGAGGGGTCAAATAATTCACGGAGGGGGGTAAATAATTCACGGAGGGGTCAAATAATTCACGGAGGGGGGTAAACAATTCACGGAGGGGTAAAACAATTCACGGAGGGGGGTAAACAATTCACGGAGGGGTCAAATAATTCACAGAGGGGGGTAAACAATTCACGGAGGGGTCAAATAATTCACGGAGGGGGGTAAACAATTCACAGAGGGGTGAAATAATTCACGGAGGGGGGTAAACAATTCACAGAGGGGTGAAATAATTCACGGAGGGGGGTAAATAATTCACGGAGGGGTAAAATAATTCACGGAGGGGGGCAAACAATTCACGGAGGGGTAAAACAATTCACGGAGGGGGGTAAACAATTCACGGAGGGGTCAAATAATTCACGGAGGGGGGTAAATGTTTCACGGAGGGGTAAAATAATTCACGGAGGGGGGTAAATAATTCACGGAGGGGTGAAATAATTCACGGAGGGGGGTAAATAATTCACGGAGAGGTCAAGTAATCCACGGAGGGGGGTGAATAATTCACGGAGGGGTCAAATAATTCACGGAGGGGGGTAAATAATTCACGGAGGGGTGAAATAATTCACGGAGGGGGGTAAATAATTGACGAAGGCGTAAAATAATTCACGGAGGGGGGTAAATAATTCACGGAGGGGTAAAATAATTCACGGAAGGGGGTAAACAATTCACGGAGGGGTGAAATAATTCACGGAGGGGGGTAAATAATTCACGGAGGGGTAAAAGAATTCACGGAGGGGGGTAAATAATTCACGGAGGGGTCAAATAATTCACGGAGGGGGGTAAATAATTCACGGAGGGGTCAAATAATTCACGGAGGGGGGTAAATAATTCACGGAGGGGTAAAAAAATTCACGGAGGGGGGTAAACAATTCACGGAGGGGTCAAATAATTCACAGAGGGGGGTAAACAATTCACGGAGGGGTAAAACAATTCACGGAGGGGGGTAAACAATTCACGGAGGGGTAAAATAATTCATGGAGGGGGGTAAACAATTCACGGAGGGGTCAAATAATTCACGGAGGGGGGTAAATAATTCACGGAGGGGTCAAATAATTCACGGAGGGGGGTAAATAATTCACGGAGGGGTAAAATAATTCACGGAGGGGGGTAAATAATTCACGGAGGGGTCAAATAATTCACGGAGGGGGGTAAACAATTCACGGAGGGGTGAAATAATTCACGGAGGGGGGTAAATAATTCACGGAGGGGTAAAATAATTCACGGAGGGGGGTAAACAATTCACGGAGGGGTAAAATAATTCACGGAGGGGGGCAAACAATTCACGGAGGGGTGAAATAATTGACGGGGGGGGTAAACAATTCACGGAGGGGTAAAATAATTCACGGAGGGGGGTAAACGATTCACGGAGGGGTCAAATAATTCACGGAGGGGGGTAAATAATTCACGGAGGGGTAAAGTAATTCACGGAGGGGGGTAAATAATTCACGGAGGGGTGAAATAATTCACGGAGGGGGGTAAACAATTCACGGAGGGGTGAAATAATTCACGGAGGGGGGTAAACAATTCACGGAGGGGTCAAATAATTCACGGAGGGGGGTAAATAATTCACGGAGGGGTCAAATAATTCACAGAGGGGGGTAAATAATTCACGGAGGGGTCAAATAATTCACGGAGGGGGGTAAATAATTCACGGAGGGGTCAAATAATTCACGGAGGGGGGTAAATAATTTACGGAGAGGTAAAAAAATTTACGGAGGGGGGTAAATAATTCACGGAGGGGTAAATAATTCACGGAGGGGGGTAAATAATTCACGGAGAGGTGAAATAATTCACGGAGGGGGGTAAATAATTCACGGAGGGGTCAAATAATTCACGGAGGGGGGTAAATAATTCACGGAGGGGTAAAATAATTCACGGAGGGGGGTAAATAATTCACGGAGGGGTCAAATAATTCACAGAGGGGGTAAATAATTCACGGAGGGGTAAAATAATCCAAGGAGGGGGGTAAATAATTCACGAAGGGGTCAAATAATTCACGGAGGGGGGTAAATAATTCACAGAGGGGTCAAATAATTCACGGAGGGGGGTAAACAATTCACGGAGGGGTGAAATAATTCACGGAGGGGGGTAAACAATTCACGGAGGGGTAAAATAATTCACGGAGGGGGGTAAATAATTCCCGGAGAGGTAAAATAATTCACGGAGGGGGGTAAATAATTCACGGAGGGGTAAAATAATTCACAGAGGGGGTTAAATAATTCACGGAGAGGTAAAATAATTCACGGAGGGGGGTAAATAATTCACGGAGGGGTCAAATAATTCACGGAGGGGGGTAAACAATTCACAGAGGGGTAAAATAATTCACGGAGGGGTGAAATAATTCACGGAGGGGTGAAATGATTCACTGAGGGGTAAAATAATTCACGGAGGGGGGTAAACAATTCACGGAGGGGTAAAATAATTCACAAAGGGGGGTAAACAATTCACGGAGGGGTCAAATAATTCACGGAGGGGGGTAAACAATTCACGGAGGGGTGAAATAATTCACGGAGGGGGGTAAATAATTCACCGAGGGGTAAAATAATTCACGAACGGGGGTAAATAATTGCCGGAGGGGTAAAATAATTCACGGAGGGGGGTAAATAATTCACGGAGGGGTCAAATAATTCACGGAGGGGGGTAAATAATTCACGGAGGGGTCAAATAATTCACGGAGGGGGGTAAATAATTCACGGAGGGGGGTAAACAATTCACGGAGGGGTAAAATAATTCACGGAGGGGGGTAAACAATTCACGGAGGGGTCAAATAATTCATGGAGGGGGGTAAACAATTCACGGAGGGGTAAAATAATTCACGGAGGGGGGTAAACAATTCACGGAGGGGTCAAATAATTCACGGAGGGGGGTAAACAATTCACGGAGGGGTGAAATAATTCACGGAGGGGGGTAAATAATTCACCGAGGGGTAAAATAATTCACGAACGGGGGTAAATAATTGCCGGAGGGGTAAATTAATTCACGGAGGGGGGTAAATAATTCACGGAGGGGTCAAATAATTCACGGAGGGGGGTAAATAATTCACGGAGGGGTCAAATAATTCACGGAGGGGGGTAAATAATTCACGGAGGGGGGTAAACAATTCACGGAGGGGTAAAATAATTCACGGAGGGGGGTAAACAATTCACGGAGGGGTCAAATAATTCACGGAGGGGGGTAAACAATTCACGGAGGGGTAAAATAATTCACGGAGGGGGGTAAACAATTCACGGAGGGGTCAAATAATTCATGGAGGGGGGTAAACAATTCACGGAGGGGTCAAATAATTCACGGAGGGGGGTAAACAATTCACAGAGGGGTGAAATAATTCACGGAGGGGGGTAAACAATTCACGGAGGGGTCAAATAATTCACGGAGGGGGGTAAACAATTCACGGAGGGGTGAAATAATTCACGGAGGGGGGTAAACAATTCAGAGAGGGGTCAAATAATTCACGGAGGTGGGTAAACAATTCACGGAGGGGTCAAAGAATTCACGGAGGGGGGTAAAAAATTCACAGAGGGGTGAAATAATTCACGGAGGGGGGTAAATAATTCACGGAGGGGTAAAATAATTCACGGAGGGGGGTAAACAATTCACGGAGGGGTAAAACAATTCACGGAGGGGGGTAAACAATTCACGGAGGGGTCAAATAATTCACGGAGGGGGGTACATATTTCACGGAGGGGTAAAAAGATTCGCGGAGGGGGGTAAATAATTCACGGAGGGGTGAAATAATTCACGGAGGGGGGTAAATAATTCACGGAGGGGTGAAATAATTCACGGAGGGGGGTGAATAATTCACGGAGGGGTCAAATAATTCACCGAGGGGGGTAAACAATTCACAGAGGGGTGAAATAATTCACGGAGGGGGGTAAACAATTCACGGAGGGGTGAAATAATTCACGGAGGGGGGTAAACAATTCACGGAGGGGTAAAATAATTCACGGAGGGGGGTAAACAATTCACGGAGGGGTGAAATAATTCACGGAGGGGGGTAAATAATTCACGGAGGGGTAAAATAATTCACGCAGGGGGGTAAATAATTCACGGAGGGGTCAAAAAATTCACGGAGGGGGGTAAATAATTCACGGAGGGGTCAAATAATTCACGGAGGGGGGTAAATAATTCACGGAGGGGTAAAATAATTCACGGAGGGGGGTAAACAATTCACGGAGGGGTCAAATGATTCACGGAGGGGGGTAAACAATTCACGGAGGGGTAAAACAATTCACGGAGGGGGGTAAACAATTCACGGAGGGGTAAAATAATTCATGGAGGGGGGTAAACAATTCACGGAGGGGTCAAATAATTCACGGAGGGGGGTAAATAATTCACGGAGGGGTAAAATAATTCACGGAGGGGGGTAAATAATTCACGGAGGGGTAAAATAATTCACGGAGGGGGGTAAATAATTCACGGAGGGGTCAAATAATTCACGGAGGGGGGTAAACAATTCACGGAGGGGTGAAATAATTCACGGAGGGGGGTAAATAATTCACGGAGGGGTAAAATAATTCACGGAGGGGGGTAAACAATTCACGGAGGGGTAAAATAATTCACGGAGGGGGGTAAACAATTCACGGAGGGGTGAAATAATTCGGGGAGGGGGGTAAACAATTCACGGAGGGGTAAAATAATTCACGGAGGGGGGTAAACAATTCACGGAGGGGTAAAATAATTCACGGAGGGGGGTAAACAATTCACGGAGGGGTGAAATAATTCACGGAGGGGGGTAAACAATTCACGGAGGGGTCAAATAATTCACGGAGGGGGGTAAGCAATTCACGGAGGGGTCAAATAATTCACGGAGGGGGGTAAATAATTCACGGAGGGGTAAAATAATTCACGGAGGGGGGTAAATAATTCACGGAGGGGTCAACTAATTCACGGAGGGGGGTAAATAATTCACGGAGGGGTCAAATAATTCACGGAGGGGGGTAAATAATTCACGGAGAGGTAAAAAAATTTACGGAGGGGGGTAAATAATTCACGGAGGGGTAAAATAATTCACGGAGGGGGGTAAATAATTCACGGAGAGGTGAAATAATTCACGGAGGGGGGTAAATAATTCACGGAGGGGTAAAATAATTCACGGAGGGGGGTAAAGAATTCACGGAGGGGTAAAATAATTCACGGAGGGGGGTAAATAATTCACGGAGGGGTCAAATAATTCACGGAGGGGGTAAATAATTCACGGAGGGGTAAAATAATTCACGGAGGGGGGTAAATAATTCACGGAGGGGTAAAATAATTCACGGAGGGGGTTAAATAATTCACGGAGAGGTAAAATAATTCACGGAGGGGAGTAAATAATTCACGGCGGGGTAAAAAAATTCACGGAGGGGGGTAAATAATTCACGGAGGGGGGTAAATAATTCACGGAGGGGGGTAAATAATTCACGGAGGGGTAAAATAATTCACGGAGGGGGGTAAATAATTCACGGAGGGGTGAAATAATTCACGGAGGGGGGTAAACAATTCACGGAGGGGTCAAATAATTCACGGAGGGGGGTAAATAATTCACGGAGGGGTCAAATAATTCACGGAGGGGGGTAAATAATTCACGGAGGGGTAAAATAATTCACGGAGGGGGGTAAATAATTCACGGAGGGGTGAAATAATTCATGGAGGGCGGTAAACAATTCACAGAGGGGTCAAATAATTCACGGAGGGGGGTAAACAATTCACGGAGGGGTCAAATAATTCACGGAGGGGGGTAGTTAATTCACGGAGGGGTAAAATAATTCACGGAGGGGGGTAAATAATTCACGGAGGGGTCAAATAATTCACGGAGGGGGGTAAATAATTCACGGAGGGGTCAAATAATTCACGGGGGGGGGTAAATAATGCACGGAGAGGTAGATAAATTTACGGAGGGGGGTAAATAATTCACGGAGGGGTAAAATAATTCACGGAGGGGGGTAAATAATTCACGGAGAGGTGAAATAATTCACGGAGGGGGGTAAATAATTCACGGAGGGGTAAAATAATTCACGGAGGGGGGTAAATAATTCACGGAGGGGTAAAATAATTCACGGAGGGGGGTAAATAATTCACGGAGGGGTCAAATAATTCACGGAGGGGGTAAATAATTCACGGAGGGGTAAAATAATTCACGGAGGGGGGTAAATAATTCACGGAGGGGTAAAATAATTCACGGAGGGGGTTAAATAATTCACGGAGAGGTAAAATAATTCACGGAGGGGGGTAAATAATTCACGGCGGGGTAAAATAATTCACGGAGGGGGGTAAATAATTCACGGAGGGGAGTAAATAATTCACGGAGGGGGGTAAATAATTCACAGAGGGGTCAAATAATTCACGGAGGGGGGTAAACAATTCACGGAGGGGTAAAATAATTCACCGAGGGGGGTAAACAGTTCACGGAGGGGTAAAATAATTCACGGAGGGGGGTAAATAATTCACGGAGAGGTAAAATAATTCACGGAGGGGGGTAAATAATTCACGGAGGGGTAAGATAATTCACGGAGGGGGTTAAACAATTCACGGAGAGGTAAAATAATTCACGGAGGGGGGTAAACAATTCACGGAGGGGTCAAATAATTCACGGAGGGGGGTAGTTAATTCACGGAGGGGTAAAATAATTCACGGAGGGGGGTAAATAATTCACGGAGGGGTCAAATAATTCACGGAGGGGGGTAAATAATTCACGGAGGGGTCAAATAATTCACGGAGGGGGGTAAATAATTCACGGAGAGGTAGAAAAATTTACGGAGGGGGGTAAATAATTCACGGAGGGGTAAAATAATTCACGGAGGGGGGTAAATAATTCACGGAGGGGTAAAATAATTCACGGAGGGGGGTAAATAATTCACGGAGGGGTAAAATAATTCACGGAGGGGGGTAAATAATTCACGGAGGGGTAAAATAATTCACAGAGGGGGGTAAATAATTCACGGAGGGGTCAAATAATTCACGGAGGGGGTAAATAATTCACGGAGGGGTAAAATAATTGGCGGAGGAGGGTAAACAATTCACGGAGTGGTAAAATAATTCACGGAGGGGGTTAAATAATTCACGGAGAGGTAAAATAATTCACGGAGGGGGGTAAATAATTCACGGCGGGGTAAAATAATTCACGGAGGGGGGTAAATAATTCACGGAGGGGGGTAAATAATTCACGGAGGGGGGTAAATAATTCACAGAGGGGTCAAATAATTCACGGAGGGGGGTAAACAATTCACGGAGGGGTAAAATAATTCACGGAGGGGGGTAAACAATTCACGGAGGGGCAAAATAAATCACGGAGGGGGGTAAACAATTCACGAAGAGGTGAAATAATTCACGGAGGGGGGTAAATAATTCACGGAGGGGTAAAATAATTCACGGAGGGGGGTAAACAATTCACGGAGGGGTAAAATAATTCACGGAGGGGGGTAAACAATTCACGGAGGGGTAAAATAATTCACAGAGGGGGGTAAATAATTCACGGAGGGGTAAAATAATTCACGGAGGGGGGTAAAAAATTAACGGAGGGGTCAAATAATTCACGGAGGGGGGTAAAAAATTCACGGAGGGGTTAAATCATTCACGAAGGGGGGTAAATAATCCACGGAGGGGTCAAATAATTCACGGAGGGGGGTAAATAATTCACGGAGGGGTCAAATCATTCACGGAGGGGGGTAAACAATTCACGGAGGGGTAAAAAAATTCACGGAGGGGGGTAAACAATTCACGGAGGGGTAAAATAATTCACGGAGGGGGGTAAACAATTCACGGAGGGGGGTAAATAATTCACGGAGGGGGGTAAATAACTCACGGAGAGGTAAAATAATTCACGGAGGGGGGTAAACAATTCACGGAGGGGTAAAATAATTCACGGAGGGGGGTAAACAATTCAGGGAGGAGTCAAATCATTCACGGAGGGGGGTAAATTATTCACGGAGGGGTAAAATAATTCACGGAGGGGTCAAATAATTCACGGAGGGGGGTAAACAATTCACGGAGGGGTAAAATAATTCACGGAGGGGGGTAAACAATTCAGGGAGGAGTCAAATCATTCACGGAGGGGGGTAAATTATTCACGGAGGGGTAAAATAATTCACGGAGGGGGGTAAACAATTGACGGAGGGGTCAAATAATTCACGGAGGGGGGTAAACAATTCACGGAGGGGTCAAATAATTCACGGAGGGGGGTAAACAATTCACAGAGGGGTGAAATAATTCACGGAGGGGGGTAAATAATTCACGGAGAGGTAAAATAATTCACGGAGGGGGGTAAATAATTCATGGAGGGGTCAATGAATTCACGGAGGGGGCCAAAGATTTCACGGAGGGGTAAAATAATTCACGGAGGGGGGTAAATAATTCACGGAGGGGTAAAAAAATTCACGGAGGGGGGTAAATAATTCACGGGGGGGTCAAATAATTCACGGAGGGGGGTAAACAATTCACGGAGGGGTCAAATAATTCACGGAGGGGGGTAAACAATTCACAGGGAGACAAGGAGACCTGAATTCTGTCATTTAGGAAAGCTCTAGTGTCTTAGCACAGTAGGTTGTCTCACTCCCCTCATCCTGGAGCAAGTGGAGGGAAAGGACAAACCAAACCCTGTTCCGGACACTACAATTTGAGAAAGACAGGTGACTTCTTCGAATGTCTAACCAAAATCATCACGGCAATGTTGTTTGCAACTGCAACAGATGGATGCAAGAAACACAGCCTAGAAGCCTAACAGCTGGTGGCCATACAGTGTTGTGTTAGGCTACGCTGCCCAGCTGCCTCCATGAATGTGATGTCTCTGGCGGTGAGCATAATTTGACGTCTCGTGCTCCTCTCCGCCTTTGCTGTGCTGAACTACATCGCCAACCACACACCCACGGCAGGAAAAGAGGAAAAATTTGAAATTTCGGAAGCTTGGGTCTCAGAATCAGGAGTTTTGCTGCAGACCTTATTCAAGCTGTACGAGCTTTCTGCTGGAGTTTGGGGTGGTGCGCACGATTGAAAGGTGCGCACATTCGACCCCTTGGCCATTTTTGTGCGTAGTACTCACAACCACAACACAAAAAGACAGAATCAAAATCAGGTAAACAATTCACCTGTGCAGAACACGCGGAGTGCATGGGCTGGGGAAAGGGGGGAAACTCAAGCCCGGGGTCAATTCAGGGGGTCTCGGTTTCAGTGCAGTGAGTGTAGTGCAGTGTGGTGCGGTACAGTGCAGGGGCTATTCCTAACTAAAGCACCAGGGCAAATCACAGAAAATTGTATTGTCTGCAACATCCCTAACCTGTTAAAGTCCTTAAAAATGTATGGAAGCCGAAGCGAGGAGGGGTTGGTCCATGTGGACCGCCCAGGCGGGGAGGGTGGAGAGGAACTTACAGGTTTTTATTTTTACATCCCACCCTGCTCTCTCTGACCCCTTGGGTGCCCGGGCGTCCTCTCCTCCCCCCCCTGTAGGACAGTGAAGGCAAGCCTGCCTGCCCAGGCACCCCGCCATCAGACAGCACCGTTTAACAGGCAAGAAAGTGTTCTCCAAAAATGAAAAAAAAAATTTCCGAAAGCGGTGCTGTCAGTGGCCCCCTTGTGTTTAACCGACTTTTGTTTGTGCTGGTTGTTTAACAGAGGGTCGGGGAAGGGGTCGAGAGCAGAGGGGAGGGGTTTGAAGGGTATAGCTGCCCAGCCGATGAGTCCCCCCTTGCAGGGGGACCCAGAGCAAACATACAGACACCCACGCATGCCCACACATACACACATACACACGCATTAAAAACAACAATTCACGGAGGTGTCAAATAATTCACGGAGGGGAGACGCCCACGCGTAGCCCTTGCGGCCGCTGTCGGGGTGTCCCAGTGCCGTGGGTGGCTAGGGGGGGGGGGGTCGGTCCTAACCCCTTCCTATGTCTTAGCAGCAGCAGGCAAGTAAGCAGGCAGTACCGGAGGTCATAACCCCGGGGTAACAGTAGCCCGGACTCAACGTGAGTCCTCTTAACCATCAACAACCCCAAATTCTGCCGGGGCTTAACTCCCGAACGAAACGGTATTTGGGGCCCCCGTGGGCCTTATAAGCCCACGGAGTGTGCTGAGGCGTGGCTACCAGCACTTAAAGTCCGGCCTGCCATACCCATTGCTGGGCTCGCCTCAGCACGGCTGGTCGGGTCCGGCTCTGGGGGGTGCGCACGAAACTAGCCCCGGGAGAAGGGCCTTCTACCCGGTTAAGCATTAATTACAGCAGTAAGCACTATTTATTACGTTAGATGTTTACTGAGCGCATGGTTTTACCCCGCAGACATGCCCCTTCCAGTGGTGCGCTCACCTTTGGGGCTGCCGTTGGGGGGTCCGGGGCTTTTACCCGGACCTCCGGCCCTCCCTGGCTGTTGGCCGGAGGCGTACATTATACAATACTGTGGTTCTTTCAGTAACGTACGTACATTACTTGATACATACACATCTGGGGCCTGAGGGGGATGGCGCCCCCCCTTGGTTCCAAACAAATTCGTCTCCGGGGGGACTCCCCTTGATTCACTATTGTCTCGGGACCGTTCCGAGGTCGCCCTGAATGGCAAGGGCAGGGACGGGGGGGCCACCCCTTATTTCAGAACTGTATCGGTGCATCAATGTCTTTCCACCCTGCCTGGGCGGAAGACCAGGGACCGGGCGGCCACCCCTTATTTCAAAACTGCATCGGCATATCAAGGTCGTTCCACCCTGCATGGGCGGAGGACCCGGGACCGGGGGGCCGCCCCTTATTTCATTCCCGCTCTGGCAGATCAAAATTCCTCCGCCCCTTGTAGGCAGAGGTCCAGGGATCGGGGGGCCTCCCCTTATTTCAGTACAGCCATTCAGGTACGGGTCTGGGGGGTCTCCCCTTATTTCAAACCACAACTCCAAGTATCGGTTCCTCGCGCCGACGGGCAAATGACCAGGGACGGGGGGCCTCCCCTTTTGTCACAGCACTTCCTGGGGAGCCAGACGTCGAGGCTGCAGGCAGGTGCCATTACCCCGGCGCAGTGAGCACCGTAGCGGCAGGCGCTGGCCCTTACCTCCGCCCCGGCGCTGACTCCCCTTTATTCCACCGCCTCCCTATTCCGGTCCCGTCGGATAGGACGAGATCTCCACCCCATGATGTACCTGTGCACAACACAAGGAACAGTGGGTTGGGGTAGGGGAGCGCACAAGAGCCCTGGAGAGGGCTGGGTCACAGGGGGACCCGGGTTACTCCTGCATACCGCCACCCCCCGGTAGAGCCCGCCCTGTGCCATCGTGGCTCCCGGTGCTCACTGGGTAAGTGGTTGTAAGGTCTGATGTCACAGTTGTCCCGCATTGCACCGCAGGGCAGGACCGGTAGCCCCCCGTGACATCAGACCCCTGACCGAAGGCCATTGTGTTGTAACCCCACACCTGGCCGGGGATTCTCGTATGCGGCCCCCACCCATGACGTACCTGTGCAGGGACGCACGGTGTCGTGGGTGGGAGCATTGTGGGGGGGGACACACAAGCCGTGGGAGGGCTGGGCCATAGGGAGACCCGGGGCTCACTTGCTTACCGCCACCCCCCGGTGGAGCCCGCCCTGTGCCATCGTGGCTGACCCACGGTGGTCGGCGAGGGGTGAGGCGCTGAATCCCGTGACCCAGCCGCCGCGGCTGGGCCAGATCACCCCCCAGATTGCACAGACATGCACATACCAAGCAGTTCGAAAAGGGGGGGGGGGGTTACTATACCCAGGGTCCCTGACTTTCCCGCATGTTGAACGTTTTCCTAGGTTCCATATTTTCCCATTTTCCACTTGTTCCCAGTAGCATGGCAGTTTCTTGTCCGACCTCGCCCCCCAACAGCACTTGGTGGGTGGGTGGGGGGGGGAGAAAAGCCTGATGGGGGGTTTCGGGTTGAGCGTTGGGGTGGCCCACCAGCAAAAATGACCCTGTTGTTATTCACATACCTAGTTCATGCCTACGGCCATGGTCAAGGAAGCAAGGTGCAGAATTGGGCAAGAGAAAAGGGGGGGGGGGGGCAAGTCTGATATGGGGGGCAAAGCGCATGTCTGATATTTTGGGGGGGGGGGCAAAGGCCTATCATGGGGGGCTTGGGGGGTTGGGGGTTGGGGGTGATGGTCCATAAAAGTCTGAAGTCTGAAGTCTGATAGCCTATTGGGTTACTATACCCATAGCTGGCGCCCTATAGCTGTTTTATCTTTCACGTCCACCCCGCCATGGTCCAAATATTGCTTGCGATGCCCCCCACTTTTTGTCCCTTCATCCGGTCTTAGAAGCATGACAACCCTCATAATGCCATACTCTTGCTTGGCGCACCTCGTTGACCCGGCTGCCTTGGTTGAACACCATGTAGTCATCCCTTCGTCTCTTCGTGGCATAAGAGCTCTACTTTTTCCTCCTGCTGTTTCACTCCCCATGCGATCCATCTCACTCCGTCTTCTGCCCCTACCGGCGCGCATCCTCCGTGCCACGCTCAATTACCTCTTGCCCCCGTTGCTGCTTGTCCATCCACACTTGGGTCGACGCCTCCACCGTCAATTGCCGCACCGCTGTCCTCTTCCGCCCTTCTGGTCCTTCCCCCTTTGTCCCCCCCAATACCTTGCCCTCTCCTTCTTCGACCTGGTTCCTCAGGATTGTGTATAGCGACTTAGTCGGCCATTAGACATCAGACATCAGAGTTTTATGGACCGCCATTACCCAACCATGAACCCCCCTTTCCCCAATCCCCTTGATTATGCGCTACATGAGACCCCCCTCCCCCCCTGTGTATGATCCACATCAAACATCTTCACTCGAAAAAGCCCCCCCCCCCACAATGGTTCATCCCCCCCCCTTGACCAACCCACCCCTTGGCCCCTATAAATCCATCCATCCCTTCACTCATGGGTGCTTTGAAGCACACCCCCCAAGGAAAAAGCTGCCATGGAAAACATGCAACCCCCCCCCCCCCGAAAACAATTGACAGACCTCTACTAACCCTCTCCCCTAGCCCCCCCCCCCCCCCCAGCAACCAGCAGCGACTAGCAAGTCCCTTAGAGAAGCCCTCCTCAGCGGCTAGCCCCCCCCCCAAAAGCCCCCCCCACCCCCCCAAGGGGCCTTCGGCCCACTTCTACTGGGGGGGGGGGGTCGCGTCTAAAAGCGAGGAGACGGCCCACGTGTGCAGTAGGGGCCACAGGGTGCAAAAATGGGGACCCTAGGATGTATGGGGAGCATAAGACTAAAAAGTTAAAATTCCTGGGATGCTATGAACCCTATTTTATACAATGCAAGCAGGTTGTGTTGGTAGGTGAGTTGGTGAGGCATTGTATCAACAAATGAAAAGTAGGTGGTTCCATTCCCGCTGTCGTGACTTTTCCTTGGCCACAATTTAGAAATTTTGTACCAAATTTCGCCATGGAATTTAAGAATTTGTACCAAGTTTTTTCCACACCGAAAACATAGCCCAAGGAGCGTGGACCATGTGGGCCTCACATTCCGAAGCAAAGGTGACGGGATGGGTACCTAGGTAGACAAGCGGCGTCCAAAGTGTAGTCACAACGGTACTTACCCGTCAAGCATTTGGGTTTGGGGCATCACAGAAAAGGCCAAACCACTTGTTGCGCTCAGGGCTGTATCAGGCGGCATAATGTTCTATGGTTCGTGGCCAAGGGGTGTGGGCATTGGGCTCCAGGATGGTCAAGGGAATCCGCCTATTGACAAGCCTTGAGTTCCGAGCCTGGTCTACCACTGCCCTTGGTACACGCTAGAAGACCCGATCTGGTTTCAGGCTAGAACACTCTAGCTTAGATGTTCTAGCCTAGAATAGATCAATACTAGAACGATATAATAGCCTGGGTAGAACACAAAAAACAAATTATCACACACACACACACACACACACACACACACACACATGCACACACACATTTTGACGTACGCACGTGCACTGTCGGGCTGCCCTCCCTTCTAGCGTTGGTTGGGGGGCGGGGGGGGCTTTGCTTTTATCACACATATTTCAAGGGGGGCTTGAGAACTACCTTGGGGGGGGGGGGGTTGAACTCAGGGGTCTGGGAGGGTGTTCCTTTCTTTGTTTCACAGATGGTTTTTTATTGGATTTTTTTGATATTGGACGGACGAAATGCAATTTCAAGTTCCAGGTATGCCATGCAATGTTGTGCACTGTTGTGGTGTGTTGTGGTCTTGTAAGGTGTAAAGTGGTGTGTTGTGCTGTGTTGTAGTCGGTTGTCGTGTGTGATCTACTATGGTGTGCTGTGCTGTGTGGTGGCCTGGTGTGTTGTGTTGTGGTCACATGCGGTGCGTTGTGGTGCGGTGCGGTGTCATGTGTTGTGGGCTCGTGTCATGTGGTATGGTGTGTTGTGGTGTGTTGTGCTGCGCTGCGGTCTGTTGTAGTGTGTGATTGGCTGTGGTGTGTTGTACTGTGTGGGGGGGTAGTGTGTTGTGGTCACATGACGCGCGCTGCGGTGTGCTATGATTTCATGTGGTGTGGTTGGTGTGGTTGGTTGATTGGTGTGTTGGTTGCTTGGCAGGTTGGGTTGTTTGGCAGCTTGGGTTATTTGTTGGGTGTTTAGCCGGTTGGAGCATGCTGTGTGGTGTTTGCACACTGTGGTGTGTGGTGTTGTATGCTATTGTATGCTCTGTGATGTCATGTCTGTGGGTACCCATGTAAGTACTGCCATTCCAAGAGAGGGGATACGCAGTTACTAGCAAAGACCCCCCCCCCCAACCAACGCTTGAAGGAAGGGCAGCCCCACAGTCCCCGTGCTCATGTCAAAATGTGTGTGTGCATGTGTGTGTGTGTGTGTGTGTGTGTGTGCACATGTGACTAGACAGGTACCAAATGTGATGGTTTCTATGTGTCTATGTGTCATGGAACCCCCCCCTTTCCCACATTGGTGTCTTTTACTTCCCAAAGGTGTGTGCATGTTTTTGTTCTAGCCTTGTTCTAGCGAAGCGTTCTAGCGGGGCGGCGCTAGAGATTTTTTTTGAGGTTTTGAGGGGGGTGGGGGGGGGGTGGGGGGTCAAAAAATGACCCCCCCCATTCTTTGGCGTCAAAAATGATGAATCTTTTGGTTTTTTTTCGATTTCGAACCGAAGAGGTGTTTTTGGGTCCCAGCTCCATAGGGTTTGTATGGGGTGAAGGGGACGAGCGCTCATGCAGTTTATGCACTTTTCGGCCATTTTTGCTGTTTTGGCGGTCTTGGTGACCTCGGTGACCCCCTGCTACCCACTCTAAGGGGTGTGAGTGGGGATGGTGTGACAGTATATGCCTACTAGGATACAAAAGGATGCTTTTTGCAGTCTCTAGCCTTGCCCAGGGCCGGTCCAAACCCGTCCCAAATGACGTTTCCACCAATAATGGCTTACATGAGTCAATGGGCTGGCCCACAACCTGATTATGCAGTTTTTCACCCTGGGCAGCTCAAAAATCGAATTTTTTGAAACTTTTTTTTGGATACCGTGATCGCACAAAATGACCATCCAAGGTATGCAAAGCATGTTTTAGGCCGTATTCATGTGTTTTTCAGGCCTCTTGTTGTGTACCTGCATGTGGTGAGGCTGCCTAGCTGAGCCACAACTTCCTTGCCTTTTCTTTTGACGCACACGCGTCCTCCCTCACCTATGCCCTCGCGCCCTGCGCACGATGGGCGACCAAGCGGGGATGGCCACCCAGTTGGCTGCCCTCCTACAATGCCCTGCGGTCTTTACGGCCATAGGTGCGGCATTGGCACCATTTCTCGCAGGTGCACCGCCCGCGACCATCGATGAGGGGGCGGCGCGCGGCCGCTCCCGTTCCAAAGGGCCCAGCCGCACCCCCCCCCCCCCACTGCGGAGCAGGCGATGGGCGCCTCGCTCCAGCGCCAAATTGCGTCCCTTGAGGGCGTAATCAACACCCTCCGCCGCGAGCCAGCCCCCAGACGGCGCGGGGCGGCCGCGGTGGCCCTAGCCGCATCGACGACCGCGGCGGCGAAGGCCAAGGCCGCGACGACGACCACCGCAGCAGCAGCACCCAGCAAAGCGGCTGGCTCCACGTCCAAGGCGGCCACCATCTAGCAGCTAGCGGGGCAAAGCCACAGCCGGCGTTCCAAGAACACCGAGACGAAGCAAGGGGCAACGCCCCTCTCCCCCCCGGTCCCCATATGTGTGGGTTAGTACCGGCACGGGCTAGCGGTGCTTGGAACATCGAGACGGGTGCCTCCGCCGGTCGGGGCATCTGCCTGTCCATCCCTTCGCCTCCTCGCAGCCCTACTGGGCGCAGGAGGACATCCAAACCGCCCGGAGCAACATCACCGTGTGGGGTGTGGGAGGCATCGCGGAGGGGTCCGCTCCCCCGCCCCTGAGCAGGCCGGCCCCGGTCGCTCGACCTATGCCTCAGCGACGCGGTCCGCTGCGCGAGGGTCCCGGCTGGGCGCGGTGCGGGCGGTGGCGGCCGCCCGCCGCACCAAGGTGGCGCTCCCGTCCAGTGCATTCCACGGCAGCGGCCCTCTGGGCCCTGCTCCCTTCAACAACGGCGGTGCAACCGCTCCGCCTCTACCCAGGCGAGTGCCGGGCACGATCTGAGAGTGGGGCATCGCCCAAATCACGCCGGGGAGACACACGGCAGAGTGGAAATAGCCCTCCCAAGAGGGGGCCCTACGATGTGTGGCCTTAGTGGGCTGCACGGTCCACGAGGCCCACCTCGCGGCTGCGGCCGCCCTCACGGCCCATGGCAACGTCCAGCGGGTCTCGGCCCTGGTGCACGTCTAGGGGGGCAACATGGCGGCCCCCACGGTGGCGGCCCTGCTGCAGACCCTCCGCCGGTCGAGGGCGAGCTTGGCGGTACCGGGCACGGCCCTGCACGGCGTGTTGCGCGCCGAGCGCCAGCCTTGGGAGACGGCCGACCCGGAGGTCGTGGACCCCGCGCCGCCATGGTATATCCTGCAGCTCGTCTGGGAGCGCCTCCCGGAGGAGGACGACCAGGAGACAGCGGAGCTCCCGGACGTAGATCCGGCGTGGCTGGAGCCCGTGCCATCCACCGTCCGGGTCGTCTGCGTCCTAGACCCGGCGGTCCTGGCGGATGCCGACATACGCCGGCTCCACGTGGGGTCCTTCGTCAAGGACCACGCCTGGCGGCACCTCAAGCCGCTCATGGGGGCAGCCCTGCCCCACCCTCCGCCCATGTAGGCTGCGGTCAGGGGGTCGAAGGTCGAGGTCTCGGCGGATCTCCCTTCGTTGGTGGCCCCACCGGTGATGCACGCCAGCGGCAAGGCCTGGGGGGTCCACTTCCGGCCTTGGATAGTCACGGGCGCTGCCTGCCAGCATTCCGCGTTCGTGTTGTGGTTCAAGCAGCCACCGGAGCGCCGCGGGCCCTCCCCGGAGGTCTGGAAGACCCTCGCCGAGGACCAGCAGTTCCACTCCTAGGGCTCCTAGGGCTAGTGGACGGGGCTACCCCCGGCAACGTGGGGGTCCGCGTGTGGGGGGCAAAGCCGGTGGACCCCAAGGTGGTGGCGCACATCACCAGTCTGCTGGGCGCTCGAGCCCCGGCGCCGACCACTTGTGTGCGGGTCTGGGGCTACCCAGCGCAGTTGGGCCTAGCGGTGGACAAGTATGCGCAGCTACGGCGCTACGCCTAGGAGGCATTTGGGCCAGAGGTGCCCATTCGCGTCCACCGTTGCACCCAGCTTGCCCACAGCACCCTTGACTGGCCGGTATTTGACCTTGAGCTGGAGGGGGTGCCTGAGGACTAGCAGGGTGCCCGGCTGGGCGCACCCGACACCGGCCTCCCGGACCGTCTCTGGGAGCAGACCACCCGTAGCTCCCGCCAAGGACGCTACCAGCCCGTGGGCCCCAGGGCCCGGATGACACGCCAAGAAGGGTCCGGGGAGGGCCAGCAACAGCCCCAGACCACACGGGGGATCCGGCCATGGCCAATGCGGAGTCGGCCGTGGTCGACGTCGACGAGGAGGACGAAGACATTCTCTGGTGATGTTAGCCCTCCTCCTCCTACCCCTGTGCCTGCATGCGGTGCGCTGCCCACGGTGGTGCCTTTAGCTGTTGCGTCCCCCGTCCCTCTTGCTCCCCGGTTAGGCAGTGCACGTCCCTTATAAGCCCCTCGGACTCCTTCGGTTCCCGGGCGGGGCGGGGCGGGGGGGGGGGTCGCCGGCCGCCGTCCCGGTCACACCCGGTGCGAGGGGGAGCCGCAGTGCCGCGTCAGCTGTGCCCCCTGCAATACCGCCACTCCCCCACTTCAGTGTGCGGCCCGTTGCCCGGGCTGGTTCCCCCACCCGGAAGGGACCCAGGGCCATCGCCTCGTCCCGGGGCGCCCTCGTGGGCTATGGGCGTATACACACCCTCTTGCCGGGCTGGGGTCCGGGGGCCTGCCCAGGGGCACTACTGCCATTCCCACCACCATCGGCACCGGGTGCATCCGGTAGGGTGCCAGGGAGCGCGGTCGTGTTGCCACCCCCCGTCAGTTCACCACCCCGGCTCTAGTCAGCCACAGTGGCAACTAGGGGGGGTCCATGGGGGTCCGGACCAAAAACTCATTGGGGGATGCGTTCATTGGACAAAATAATGATTTTACAAGGGGTTAAACTAACAAGTCCAACCCCTTGGGGTAGGGTACGCGAATAGGCCCAAAAAGGCCCAAAATGGGGGGGTATGTGGCCTTTCCCCCTATATACGCCTGCCAGGCTTTGATCAAACAACCTGTACGAGGTGATTTCAAAAAAGTGTCGCGTGCCACTAAACAGCCTATCCAGTGTGAAAACGGCTTAGTCCTCACTCCCGAGGGGCCGTATTGGGGGGGGGGGAGACTGGGGATACCCGGAGTTGGGACCTGGGACCCCACCATGGGTAACGGGGTACATGTACAAGAAAGTTCTGCAGGCCCCAGGTCCAAATACACACACAGCGGCCACAACACGCAAAGAAGGTTTGACCCCCCCCCCCCCCAAAAAAAAGGGTACGCAGGTGCGGCGGGGGCGGGGGCAGGGGTCAGAATCCAAAAAATCATTGGGGGATCATTTTTGGTCCTAAAATGATGATTTTACAAGGGGTTAGACGTGGAAAATCATACATTGGGGTATGCTACGCGAACGACCCCAAAAAAGGGGGTCGTATGACGCTCACGCCTGTACTTGATCAAACAACCTCTCTTCGAGGTGATTTTTCCACCTCAGAGCAAGTGATTGTAGATAAGAAACCAACCCGAATTTAGTCCCTTGAGGTGTGCAAACCGATTACCCCCCAAAAAAGCACCCAACTGCAGTAGTTTCTTGTGCCTGCCTGTGATCTAAGAACCGCTCTGATGTAATCACCATGCATCATCCACAATCTTTATCATATGATTGGCAAGGAGAGGAGCGACCTGCACAAGCAGCAGCACTACCAGCAGCAGCAGCAGCAGCAGCAACACCACCACCAACACCACCAACACCACCACCACCACCACCACCACCACCACCACCACCACCACCACCACCACCACCACCACCACCCACCAGGACCAACAGCAAACAAGCCTTCACCAGGCGTACAGGCACCAGCACCAACACCAACACCACCACCACCACCACCTCATCCTCCTAAACCACGAGCAGCACCGGCACCAGCGCAAGCAGCACCACCAGCACCACCATCGCCAGACAAATGCCACCAGTACCACCACAACCACAGCCACCACCATCACCGCCACGAGCACCACCACCAGAACCAGCACTGGCAGCAGCGGCCGCAGCGGCATCGTTGGCGGTTGGGGGCCAATAATGTATTTTTTCGTGACAAAGCTCCGAGGTGCATTGAGGGAGGGTGCAGTGCCAGCTCGAAAACAGGGATACCGTCATTGCAGGTCGCCGCAAACCCAAGGCCCAAGTCAGCCACCAACGGGGGCACGAGGTGCATGAAGGCGTCCCGCGGCGGCCGCAAGTACAGCCCAGCGCCACGGGCGTGGCAAGCCTTTGCCACCGTTGGGTCCGCCGTCGCGAAAACGTTGGCAGCATTGCTCTCGGACACGCCGGCGTGCACGAGGATGGGCAGGGCCGCGCTGGGGCCAGTGTCCGCCTCCTCCTGATCGGAGGCGACGGTTTTGAGCACCTTCAGCACCTTTGCGTACGCTGCGTACTTGGCCTTGACCTGCGCAACACCGCGGTAGCCGGGCTGCAGGCTGCAGGGGCATGAGGTTCGGGGCACATGGCAGAGTAGAGGGTCACGGACAGCGGATGAGAACGTCACACGAAGCGGATGACAGGGTCCGGGGGTTGCTTAGTGACACTGCGGGGGATTCTGGCCTCCCTGCGATTTTGGCCGACCCATCCACCAACGGATCACAAAATTTGTCCCTGAGGAAAACGGTGGCTGATTTGAGGTACACAAACTTTTTCGTGCCCTCAACCCCCCCCCCCCCCCGGCAGGGAAAAGTATCGACCGGCGACTACGCAATCCCCTGAACAGGGTCACACACGTGGGGGATATCACGGACTCGCGGGTTTGTGAGGCAAGTAGGGGACCAGGTGTCGTACCAGTCTCCCGTCGGCAGGTCATCTGCGTAAGAGAACGTCCACCGGGCACGCGGTTGTGCAGCCATAGGGCGGGCTAGGAGCTGGGGGGGATGGAGGCAAGGGCAAACGGGGCTGCAGAGCACTGCACCATTGGCACACCTTCCGGGAGGCATGCCCCGACTCCAACTGAGCAAAGACAGGCTGCAGGAGGTCGATCATGCGCTGCTGCTGGTCCACGAGGTCGTTGTACAGCGCCGCGCTGGAGTACGGGTAGCAGTCCTCGTGCCCCTCTAGCAGCGTGTCCAGCGCAAGGCCGTGCAGGTACCGCCACACGAGCGGCCCCCAGCGGCGCCGGTCCGCATTGCGGACCCACAGCGGCCGCGCGGTCCAGTATGTCTGCAAAAAGTCCGGCGCCGCGAGGGCGTTGCAGAGGAGGGCCGCCAGCCCCGCACCTTCGCACTTCCCCGCGTCGCAGTCGCACGAGGGGACCCCGGGGCCCGGAACGGCTCCGGGGGCTGGGGCAGCGCCGGGCGCGGAGGCCCCGGCGAGATCGCGGAGGACGTACTTGTCCTTCATCGCGGCGGAGATCGAGTAGGTGCTGCCCTCAGGCAGTAGCCCCCGCTCAGAGGCGAACGTGAAATAGAACACGGGGCGGCGGGTGGCGGCGGTGTTGGCGCCTCCGCGGTGGTATGTGCGCCCGTCCATCACCACGAGGGACCCACGGGGCACTGTCATTTTGACTTGGCTGTACAAAGCCTTTCGCGCCGCCAGTGCCTCGGCAGACCCCTGTGGACGCAAAGAGGCCCAGAGGCGCAGGGCAGAACTGGCAAAGGCAGGGGCCCGGGCAGGGGCTGGGGAACTGGCACCACCCTTTAGACGGCGTTTTGGTGCTCAAAGATATCAGGGCTGACGTTCGCATCTAGCGGCAATGGCTTGGTTTCACCCCTCCTGAGGTCGGGTAGGATAGGGTGGGCCAGTGACGGGATCAGAATACCTCAAGCAGGTGACCCAGTTGCCAACTCTGGGGCAAAAAGAACCCAATATTTGCCATGAAGGCACATTTGCGCACAAAGACAATCATGCATTATTGAAAGAGCCAGTCGCAAGAAATCGGTGCATATTATGCAAAATTGTGTGAAAATTGACCACACATCCATTCCATTGGCTGACGTAATCCAAAGATGCACTGCAGCTGCGGCGTGGGTGTGCACCATAGGCACCACAGGGGAGTACCTCCCCGAGAAGCCTACTGCAGAGCGAGAAACTAGGGGGGTTATGACGGGGCGTGATTGCTAGCAGATGGTTAGGATACGGTTGAAGACCAGTGGGAAGTGACTACACTTCGATAGAACGCCCCAACCCGAAGATAGAATATGCTACGTCACCAGAAGAGATGGAGAATGGCACTGAGATAGAGCAGTGCATGGGGATGGAATGGGGCACACAGATGGATACGGGAACAAGGATGGCAAGGAGCACAGGGATGGTGACTACTGGGCTACAACCTCTGGGTCCTCCTTTGCCCGCTGTGCACGCTCTGCGTCCTCGTCCTCCTCATGTTGAAACTGCCCTAGGATCTCGCCAGGCTCCCGCTGCAGCAGTTGGTATGGGTCAAGCAGCAACTGGAAGTAATCATGCGTCTCCGGCCACACTGTGAGGGGCCCGAGGGCGGACGTGATGTCCTGTCAATACAAGAACGAGGGATTCGAGCGCAAATGTGACAGGACGCGGCAGACCCAAGTGCTCAGGAGACATTGAAGGGGCATTTTGAGGAAGGGAAACAAAGAAACACTGGACGCCAAGGAGCACATGTCTCGTTTCCCTCCCAAGCGTCCCTCCCAAGCGTCCTAACAGACAACAGCCACTCATGGGCAGGCCATGCCAGCCGAACTAGTGGATCAAGGACCCCACTGTGTGCCCGACGGCAGTGAGGATGTGTGTGTTGTGGAGGCTGACCCACACAGTAGACTTTTTGAGTGGTGGTTGTGCCCTGCGAAACAACCTAACATAAGTTTGGGGTGGCAAGTTCGTTTGATTCTCAGGAGACACAGCTGACACAACGCAATGTTGGCACACCGTGATGTCTGCCTATGATCCCTAACAGAGTGCTAACAGGAAAAAATTGAGACCCAATGTACAGCACACAGCTGTTTTGCACGACACCAGCTGTCCACAGCATGGGGAATTTCCGACATAAAACTGGTGGGGACATCCAGCTCAGCCTACCGACTAATTCCCTAGCAACCACCTAGCACCTTCATCTGTCCTCCTGCAATGTGGAAACTACAGTCTAGTCCGCGCCTGCCAGGCCCCTACCTCAAGCGGCTCTTGCAGGGACAGCATGGCGGAACATGGAGGCTGAATATGAGGAGCTCACCCCACTGATCCGGAACCTTCTGGCCCTGTATTACACAGCCCAAACCGCACACCTGACTGGCAACAGTGCATGTGCATTTGGGGAAGATCTTGAGTGCATTGTTCTTGTTGTTCCCCGCAGCTTCCCTACCTCAATCCTTGCATTCATTTCGGTTGGGTTGCCAGCACAAGCCTTCAATCCCCTACCCACATTCACACGTACACCAGTGCACATTTGGGGGAGTTGGGAGGAGTTTCTGGTACAGCACGTGTTGTTGCACATCCCTGCCTGCATGAGCCCTTTACTATGGCTACCACCTCAATCCAGCCATCTTCGCGTCACCCCAGGCGTTCTGTGAGCCTTAAGATCAGCCCCTAAATCCAAATTCAATCCAAATCTCCATCCCCTCCCCTCCCCTCCCTCCCTCCCTCCCTCCCTCCCTCCCCTTCCATGCTGCCTGTGACCCCCCCCCCTCTCCCTCCCTTCCTCCTTCCCTCCTTCCCTCCTTCCCTCCTTCCCTCCTTCCCTCCTTCCCTCCTTCCCACCCACCCCGCCCCCATTTCTGCCTGCCACTCCTTGTCCCTCCCTCATTTTATTTGTTCTTGGTAGGCCGTGGTGGGCCACTTCAATCACAGTCCACATGCATGTGCTGCTGCTCCACTTAAGTCAAGTGGTGGGAAACGGTGTCATCCTCAAGGCTGCTGCCACCTGCAGCATTGAGCGTGCATCTTGGATCCACCGAAGCTCCAGCTCTGGAGATGCAACACCCACTAATAGAAGACACCCAATGGACAATTGGGTCCAACTTCCACCCGGGCATCCCCGCGTACAATAAAGGTGAGGGGCCGGCTCCAATCAATGCTGTCCACTAGTGGTGGACGCGATTGAATGTAGCGGGCCCATAAGTGCACTCACGCAACTGCGGCCACTAGCCGGTGGGTCGGCCACGGTCAGGGGCGGCCGCAACTCTAGCGGCTTAGCCATATTCTTCCACATGTCCAAGATGGCTTGCCCCTTGGGGATGGGCCGTGGGATAATGCGGCCCATAGCGGCCGTATACTCAATCCCTTGCTGGGTCATGAACATGTAGAGGTGGAGGAATCCTGTCTTGGTGATATTGAGGTCCATGAGTAGCCAAATAAACTCGGGTGTGGAAAACAGGACGGAGGTGTTTTGCTTCACCGATGATTCCTTTTTCTCCAAGCCGTTGTTGCAGATTTCAACAACTCAAATTGCATGATGATGCCCCAACCCCTAGCCTTGCATAGAACTTGAGTTTGGATCAAATGGACACGTAGGGGTGGATATTTCACCCCTCAAAGTCAGGTCGACTATCAGCAATTTTTCTCCTTGCCATTGTTTCCAATTTCAACAATTCAAATTGCATGATGATGCCCTAATCCCAAGCTTTGTAGACAACTTGATTTGGGTCGTATGGACACATAGGAGTGGAGATCTGAGCCCTCAAAGTTAGGTCGACTATCAGCCCTTTTTCTCCAAGCCCTTGTTTCAGATTTCAACAATTCAAATTGCATGATGATGCCCCCAACCCCTAGCCGTGCATAGAACTTGATTTGGGGTCATATAGACACATAGGGGTGGAGATCTCACCCCTCAAAAATAGGTCGACTATCAGCCCTTCTTCTCCTAGCCATCGTTTCAGATTTCAACAATTCAAATTGCATGAGGATGCCCCAATCCCTAGCCTTGCATAGAAAGTGATTTTGGGTCCAATGGACACATAGGGGTGAAGATCTCAGCCCTCAAAGTTAGGTTGACTATCAGCCCTTTTTCTCCTCGCCATTGTTTCAGATTTCAACAATTCAAATTGCATGATGATGCCCCAACCCCCAGCTTTGCATAGAACTTGATTTTGTGTCATATAAACACATAGGGGTGGAGATCTCACCCCTCAAAGTTAGGTCGACTATCAGCCCTTTTTCTCCTAGCCCTTGTTTCAAATTTCAACAACTCCAATTGCATGATGATGCCCCAACCCCTAGCCTTGCATAGAAAGTAATTTCGGGTCAGATGGACACATGGGGGTGGAGATCTCACCCCTCAAAGTTAGGTCAACTATCAACCCTTTTTCTCCGAGCCATTGTTTCAGATTTTAACAACTCACTTGACGACACTGAGTATTGACCGGCCAGAAGGGGATGGTGAGGAGAAGGGAAGGGAGGCAGATGGCTAAGCGGGCATGGAGGGAGGTTGAAAGGATAGGAGGCAGGCGGGAAGATGGGAGGGAGGCAAGCTCGGGGGACTTCAATCTGCCAACGCAACCAGGAGCAAATTTGCTGGTTGCCAATGGGGCAGCCATACCTCCAGTGCCACAAACACCGAATACAAATGGGCAGTGTCAGCGCACTGCAATGTCGTGTTGGAGCAGTCTGCATGTGCTGGCTGTGCACGGGCGCCGGGATGACTTATGAGGCAGGAGAACTCCACCAGACGTGCCTCGGCGCCCAGAAGCTCCTCCAAAACCGGTGACAAGAACTTGATGGCATACATCGTGACGTCGCGGACTGGCTGTGCCTCCCAATCCAGGGCCATGTCCTACGAAGATGAGAGCATCTTTGGCAAAAGCTGCACCGTACATGAATATCATGACCCACCCGTCAACTTCACTCATCTTACCCACCTCTTCCTGTTAAGCATAGCCCTCCTGCACCGGGGTTTGGCCCCAACAGCGTTCCTGGTGGTGGGGAGAAAGATGCCAGCCATCGCTCTTCATTGTTATTAGGGGACGGGCAACGAAAATGAAACTTTGGTGGTTTCCTGAATTTATTTTTCAAAATAATTTTTTTGACTTTGGTCTTGTCCTCGTTGGCCCTAGCGAAGCAAGCACAGCCTCAAGCTCAGGGGTCACGGCGCACCAAGTCCAAAATCCACGTGGTATTTTGATACCGGTTTCAGCTTATGCCCTCATCAGTCTAAACGAAAATGGGACACATCACAAGGGTTGGCATATCTCAGATTTATTATACAACACAGAAATCAAATGCGAAGCGCGGCAGAATTTATTGCACACTGCAACTACTCGCAGACCAAAATGCAGGCAAAGCGGCAGCATCTTACATCACTGTAAAGTACAGAATGTGCTGAAAGAGAGGGCCCAAAACATAGATAAATTAGCGCAGAAATTGATAAAACAGGTTCCACTTGCACGTGTGTGCTGGCGTGCGCGCTCTCTCACGCGACTCATTGCCTTTTTTGTGGTGTGTCTGCAGTCCTCTTGAGTGTACTCAGTAGTTCTGCAGTCCCCAGCGGACTCTCTGGTGGTGGTGGGTAATTTTCCTTGATTTGATATAATGTATTAAGCATAGCACTGTGCCATCTTCGCCTCAGTGATTTCTGCGTCTGGAGGATGGCATAGAGTTGTGTCCCTGATTTATTTTGAAAAAGGTCATTGGGGTGGTTGAAGGCTGTGAAGTGTTGTTGAAGTTGAGGTTGAGGTTTAGGCACAAGTATTCTTGGGGCTCACGGGGAGCCACCTGTGGAAATACCAGACCCCAACAGGGTTGTGGTGGCTAGAGGCCCCAGAGGGGGGGGGGGGGTGCAGCCGGGGGCAGGGGGGTACCCCAACCAAGCCTTGATACTTTCATCATGAGCTGTGTGGAAAAATGGAGAAGAACAGACAAAAATTGGTGCACACCAGGTATTCATCCAACACTGTATGCCACTGTAAGGCAGGGTAACAACAACTGAGCTACTGCCCAGATCCAGCAACCTGTGTGACAGGTCATTCATAGCCTGCACATGATGTCCAGAAACAAATCGCAACCACTGTTTTGCCATCATTTTTGAATTCTCCACTAAATTCTGAGCATTTTGGGTATACACACATAGAGTTTGAAAAAACTTGTAGACCCGGCATTCAACAAAATTTTCTGGCACCTTTGGCGCCAAGATTCTGGCCAACAAATGGTCAGGACCTATGTGGTGGCCTGGAGGGGGGGGGGGGGGGGGCTGTTGGGGTCAGGTTTCTGAACAGCTCCCCCCCCCCCAATGTTGGGGCTGCTTCCCAGAGACACAGGCTCCCATCAGTCATCATGGGCTCTGGATGGGCATACACCTTACTGCACCTTGCCAACTTCCCCCTCTTTCATGAAAGATGGGCAGTGGGCAGCTTTCAAGCCAGCCACGCGCCCTTCACCGGCTGACGGAAAAGGAAGGACAGGGAGAGGGATGCACAGAAGAGAACAGAAAGAACCGTGTATCTACCAACACACAACTGCAGGAACTTAATGCTCCAGCGCCCCCAAGCGAGTCCAGCACTCTCCTGGCGGAAAACCCCAACTCCAACCCTTGCCTAAGGCAGGGCCCGGTGTGGGGACCTGGAGGATTGAGGGTTGTTGGGGTTCATGAGGACTGTTAAGGGTTGTCGATGTTGAAATTGAGGCCCCTTCCTAGGGACACATGCTTAAGGCTCTGATCACCCAGCATCCCAAGACCACGCTCCAGCTCTGGCTGGGCCTCGTATTAAACCCGACAGGGGGGGGGGGGGAGGAATCACCTCGCAGAGGTTGTTAGATCAAAGCCAGGCAGGCGTATATATGGGGAAAACGCCACATACCCCCTCATTTTGGCCTTTTTGGGCCTATTCGCGTACCCTACCCCAAGGGGTTGAATTGTTAGTTTAACCCCTTGTAAAATCATTATTTTGTCCAATAAACGCATCCCCCAATGAGTTTTTGGTCCGGACCCCCCCAGACCCCCCCACTTGAAACCCACTTTTTTGAGGTTTTGAGGGAGGGGGGGGGGTGGGGGGGGGTGGGGGGGGGGGTCAAAAATGTCGAAAAAATGACCCCCCCTTTTTTTGGGTCGAAAATCATGAATCTTTTGGTTTTTTTCGATTTTGAGCCGAAAAAGTGTTTCCGGGTCCCGACTCCATGGGGTTTGTATGGGGCGGAGTGGGACGAGCGCTTATGCAGTTTATGCACTTTTCGGCCATTTTTGCTATGTCGGCGGTTTTGGCAACCTCGGTGACCCCGTGCTACCCACTCCCAGGGGTGCAAGTGGGGATGTTGTGACAGTATATGCCTACTAGGATACGGAAGGACGTTTTTTGCAGTCTCTAGCCTTGCCTAGGGCCGTTCACAACCCGTGCCAAAGACGCGAAATGACTGTTTCCACCAACAATGGCCTAGTGAATGGGCCGGTACACAACCTGCTTATGCAGATTTTCACCCCGGGCAGCTCAAAAATCAAAGTTTTCGAAACTTGTTTTTTTGATATCGTGACAACCCAAAATGATCATCCAAGGTATGTAAAGCATGTTTTAGGCTGTATTTGCGTGTTTTTCATCCTATTTGGGTATTAGGTCCGGGGGGGGGGGGGGTCTCCCAAGGGATTGGTACACAACCTGCTTATGCAGTTTTTCACCCTGGGCAGCTCAAAAATCAAAGTTTTCGAAACTTGTTTTTTTGATATTGTGACCACCTAAAATGCCCATCCAAGGTATGTAAAGCATGTTTTAGGCCGTATTTACGTGTTTTTCACCCTATTTGGGTATTGGGTTAGGGGGGGGTGGGGTCTCCCAAGGGATTGGTACACAACCTGCTTATGCAGTTTTTCACCCTGGGCAGCTCAAAAATCAAAGTTTTCGAAACTTGTTTTTTTGATATTGTGACCACCTAAAATGCCCATCCAAGGTATGTAAAGCATGTTTTAGGCCGTATTTACGTGTTTTTCACCCTATTTGGGTATTGGGTTAGGGGGGGGTGGGGTCTCCCAAGGGATTGGTACACAACCTGCTTATGCAGTTTTTCACCTTGGACAGCTCAAAAATCGAAGTTTTCGAAACTTGTTTTTTTGATATTGTGATCACCTAAAATGACCATCCAAGGTATGTAAAGCATGTTTTAGGCCGTATTTACGTGTTTTTCACCCTATTTGGGTATTGGGTTAGGGGGGGGGGGGTCTCCCAAGGGATTGGTACACAACCTGCTTATGCAGTTTTTCACCCTGGGCAGCTCAAAAATCGAAGTTTTCGAAACTTGTTTTTTTGATATTGTGACCACTCAAAATGACCATCCAAGGTATGTAAAGCATGTTTTAGGCCGTATTTACGTGTTTTTCACCCTATTTGGGTATTGGGTTAGGGGGGGGGGGTCTCCCAAGGGATTGGTACACAACCTGCTTATGCAGTTTTTCACCTTGGACAGCTCAAAAATCGAAGTTTTCGAAACTTGTTTTTTTGATATTGTCATCACCCAAAATGACCATTCAAGCAATGTAAAGCATGTTTTAGGAAGTATTTACGTGTTTGTAACCTTATTTGGGTATTGGGTGGGGCGGGGGGGTCTCCTAGGGGATTGGTACACAACCTGCTTGTGCAGTTTTTCACCGTGGAGAGCTAAAAAATCGAAGTTTTCGAAACTTGTTTTTTTGATACCGTGATCACCTAAAATGACCATCCAAGGTATGTAAAGCATGTTTTAGGCCGTATTTATGTAGTTTCCACCCTATTTTGGGTACGTGTTGCTCGGTGTAGATTCTCTGCGAGGTGGACTTGCCGAAGGCAATAGAATTTCGTACAGAGATTGTTTCGCTCGAGGAAAATTCAGACATGGAAAACTTCGCCACCCTTGCAAATCCAAAGCTCGCTGTCTGCACACACTGCACTGCCAACGCCCTTGATTTTGCCAGGGCAAAATTTCAACAGCTTCCTTAAAGACGAAATCACCTCGCAGAGGTTGTTAGATCAAAGCCAGGCAGGCGGATATAGGGGAAAACACCACATACCCCCCCATTTGGGCCTTTTTGGGCCTATTCGCGTACCCTACCCCAAGGGGTTGGAATTGTTAGTTTAACCCCTTGTAAAATCATTATTTTGTCCAACAAACACATCCCCCAATGAGTTTTTGGTCCGGACCCCCAGAGCCCCCCCACTTGAAACCCACTTTTTTTAGGTTATGAGGGAGGGGTGGGGTGGGGAGGGGGGTCAAAAAGTGACACCCCCATTTTTTGGGGTCGAAAATCATGAATCTTTTGGTTTTTTTTCGACTTTGAGCCGAAAAAGTGTTTCCGGGTCCCGACTGCATGGGGTTTATATGGGGTGGAGTGGGACGAGCGCTAATGCAGTTTATGCACTTTTCAGCCATTTTTGCTATGTTGGCGGTCTTGGTGACCTCGGTGACCCCATGCTACGCTCTCTGAGGGGTGTGAGTGGGGATGTTGTGACAGTATATGCCTACTAGGATACGAAAGGACGTTTTTTTGCAGTATGTAGCCTTGCCGCGTGCCGGTCAAAACCCGTGCCAAACATGCGGAATTAATTTTTGCACCCATAATGGGTTACATGAGTGCATGGGCCGGTGCACAACCTGGTTCTGCAGTTTTTCACGTTGGAAAACTCAAAAATTGAAACTTATTTTTTTGATATTCTGATCACCTTAAATGACCATCCAAGGTATGTAAAGCATGTTTTAGCCCATATTTGCGTGTTTTTCACCTTATTGGGGTACTGGGCGCGCGCGGCGGGGGGGGGGGGGGTTCCCAAGGGATTGGTACACAACCTGCTTATGTAGTTTTTCACTATGGGCAGTTCAAAAATAGAAGTTTTCAAAACTTTCTTTTTTGATACCGTGATCACCCTCCCAGGTATGTAACACATGTTTTAGGCCGTATTTATGTGTTTTTCATGAATGTTCTCACCACGATGTGGAAGTGGGAGGTGGACTCTGCGCGCCGATAGGTTTGCGCGCGGAAGGCTGCCCTTCCCCCCGTCTTGGATGAGGAGGTGGCGGCTGACTTGGAGGCGGGGGCCCCACTCCCCCTCAAGGATGCGGGCCCGGCTATGCCGCGCTGGGATCGTTGGGCCATGCGGACGACACCCAGGCAGTGGTCCCCATGACGGAGGAATGTCTAAGGACGTGCGCCTAGACAAGTCGTGCTCTTGGGTGCAAGGGGAGCAAGGCGCCCCGGCGGTACTGCTCCGGTGCGTTCCAATCCTGCTGGCGGACACCTTCTGCCAACTCGGGGTGGAAGTCGCCATGGCTCCAGGACGACTAGGCCGGTGGTGTCCCGGCGGTGGGAGGCGGGCCGGAGCGCCCTCCGCCGCCTCCCCCATCTTTCCACCTATGACTGCCGGAAGCGGGCCATCAGCACGCTGGTCACCCCGCTGGCGCTCCACGCGGTCGCCGTCGCCTCGGTGACGGACCCGACCTGCGGGGATTGGAAACCGCCGTCTTGCGGGCCCTGTGAGGGGCCACACACCTATCCCGGGCCAAGGAGATCATCTTCTCGGTCCGGTCCAAGGGTCACCGCGTCTCCCTGGTGATGACCACACAATACGAGCGTGTGCTCCGGCTAGCCCGGCTGCCCTAGCGGCCAGCAGTCACCCAAGTCTTCACCCAAGCCATTTGGGAATCGGGCGGCTGCCCCCCCGGGACAGGCCCGGTGCGATGCCCGCTCCGGACGGCGGCCACCCTTGGGTGGAGCTCTCGCGAGGGCTGGTGGTGCTGGGGCGTACCAGGGCAATAGCACCCGCTGCATCTTGTAGCAGAGCCCCTCCGCTAGGTCCAACACTGGATACGGGACAACCTCCGTTGCCATTCCTCGCACCAGCTAGAGGCGCGGCGCCCATTCCCCTTCGGGGGTCTAGGGGACGGGGCTGATGGCCCTGCTTGGCCGCGCGGCGATGCGGGTCACTTCGAGGGAGCTAGAGAAGTCGCTGCTACGCGACCTTATGGCGGGGGCCCTATGGATGGCGGCGCGGGTGCCCGGCCACCGTATGCAAACCCATTCGGCGTGCCCCCATTGTGGGGCTGCGCATGAGGACGAGGTCCACGTCCTCTGGGACTGTCCGGAGTGAGAGCGGGCCAGGGAGACATGAAGCTCCTGGCTGCGGGATGCGGCGGCAGCCCTCCCCGAGCTTGGGGCCGGGCGACTAGTGACCAGGCTGCATGCAGAGAGCGGGCCTCTTCCCCCTCCGGCTCGCGCAGGGGGTGGAACGGGCGCTCCTGGATGAGTTACCGTACCGCCTGTACGGCATGTACCTAGTGGTCCTCGCCGCCCGCATGGCCGCGGGCCGCAGGGATCCTCCGGGCCACAGGGACTCCCCGTTCCTGGACCAGCCAGGGCCGCGGCCGCCCGGCCCCTTCCTTTGGGACGATCGCGTTCGCCCCCTCCCGGGAGACGCGATCCGCAACGAGCCGCTCCTTCGGCCAGGGGCCCCGCCCGACTCGCGGTGGCCCCAAGAGTTTGTCGAGGTCCTCTCCTGTGGGCTCCGGCACTGGCCTAGGGGCCGGGGCCGGCGGTATTGTCGTGGGCCGAGCTGGCCCTAGATTACGAGGCCTTCGCGGGAAGGGCGCTCCTGCCCCCGACATCACTGCCTGCGGGGCGCACGCCTCCCGCTGTGGGAAAGGGCCAAAATCTTGTGCAAGGCCACGGGGTGGATCAAGCGCCACTTGGCGGCGGGCACACTGCTATGCAGGGCCCCGCTGCGGCGGTGTTGCTCCCTCCTCCCCTTGGGAAGCCGCGTGTGCACCGGCCTGTCGGCCCGCCCGTTCTTCGCAGCTCGCCACGAGGTAATGCGAGCTTATGCGCCTGGCGATTCTCTATCGGGACACGTGGATCCGGCGCCTGCAGACGCCGGCGGGCATATGGCAGTCAATGGGCCACCGTCTCCTCTTGGACCACTACCCCCGCCCCCTTGAGGGCTGGTTGCCGCTCCTGCTGCACGCCAAGAGGCCCCCCCAGGAGCCACCCTCAAGCGCCCCGCTCGCGGTCCCTGAATGCAGCCGCCAACTAGGGGCAGGTTGCCGCACTCGGGGCGCACTCTGCCTGGAGCACAGGGCGCCCTTGTGCCCCCGGTGCAAAAGCCTAGGGTGGGACATCAGCCGATGCTGCTGCACCGGCCACGAGGGGCATGGTGGCTCTGCGGCCTGTGGTGCACAACGGCACCGCCCCATGTCGTGCGGGCCGCCAACTCCTTGTTCCACAAGACCGGCAAGAGGGGACAGCGGCGCTGTCCTCTCGGCTGGGCCGGGCGCGCCCCGCGTCCCGGGCCGTCCCTGACGCGGCCCCCCCAGTAGCCCGCCGGTGCTTAGCACCGCCCAAGATGTTGCCCCCCCCCAACCCTAGGGCCCGGGAGCCCCAGGCCTGCGAAACGCCCAAAGCCTGACCACCTGGTTGGCCAAGGGATGGCTGCGAGTGTAGAATGAGCACGGCTGGGAGGGGGGGGTGCTGACCCGTTCTCCCCCCCACCCTCCACAGCAGACAACACGAGGCCGGCGCCTGAGCTCAAGGCCCTACCGGGCGCCGCGGGAGTCCCCCACTTCCCCTGCCCCCTGCCCCGCAGAGTAACCCCTACCGACGGCAACTAAGCCCCCTGCGGCACTCCCTTATGTTTTTAGTCGCATCTCCGCGGCCTTGAGCAACATCGCCATGCAGCGGCGTCGATCCCCACCCCGGGGTCGTAGGCGGCCAAAACCAAAGGCCACCAGGTCCTCAGCGGACATGCTCCGCGCAGCCCCCCCCCCCCCCCCACCCCTGCACCGCCACCGGCGTCGCGAGGGAGGGCCCCTCTGACCCCGTGGCGAAAGCACCTTCGCCTTCGCCATCGTAGTCTACACTGCCGCAGCGTCGGCAGCACGGAAGAGCGAGCATAGAAGAGACCTAGTCCCCTCTGGCACGTCCCTCTTAACGGCCGTGCAAGCGCAAGTAGGGGTCTATAGGGGAGGACACAAGAGCCTCAACTCGCCTCGGCGCAACTCCCCGCCCTTCGACCTCTGTACATAAGCCAATGGACGCCAAAAGGCGAATGCCGTAATTATCTGTTTTTTTTGGGGGGGGGGGGGCTCGCACGGGAATAGTACACAACCTGCTTGTGCAATCTTTTGCCCTGGACAACTCAAAAATGTGAGTTTTCGAAACTCTTTTTTTTTGATACCGTGATCACCCAAAATGACCATCCAAGGTATTTAAAGCATGTTTTAGGCCGTATTTACGTGTTTTTCACCTCATTTGGGTATTGGGCGGGCCGGGGGGGGGGGGGGGTTCTCTCAAGGGATTGGTACACAACCAGCGTATGCAGTTTCTCACCTTGGATGGCTAAGAAATTGAAGTTTTGGAAACTTATTTTTTTGATATTGTGACCACACAAAGTAACCATCCAAGGTATGTAAAGCATGTTCTAGGCCGTATTCATGTGTTTTTTACGCTATTGGAATATTGAATGTGGGGATACGGGGGGGACACCAAATGGAATGGTACACAAGCTGCTAATGCATTTTTTGGCCCCTTGTAGCTAAAAAATGGAAGGTTCTGAAACTTATTTTTTAGACATCGTGGCCATTCAAAATGACCATCCAAGCTATGTCAACCATGTCTTAGGCAGTACTAAACTGAGACGCCCCTAGCGGCACTGGTGGGGCACAAGTGAAGGCTGCCCAAGCGGGAGCCAACACGGGGGGGTGGGGAGCTTGGGCCACTGTTGCCTGTCACCAGGGCCCGCAGTCCGCAGTGCCTACCTAGCCGGGAAGCAAGTGGAGCACCGGGCGTCCTCAACGTCGCAAGGGACGGAGTACCACCCTCTGCAACTCAGAGGAAGTGCAGCCCCACGGGAGGCCGGTTTTTCGTTTCCAGGGGAGGGGGGGGTTGATAGAGCCCTCCCGCCGGACCCCCCCCCCGAAAAAAAGGGCTCAAGTGACCGGACCCCAAAAATTCTATAGAGACTGACCCCCGGGCCTCGGAGGTGACCCGGACCCAAAAATCGGGAAAAAAAGAAAATGGGATTTTTCGAATCAGCACGTCGAGGGGGTTCAGAAAAGTCATCACTTGCCATATATCTGGTGGAAAAAAAATGGAGCAATTTTAATGCTAAAATTTTTTTTTCGGCGCCTTTGGCGCCCAACTCCATAATGAGTGATTAACGGTGCCTATCAAATGAGCCTTTTCCGGAACCCCCGGCCCCAAATTTTTGGGGGCTCTATTGACCCCCCCCCCCCGCCCCCGGAAGTGAAAACCCGCCACGCCCAGCCAATGACGGTTTGTCTCCACCTCCATTGCGTGGAAAGGCGAGGGGAGCACGGCCTACCTGGCAGGCGGCGCACTCACGCTAGACCCCCATGGTTGTGATATCAGTGAAAAAAGTGATAGCACGAGAAAGTCTCACAACAAATCACTTGGCAAACACATAACCAGTGGCTAAAACATGCTTTACATGGGATATTCTATTTTTTTCGACAAGTCGGTGTTGTACAGAATTGAACCAAAGCAACACACATCCTAAGTAGGGTAAAAAGTACATTAATGGGGGCTAAAAATGCTTTACATATCTTGGATAGTGGTATGAAAAAAATAAGCTGCAAAAACTTCGACTTTTGAGCTAAATAGGCTGCAAAAATGCGTAAGTAGGTTGTCTTCCAATCCCTCTTGACCCCCCCCCCCCCGCACCCGATTGCAAATAGGGTGAAAAAAACATGAATACGGCCAGAAACATGCCGTACATACCTTGAATGTTCATTTTGAGTGATCACGGCATCAAAAAATAGCTTGAAAAACTTCCATTTTTGAGTGAAAAACTGCACAAGCTGGGTGTGCACCAATCCCTTGGGAGACACCCCCCCCCCCCGCGCCCAATACCCAAATAAACTGAAAAACACATAAAGACGGCCTAAAACATGCCTTACAAACCTTAGATAATCATTTTAGGTGATCACAATATAAAAAAAATAAGTTTCAGTAACTTCCATTCTTGAGCTGACCAAGGTGAAAAACTGCATAAGCGGGTTGTGCCCATTGACTAGCTGAAAAGTGCAAGAACTGCATAAGCGCTCGTCCCACTCCGCCCCATGCACATCCCATGGTGTCGGGACCCGGAAACAGCTTTTTGACTTAAAATCAAAAAAACCAAAAGATTCATGATTTTCGACCCGAAAAAAAGGTGGGTCAAATTTGACCCCCCCCCCTCCACCTAAAATGCCCCTTCAAAGTATGTAAAGCTTTTCTTAGGCAATATTTCATTTTTTTTCACCTTATTTGGGTATTGGGCGTGCAGGGGGGGGGGGTGTCTAAAGAGATTGGTACACAACCTGCTGATATAGTTTTTCACCCTTGACAGCTCAAAAATCAGAGATTGTCAAACTAAACTTTTTTGACACCTTGATCACCTAAAATGACCATCCAAGGCATGTAGAGATTGTTTTAGAAACTATTTTTGTGTTTTTCATCCTATTTGGGTATGGGGTTTCTGGGGGGGTCTCCCAAAGGATTGGTGCACAACCTGCTAATGCAAATTTTCATGCTGGGCGGCTCAAAAATGGAAGCTTTCAAAACTTGTTTTTTGATACCCGGGTAACGTAAATGCCCATCCAAGGTATGTCAAGCATGTTTTAGGCACCATCTCTGTGTCGTTCACCTTGTTTGGGTTTGGGCGTGCGGGGAAGGGGGGGGGGGTTTCCCAGTGGATTGGTATACAACCCGCTTTTGCAGCTTTTTGCCTTGTGCAGCTAAAAAATGGAAGTTTGCGAAACTTTTTTTTGTGATACTGTGATCACCTAAAATGACCATCCAAGGTATCTAAAGCATTTTTTGGCCAGCACTTCGGTGTTTTTCACGCTATTTGGGAATGGGGATGCGGGGGAGGGGGGGGTCCTGCCAAGGGATTGGTACACAACCTGCTAATGTGGTTTTGCACCCTTGGCACCTCAAAAATCGAAGTTTTCGAAACTCATTTTTTGATACCTTGATCACCTAAAAAAGACTATCCAAGGTATGTAAAACATGTTTTAGGCGGTATTTCTATGTTTTTCAGCTTGTTTGGGTATTGGGCGTGGGGCGGGGGGGGGGGGTCTCGCAATGGATAGGTACACAATCTACTTATGTAGATTTTCACACTAGGCAGATCAAGAATCCAAGTTTTCGAAACTCATTTCTTCATACCGTGATCACCTAAAATGACCATCCAATTGATATTTACGTGTTTATCACCATATTTGCCCATGGGGCTGAGGGGGATGGGGGAGTCTCCCAAGGGTTTGATTGGTACACAACGTGCTTTCACCCTAGGCAACTCAAAAATCGAAGTTTTCGCAACTCATTTTTTCATACGGTGATCATCTAAAATGACCATCCAAGGTATATAAAGGCTTTTTGAGGCAGTATTTTGGTGTTTTCACCTTGCTTGGGTGTTTGGCGTGCGGGGCGGGGGGGAAGGGCTCCCAAGGCATCGTTGCACAACCGTAAAGCATTTTTCAGGCCGTATATTTGTGTTTTTCAAGGTATTTGGGTATTGGGCGTGCGGGGGGGGGGGGGGGTCTCTCAAGAGATTGGTACACAACCTGATAATGCAGATTTTCACCTTGGGAAACTCAAACGTGGAAGTTTTCAAAACTCATTTTTTGATACCGTATCGCGTACAATGACCATCGAAGGTATGTGAAGCACGTTTTACGTAGCATCTCTGTGTTTTTCACCTTGGTTGGGTATTGGGTGTGGGGGGGGGGTCTCTTAGTGGATTGGTACACAACCCGATTTTGCAGTTTTTTGACTTGTGAGCTCAAAAATGAAAGTTTTTTGAACCATTTTTTTGATACCGTGATCACTCAAAATGACCATCCAAGGTATGAAAAGCATTGTTAACGCCGCATTTCGGTGTTTTTCACCTTCTTTGGGTATGGGGTTGCGGGGAGGGGGGGTCTCCCAAGGGATTGGTACGCAACCTGCTAATGTAGATTTTCACCCTAGGCAGCTCAAAAATAGAAGTTTTCGAAACTCATTTTTTGATTCCGTGATCACTTAAAATGACCATCCAAGGCATGCAAAGCATTTTTTAGGCGGTATTTCTCTGTTTTTCACCCTATTTGGGTGTGGGGTTCCCAGTGGGGGGGGGGGGGATCTCCCAAGGGATTGGTACACAACCTGCTGATGCGGATTTTCAGCCTGGGCAACTCAAAAAAAGAGGTTTTGAAAACTCATTTTTTGAGACCTTGATCACCTAAATGACCATCCAACCTATGTAGAGCATGTTTTAGGCAGTAGTTGTGTGTTTTTCAACTTTTTTGGGCATTGTACGTGCTTTGGGGGGGGGGTCTCCTAGTGTATTGGTACACAACCCGTTTTGGCGGCTTTTTGCCCTGTGCAACTCAAAAGTGGAAGCTTGGAAAAAATATTTTTTTGATACTGTGATCACCTAAAATGACCATCCAAGGTATATAACGCATGTGTAAAGCAGTATTTCAGTATTTTTAACCTAGCTGGGGTATTGGGTGTGGGGGGGGGGGGTCTCCTAGTGGATTGATACGCAACCCGCTTTCGCAGTTTTTTGCCCTGTGCAGCTCAAAAAGGGAAGTTTTGGAAACTTATTTTTTTGATACCGTGATAACCTAAAATGACCATCCAAGGTATGTAAAGCATTGTTTACACAAGATTTTTGTGCTTTTCACCCTATTTGGGTACGGGGTTTGCGGCGGGCGGGGGGGGGGGGTCTCCCAAGCGACCAGTACACAACCTGTTGATGCAGTTTCTCACCATTGGAAGCTCAAAACTAGAAGTTTCCGCATCTCATTTTTTCGTACCACGATCATGTAAAATTACCATCCAAGGCACATAAGGGATGTTTTAGGCAGTATTTTTGTGTTTTTCACCTTATTTGGGTATTGGGTGTGTGGGGGCGGGGGGTCTCCTAGTGGATTGGTGCACAACCCGCTTTTGCAATTGATTGCCATGTGCAGCTCAAAAATGGAAGTTTGCGACACTTATTTTTTTGATACCGTGATCACCTAAAATAACCAACCAAGGTATGTAAAGCATTTGAAAGACAGTATTTCTATGTTTTTCACCTTATTTGGGTATTGGGCGTGCGGGGCGGAGGGGTCTCCTAGTGGATTGGTACACATCCGGTTTTGGCAGTTTTTTGCACTGTGCAACTCAAAAACGGAAGTTTGCAAAAATTATTGTTTTGATACCGTCATCACCTAAAATGACCATCCAAGGTATGTAAAGCATTTTGAAGGCACTATTTTGGTGTGTTTCACCGTATTTGGGTATTGGGTGTGGAATTGGGGGGGGGGGGGCTCCCAGAAGATTGGTGCACAACCTGCTCCTGCGGCTTTTTGCCATGTAGAGCTCATCGATGGAGTTTTCAAAACTTTTCATACCGTGATCACCTAAAAGGACCATCCGAGGTATGCAAAGCATTTTTTAGGCAGTATTTCGTTGTTTTTCACCCTATTTGGGGATGGGATTTCGGGCGGTGGGGGGGGGGGGGTTCTCCCAAGGGATTGGTACACAACCCGTGGATGCAGTTTTTCATCCTGGGCAGCTCAAAAATGGAAATTTTTGAAACTCATTTTCTGATGCCGTGATCACCGAAAATGACCACCCAAGGTATGTAAAGCATGCTATAGGCAGTACTTCGGTGTTTTTCACCTTGCTTGGGTATTGGGCATGGGGGGGGGGGGGTCTCCGAGTGGATTGGTGTACAACCCGCTTTTGCAGTTTTTTGCCTTGTGCAACTCAAAAATGGAAGTTGTGGAAACTTTTTTTTGATCGCGTGATCACCTAAAATGACCATCCAATCTATGTAAAGCATTTCTTATGCAGCAGTTCTGTGTTTTTCACCCTATTTGGGTACGGGGTTTGCGCGGGGGGGGGGGGGTGTCTTAAGCAATCGATACACAACTTGTCATGCAGTTTCTTAGCATGGGCAGCTCAAAATTGAATTTTCCAAAACCCATTTCTTCATACCCCGATCACGTAAAATGACCATCCAACGTATGTAAAGCATGTTGTAGGCAGCATTTATGTGTTTTTCAGCTTATTTGGGTATCGGAAAGGGGGGGGGGGTCTCCTAGTGGATTGATACACAACCCGCTTCTGCAGTTTTCTGCCATGTGCAACTTAAAAATGGAAGTTTGCGAAACTTATTTTGTTAACACTGTGATCACCTACGATGCCCATCCAACCTACGTAAAGCATTTTTAAGGAAATATTTGGGTGTTTCCCACCTTATTTGGGTATTGGGTGTGGGTGTGGGGGGGGGGGCTCCTAGTGCATTGGTACACAACGTGCTTTGGCAGCTTTCCACCCGAGGCAGCTCAAGGATCAAAGTTTCAGAAACTTATTTTTTTGATACGGTCATCACCTAAAATGACCATCCACGGTATGTAAAGGATTTTTGACGCAGCAATTTTGTGTTTTTCATGGTGTTTAGGTATTGAGCGTGCGGTGGCGGGGGGGGGGGGGGGGTTCTCCCAGGGGATTGGTACACAACCTGCTAATGCAGATCTTCACCTTGGGCAGTTCAAAATGGAAGCTTTCGAAACTGATTTTTTGATACCCCGATCACGAAAAAAGACCATCCAAGGTATGGAAAGCATGTTTTAGGTAGTATTTGTGTGTTTTTCACCTTACTTGGGTATTGGGTGTGGGGGGGGTCCTCCTAGTGGATTGGTACACAAGCTGCTTTGGCAGCTTTTTACCCTAGGCAGGTCAATAATGGACGTTTGCGAAACCAATTTTTTTGATATGGTGATGACCTAAAATGACCATCCGAGGTATGTAAACCTTTTTTGAGGCATTCGCCTTTTCAAGTCCTGGACGCTAGTGCGATTGAGGGGACAGGGGGTTTTGGCGAGAGCTCATCTATATACAGCTGTATACAGATATATAAGGCCCTTACCCCCCCCGCCCCCCCACGTATCGCGGCGCGACGAAAGGACCCGGGCCTCCGTCCTATTTGGGATCCTCTGAGGAGCGACCCCGCCCAGACCTCGGGCTGTGCGCTCCCCCATCCGCACCCGCAGGTGCAGGTGCGGCTGTGGGGGGTTGGGCGTCACCCCCTCCCCATGACTGCACTTGCCGAGTGAAGCCAAGGCTCAAGAGCCCCCCCCGCGGGGCGGCAAACGGGCTGCCGCACCCCTGCGCTGCGAGGGACGCCCCTGACGGTTTGCCCCACGCGCTGCCCTGCCCCCCCGAGTCGCACTGCCGCGCTCCTGCGCCTGTGCTGCCCCCCCACGAAGGGAGGGGGGGGGGGGCTGCGCCGTGCCGGGGGGGGGGGGGGGGCGGGACCACCCTGTCCCCGACCCTGGCCCTGTCCCTGACACCCCTGACCCAGAGCAGCAGCCTCTGGCTGCCCCTGTGCCTGCACCACATATTGCCTTGCAGCACCCTGCTGCCCCAGACCCTGCCCTGTAGCATCTTGCTGCCCCAGACCCTGTCCTGCAGCATCCTGCTGCCTCTGATCACTGAGGGGTGGGGAGGCACCTTGACCCTGCCCATCCCGTTAAACCTTTTTTGAGGCAGCATTTTTGTGTTTTTCACCGTGTTTGGGTAATGGGCGTGCGGTGGGGGTGGGGTGGGGGTTTTCAAGGGAATGGTGCACAACCGGGTAATGCAGATTTTCACCTGGGTAGCTCAAAAATCGAAGTTTCCGAAACTCATTTGTTGATACCCTCATCACATAAAATCACCATCCAAGGTATGTAAAGAATTTTTAGGTAGTCTTTCTGTGATTTTCACCTTATTTGGGTATTGGGTGTGGGGGGGGGGGTCTCCTAGTGGATTGGTACACAACCTGCTTTTGCAGTTTTGTGCCATGTGCAGCTCAAAAATGGAAGTTTGCGAAAATTACTTTTTTGATACCGTGATCACCTACAATGACCATCCAAGGTATGTAAGGCATTTTTTAGGCAGTATTTCGGTGTTTCTCACCTTGTCTGGGTATTATGTGTGCGGGGGAGGGGGGGGGTCTCCAAGTACATTGGTATACATACCGTTTTTGCAATTTTTTGCCATGTGCAACTCAAAAATCGAAGTTTTCGTAACTTATATTTTTGATACTGCGTTCACCTAACATGACCATCCAACGTATGTAAAGCATTTTAACCGCACTATTTCCGTGTTTGTCACCTGATTTGGGTATTGGTTGTGGTGGTGGTGGGGGGGGGGGAGGAGATTGGTACACAACCTGCTTTTGCGGCGTTTTGCACTAGGCAGCTCAAAGATCGAAGCTTTCGAAACTTATTTTTTTGATGCCGTGATTACCTAAAATGACCATACAAGGTATGTAAAGCATGTTGTAGGCAGCATTTTTGTGTTTTTCCCCACTTTTGGTATTGGGCGTGCGGGGGGGGGGGGGGGGGCATTCTCCCAAGGGATTGGTGCACAACCTGCTAATGCAAACTTTCACCCTAGGCTGCTGCAAAATGAAAGTTTTCGAAACTCATATTTTGATACCGTCATTAACTAAAATGACCATCCAAGTTTAGGTAGCATTTCTATATTTTTCGGGTGATTTGGGTGTTGGGTGCCGGGGGGGGTCTCCCAGTAGATGGGTACACAACCCACTTTTGCACGTTTTTACCCTGTGCAGCTCAAAAATGGAGGTTTTCAAAACTCATTTTTATACAGTGATCGCCTAAAATGACCATCCAAAGTATGTAAAGCATTTTTTGGGCAGCATTTCGGTGTTTTTCATGTTCTTTGGGTATTGGGCGTGGAGGGGGGGGGGTTCTCCCAAGAGATTCGTACACAACCTCCTTTTGCAGTTTTTTGCCATGCACAGCTCAAAAATCAAAGCTTTCAAAATTCATTTTTTGATGCCGCGATTTCCTGAAAGGACCATCTAAGGTACGTAGAGCATGTTTTAGATATTATTTCGGTGTTTTTCCCTTGCTAGGGTTTTGGGTGTGGGGGTTGGGGTGCAGCTAAGGAAGGATGGCCTAGGAACCCCCCCTTTCCTAGGGTTTTGCTACTCCTACACGTTACGACGGCGGCCGAAGGCTTTGAACACAAACACCGCACCTTCAATGCACCTAATTGGGGGGACGTTGGGCCCGGGTTGGTATTGCCCAATTTTGGGGTGTTTTTGGAAACCCCGTTTTGGGCAAGAACCCGCCTAGGAACCCCCCTTCTGGCTAGGAAGGGGGGTTCCTAGAGGGGTTCCTGGGCAGGAACCCCCCCCTTCCTAGACCCGTTCCTGGGCAGGAACCCCCCTTCCTAGACCCTTCCTATGACCCTTCTTGTCCCGAGGCAATAGCACATAAATCTGTTCACTGGGGCTCGAATCGCATCGTGCCACCACATTGACGTTATCATTGGTCCACATGCCGCCTGCGTCGCTTGACAACAGCTACACCGCGGCGTTGTCGCGCCTTGTACAATTGCAGACCGGCACTCAATGCGTCGGTGTGCACCATGTGCCTCATTCCGAGGCGTGTGATGCGGGGTCGCCAAAGGCATCAACCGCCTATCGAGTTTTTAAGATGCCGCTTGAACGGTTGCTTTCTGTATTCGATCGGAATATTGCGAAAAATGTACAAACTCCCAAAGCGACGCGCAAAATATGCGCTGTGAAGACATGCCCAATGTACCCAAGGGGTCACACCCCATTGCAATTTACCGAAATACTCCCCTAAATGGTCACTCGCGGACTCCAATTCCATCACTTCGGCCTGTGTCAGCCCATCCCTTCTCACCAGAGCGCGTGCATTCGATGCATTGATAATAACACATGCTTCATCAATTGGGAAAATTTAACGCCACCAAAGGCCACGTCGGGTAGGTTGTCCCGCAATACAGTCGCAACTCGGCCATGTAATGCACTGCCCTCAAAAAACATTTTGCCACCTGTTATATCAAATTTTCCGGTCTTCGTTGGCCGGGGAGCCAACTGCTCCGCATGAGGAACGTTTTTCACCTCATCCAAAAGCTTATGAAGATCCAAAACCAAAGCTTTGCCTGCGTCCCTTGCAGCACGGGCAACGTCGGGTGCACCGTTTTCAATCACATCTTTCAACGTTTCATTGACTCGCTGCACAATTGCGTTCGCAATACGACACGAGCCATGCTACACGTCGCCAACGCGGTTGCATGGTCCAATTGCCCTCAAAAATGAGCCCCACCTGCATTGGGCCGGTGCAGAATTGGCACGTGCCAAGTAATCAATGCAATGGCAGCCCACCCAAATTTTCCCCTTGTCATAATTGGCCGAAAGCATGGCTTTGCCATCATTGGTCAAGGCACATACACTGAGGATGTGATTCCCCAAGTGCCGAACATACACAGTGGACAAAACATCCAAAACATCCTGATTAAGGTTTGCCTTACTCTCAATGGCCCGGAAACAGTGTGTGTCATCCGGACCATTAAGCGCCCACCATGTCGCCCTGCTTCGCACGTCGCCTGCAGCCGCTACACCCACTGACCAAACAGTCACGTGGATGTCGCACTTGGTGGCCGACGTCTGCCACAGTGGTGTGGTATCTGCGCAAATGATAATCAAGAGGCGGTCTTGGCGAGGGATTTTAAACGTACGGCACGCCCTACTCAACGTCAGCTGGCTTTGCACTACTTCAAGGAGTGGGCATACAGCGGCAGATCGGCGCGATACCACCCCCGAGGAAACCTCCCGGGCCGTTGCGACATTGCTTGTTGCGCCCCTCCATTGATTCCCTTCGTGTACAATTGCGCTGCAATTGTAACATGTTGTGGACAGGCTCATGTGGTGTGCCGTTTGCAACACTTGAATCACTTCTTCGGAGACATGCTATTCATCGTCATCGCCCTCGTGGCTGCTGGACTCCATCACTATACCGTTACCGGTTGTGCGCACAATGATGTTGTCATCTCCGAGCACAGCGCCTACAACGGCGCGAATGTATTTCCGTCTCTGTCGCCGTGCATCAACCTCCATATCCCTATAGGGGGTCACACGAACGACATTGGCAAGGAAATTGGCAACGGCCTTTTGCATTACATTTAACATGAAAGCCTGCCAAGAATTGTGAGGGCAGGATGTGCACAGGAAGTGCCACAGGAACCCCACAGGAATCCCCTTCCTGCACAAAACCCCCCCCCCGTCCTGGCCAGGAACTGTCCCAGGAACCCCACTGACCCCCCTTCCTGTACAGGAAAACCCTTCCTGGAGTCCTTCCTAGACCCCTTCGTGCGCAGGAATTCCCCCCTTCTTGTACAAGAACAGCCTTCCTGTACCCCTGCCTAGACACTTTCTGCATAGGAACCCCCCCCCCCTTCCTGTACGTGGTGTTTTGGTGTACTGCCCCTATCGCAACCACAACAGATGTTACCCGGGTCCCTTCAAACACCGCCGTCACATGGGGGCCATACAATGCGTCCCTGGCTGCATTCCAACCACACATGCCATGCAAATGCGTCCATGAAAGAAGGAATCAATGAACTTAAAGTGAGACCTGGCAATTCATGACATGAAGCTTGGAAATCTGGGTGGTGCCCCAAGGGTGAAGCTATGTCAAGCTCCCTGCTCGTGGCACCAACTTACGCGCCCTGCGCACGACGTGACTACTATCCTACGCGACTGTCGCGCACAAAATAAGAGAAGGATTAGACATGCGTTAGGGTTACGCCAAAAAGGACTAGTTTTTGGTTATGGGTTAAGGCATGGATTTCTTTTTGCGTATTGTGCTGCACACCCCTTGGCGCGTTCGCACAGCTTTGCATGCATGCGTGCAATCTTGCGAGTGGCCTGGTCACACAGCACACGTGTACTGCAACCAACGGGAAGCAACTCCCTCTCATTGTGCCACCAGGGGTTGTCTCTCCACATCTCATGCCCAGACTACCACGGCACCGTGCCTCGCCACTCCTCATCACTTGCTGGGGCTGAGGCCCTAGCCGTATGTCCAGTTGAGGATGCTCAAAGCCCGGTCACATTCCGCAGCTTTGTCCGCCAGCAGAGCCTCGGCCTTGACCTTGCTTGCCTGCGCCTCGCGCGCCGTCTCTTCGGCAGCTTCCAACCGGTCTTCCACGGCAATTACTTGTGCCTGCAAACTTGCAATGGTTGCCTCGTGCTTCAGAACCCATTCCCGTGCTTCGCGCTCCTTGTTGGTTGCCCGCTCTGTGGCCCGCTCTGCCCGGGTCTTGCCGCCACTTGCCATCGCCTTCTCAACGGCATCAGGCAACACCTCCTTCAAAGCGCCGTGCACACCACCTCCTACAACCCAGGTGCCAGCTGCATGACCACTGTCCCCGTGTCCACTGCCATTGGAATTGCCCGCCCCGGGCTGCCTGGTACGTGCCGCTTGGAGGGGGAGTCGGTGATGACGGTCCTCGGGGCAAATCGCTTCACGGATCCCCGCACCGCCCTCTCTGATTGCTCCGACTTGACCTCGGGCCCAGGTTGGTGCCACAGTGGCTGTGTACCTGCCACCGTGCCGGGCTCCTTCTTCACGTGTGAGCGTCCACCCAATTGACCCTATTCTTGCCGCTTGCGGTACTTCTCAAGCCACTCGTCAACCGCGTCTTGCACCTCAATGGGGACACCGGCACCCAAACCCGTCAGACTTGCCAGACTCTTGAGCGTCTTGAAGCGGTCTGCTCGCTATACACCAAGATAGACCATGTGTTGCTGGCCTTGGCATGGCCAACAAGGCACAAGTACTGTGCAACCATGTACGTCTTGCCATGTGCTGCATGCCCCTTGGGGCAGCTCGGCCAGACTGTCCGTACATGCCACTAGCAACCGCAGTTGCAGGCCAGTGGCTGCCTTCACCTTCCGGACGGTCAGTGTGCAGTCACGACACCAGAAAGTGCCCCCCTGCTTGGTCACAGGACTCTGTATGTACGTGATGGTCAGCGTCGATTGCAACAGCCATGTCGGAGGGTCTTGAAGACTTGGTGCTCGCCCATCCACAGTCCTCGCAGCCTCCGATGGTGCCACTGGCAGTGGGGCTGCCCGCTCTTCCTCATCGACGGACTTCAGATCAGCCGCGGGTACACATCGACGCCAGCCTGAAGAGAAGTACGCAAAAAGCCAGTGACGAAAGGGGACAAGAAGTGGTCCACGAAGGGGGGTTCCTGTGCAGGAAGGGGGGGGGTTCTTGTGCAGGAAGGGTCCGAGAACGGTCCAGGAAGCGGTCCAGGAAGGGGGGTTCCTTTGTAGGAAGGGGGCGGGTTCCTGTGCGGGAAGGAAGTTCCTCGGGCGTTCCCAGGATGGTTCCTGTGCAGGAAGGGGGGGGGGGTTCCTATGCAGGAAGGGGGTTCCTGTGGGGTTCCTGGAACGGTTCCTGTGCGGGAAGGGCGGGGGCTTCTTGAGTGGCATGCACATGCCACAGCCCGCACATTGTTCGAGCCCTCAAACTGCCCTCCCCTTGCATAGGCACTACCGCTGACCCTTGGCAACCAGTACTGACCATACATTTGGCGCATTGCATTGTGAACCCCTCCAACCAACGGCCCTGGAATTCAAAGGGGACAGAGTGTCAACCTACTGGCATGCGCACAAAAAGGCCTGCTCTTGTGCCACCTTGGTGTTGCGAACGATCGCCCCGGCCGCCATCAACAAGCTCGGGTCCACGGGTCTCGGCTCGGTTGCTGCCATCTCCATCCGGTACACCAAAACGTCACTGCTCTCCTCGGTACCCCGGGCGAATCCTCCGGAGCGGCCGTTCACCACCACCAAAATGCTCCCAGGCGGCGTAACCAACAAGGCGAGGTGTTCCGATCTCGGCCAGGGCAGCCACTCGCTCTCGTGTGCATGCCATGCCAATGGGCACTCCTCCGGCTTGGGGGTTGTGTCAGCAGGAATCACATGTGGTGTGGCCGCCGCCTGGTAATGCCGGGTGTAAAGTGTCGTTCCGTCCGATGGAATCAAACAGGTCACCATGCGTTGAAGGGCACGGACACGACTCGGATACGCGGCCTCGGCACTCCCTAGATCGAACGTTATTGCTGCTCCTACTTCAGTGTCGCACTTGCTGCACTCGATCCCCGTGTGATTGCCGCAAAAGACTTGGACTCCACGCCCAAAACTACTTCTCTCTCGTCGGCTTCCGGCGGCATCCGAGGACTTCACAACTCACAGCGGCCTTGTGCGCCCAAAAGGGGGGCGTGATGACGTGGGTGGTGGCGTAGGACACAGTGTGCGTCGACAGCCCACAAAACCCAATAATACGGCGGGACCCCGGTTCCGCACCCAATGGCAGAGATTTCCCAGTAGTGTCACTTCTTGTGGATGGCATCGCCCTCTCCGTGTTTTGGGCGATGTCGATGGATATCCCTGACGATGATATTTGCGCACTATTCGTCGCCATGTCCGCCCGTGCCTTCCCTCGCCCTTGGATCATCCACCGCATGCCAATGAAAAGGGGTTCCCCGTGGGTGATCCGCTCGATGGTGGTGCATGAAGGAGGCGGCCTCGTTGGTGAGGCCGAACGTGATGGGCTGCGGCGGGCAGGACATTACCGGGGCGCCAGCTACGACCGCTCGTTGCAGGTAGCACCTTTGTGTGTCTTGCATGGTATAATGGGGACACTGCTGTACACTAGAGAGACGTTAGGGCAGTTCTCCTTGCGAAGGTTCCAGTTGGGTGTCGGTGGGAGCAAAGGACATACAGCGAAGGGGTATTGTCGCCGGTCGCGGCTTGTGCAAGGGACACAGGAGCATGGCCCCCTTGTGATGACGGTGAACCGCATTGCAAGGAAGTTGGTACCAAAGTGGTTCACACTGACTACAATACAGCTGTCATGCAATGAGACGACAGCTCCCCATCAACATCGTTTTGATAGTACCCCGTGGTCAGCAGTGTTCTCCACGGGGCGGCACCTGGGTGGTGAGATCTGGGTGGAAGAGGGAGGCGTTGGCAGTGGTCCGCGTGGCAGACCAGGGAGAAGGCAGTGCCCAGATGGCATTAGCCGTCCGAAGCATAGGTACCGTGTCGATAGGCAACCTGTAGTGGTCCGCACTGGGGCATGGCATGCTACTTGCCCATGGAAGGGGGATAGGGGATTGGTGGTGCTTTACGGCCGTGGAGAGTGGCAGAGTTTGCCTGCTTCGCACCGCAAGTTCTTGCAGCAACATGCCTTCCGCCTGCCTGCAGGTTAGTGGCGGTCCGCAAGGTGGAGCACGGCAACGGCCATGTGGCATGGCGAACCCCCCAAGTCACAATTGGTGTTGGCTTGGTACAACGTTGCAATGCCTCCTCCTAGCCTCTGGGGGACAGGAGGCCTTCCATGATGAGTGCCCAGAGGATGTGGCGGTGTGGGCCACACATTGGGGTGACATTGTGGCAGGTATGACAGGTGCTGTGTACCGTCCACATGCCGTTGCACGCCTGCTGGCGGATGAGGGACAGCCAACTGTTACTGTGTGCCAGTGTAGTGGTCGGTGTCAATGTGTCAGGAGGGCTCCCAAGTTTGACTGGATGCAACAGTCCGAGATGGCTGAGTGTTGGAAGCACATGGTACCGAAACTAGTTCGTGATGGTGTTCGTTCTCTGTCTGACTGCTTGTCTCATGAGAAATGGTGGCAGCGGTGCCCGGTGTGTGACGTGAAAGTCCACCAGGCTGGAGGTGAGTTGGGAATGCCCGCCCAAGTGTTGCATGTTACTAACCCGGGCCAGAGCGTGCGGGTGCGAATGAGGGAGGGAATGAGGGGCCGTTCGTTGGGCCGCCCTTCAAACGTCCCCCCATGTGGCTGTGGGGGGGATCTCCAGGAGGCCATTGTACTATCGTCACTAGTGTTCAACAAGTGGGCTCCACTCCATGTCCACAATCAACAGCTTCATAGCTTGACGGTGGATCATGAGTTTGTGGATATCAATGGGTACCATTGGTCCCTGCGGGCCATGGTGCTACATGTTGGACCAACTAGGGAGCAAGGGCACTTTATTGCTCACATTTTAATTCGCGATGTGTGGTGGTTGTGTGATGATGCGTCCGTGAGCAGGGGACGGCCCCCAGCCACTTCACGAAAGGTGACATTCCTATTGTATGAGCGTACTCCCACGGAGATGGTGGGTCTGTCACAGGGCGGTTCACAAAGCAATCGTGGTGTACGTGATGGCCCCTCTCAGTCTGCAGCAACAACTGTCGACAGGCATGCCCGGAGCATGCCAAGTATCACCCCGTTGCGAGCCATGGCGCTGGCAACAGGTGACCCAGAGTCTACCAACCACATTGGGGACGCACAACCCTCCCCCTCACAGTTTGCAACACCAACTGTCAACAGGCATGCCCCGAGCGTGCCAAGTAACACCCAGTTGCCAGCCATGGCGCTGCCAACGGGTGACCCCGGATATGCCACGCATGTGGGGGATGTGCAGCCCACCTCCGAGTTTATTGAAGCTGTGGCAAAGCTTGTACAAAAGCAAAGGGTACGGGTGAAACAGCATCTGCAGGTCCGTGTGCAAGCCCACCAAGCTCATCTCCGGGCACGTCATGAGAAGGAGTGGGATGAGAGGCATGCAGGTCAGGGCATGTCGCACCGGTCTGTTTCCGAGTCCATAGAACAGGATAGAGCCCGATCTGCTGCATGAGCAGCAACGGGGAGCAATTCTTTTTCTGTGATGATGGGGGCAGCCCCCAGGCAACAGACAGCAGGGCCAAAGACACTGCAAGCGTTTTTTGGATGAGCATTGGCAGTTGCAGTTCACTGTTCAAGGGGGTGTAATGTGCATATGTTGTTCATGGGCTGCTGAAACGGATTGTCCTGGGGTGAAGCGGCCACCGAAGGCTGCTACCACCTTAGTGAATGGAACATTTGGCATGGGCATGCGTATGATGATCGCTACACCAAAGGGATGGCGTAAAGATGTCCTGGAGGGTCACCTTGGTGTGTCACGTGGCACGACCAGCAGCCGCAAGAAAATTGATAATCCTGGCCGCCACCACTTGGCCGCCGAGGAGAGTTTCCGGGTGCATTGTGCAGAACGTTTTCGGGCACTGTGCCCCAGTGCATTTGCATGTGCAGTCAATGTGGCAGAGAGGAGCACTGTGTTCATTAGGGGTGAGGGCATGGACCTCGGTGTACCTATGAGCGATGCGGTGGCAGCCATTTTGTCGCGCTTGGTGGAGGTGTACATTGGCCTCCGCATGTGCACATCCATCCGTGCAATGAGTGAATGCATCCCTCTTCATTGTGCGTTGACCTCCGAACCGGGCCATCATGCCTCTCGGCGATGGATAGTTGAGAGGGCCGTGGTCGCAATGCATGGCGCCATGCAAGATGGTGTGTCAGAGACCTTGCAAAGGGCATTGTTCATTGCCTTGTTGTTGGATGGATCTGACCGGCAACGGCATCGCATCAATGAGTATGCCATCCTGCTCCTCTTTCCAGGCACTGGGCCGGGGGGAATGTGTGAGGTGTTCCTTGGTGTGGTGGATGTGGCTTCAGGGGAGGCACAAGAGGTGACGGCACACGTCGAGGCAGTGCTGCTGTCCTTGATGCCTGATCGTGCTTGGTGGGCTCAGAAGGTTGTGGCTTTTGCGGTGGATGGTGCCTCTAACCTTGGTGTGCGTGGTGCCAGTGCAAGGCAAGCTGTTGATGTGTCGGCAATGGAGCACAATGTGTTTGCCATGCTTGTGAAGCCGTGAAGTGGCTGTCCTTGCTAATCCCCTTGGGTGAGCCATGCCATGTAGTCCAGCGCAAGCTAGGCCTTGCCTTGGAGGCTGCCGGCCAAGTGCATACTGACTACGTGGCAGCTGTGGGTCGCCAACGTGCATTGTACAACGGTGCGCGCCAGTGGAAGGACCTCGAGAGGTGTGTCCAAGAGAACACCAGGCCAGATACACGCAGCGGGTTGCGTTTGATCCCTGCCAGTCACCGTATCCGGTGGTCCGAGGCAAATGCCCGTCGCAACAAGGTGTTCTTGGCCAATGTGCCATGGGTGGCGAGGCATTTGGATTCCAAAACGCACCTCACCACCAAGGAGGAGGATGTGTGGGAGGATTGCCATGATGCAGGTTTGCTGTCATGGGCAGTGGTATATGGGGACATACTACACGGTACGCGCAGCTTCAACAACATTGCACAGTTGCATGCTCCAACAGGTGCCCACTTGACCAAGGCATCCGAAATGTTACAGGCACGGGTGGAAAAGGTGGCGAGGGAGGAGGGGCCAGGGTGGACTCAATTCAAAGAGCAAACTGTGACAGGTGCATCGCATGGCGTTGAATTGGTCCGGTTTGATACCGATGGCCAGAGGTGCACAACCGGCCCCCTTTTCCAGCCACAGAGGCACGGGCAGTCACAGACACACTGCTTGCTGGCATCAGGGAGGGACAGCGGACCATTGACCCCGGGGGTGCTCTTGAGTGTGCTGTGTTGCTTGACCACGGCCGTTGGCTCGCTCTACCAGCGGCTGATCGAGCCACATTTGGAGTGGATCTGCTGAAGCAGTTCATGGGCACACACCATGCTGAACTGGCAGCTGCGCATGTTAATGCTGCTCGTGCATTGGAAGAGTGGGAATCCTTCAAGGAGCATGTCGTTCGGACGTTCGCCAAGACCTTGATGTCCCGGATGCGGGAGGCCTTGACGCCGGAGCGGGAGCATGTCCAATGGGTGAATGTTTGGCGTGTTTTGGCATTGCTGCGCACATATTGCCCTGCTAAGGCTGTTGTTGAGCGTGCCATACCGTTGCGTGGGAGGTTCACCAACAGTATGCATGATATGGAGGACACACATGTCCTTAGCATGTGCATGGCTTTGCATTGCAATCTGCCACCTTTGCGGCAGTGGGTGAAGGGGCAGGGTGTCGAGGTAGCCAGCAAGCTGGCAGCCAATGCACGCTTCGATGTGCGTCCCCGGCATAGGGATTCGCATCGCATTGATCCACGTACATCAGTGGAAGCGGCCATGTTGCAATGCCTGGAAGGGGAGGCTGCAGTGGCAGACGATGGTGACATTTTGCCATCTTTTGGGGGGTCGGAAGTGCCACTGGCTTGTCAAGGCGTAGGACGCAGACGGGCTGACCGACAAGCCCCGTCTGAGCACACTGAGGGCACTTTGGTCGAACCAGATGGTAGTCCTGCTCAGCATGGCGGCAACCATGACTTCTTCACTTTCCGAAGGGGCATGGACTGTGCAGTGTGCAAGCAACCTGAGCGCATCTGGTGCAACACATGTCTGGTTTGCCATATGTGCTTCGTCAAGGATCCAAGGCCGTGTGGTGAGGCAATGGTGCAGGTTGTGGATCATGCAGCTGAGGCTGCTGAAAATAACAGTGAAGAGGAGGCAGTGGCACCACGGAAGTCCGACCCAAAGCGTGCCTTGGCCCGTGCACAGGCCAAGTTGGTATGTGCTGCAAAGTCAGGCACATTGCGTGACTGCACACACGCTCGCATTTGTGATTGCTTGGCAAGCATGGGTGTGAAGGTGCCAAATAGCAAGACCCGGGGACAAGCCCGAGAACTTGCTATGCAGGAGGTGTTGCCTTTGCTAGCCCAGATGGACTCTGACTGGGTCCCCCCAACGGATCGTGTTACCCGTTCTGCTGCACCTCCCAGCAGCTCACAACCATGTTCCCAAGTGCCGGTGGATGACATGGACGGACTCATTGATGAATGACAGTGTTGGGGTTGCAGTGGTATTGTGCTTTTGCATGCCTGCTGTGCCAATCCCCATGTTCTCCTTCTCTGCAGGTCCATTCATACATTAGCAAGCATCAGTACGGTTTTCCCATTTCCCTTGGTTTTCCCTTTTTCCATATTTTCCCCAACGCCCCATTTTTCAAGAGGTATGTGTTTTTTTTTTTGGGCGGGGAGGGGGGGGGTGGGTACTTGTGCCACATTGTTCCCAGAATTGCCTTTTCCGGATTTTCAAACCCCCTTTTTTCCCCAACCCAACCCATCATTTTCATGAATTGTGTGGTTGTGTGTGGTTTTTTTTTTGGGGGGGGGGGGCTTGTATGAGACTTTTTCTAGTGTTCCCTTGTCCACATTGTCCATTGCAACCTATTTTCCCTGACGCACCATTTTCCCGAGGTGAAGTGCCTGTGTGTCTGTGGGGGGTGGGGTATTGCACTTTTATCCCCATTTTCCTCTGAAGTTGCTATGTGTCTTGGGGGGGGTCCTGCACTGCTGTAACCATTTTCTTGAACTCAAGTTCCTGTGTGTGTGTGGGGGGGGGGGGCGCACTTGTATCAGACTTTTACTTGGATGTGCTCTAATGGTGGGTCCGCAACACGACATGCCAAATCAGAATACAGACTTCAGACTGTATACCCATAGTTGTGGCGGCCGTCACATGCTTTGCCGGTACACGTGGCTGCTCCCTTCCGGAGGGCGGACGTTCCACCACACCGCCATCCCAACCAACTCCGCCGTGACTTGGCCGCCCGGCATGACCTTTGGCCCGGTGCGCATCACCAAGTCCATCCTCCGCGACAGGGACCCATGTGCCCTCTCACACCTTATTGCGGAGATGGTGCGCCGCAAACCCAACAACACCGCCTTCCACGTGCGTCCCAGCGGAGCGGACTGTTCCTCCTTCTTGAAGTCCCTGTCCACCCGCCTACCCAGCGACCACGCCCGGATCCACAACCACTACATGGCTGCCCACCCTTTGGAGCCGAGCCGCCCACCACCCTCCGCTTCGCTTCCGGTGCGGCAGTTGACGAACGTGGGTGATGGACTCGATGTACCCTTGCGTCATGACGTGCAGCGTCTTGCCCAAGATCGCCTCCAGCTTGGCCTTCACCCGCGTCACCATGGCCGTGAGGCACGGCAGGTTCCACGGCTGGATGTGTTCCTCCCCCTCCGGATGCTTGGACATGTCCTCCGGCTTCCCCCACACCGTCTTGCGGTCCGGCCGGTCCTGACCTCGGCCAGCAACTGGGCGGTTGTGGTTGAGGATGCGGGCCCAGCGCTCCTCGGCAATCGCCAATGCCTCCTTGTGCGCCTCCTCCACCTCATACTCCGCAAAAAAACCCCGGATGAACAAGTGCTGCAGGCTGGCAAGCTCGCTATGGTCGCTGTTCACGGCACTGGGGCGGTCACTATGCAACTCCAACAGGGAGTCGTCGTGCGCGACAAAGAGCAGGGTGGAGGTGACGGGGAGGGCAAGCAGCCCGCTGGCTGCATAGGCACTCGGCACGGCGAGCCCGGGGCCGTTGCCGTCCCTCTCCCACGCTCAGCGGCTGGAGACGGAGTAGATGGGGAGGGTCTCCTCACCAGACTTCCCCGGAACGAAGAGGAACAACTTCCTCTTGGCTGCCTCCATGCACCACCCCTCGTTGGCGAAAGTGGCGGGCTTGGGGTTCGATCACGCATGCTTGTTCACAGGCTTCCTCCATCTCCTGGATTGTATGGTACACTTTGGCTTCTCCCATACCCGGACTCCGAACTGCAGCACACGCCATAGCAGTGTCCGGGCCAAACCTTGAATCCATTATTTTGTGTGTGTTTGTACGCAACAACACAACCTTCCCAACGATGTGGTGGGCGAGATGTCGAAAATGGTTGGGCCTTCCCCCCCAGGGCTTCCCTTCCCAATTATTCGCTTCCAGGGCCCTACAAACACTTAGAGCACTCTCCTTAACCTCTATCCCACACCGTTCCCTGTACATTGTGGTTGCCTGGACTCGGAGGTCCACTCCAGTTAAGGGGGTCTCACCGTGGAGCGCATGGAGGCTGAGGGCAGTTGCATAAAAAAAACATGCACCAGCGACATACTCATCACGTGCCAACCGTAACTTTAGTTGCCGGATGGTAGGCAGCTCCCTACTGGCAGGTGCCTTGATTTTGTCCACCTCAACCTTCTGGTTAGGATTGTCACAGTCAATTGCTGCGGCCCCATCCGCCCCTAGCCGCACACGCTTTGCAGCAGGCATGGGGTTGGGATCCCTAGGCATTGCTTTCTTGCCTGAGGGGGGGCTGTTACATGGCTCTGAGCCATCCGTGCTGGACTGACTAGGTGCCACGACAGTGCATGCCGTCCCCATACTGCTATCCATATTTGGGGATGACATTTCACTATCTTGCCCACTCAATGAAACCCGTGGTGGGCGCTGTGCTAGGGGCACAGGGGATCCCTGATCAGAGAGTGACTCAGCACCGCAACCGGGGTGTGGCGTGAGGCATTCTTCTGCAGCACCTAGCCCTATGTTCTCCATTACCTCTCGGCCCTGGTTCTCATCGTCAGCATGCACACCACCTGCAACTTCGGGTGCACCTGGGGGTCCACATCGCAGCGCACAGGCTGGGACGTTGGACGCACTTGCATCACCTCTGTGGGGATCCTGGTCAGCAGTCATAGGAGTTGAGGCAAGGGGGGGGTGGGGGGGGGGTTGCTATGCTTCACCAAGGGTGCCAGCTGTGCCTATGGCCTCCTTTGTGCCCCCTTCCAGGTGCATAGCACATGCATCGTTGGGTGTACCGTTGTCATCAGGGACACCGACAGATGCATCTTGGGATCCGAGTCGCAGCGCACAGGCTGGGACGTCGGACTGGCTTGGATCACCTCTGGGGGGATCATGGTCAGGTGTCGGGGGTCCTGGGGGGGGGGGGGTTGCACCCCAGCGTCTGCCATGGCTTCCAATAGAAGCTCCATGGCCTCCTCCCCTGCATCATCTGTCCATGCATTATTCACCACACGGACACCAGCATGGAGGTATCCCAAGTGGTTGCGGGGTACCTCGGGGCTGAAAGGGGTGCACCTCAGTATCACATCGCTACTCTCTTGCATGGGAATCCGCACGGACTCTGCAAAGTGGCGTCCCACCGTATAGGCAGCCACCAGGCTCTCCTCTGACACGGGCTCCCGCCGTTGCTCCCCCAAGCCTTGCATCGCAATGCGGACACACCGGGCAATGCCATGGCACGTTGTCATCAGTGCTTGGTCGAACTGTTGCTGTCTCGTCAGCCGCACCGTCATAGGTGCTGGATTGGGTGGGACGCTGGGTTGAGGTCCGGGACTGCAAATGGACGTTGAGCTTTCGGGCAACGGGGAGCTCCGTCGACTACCCCCAGATCCAGGGGTCCCATGGCCAGTGGGACCTGTGCCGCCGGCTGGCGCTGACACTCTCTGTCGACCAATCCCGGATCCTGGGGTCCCCTGTGCTTTCGATCACTCCCCGTTGGCCGGCAACAGTGAGTTCCGGCGGCTCGCAGATGCCACCAAATCACTTGTGAATGGCCGTGCTGCACTTGCTGCCTGTGGCCAAAAGTATTGCATTGTGCCCAAGGGTACTCTCCGTACTTTCTCCACATACATCCTCTCCACAGTGGGTGTGGGGTACTTGGTCTCCCCTCTCCAGAAAGGCCATGAGTCCACAAGTGGCAAGGCATACACAATGTCATTCCATGCCTCTAGCCAAGCAACTTTGTTAACGCTCATGGGGTGTCCACCAATGGCCCCTCGTCGACTCCCCACTTTCCCACGGTCTTGCTCATACTTTTTTATCCGGTCCCAGAGGCCTGAGGCTACCTTCTGGTACTCCACAACAACACCTCCATCCTCCCGCGTGCACTTTGGACTGCCCTCTTGGCTGTACATCAGGCGGCACAGTGCTGCAAGTCCATGGGTATGGACGACATCAAGGGAACATGTCGCCATGTGCATTGCCAACTTCCTGTAATAGATGGCCTCCTGTTCTGGTGGGGCATGCCACCCTGCCTCGCCGAGGGCTAGACGGAATCCCATTTTCATCTGGGCAGCTTCCATGGTGTCCCATGGGGGCCATTCAGGATGCAGGGCCATTTGTAGGAGGCTGCCTCACCACGGTTAAAGGTTGTGGCCTCTTGCGTGGTCCACAAGGTGCAGTTCGATGGGCACTTGTTGGTGACCACAACTCAGGAGGACAATCTGGTCCCGGACCCCGATACTCGAAGTGGTAGGCTGCTTCCTCCATGGGTTCCTGCGCGGGCCCACTTGATGCCACCGCGTGGTATGAACGTAGACCGTGGTCGAGGCGCAACGGCCGGGCACCAAGGGCAGACTTTTGCGCCTCAAGGGCTAGCAGTAGCTGGGTAGGGGTGAGGGATGGACGATGACCGAGGTCGAGGCGCGGCGGCCAAGGACCAAGGGCGAACCCCTGCGGCTCGGCGGCCTGCAGTGGTTGTGGTGGGGTATGGACGACGACCGAGATCGAGGCGCAGCGGCCAAGGACCAATGGCCAACTCCTGCGGCTCGGTGGCCTGCAGTGTGTGGGTGGGGGGACGGCTAATGACCGTGGTCGCGGCGCTGTGGCCAGGGACGAAGGGCCAACTTCTGTGGCTCAAGGGCCAGCAGTAGGTGGGTTGGGGCTTGCGGGATGCCCCTGGTTGAGGCGCTGCGGCCAGAGACCAAGGGGCAACTCCTGCAGCTCAGAGGCTAGCACAGGTGAGGTACAGGTATCTGGGTCGTAGACGCTATGGTCAAGACCACAGACAACTTCTTCACCTGGCTGGTGAAGTTAGTGGCAGAAAGGTCGTAACAAAGTCTGCACGAAGAGGGGTGAAATATTTCACGGAGGGCCCAAATAATTCACGGAGGGGCATAAACAATTCACGGAGGGGCATAAATAATTCACGGAGGCATCAAATAATTCACGGAGGGGCATAAACAATTCACGGAGGCATCAAATAATTCACGGAGGGGCATAAATAATTCACGGAGGCATCAAATAATTCACGGAGGGGCATAAACAATTCACGGAGGGCCCAAAAAATTCAAGGAGGGGCATAAAGAATTCACGGAGGGGTGAAATAATTCACGGAGGGGCATAAATAATTCACGGAGGCATCAAATAATTCACGGAGGGGCATAAACAATTCACGGAGGGGTGATATAATTCACGGAGGGGTGAAATAATTTACGGAGGGGCATAAATAATTCACGGAGGGGTGATATAATTCACGGAGGGGCATAAATAATTCACGGAGGGGTGATATAATTCACGGAGGGGCATAAATGATTCACGGAGGGCCCAACTAATTCACGGAGGGACATAAATAATTCACGGAGGCATCAAAAAATTCACGGAGGGGCATGAACAATTCACGGAGACATCAAATAATTCACGGAGGGGCATCAATAATTCACGGAGGCATCAAATAATTCACGGAGGGGCATAAACAATTCACGGAGGGCCCAAATAATTCATGGAGGGGCATAAATAATTCACGGAGGGGTGAAATAATTCACGGAGGGGCATAAATAATTCACGGAGGCATCAAATAATCCACGGAGGGGCATAAACAATTCACGGAGGCATCAAATAATTCACGGAGGGGCATAAATAATTCACGGAGGCATCAAATAATTCACGGAGGGGCATAAACAATTCACGGAGGGCCCAAAAAATTCAAGGAGGGGCATAAAGAATTCACGGAGGGGTGAAATAATTCACGGAGGGGCATAAATAATTCACGGAGGCATCAAATAATTCACGGAGGGGCATAAACAATTCACGGAGGGGTGATATAATTCACGGAGGGGTGAAATAATTTACGGAGGGGCATAAATAATTCACGGAGGGGTGATATAATTCACGGAGGGGCATAAATAATTCACGGAGGGGTGATATAATTCACGGAGGGGCATAAATGATTCACGGAGGGCCCAACTAATTCACGGAGGGACATAAATAATTCACGGAGGCATCAAAAAATTCACGGAGGGGCATGAACAATTCACGGAGACATCAAATAATTCACGGAGGGGCATCAATAATTCACGGAGGCATCAAATAATTCACGGAGGGGCATAAACAATTCACGGAGGGCCCAAATAATTCATGGAGGGGCATAAATAATTCACGGAGGGGTGAAATAATTCACGGAGGGGCATAAATAATTCACGGAGGCATCAAATAATTCACGGAGGGGCATAAACAATTCACGGAGGGGTGAAATAATTCACGGAGGGGCATAAATAATTCACGGAGGGGTGATATAATTCACGGAAGGGCATAAATAATTCACGGAGGGCCCAAATAATTGACGGAGGGGCATAAATAATTCACGGAGGCATCAAAAAATTCACGGAGGAGCATAAACAATTCACCGAGGGCCCAAATAATTCACGGAGGGGCATAAATGATTCACGGAGGCATCAAATAATTCACGGAGGGGCATAAACAATTCACGGAGGGGTGAAGTAATTCACGGAGGGGCATAAATAATTCACGGAGGGCCCAAATAATTCACGGAGGGGCATAAACAATTCACGGAGGGGTGAAATAATTCATGGAGGGGCATAAATGATTCACGGAGGGCTGAAATAATTCACAGAGGGGCATAAACAATTCACGGAGGGGTGAAATAATTCACGGAGGGGCATAAATAATTCACGAAGGCATCAAATAATTCACGGAGGGGCATAAATAATTCACGGAGGGGTGAAATAATTCACGGAGGGGCATAAATAATTCACGGAGGGGTGATATAATTCACGGAGGGGCATAAATAATTCATGGAGGGCCCAAATAATTCACGGAGGGGCATAAATAATTCACGGAGGCATCAAACAATTCACGGAGGGGCATAAACAATTCACGGAGGGCCCAAATAATTCACGGAGGGGCATAAATAATTCACCGAGGCATCAAATAATTCACGGAGGGGCATAAACAATTCACGGAGGGGTGAAATAATTCACGGAGGGGCATAAATAGTTCACGGAGGGCCCAAATAATTCACGGAGGGGCATAAACAATTCACGGAGGGGTGAATTAATTCATGGAGGGGCATAAATAATTCACGGAGGGGTGAAATAATTCACGGAGGGGCATAAACAATTCACGGAGGGGTGAAATAATTTACGGAGGGGCATAAATAATTCACGAAGGCCGGAATAATTCACGGAGGGGCATAAATAATTCACGGAGGCATCAAATAATTCACGGAGGGGAATAAACAATTCACGGAGGGCCCAAATAATTCACGGAGGGGCATAAATAATGCACGGAGGCATCAAATAATTCACGGAGGGGCAGAAGTAATTCACGAAGGCATCGAATAATTCACGGAGGGGCATAAACAATTCACGGAGGGGTGAAATAATTTACTGAGGGGCATAAATAATTCACGGAGGGCCCAAATAATACACGGAGGGACAGAAACAATTCACGGAGGCATCAAATAATTCACGGAGGGGCATAAATAATTCACGGAGGGGTGAAATAATTCACGGAGGGGCATAAATAATTCACGGAGGGGTGAAATAATTCACGGAGGGGCAAAAATAATTCACGGAGGGCCCAAATAATTCACGGAGGGGCATAAATAATTCACGGAGGCATCAAATAATTCACGGAGGGGCATAAACAATTCACGGAGGGGTGAAATAATTCACGGAGGGGCATAAATAATTCACGGAGGGCCCAAATAATTCACGGAGGGGCATAAACAATTCACGGAGGGGTGAAATAATTCACGGAGGGGCATAAACAATTCACGGAGGGGTGAAATAATTCACGGAGGGGCATGAATAATTCACGGAGGGCCCAAATAATTCACGGAGGGACATAAACAATTCACGGAGGCATCAAATAATTCACGGAGGGGCATAAAAAATTCACGGAGGGGTGAAATAATTCACGGAGGGGCATAAACAATTCACGGAGGGGTGAAATAATTCACGGAGGGGCAAAAATAATTCACGGAGGGCCCAAATAATTCACGGGGGGGCATAAATGATTCACGGAGGGGTCAAATAATTCACGGAGGGGCATAAATAATTCACGGAGGGGTGAAATAATTCACGGAGGGGCATAAATAATTCACGGAGGGGTGAAATAATTCACGGAGGGGCATAAATAATTCACGGAGGGCCCAAATAATTCACGGAGGGGCATAAATAATTCACGGAGGCATCAAAAAATTCACGGAGGGGCATAAACAATTCACGGAGGGCCCAAATAATTCATGGAGGGGCATAAATAATTCACGGAGGGGTGAAATAATTCACGGAGGGGCATAAATAATTCACGGAGGCATCAAATAATTCACGGAGGGGCATAAATAATTCACGGAGGCATCAAATGATTCACGGAGTGGCAGAAATAATTCACGGAGGCATCAAATAATTCACGGAGGGGCATAAACAATTCACGGAAGCATCAAATAATTCACGGAGGGGCATAAATAATTCACGGAGGGGTGAAATAATTCACAGAGGGGCATAAATAATTCACGGAGGGGTGAAATAATTCACGGAGGGGCATAAATAATTCACGGAGGCATCAAATAATTCACGGAGGGGCATAAATAATTCACGGAGGCATCAAATAATTCACGGAGGGGCATAAACGATTCATTCAGGGCCCAAATAATTCACGGAGGGGCATAAATAATTCACGGAGGGCCCAAATATTTCATGGAGGGGCATAAACAATTCACGGAGGCATTAAAAAATTCACGGAGGGGCATAAAAAATTCACGGAGGGGTGAAATAATTCACGGAGGGGCCCAAATAATTCACGGAGGGGCATAAACAATTCACGGAGACCTTGCTGTTCCGTGCACTGCCAAAATGTCCCACACAGTTTGTCATACGTTCTAGGGGTGCAAGTCGTTGCGCCAAGGCAAGGACATCACACCAACTTGGGTCACCTCATGGGGACCCTGGGTACGTTAGGAATCGGGGGAGGGGGGGGGGGTTTCTGTAGAGCCCGTGACTTGGTTCATGACATCCTGAAGCACTGAAGCAAACACTGCACATAGATGAGAGGCGGACAACACAGACTTGTGGCCGGCAACCCATGACGTTCCATGCACCATCCATTCTCAACGTCCGATGTCCCACGCACACCTCCACATGCGCCACACTTGGTTAGGGTTAGGGTTAGGGTTAGGGTCACCGAGCTGGTGGAACCAGTCTTGGTTTTATAACCCTTTTTAGTGTCTAGGGTGCACCTAGTAGGTTTAGCAGCAGCAGCAGTAGCAGCAAGCAGCAGCAGCAAGCAAGCAAGCAGCACGCGCGAAATGGGTAAAAATCAGAACTCCGTCGTGGTGCTTCAGATTCGGATGAATTTTTGGTGGATGATACCTATGGGTGTGAAGTACAATCACACAAAGTTTGAGCAAGAAACTCAACGGTGGCGGCCGGGAACGGGATTCCCAAGTCACGGACCTCAAGTTCAAAAACTGCAGTTTAGGGCCAAAAATAGCCAATTTTGGACTAAAAAAGCCCTGGAACACATTCAAAACGGCCAAACGAAGGGAAACGGCGGGTACACTCCACGTGCGGCTTGACTTCCCCGTGTCAACGAGCTCTTTGCGGCCCTCTAACTCCATGATATGTCCCCGAAACGGCCCAAAAAGGCCCCAGAAGCTCCAAATGCCGACAGCCACAAACCAAGAACAGGCCATATCTTTGGCTACATGGCTCAAAATGCGATTCCGAGGGCACCTACTCCACCAACACCCCCCCACTTTTTGTGGTTTCCATCCCTCAGAATTGCCCAAACGGACGCCTAGACCCCAATACCTAGGCCCACTAGGCTGCGGCAAGCTGCAAGCTCAAGCCCAAACAGGTGGGTGCCCAAATGGGTCAACAGGGTCCAGTAGGGGCAAAAAGATGACTTTTCTAAAAAATGGTCCTAGACCATGTGCAACGCTAAAACAAGTGTTTTTGGGCTCTTTTGAGCTTGTGGCCGCCCAGTTTGGTCCTCCGAAAATCCCAAAATGCCTTGAAAGTGGGCTGTGTTGTGACCAAAAATGGGTCAAAAATGGCTCAAAAACGCATTTTTCCAAACCTCATCCTAGACCATTTGGGGTGCACAAACGGGTGGAATGAGCCCATTTTGAGCCCATTTTGGGGCATTTTGGCCCCTTAGAAGTCCAAAAAGCCTTCAAAGTGGGCCTTGTGGTGATGGGGTTCACTTGCAGGCTGATTTCACTTTGTCAAGAGCCATCAATGTGTAAATCATTCTTGATGTCCCTCACGAGTCATAGCTGATGTTCCCTCCCCCACCAGCTCGGTCCCAATATTCGGTCTTGATTAGGGTTAGGGTTAGGGTTACGGTTAGGGCTAGGGTTAGGGTTAGGCTGTCCAATGTTCCACAGAGCCAGGGTCATGTCATGATTTCCGAACCGAAAGAGGGATGCCAGATGAAAATGTAGGCTTCTCTGCCGGTGCGACCATGCCAAGGACATACCGCTTCACACGATCCGGCAATGGCTTCCAACCACAGTGCTGGGCATGTCCACGGTGAACAGCATGTGGGGCACACACATCGTGCCCCCCCTCACACTCTCTCACCCCATGGAGCAAAGACGCCACATACACCCCCAAGGGTGTGCAGAAGTCATCGCCCGGGAAGCCTACCGTGTCCACGTGCTTGTAGGCATCATGCCACACAGGCAGAGACACAGTGCGGTAGCCAGATGACCGAGGGGGGTTGGAATAGGTTTGCGCGTCGAGGAAGGGCTTGGTCAGCAGAAACTGCACCGGCCTTTGCTCGTGGTCCGCCAAATCCTGCGTGTGGCACACTCTCTCCAACTCGTCAATGTCATGCCACCCTGCCCAGTCTGTGTCCTCATCCCTGATGAGGATGTAGGGCAATGCCCACTCTGTGAAATCGGGGAGGGTCACCCCGAGGTGCTTTGGTTGTACGTCCCCCGCTTCCAGGCGCACCCGCATCTCCAGTGTCCCAACCCTCTTGTTGGCCATGATCCGCTCCCAGTCCAACAATTGGTTACTCTAGGGGGGGGAGAATCCCTAGGGGTCAAGGGCTTTGGCATGCTTCCTCCACGGTTTCCAAAGCCACTGCCCCACCACCCCCAACCCCCCCCCCCTTGAACTTGTAGATGAAGCCCACCTCTTTTTGGGCAAGGGTGGGCTGTTGGCACATAACCCCCGGGAGCCGCACCTTGTGTACGTCGTCTGGGGAAGGGAAATTCTGCAGTTCGGCAACCATCACCCTCAGCCCACTCAACCAACCCGCAGTGAGGGGGGACTCGTCCGAACCGAGAAAGGCCCCGAAAAGATGCAGCTCGGATTGGGCCCTGCTGGTTAGTGTGTTTGCCCGCACCAGGTCCCTCATGATCCCCGGCTCCGAGGAGACCAAGGAGGCAAGGACAACCGGAGCCTACAGACCCTGGTACCGGTCCAGGGTGGCGACCATCTGCACACACTCATATGCCTGGTCCCCATGCAGCCGGCGCCCTGCCTCCCACATACAGTGCTGCAGCCATAGCATCCGCGCATAGTGTGTGGTGACGATTGCCACTGACTTGGGGGGGTACACATTTGCACTGTGTGCATGCTCCAGAAAGTGCAGCACCAGCCAGGCCTCCTCCTTGCTCGTGTTCCCCTGATTGCGCATGGCCTCGTCCATGACAAGGCTCTCCCATGCTCTGCCAACCTCCCTTCTCAGTAACCCCACCCGGGCGTCCGACATCCCGTACCGTGTCAGCTCCGATCTCCACTCAGGATCGTCTGTGCTGACTATGCGGATGTGTTGCCCTCCCAACACCGGGGGGGGGTAATGCTGGGGCCGAGGCGGGGTACCAGCCCAAGGACCCCCCCGTGAACAGCCCACGCACCACGGTTGCCAAAGGCACGTCCATGCGGAATTGCTGGGTTAGGACACACGCAGTACACCTTGTACGGTACAAGACAAACTGCAACACACTACTTGTGGCGAAGCGCTGCGAGTCACCATACTGCATCCCTGGACCTTGGTCGAGGTGCACATTGAGGTTAGCAAAATGCTCGGACTGCGGCCATGCAATATGTTGAGCCGTCACCTTGCCCCCTTTCCCCTTTTTATCCCCTTCCGCTTTCGCTGCAGCTGCAAGAAGAGTGATGGCACTGTATGGGCGCAGTTGACCGGCATCCCCACAAAACATGCACTGTGCCCCAAAAGCTGCCAAGTCCAGACCCACTGGGATGCTATGCCTCAAGGACTCATCCACGAAGCTGAATGCGAACCGAGTTTGTGGGTCACCCTGTAGCAACAACTTCCGCCGTGTGGCGACCATACCAGCTGTTGCAAAGAGAACCCGGCAGCTGTTGAGGGCACACTGCAATGTGCCATTGCAGTCTGGATGATTGGCCAACGTCTCTTGGACTGTTGTTTGGTTGTACGGCTCCAAACCTTGGGGGGTCCGGCCCCTTGCAGCTCGGAACCGCATCCAGGGCACGGGGTGGTCCTTCAGGACCGCCTTTGAGAAGACAAGATCGTGTTCTGCCGATTGGATCACCCGCAGCAGCAGGTTGTCGACCTGTGCGTTTGTTGGGGCGGTGACCAAGATGCATGCCCGAGGGGGGTTGTCGGTTGGTGCCCCCCCCCTTTCCTGCCAGTGCGTATCGAATCTGGCGCCTTGGGATTCGGGATGAATGGGTCCAAGTACCCCTGCTGCCACATCACTGCCTTGATGCAGGCCACCGGCTGGTCTCCGACTTCCCCGTGCCGCCCCCCCCAGTCATGGAGGAGACAACAGCACCCTCATCCAGACATTGCCGGACAGCCAAGGCTTTGGAGGGGTTCAGGTTATGATGCTCCACAAGGTGACGCAGGATCTGCTGGTCCTCGGCAGGGAGGCTGTTAGACAGCCGTGGTTCTTGCCGGGTGGCATTGAGCAACGCGTTCTAGGCCTCCCCCGTCCGTATCTCCTCACGCAACGACCGGAACGAGGCCTGGTCAGGCAGGACACAGCGTCACCACCTGCGGATGTGCAAGATGGGCGGTTTGTTCGCACAAACAATGGTCACCATGTCACCGGAGGTGCCATCACCTTGCACCTTGCCAATCCAGTCCGGGTTTGGTGCCACGTCAAGGGTGGCAACATCTGGCCGCTTCATGTCCCATCCATGGATGAGATCCCCATCGGTCAGCTCGTAGTTGCCCCAAACTTCGAGCTCAGCAGACCATTCTATTACCTTGACCATGTTGCCATGCTTGTCCTCCTTCAGTGTCTCAACCCTCTCAAACCACAGCTCCCTCTGGGCACCTTGCTCCCATGCCCACCTCCGGGCAGCGACGATCTCATGCACGGTGTGCACCAAGGATGCCTTGTGGACGTACGCATCGCGATCAGCCCAACGGGTGGTGAATCCATCGGTTGGGTTCGTGTCGATGTCATAGTCCACGTGGGCAAGGGTTTCCGCAAAGGTCCGGGCCTTGTCTTTGGCTTGCGGCGGGCCTTGGCCTGTGCCTTGTGGGGGGGCCTGACCTTTGCCTTGCGGCGGGCCTTGGCCTGTGCCTTGTGGGGGGGCCTGACCTTTGCCTCGTGGGGGGCCATGGCCTTTGCCTTGTGGATGGGCTTGGCCTTTGCCTGTGGCTTGCTGGGGGCCTTTGCCTTGCGCAGGGCCATGCCTTTTGCCTTGCTTTGTGCCTTTGCCTTGTGCAGGGCCATGCCCTTTGCCTTGCTGAGGGCCATGGCCTTTGCCTTGCTGAGGGCCATGGCCTTTGCCTTGCTGAGGGACTTTGCCTTGGGCAAGGCCATACCCTTTGCCATGCTGTGGGCCTTTGCCTTGCTGTGGGCCTTTGCCTTTGCCGTGCTGAGGGCCTTTGCCTTGCCAATGGCCATGGGGCTGCGTTTGCCCTCCGTTTGGCATGTTGTCTGGGTCGGGGCGCTATGGCCGGGGACCGAAAGAACTCCTGCGGCTCAGAGGCCTGTAGTAGGTGAGTTGGGAATTGAAAGACGACCCTGGTCGGGGCGCTGTGGCCGGGGACCGAGGGCGAACTCGTGCGGCTCGGCGGCCCGCAGTGGGTGGGTACGGAGAGGAACGACGACCCTGGTCGGGGCGCTGTGGCCGGGGACCGAGGGCGAACTCCTGCGGCTCAGCGGCCCGCAGTGGGTGGGTACGGAGGGGAACAACGACCCTGGTCGGGGCGCTGTGGCCGGGGACCGAGGGCGAACTCCTGCGCCTCAGCGGCCCGCAGTGGGTGAGAGATGAACGCGTGGGTGTTGGGGCAGGCCCAACTCAGATGTCTGGGTCAGAGACGCAACGGTCTAGACCCAAGACGCACTTCCTCGCCTCAAGGGGGAGGTTGGAAATAAAAGAGTGCCCGGACTGAGACGCACGGCGCTGGAGCAATGAACCGTACTGCGGGGTGGGGCACGGCCGCTTCGGGGCGGGCAGGCCCAACTCAGATGTCTGGGTCAAAGACGCGACGGTGTAGACCCAAGACGCACTTCCTCGCCTCAAGGGGGAGGTTGATAATAAACGAGTGCCCTATGTGTAAGAGACGCCCGGTGCCCACTTGCCGAAGAGCTGGAAATTGGAACGTTTCGCCGAAGTGTGTGGACGTTGCGGGGGGGGCTGCGCAGGCAGCAATGACCCAAACTGCGGCCTCTCCGGCGGGGGGGCGGACTAAGACGCACGGCGCTGGAGCAATGAACCGTACTGCGGGGTGGGGCACGGCCGCTTCAGGGCGGGAGCCAATGGGAGGAGTGAGGAGCGGCGGTGCCTGCTATACTGGGTCAGTGTCACCTGATCACTTGCCGGAGGGGGCAGTGGCCGACGAGGCACAGGTTGTGGACCCGGCTTGGGGATGCGGGGGGGGTTTTGGGGTAGCACACGAGATTTCAAGCACCACCGCTGCATGCTCCTCGTCCCTCGAAAGAAATGCGAACGGCTAATTCGCATGCCCTCCTGCCACACCCGCAAGGGGTTTTTCTTGGGCTGCTGAACAACAAACCGGTACATCGCACGGCAGTTCAGCACCCCGTCCACGAAATACTGAACCCCACCCCCGTGATTCTCCCGGATGAGCTGCAATGTTTTGGCACTGTAGGGCCCGTGAACAGTGGGTTTGGGGGGGGTGGGGGGGTCCTTGGGTACGTACTTGGGGGGTTGTGGGGGGGATGGCGGTGGAACGGCAGTGCACATCAGGGCCTCCTCCACGGCTTCCAGGGCTACCAGGTATGGTGTTGAGGTAACGTGGGGTCTTGGTGGAGGACTTACTGGCGTTGGAGAGGTTGCTGGTGAAGGGGGAGAGGGGGGCGGTGTTGGCAATGGAGGCTGGGGCGAGGCCAGTTCGCTGAGACACTTCTCAGCGTCAGAGTCCGACGGTGGCGAGGGGGGGTTGGTCTCCAAACAGCAATAGCTCCGGCAGATCCCCCCAACCACATTCCGGAAACGAAGGGCTGGAGGGGACGGAAGAGGCCACGCTAAGGGGGCTAGACGACATGGCAAACTGCGGCGCGCAGCGGGTGGTGGGGCACGCCCAACTCCAATGTCTGGGTCAGAGACGCAGTGGTCTAGACCCAAGACAAACTTCCTCGCCTCAAGGGGGAGGTAGGTAACAAAAGAGTGCCCTATGTGTAGAAGAGGCTCAGTGCACACGCGTCTCCAATGCAATACACACATTTCCCTTTGTCTCAGTAACAGGCACAACATGCAACAATTACATATACCAGGAGATCAGGACCAAGTGAAATCAAAACGAATTACCTCCAAGTTGTCAACCACCAATACACACATAGCAGAGCCCCTTCTCAGGTTTTTTTTTTGGATGACAGTGGGGCGGAAAATGGTTGCAAACTGCACAACCCACATCTACTAACAACAAATCGGGACGGGCTCGCAATACATGGATGCAAATACCAGGAAATCAGAATCCCTTCTCAGTTGTTGTCAGCGCATTCTTCATCGAAGGGGTCTGTGGTCGTAGGCGCCAGGGCCTAGACCACACACAGCTAAAACACCTCAAGGATGTTCTGCATAATGAGCACATTCTGATTGGATGCAACAACAAACATGTCAAAACCCCTTCTCAGCAGTTGGCAGCATCATCACTGAAGGGGTATATGGTCGTAGGCGCCAAGGCCTAGACCACACACAACCTGAGCACCTCCAGGGTGTTCTACACAATCACATTGAAAGAACAGCAAAATGTCTGTGTGAGTGTGCTAGCCTGAGGTCCTGGAGCAAGCTGCAGAAATGGTGTCCTAATTATACCCACTTCTGCAGCCTTGCTAAACCCGGCGGATGTCTTTACACGGTGCGATGGGGTACGCCCCACGTCTCTCCGCCCCTAGGTGCCCAATTTCTGTGCTGGCACCAAAAAACCTTGGGGAATACCCAGTGCTAACGCCAAGGTATTGGTTTTGTCTAACTACCTACCTACTGCAGGGGAGGGGTGGCCAAAAGCTATGAGGCATGAAAACGCCTGTTTGCTATGTGGCCAAAACCTAGGCTACCACTGCCACTGCCCACCGAAAACCCTGTTAAAATTCCAGGAAACTGGCAAGACAGTGACACACACAGTGTAGGTCCTACACACCCTACTGTGGACCCAGCCTTCGAAGGATGACGTCATCCAGGCCTTCCATTCCTACACGCACACGCTACTTGGTGCTGCTGTCAACGAGGTCGTAGGCCCTACTGGCCTTCCTGTGAGAGAAGCAAGCAACACACAGCGCTGCTAAGCTGCTGTGGCCTGACAGGGACGCCATTACGCGTACCCCTGCCAGGGCTTGGAGGGAAGGAGTGCACTGCGGCGCAGCGTGAGTACGTGTCGTTCATGGCGGAGTCGTTCAGCATCTTCTTCGGTGGATCCCCATTTCTTTGGTGTGATCTGCGCCCTTTTTGCTGGGCAAGAAATTGTGCTGTCGAAGACAGCAAAGTGCACCAATCACCCTGACCTACACCACCTGAGAGGTTCACATGCAGGCACTGTTTTGGGCTGAGAAACCTAACCACCCTCGCCGTATTATACGGGTCCTCCAGTGGAAAATAATACGCTGTCCCAAAACAGGTCCTTCCAAGGAAGCAAGCTTAAGGAACTCCGCCCGTTCTCTTATAGAACGTAGGGCGGAGCCCCTGGGTAACCTAAACAAGGGTTTACCGAGCGCACCACGCGTGGCCTACCCTTTAATGCGTCATGTGAATGCACACGAGACACAGCCGCAATGACTCTACCAGGGGGTGGCCCCTCCTGGGCTTACTCACCTTACCTACCACAATGTCAATCTCAAACATGATGACTCTACTAGGGGGTGGCCCCTCCTGGGCTTACTCACCTTACCTACCGCTGCAAGCGAAGGGAGAGCAAACAACATGACATGCACACATCGAGGCATATTTTCCCCAACCCACCATTTTCCTGAAGTGAAGTTCCCGTGTCTTTGTGGGGGTGGGGGGGGGGTACTGCCCTTTTATGCCCATTTTCCTAAAGTGAAGTTCCTATGTGTCTGGTGGGGGGGGGGGGGTGCACTTTTATGATTCGAAACAGGGGGGGGGGTACTATGCTTTCCCCCATGTTGAACGTTTTCCGAGGTTCCATATTTTCCCATTTTCCACTTGTCCACTAGTCTGCTATTGGGGGGGGGGGGGTCTATCATGGGGGGCTTGGGTGTTGGGGGTTGGGGGGGTGGTCCATAAAAGTCTGAAGTTTGAAGTCTGATAGCCCATTGGGTTACTATACCAATAGCTGGGCCGCCATCCAATTCCAAGCGGAGGGAGAGGCAGACATTGGGAAAACCGGGCTGCCTTTGAGGGACACGAAGGGTCATAGGAAGGGGGGTTTGTGGCCAGGAAGGGGGGGGTTCCTGCCCACGAAGGGGTCTAGGAAGGGTCTAGGAAGGGGGGTTCCTACCAGAAAGGGGTCCCGGAAGGGTGCAAGAAGGGTCTAGGAATGGGTTCCTAGGGGGGTTCTTGCCCGAAGAAAGTTGACTCCCTTGGTCCGACACCGGGTCGTGATAGTTCCTATCCGCTTTTTTTGACCCCCAGAACACCCCCCATAAGTGTGGTCCGTTACTTTAGCGGTGCACTACCATGTCATTTTGGGGCGGGTTCGTAGGCCACCCTTCTTTGGTTGCACCCCAGTGGGGAGTCTCCTTGGGGATTGGCCAAATCGCGTGGTTTTACATGCTCCCTAGAACCCCCACACCACTGTGCGCTTTACCCATGAGTAGTGCATCCATCAAAGTATGTCACGTTGTATGTGTTGACGCACCGCGTCAACAATCCAACGCTATTGACTATTTGTATTTTTGGCATGACACCAAGGTCTCTACATGCTACTCACGGGGATTGATACACACTACGATTATGCAATTTTTCACCCTGGGCAGCCAAAAAATGGTAGTTTTGGAAACTTATCTTTTTGATATCGTGATCACCGACAATGACCGTTTTAGGCAAAGGTTGTTAGATTAAAGCCAGGGAGGCGGATATCGGGGAAAACACGACATATCCCCCCATTTTTGGCCTTTCTGGGGCCATTTCGCGTACCCTACCCCAAGGGTTGGAATTCTTAGGTGAACCCCTTGTAAAACCATTGTTTTGTCCAGTAAACGTATCCCCCAACGCGCTTTTGGTCCCGACCCCCCCTAAACCCCTCCCCCCACTCAAAACCCACTTTTTTGAGCATTTGGGGGGAATCAATGTTCGGTATCGATCAACTGAATCTCCCCGCCATAGACACTTTCCACCTTTATTCCATAGGTTTTGCAATTAAATGCATGTGTGCCCTTCTTAGTTGGGGTGATCCACTACTCTATGCACAAGTAAATGTACAGCGTTCAAACGTGGCGCATGGTGAACCCAGTGGAAAGGCATAGAGAAAAACCTGGCGATCATCGACCCTGAAAAGATCCATACTCAGGTCCTGCCAAGGTACACAGCAGCATGAAGATAGCCATGCTCCGCAGTGTTCTTGGTATTTGTACATGCCCAGGAGGGTAATCGAAGACAACGTATAGCATGGTGCACTCCTTCGGCCTAACTTTACACATGTCTGTGACCCCCGATTCTGCGTTACGTGGGGCAGGCAGTAGTGAGAGAGGTAACACCACAAGAGAGGCACAGCCTACAGGCCGCGCCGCTGTTTCCTAGTGTCGCTGACATCCGTGCATTAAGCAGTGTCATTATCGCTGCTACTACCCAGCAAAACCGTGTCAAAGTTACTATTGTCAGCGGAGTGAGACATGGACACGGAGTTATCCGTGTCAAAAATAGGCTCAAGGTCCAGGGACCGCAATATGGCATTGGTTACAACTGACGTAAATCTAACACACGCAGGTGAACTAAAGGTGATACAACACGAGACTTCAGAAAGATCATGCTGTGGAGTGGGCGACAAACATGCTTTCTTGCAGGGAGTGAGTAACGACGTGCGAGGGCTAACTAGAGAATGGGGTGTATTAAGAACAGGGTTGAGTGGATGCATAGGTGGCGAACATTAGCTAGGCGATCCGCCTCATTGTTTCCCTCCACGGTCACATGGGAGGGGACTTTGACCCACCCGGTGGTTTTCCCTCGTTGGTCAAGCTCATGGAGAAGTTGTTCCCAAATGCTAACTTTAGCAACAGGGCCACAACAACCTTTCCAATCGCGAAGTTTCCACCGTTTTGCTGCAGCTCAGCTTTTGAGGGAGGTAGAGGTGGTGGGGGGGGGATGGGGGAGGGGTCAAAAATGTCAAAAAAAATGACTCCTACATCTTTTGGGTCGAAAATCATGAATCTTTGGGGTTTTTTCGATTTTGAGCCGAAAGGGTGTTTTTGGGTCCCGACTCCAAGGGGTTCATATGGGGTGGAGTGGGACGAGCGCTAATGCAGTTTGTGCACTTTTCAGCCACTTTTGCTATGTTGGTGGTTTTGGCGACCATGGTGACCCCGTGCTACCCTCTCCGAGGGGTGACAGCGGGGATGTTGTGACAGTATGTGCCTACTAGGATAGGAAAGGACATCTTGCAGTCTCTAGCCTTGCCGAGGACCGATAAAACTCTGTGCCAAAGACGGGAAGTAGTTGTTCCCATAAATAATGGCCTGCATGAGTGTGTGGTACTATACACAACATGCTTCTGCAGTTTTTCAACCTGGAGAGCTCAAAAATCGAAGTTTTGAAAACTTGTTCTTCTTATATTGTGGTCCCCTAAAATGACAATCCAAGGTGTCTAAAGCATTTTTTAAGCCGCATTTATGTGTTTTTCACCTGGATTGGGCATTGGGCGCGTTGGGGGGGGGTCTCCCAAGCGTTGGGTACACAAACCGCTTAAGCAAGTTATCACCCTAGGCAGCTAAAAAATCGAAGATTTCAAAATGTATTTTTCAAAACCGTGATCATGTGACATAAACATCCCGGGTATGTAAAGCTTTTTTTAGGCAGCATGTGTGTGTTTTTCACCTTGTTTGGTCATTGGGCTTGGGGGGGGGGGGGTCTCCCACGGGACTGGTACACAACCCACTTTTGCAGTTCTTTGCCATGTGCAGCTCAAAAATCGAATTTTTCGAAACTCATTATTTTTGATACGGTGATCACCTAAAATGACCATCCAAGGTATGTAAAGCATGTTTTAGGCAGCATTTCGGTGTTTTTCATGTTCTTTGGGTATTGGGCGTACGGTGGTGGTGGGGGGGGGGTCTCCCAAGGGACCGGTACACAAGCTGCTAACAAAGTTTTTGACTTTGGGGACCTCAAAAATCGAGCTTTTCCAAACTCATGTTTTGATACCACAATCACTTAAAATGACCATCCAAGGCAAGCAAAGCAACTTTTACGCAGTATTTTGGTGTTTTTCACCTTGTTTCGGTATTAGGCCTCCGGGAGGGTAGTCTCCTTGGGGATGGGCCAAGTCGCGTGGTTTTGCTCCCCTGGCCCCAAACAGCGGGATCCTAGCAAATCATGTGCACTTTTCTCATCAGTAGTGCATCCGTCAAAGTATGTTACACTGTACCTCTTGAGACACCACAATAGCAATCCAACGCTATTGACGGTTTGTATTTTTGGCGTGAAGTTGCCCTGTAAATGCTCCAACCTGCACGCCTCTGCGATAGGAGGACTTGCAGGTCTTGACGGAGCGAAGGGGTGACACCCGTAGCCTCCCGGTTGACAAAGTCCCCGGACAAGCAGCCCGGGGCCATCGTCAAGTGCAAAATTGCACAAGACAACCCATGCAGGTGGCAATTTCAAAATTCGTTGCATACTGCAACCGGCGGCTTGCAAAGAAGGCGCCCCAAGGAGGAAGGCCGTGTAGTGGGCCTCATCACCCTCCATGGTCCGCGGGACAGCACTACCCTCCCAAATCTTCCTTTGGGCGTTCCATATCCCCTCCTACTTGGGGGCATGTGGACACCCCGATCACCCTCCAAGTCCACGGTTGATCCCGCCGAGGATCACCTTTGCCTCCTCCTTGGAGGCCCCCCATTGCATGGGCGAGGCCCCTATCGATGATCTCTTGAATCACCTAAACACGAGACATTGGGGGTGGTTCTTTTCGTTCTAGTCTAGCCTAGCCTAGCTTCCACCGAGCGGTGTCTGGGGCTAACTAGAACCAAACTAGAACGAGTGAAAGGCACTAGATGAGAGGTGTACCTCCCAATTGCTCTTCCACAAAAGTCTCTACATGCTACTCATGGGGATTGGTACACACCCCGCTTATGCGGTTTTTCACCCTAAACAGCTAAAAAATGGTAGTTTTGGAAACTTTTTTTTTGATATCGTGATCACCGACAAGGACCGTTTTAGGCAAAGGTTATTAGTTCAAGACCAGGCAGGCGGATATAGAAGAAAATGCCACATAACCCCCGTTTTGGGGCCTTCTTGGGCCATTTCGCGTACCCTACCCCAGGGGTTGGAATTCTTAGCTTAGCCCCTTGTAAAACCATTGTTTTGTCCAATAAACGTATCCCCCAATGAACTTTTGGTCTTGACCCCCCCCCCAAGCCCCCCCACTCAAAACCCACTTTTTTGAGCTTTTGAGGGGGGTCGATGTTCCGTATCGATCAACTAAATGTACCTGCCATAGATACTTTCAGCCTTTATTCCATAGGTTTTCCGATCAAATGCATGTGTGCCCTTCTTGGTTGGGGTGCTCCACTACTCTATGTACAAGTAACTGTACAACGTTCAGACGTAGCGCATGGCGAACCCAAAGGAAAGGCGTAGAGAAAAAATTGTGGATCATGGAACCTATAACGATCCATACTTAGGTCCTGCCAAAGTACACGGTAGCATGAAGACAACCATGCTCTGCAGCGTTTGTGGTATGTGCACATGCTGCAGAGGGTAACCGAAGACAACGCATAGCATGATGCACTCCTTCGGCCTAACTTTACGTGTGTCTGTGAAGCCCGACAGTGTGTTATGTGGGGAACATAGTAGTGAGAGAGGTAAGAGCAGAAGAGGGGCGTAGCCTACAGGCCGCGCCGCTGCTTCCTAGTGTCGCTGACATCCGTGCTATACGCATTGTCATTATCGGTGCTACTACCCATCAAGACCGTGTCAAGGTCACTATTGTCAGTGGAGTGAGACATGGACAAACGGTTGTGTGTGTGTCAAAAATAGGCTCAAGGTCCAGGGACCGCAATATATCATTGAGGGTTGATGGTTGGTATGTGATTGACTAAATGCCCCCGCCATGGGCACTTTCAGCCCTTAGTCCCAATGTACGGGTAATTAGGGCTAACTGGTGGCGCCTCGCACATGCTATACAAAACACATTGTGTACGTACACATCGTACTCACCTTGCGCACTTGGTGGCTCTACGTGCACTCTTCTAGTTGTCATGTGACGGTTGCCCAATGGTGGCCATGTGTCCGTGTGTCTGCGTGCTGTCATTTGGTGGGTGCCGTGTTAGTGGTCGAGTTGTCGGACTCGTGCCGTGTACGCGTCGGTTCGATTCCTACTACCTACATGGCCCCTCCGCCGAAGCGAACAAGGCAGGAGGAGGAGACGCAGCTGCTGCGAGCAGCTGCTACGAGCGGCTGACGGTGGAGGTCGCGGAGCGCACTGCTGCAGGGGGCGGTGGTGCAAAGTTTTCGCCACGCACAAGGGGGGGGGGGGTGCCCAAAAAGATCAGAATGATGACCAAACACACCTACTGCAAGCCAGCGGTCACGGTGGAGGAGCGAACTGCTAAAGGGGGGGGTGGTGGGGACCTAGCTGACGGGCGTCCCTGGACGTGCTCACGACATGAGGGATCGAACCTCCGACACTGGCGATGCCGGCCTATGGTGCAGACAACTAAACCGTCCATGCCTCTTATGCACTTATATGTGCGGGCCATGGGCCCGTGTTGGATGCTAATATCATGGGGGGGGGGGGGCATTTAGGGTTCAATGTGACACTGCGCTAGACATGTCGGCGCCGTGTTGTCTCCCTCCTGCATAGCGGGGTGACTCGTCGCCGCTTAACGCGGTCCCGGCAGCGGCGTGACTGATCACTCACATCCGTTGAAAATGGACCGGCGGAGCCCGATGAGGAGATTTGAAGAAAATCAACGTGGGGCACCCCGGAGTCCACCAACGAGGTGGGAGAGCCAATACACTGTGGCGTGGGCATGTCCTCAAGCCCAAAAACACTCAGCGGGGGCGTCCCTGGAGCAAGCCAAATTTGTCAGGTTCAGGATCTCAGTCTAGCCTAACCATGGGCGAGTGAATTAACGGGCTGAGCATTTCACTAAGACCTAGTGAATCCAGCTGAAGGGCATCAGTCCCCATATTTGGGGGCAGCGCATCTGCAACTGTGCCGCTCAAAAGGACATGAAAATAGTTTGTGACGAATGGGAGCGTGCAGAAGCACAAAGGAAATCAAAGCCGAGCCTTCTGGCCAGGTTTGGCCACCCCTGTTTGTATCCTGGTGGTCCGTGACGCCGTCGGGCGCCGGGGGGACGTGGAAGGGATGCTCAAAATTGAGGAGGCGTCTAGCCTCAGCCAGGTCATTGGCTTTTTCATTGCCTGGAACATCTTGATGCAAGGGCACATGGTACCATTCCAAGACTCCCTGGTGTGTATCTATGGGGTGCAAAAGAGAGTCCCAAAGTTGGGAATAGGAAATCCGGCCTCTGTTGGAGACCCATCCTCGCGCCCTCCACTTGCGGGCCCAGCATGTGGCCCCTCTGAAAATCCAATCACTGTCCGTGATAATGGCAATACTTTGGTGGTTGATCATGGTGAGCGCTGTTTGCACAGCTAGCAGCTCTGCTGCCTGGTTGGTTTGGCTCAACACGGGGGGGTTGTAGAGTGACGGGTTAAGCTCGTTTTCAACAAAGACCCCAAACCCACCAATGTAGCCCTGTGTGCAAGCCATTTTCGGGAGCCATTTGTGTAGATGAGCTTCAGGTCTCGGGGCTCCAATCGTTGTAGCATGCACATAAATGCCGTTTTGGCATCCGCGCTACGGATGGAGCGCCGCTTGGCTTTCTTTTGAGCCACTAACGTGTAATGCAATAGTTCAGGGTTCACTATTTTAGGGGGTTGGAGGGTTTGCCCCGTGATGGCCCTCGAAATAGCAAACAGTAGGGAAGCCAGTGGTCTTGGGGGGATGAGTCTAGTCACTATGCGTTGCCATTGGTAGAGAATCGGATGCCAGTTGCTCAGGAAGGTATGCCAGGCATCCAATGCCGGGGTGTTCCTGACCGTGCAGACCGGATGCCAATTGGCCATGATGGCCGACCAGGCGACGAGACCCGGGATGTGCGAAAGTGAATCTGCCAAATGCGCGGTTAGCATCGAGTGGAACGTGCGGATTGCCATATCATTGTGCTTGAAGGGCAGCATGCATGGAGCCAAATGTTGCTATGCCTTGACAAGATTGGCGCATGTGATAAGCGCATGCTTGTGTGTGTGATATGTGCCAGCAATGGGGCGGAGTTGTTGGTGTGGAAGCCAATGGCGCCGCCGAAAGCCCGTGCGCAGTTTGTGCCACAAGGCCTCGTAGATGAAATGTTTGTGTGCATGTGGTATGGGTACATTGTGTAGTCGATGCCAGGTTGTGGGGCCCTTGCCGGTGTTGATACCCTTGACTGGCGCAAGCTTCGTGGCTACTCTGTGTGATAACCACTTGGCCCAAAAAGACGGCTGGTGGTACCGCTGCGCAGGCGCCTCCGCCGATTTGCGCAGGTTGCGCCATGCCAAACGATATGCGGACTTATACGTGTGTATGTGCGCGGGGGTCAGTTGTGATAGCTTGTGTACACCCTGCCTACTGAATGCCGGGCAATAGATACTGTTACCCCAGCGATCCAGAAAACGGCGGCTATGCCACATATGGGGGTCGTGTGAGGGCACTGGTAGCATTGTGAGTGTGGGCATAGACAGTAGCAAGGAGTAGGATGTAGCCGCAAGCGCAAGAGGCATTGTGCTGTAGGGGAGTCGCCCAAAGTACACAGGAGCATGAAGACAACCATGCTCTGCAGCATTTGTGGTATGTGTACATGCCGCAGAGGGAAAACAAAGACAGCGTATACTATGATGCACTCCTTCGGCCAAGCTGTACGCCTGTCTGTGACCCCCCACAGTGTACAGGAGCATGAAGATAGCCATGCTCTGCAGTATTTGTGGTATGTGTACATGCCGCGGAGGATAAACCAAGACAGTGTATAGCATGATGCACTCCTTCGGCCTAACTTTACACGTGTCTGTGACCCCCGCCAGTGTGTTGTGTGGGGCACGCAGTAGTGAGACAGGTAACACCACAAGAGAGGCACGGCCTACAGGCCGCGCCGCTGTTTCCTAGTGTCGCTAGCATCCGTGCAGTAAGCATTGTCATTATCGCTGCTACTACCTATCGAGACCGTGTCAAAGTTACTATTGTCAGCGGAGTGAGACATGGACACGGAGTTATCTGCGTCAAAAATAGGCTCAAGGTCCAGGGACCGCAATATGGCATTGGTTACAACTGACGTAAATCTAACACAGGCAGGTGAACTAAAGGTGATACTACGCAAGACTTCAGAAAGATCATGCTGTGGAGTGGGCGACAAACATGCTTTCTTGAAGGGGGTGAGTAAAGACGTGCGAGGGCTAACTAGAGAATGGGGTGTATTAAGAACAGGGTTCAGTGGCCTGCACAGGTGGCGAAGATCAACTAGGCGATCCGTCTTATTGTTTCCCTCCACGGTCACATGGGAGGGGACTTTGACCCACTGCGTGGTTTTCCCTCGTTGGTCGAGCTCATGGAGAAGTTGTTCCCAAATGCTAACTTTAGCAACAGGGCCACAACACCCTTTCCAGTCGCGAAGTTTCCACCGTTTTGCTACAGCCGAGCTTTTGCGGGAGGTGCGGGGGGGCTGGGGTGGGTCGAGTGTCGAACAAATGACCCCCACATCTTTTGGGTCGAAAATCATGAATCTTTGGGTTTTTTTGACTTTGAGCCGAAAAGGTGTTTTTAGGTCTCGACTCCAAGGGGTTTATATAGGGTGGAGTGGGACGAGCGCTAATGCAGTTTATGCACTTTTCAGCCACTTTTGCTATGTTGGCGGTCTTGGTGACCTCAGCGATCCCATGGTACCCATTGTGAGGGGTGTGAGTCGGGATGTTGTGAAAGTATATGCCTACTAGGATAGGAAAGGACGTTTTTTGCGTCTGTAGCCTTGCCGCGGGTCGGTCAAAACCCGTGCCAAAAAAGGGAAATGACTGCTTCCACCTATAATGGCTCACATGAGTGAATGCGCCGGTGCACAACCTGCTGATGCAGTTTTTCAGCCCGGGCATCTCAAAAATCGAAGTTTTCGAAAGTTATTTTTTTGGTACCGTGATCCCCTAAAACGACCATCTAAGCTATATAAAGCATGCTTTAGGCAGTACATCTATGTTTTTCACAATCTTTGTTTAAAGGGTGCGGGGGGGGGGGGGTGTCCCAAGAATTGGTACACAACCTGCTTTTGCAGTTTTTCACCTTGGGGAGCTCAAAAATTGAAGTTTTCGAAACTTACTTTTTTGATACGGTGATCACCTAAAATGACCATCCAATGTATGTAAAGCATGTTTCCGGCATATTTCGGTGTTTTTCACGTTGTTTGGATATTGAATGCCGGGGGGGGGGGTCTCCCAAGGGATTGATACACCACCTAATTTTGCAGTTTTTTAACCTATACAACTCAGAAATCAAAGTTTACGAAACTCATTTTTTTGTTACTGTGATCACCTAAAATGACCATCCAAGATATGTAAAGCGTGTTTTAGCCCGTATTTGTGTAGTTTTTACCCCATTTTGGGTGTGTGTTGCTTGGGGCAGATTCTCTGCGAGGTGGACTTGCTGAAGGCAATAGAATTTCAAAAAACTTTCACGTGCCACTAAACAGCTTATCCAGTGTGAAAACGGCCAAGACCTCACTGCCAAGCGGTCATATTGGGGGGGGGGGGGGGGGGCAAGCGGCGACCGGGGCTACCCGGAGTTGGGACCGGGGACCCCCGCCTTGGGTTAGGGGTCCATATACAAGAAAAAAGTTCTGTAGGACCCAGGTCCAAATACACACACAGCGGCCACAATACGCAGAGAAGTTTTGACCCCCACCCCTACCCGCCCCCAAAAAAGGGGTACTCAGGTTTGGGGGGGGTACAGGGGCCAAAATCCAAAAAATCATTGGGGGATCATTTTTGGTCCTAAAATGATGATTTTACAAGGAGTTAAACGTCAGAAATCATACATTGGGGTATGCTACCCGAACAACCCCCCAAAAAGGGGGGTATACAACGCTCGCGCCTGTACTTGATCTAACAACCTCTCTTTGAGGTGATTTTGATGCCACTGCAAAGTACCTTGGGCACCTTGGACTCTGGGATTGTAGTCCGAGCCTGCGCAGGCATACAAACCTTGATCAGTTGGACTCTGCGATTGCAGTCCATAGCACAGACATGCAGTCCAACAAGCAACTGTTTCGGATTGTTCAGGCCCAGCAAGAGTAGCTGCTACAGCATCTTCTGCATCAACAACATTTTCGTCATCTTCATCGTGGAAGAGGGGGGAGGGGGGGCAACAAGCATTGCCTCAAAAAACAGCATCCCTCCGCGATTCTGACATGGATGCACTTGAAAGAGGGGGGCAGGGGCGAAAATGATTTTATTTTTGCAACATTTTTTTATGCGGAACCCATTTTTGCGGAGGGCATGAAGCTGAAAATAGATATTTTTTGCGTTTCTTTTTTTTGCGGCAAAACAACACCTTGTGCCGGGAATTAATTATTTCCGCAAATAATCAGGATTCGCACGGCCTATCCTCAAAATGCTATAGGTGCTTTCTCACAGCTGTGCTGATCTAAAACCATTGCTGGCGATGTGATTTTTCTGCTTGCTTTTTCATTTTGGGCGTCCTTGAATTCTTTCCTTTTGAACGATTGTGAATGGTGGCTACATCACACCGACCATCTCGGGGCCATGCTCAAAATGAGTGTGGATCATGGTGGCATTTCCCCCGGCTGAAAAACTGCTCCACCCCTTTGGCATTGTTTGGGTGTCTGGAAAAAGCTGTTGGAGCACGGCCGCTCGATGGCTCAGGGTAATCTCGGCGGTTTTTGTTGCCTTCCAACAGCCCTCACCATGCACCCCCTCACACATCGGCCGTTTGGCGGAGCAGATTTGAGGAAGGAATATTTGAAGGGAAAAAAAGGGAAAGAGGACACATGGGCGGACAGAGGGACCTCCCGATTCTTGAAGTACTGCACTGTGAAATACTGATTCCCGTCCTTGTTCTGCATTTTCTCATCCACCAGCCGCACCAGGGCCTCTGTAAGCACGCGTGGTACTGCCTCTTCGACCCACAGCACCCCATTATTGTACAGCAGGTCACACCCACGGCGGGCCTCTGCGGCGTCCATGCGCCCGTCCGGCCCAGGAGGGGACACCAACAGTTGCAGGTCTGCAAGTGCAAAACGGTTTGGCGTGGTCCGCAATCTCGCATTGAGGGCACGCAGCAGCTGGACCGCTGGCATGTCTTGCCAGAGGGGGTGCGGCCGCCGCTCGCATCGTGGGTGCCGCTTGGCTCCCCCCATGGTGTGCAGCTTGCGACTGACAAGCGGGTTGTAGTTCCACTGCAGACACTGCAGTACCGGCAGCACCAGCGAGTGGGGCACGACATTTGCGCGTAATCGCACTTTCGCGGTCAGCGCCTCACGCACCTGTAGTCGCACACATGGACAGGGCACAGACACGTGAGGTACAGGGCCCAAACCCAAGCTTTGACACAGACAGTTGAAAACACGCCCTATCATGCGCCAGTCTGTCGGCGAGTAGTCGAACTACCTTCCAACTGCCGTCAATTACCCTCCAATCGCCGCTGGGTGTCATGGAGGCCGCATTCCTCCTTTTTTTTCAGCTATCAAAGAGCACCCCAACTCGATCGGTTGCGATGCTGCGCTCATGAATTTGGTGCGTAGGCTAACTCAGAATGGGTCACTTTGCCCCTGTGCAAAAAAACGAGATGTACGTTTGATTTCATAGCTGGCGAACAAGTACAAGGGCCTTGGGGGGGGGGCGCACCCCACACCACCCAGGAGGTCCACCGTTTTTCTCTCCCCGACTGCACAATGCACTACGCTATCCATCACACCAATGCTCTCCTTGAGTTTGTTGGCGGTGCCCGTGTTTCAAGCTACCTGACCCCCTAGGGTGGGGCATTAGAAGATTGATGGTGCTATTTGCGTTCAAGGACACATTGGTACTGGTCAATTCCTCAGTCTTCCATTCCCACAAAACATGAAACCAGCCTGACTCTGAGTCATAGATTGATCGCTGGCTTGAGCTACTATCAACAGTCACGTGACTTAGGAAGGGGGTCGCACAGCAGACTTCCGGCCTCTGGGCATTGTCAGTGCGGTCACTGCAAAACCACTGCCTGCACAATTGATGCTACCCTAGGGGTTAAAAGTGTGATGGTGGGGGCAGCATGGCGGGGGACCGTGTGATGGGGGGAGGGGGTTTGGGTTTCACGAGACGCAGGGGAGGGGCACAAACGAGGCACACACTGGGGGCCGGTTTGCAACGCACCGAACAAGGCACGGAATTCCAGCAAAACCCGCATCAAGGCTGTAGGAAGGGAATCACAGATTCAAAATGACTAGTCACAGACATACTGCAGATGCCAACAATTGGTACTCTTGAGCTTCATCATGGCTGCTGAGTCGCCATTTTTTGCTTCTTTTACGAACATCATCATTAATAACAAAATGAAGCGTGCGTATTTGTGCTCTTCCATATAGCCGGGGTATATAGGCCATAAAATTGGGGAAATGAGCCAAGACAGTTTACTTGGGGCACGGTATTACTTTCAGTCGCGGAAAAAGTGCACCACCTTTGTTCTGCGCAAAATCTTGCCCTCGCTTCCCCTGTGCAATGCAATGGTGCAACACACGTATTGCTGACATCAAAATGTGATTATTGCAGTCGCACATTAGAGCCTGCTGCGGATCAACAGTTTCCAAACCCTTAGCCCATGCACGTTGAAGCACATTGGGCAAACTTCATTTTGTGGCAGGGTGTGTGTTGATACTTCGTTGCTCCGCTTGCCGGTACGCAGGCCATCAGGGAAAGAGGAGGAGGGGGCGGTGCAAGGGCAAATGCAAAAACAAAGGCCAGGACATGGGTAGGGGTAGGGCACAGGACGCAGGTAACACATGGAGTGGCCCAGCACACCTCGTGCCACTGCTTCAGCAGGTGGTCCTGCAAGTTGCACGCCCCCTGCACTGGGCTGGCCCACCAGGCCTTTCGGGAGAGCTGCGCGGCGGCATGATCCAAAACCAGATCTGCCCAGGTCATGGGGTTCAGTGTGACCACCAGAGCAACATCTCGCCCACCATGCCCTGGCCCGTAGCGGTACCAGGCCCCTGCTGGAATATACAGCACGCCGCCGCACTGCAGCACCCACTGCTTGGGGCTGTCCGGGGCTGGGGCCGCAGCCCCATCGATGGCGATGCCGGGGAGACAGTGGAGCGCGCAGCGGTTGGCTGTTGGGCAGCCGCCAACAGTGTATGGCTGCACAGGGCACGGCCAGAGCGGACGAGCACAGTCCACCACGCTGCTGCCGGAAAGGCCGATCAGGAATTGGTGGCGATGGCTGCATCACAAAATAGGATGAAGCAGAAGACTCGACGAACACACGGGGTCATGAACCCAACTGCATCTCCTTCCATCGCTCCTCTCTCCCTGTCACCACCCCGCCGCGGCTCTCTCTCTTTCTCCTCCGTTCCGTGTTCAAATCTCCCAATGAGGGTAGGGGCTGAGGCTCACATCTTTCCCACATCCCATACAAACCCATGCGATGCCGACACATTCCTAAACACAGGTCCACACGAACCCCACACACTCAACATATCCTGCTGCAATACCTCAACACCCCCTCCCCCCCCCCCGCAGATAACACAGTACTCCTAATTTTTTACCCTGGGGAAATTTAGCCGTGTCACTTTGATTGGGGGATTTCAACCATGTGTGGGTTAGGCGTGTACCCCGGAAGTCCCTTTTGTGATCAGCTTTTAAACATGAGTGAAAATGGCAGTGACAATGTCCAGTTGGAATAGTTGGTTGATGTCATGCAACCAACACTTGCACAATAATTGGTGGTTCAAGGAGTCTTGCAACGGAGTGTTGAAGAGGGAAACAGTTTGGCACGGCAACGGAGGTACACCACCAAGCTGCGCGAGTGGCTAGGTCATACAGCGCAGCCTGTCTGCCAGCGTAGATGGAAATGGCGTTTTGCAAGAATGCTTTGGATGACCCTTAGACATTCTCATGGCTGAAGCAAATGATGAAAAGGGATCTAAAAATTCGAAGAATGGGAGTTTCTGAGCTTGACAACAATAACCATGGATGCCCGAAGATGTTCACACATTCTTTTGGTGGTGCACATGTGGGCTCGTCCATGCGGACCCCGTGTGTGTGTGTGTGTGTGTGTGTGTGTGTGTGTGTGTGTGTGTGTGTGAACAGTGCAGGGACAAGGTCAGATGTGTGATCAATTCAGAAAACCACGCAACCAAAGGTTCCCAGCGAGGTACAGTGGTAAGAAGCTGCGGGCTCAAGGGTAGTCACAACTTGCATGCAAACGGCACCCACCTGAATTGCCATGGGCCATCGGACTTGCCGGACCAAAGCAGCTCAGCATCGAGCCGGAAGGCATCCTCCACCATGCAAAGGGCCCCCCAGTTCATGCCCAAGGTGGCGGCTAGTGGCGGCAGGCACTCCTCGATCAGTTCCGGAGTGGCCGGAGTGACCACACTCTGCCCGGTGGTCCAAGCATGGAATGCCGCCAGTGCATCCGTCGTCTTGAATTCCGCACGGCGCCGCGCAACATCAGTCTTGCTTGACAGAACTACACGGTAAGTTCCACGGAGGCTCCGACAAACGCGGCGTAGGTCCGGTACGCCTTGCGCGTCCAAGCATGTCGTGAGGAAGCGCTGCAAAATGCAATTCCCCCGGCTCTCAATACCCGGTCCCGACCACAGGGTCACCTTTGCTTCCCAACACTCCATTAGGAAATCGGAGGTGGACAAAGGGTACGACAGCCCACACACCCAGTTCTCCGTGTCCAACCCCTCCTCGCAATACCCCAAGACCTCCGGCACGGTTCCACTAGGCACGACCACTTCAGTCCACCATGGTTTGGCGTACTGCCCTTGCTCACTCTTACCACCTCTCTCAGCCTTCCCAGCCGGACTCATCTTCAACCGCTGCGATTTCTTCATTTGCCCCACCTCTTCGGCCGGTATTACTTGCCCCGTCGCTTCCACTTGTTGTGCCACGGGCGCCGGCCCAGCCCGCGACATTGGTTGACTATTTGCCCCCTTCTGTCCGCTTCGCCGAGACCGCGATCTTTTTTTTTGCAAACCGTACGTCGTCTCCCCGATGCCCTTCCCCGGGACGTCGCTTCCGCCAACATTGGGGCATCGGGGCTTGCGGGAGTCAAGTGACCAAATCTCTTCGAGCTCGTCTTCGTCCACGTCCACCGCCGCCGGGTTGTGCAACACATGGTCGTGACTATGTTCGTCCTCAGGGCAATTGCTTTCCTCGTCGCTTGTGTCGCTTGTATCTTCGCTTCGATCCCGACTACGGTCCGGAGGTTGGCCTTGGTCTATGCGTTGACGCTTGGGGCCGTTCTTACGTTTCTTGCCACTGCGATTGCGACGGCCGGACCGCCCCATTGTGTAACCTCAACGACAAACACAACCTTGAAACAGCCACTTAGAAAGAATTTGCTAGCAAACCCTTCTGGTTTCAAGGGGAGAAGATTGAGATTCCTTTGTGTAAAAAGAGCGCCTTGTGGGCGTGTGGTCAGTGATGGGTGGGTAAAGAGCAATTGCAATAGAGACAATGTCGAGGGCGATGTGAGCGTGGCAAGTTTTGAGTCGGAGTGTTGTGGGCATGTTGCTTGGGTTCGCGTGCGGTTTTTGAACTCCAGATACCAAGCAAGCGATCATCGGGAACCTAGTCACCCGTGTTGCGCTCAGCCGATGAGTTGGTACCTACATTCAAGCCCTTCGTCGTTGTGGCCATTCACCTGGCTTTCGGCAACGACACATCACCTTGGATTGGTGCACAACAATCAAGTCCCCTACATTGTGCAGTAGGCATTCCGTGGCACAAGGCCTCGTTGCCCCCCCCCCCCCATGGCGGCACGGCACGGCACGGCACAAAACAGGGCGGCACACGGAGATTCCGACCCCCCCCCCCCTATTCCTACCACGCCCGACCCTACGCGGAACAGGCCCTTAGAGACGACCACTATGGAGTGCCAGTCGCATACATATGGGCCCAATGCATTTGTTTTCTTGTCTCGGGCCCAATGCTAGCATTTCTTGGTGGTCCTTGGGTGGATATTGTTGCTTCTTGGTGGTCTTTGGATGGGCACTGGTGTTTCCTAGTGGTCTTTTGATGGATGCTGGTATTACCTGGTGGTCTCTGTATGGACGTTGGTATTCCTTCTTGGTCTCTGGATGCATGCTGATGTTGTTGTTGGTACACCAGGAAATTTTTTTTTTTAGTCTGATGCTTGCCATGCGTCCCAGGGACTTGAATTTTCCACCTGACGGCCCCTGCTGGTACACCAGGAATTTTTTTTTTTTAGTCTGATGCTTGCCATGTGTCCCAGGCTCCTGAATTTTCCACCTTGCGGCCCCTGCTGGTACAGCTGGAAATTTTTTTTTTTAGTCTGATGCTGGCCATGTGTCCCAGGGACTTGAATTTTCCACCTTGCGGCCCCTGCTGGTACACCAGGAATTTTTTTTTTTAGTCTGATGCTTGCCATGTGTCCCAGGCTCCTGAATTTTCCACCTTGCGGCCCCTGCTGGTACACCACGAATTTTTTTTTTTTAGTCTGATGCTTGCCATGCGTCCCAGGCTCCTGAATTTTCCACCTTGCGGCCCCTGCTGGTACAGCTGGAAATTTTTTTTTTTAGTCTGATGCTTGCCATGCGTCCCAGGCTCCTGAATTTTCCACCTTACGGCCCCTGCTGGTACACCAGGAATTTTTTTTTTTTAGTCTGATGTTTGCCATGCGTCCTGAATTTCCCACCTGATAGGCCCGGGTGGACATAATTGCAACAACACATTCATCATGCTTTTGCAATGTCGGAGGTGTTTGTCAGTAAACAGCTCCAAGGACGACTCGGTTGATGCTTGTTAGATCGGGCTGAAGTGACTGCCCGTGACTTGAATGCCAATGAAAAAAAACTTATAAGTGCATATTTATAAGACTGGGCAGTAGGAACCATGCCGTGCCCTTTAGTTGTTGGGGTAAGCCAACAACTCCTCCCACAAACTGGATGGGACAGCAACATATGGCCCCATTTCAGACCACTCAACTGGCCAAGAGAATACATTCTCAAAGGCAATTTCAGCAACATCACCGATGCTGAAAACCACAGATCCTGCAGACGGTGATGCAGCTGCACGGGAGAAATTCAGCTGCGCTTGTTTGTGGCGGGCAGGGCGTCCTTTCGCTCGTGGTTTTGGAGCCTTCGTGGCTGCAACACCACTGCTGCTGCTGGCGCCACTGCTACTACTAGAGGCCACGATAGCGGAGCTGCTGGAGCTGCTGGATGCGCCGTTTGCGTCGGCCTGCCCTGTCCTGCCCTCACCTGGCTCCATCACCTTCTCCTTCACAAGCTGTGCGACCTTGATGTGATATTTTCCAGGGAGCGCGTGTGTCACCTTGCCTAAGCGTACATGCACTCCCTCAAGGTACGCAACCACAGTGCCCAAGTACAATGTCTCAGGCACGCGCTTGTAGGCCTCCTTGCTCTCCTTAAGGCGAGCAAGGAGATCCAGGTCCGCCTGAAAATCTTCAGGTACGGGTGCAACCCTGCCTTTCTCAGGGCGCCTGAGGCTCTCGCGATCACTGTCCCCCCACCGTACAACGGTGTACGGAAGGGGGGCCTTGCACGCAGCTCCGTTTCAGGGGCCTGGAGCGGTGCCGCGTGCATGGTGTACTGCAGTGGGCCAGCTGATCGCCACTGTTTCATGTGCAGTGCCCTGAGGCGTGCCTGCTCGTCACTGTCCATCCCCGCACCCGTTGCTGACCACGTGGCGCCGAATGCGGTATTCCCCATCAGGGGGTTTGGCGTACACACAGGGAATACAGCGGGTTGGAAAGGGGCAGGGGACAGGGGTTCACCCAGCGGTTGCGATGGTGCAGTTGGTGGGGCTGGGGCTGGTGCTGGGGCTTCAGCTGGGGCGGGGGCTGGGGCTGGAGCTTCAGCTGGGGCTGGGGCTGGGGCTGGGGCTGGGGCTGGGGCTCGTTGGGCCGCTGCAGCTTATGGTTGCGCTTGGGCACGGAGATGTGCGTCAGCAGCCCGCGTGTAGCGCTTCCACAGGCGCACCATGGCAGCACGTCTGTCAGTGTGGCTGCATTGGAGACCCTGACGAATCAACTTGGTCACCGCAACCGCAAGGAACTTCGTATTGCCCTGCTGCTTCACTTGCATTGCTGTACAGAGGGCTTGCATCCGCCACTGCGGAGTACTGAGAACAACGTCCTCACTGGCAGCAACCTACAGCAGAAACAAGCACGAAAATTCAGCACGCATCAGGAAAATTCAGGGAGGGTATGCAGTCACCAGGAAAATTCAGCACGCTTCACGATGCATCAGGAGTGTCACAAATGAGTACCCGTTGCACAACCTTGAGTTCAGCGCCGAAGGCCAGCATCGTGTCCATCGCCTCCATCGAGTTGAGCGCCATTTTGTGGAATAGGGCTGTACGGCACGTATTGCGGTCGGAAAGCACCATCAATGTTCTGCACGGAGCACAGCACTCTGATGCAACGACCAAGGAATTTCATGCAGTCGCCTCGATAGTGGGAGGCCACAATCTCAAAATTGTGCAGACCCGCGAAAGCCTTCTCCGCCCTAGCCCTGTAGAACTGGTGAATCCGTGTGAACTCCTCCTCATCCGTTGTTTGATCGCCCTTAAAGGGGGGTAGCATGTGTGGGACACTGAGGTACGCAAGGTCCGCTAGCAGGTAGTAGTTCGCCAGGCCGAGTAATGCGTATGGGGGGCGGTAAATGCGCGCGAGGGTGGTGTCGCTCATGGCGCCTGGGTGGGGGCCCGAGAGGAAACAGAACAAGCCCAAGTGGGAGACGATGGCCTGGAACTTGGCCACGTTCCCTGAATACTTGGGCTGAAACCGTGACCGACCGCGGGGAACGTGGATGGGGAACGTGTCGATGGATCCAATGCAGAACCAGGGAAAGTGAGGGATGTGGTTGTTGGGGTGGAAGACGTGATCCATACAAATTTCACACATGTGCAAGTACAAGTGGTCGATACCCCTATAAACTAGCATTCGGATCCAACGGTCACTGTACCTAACACCCCGTGGGTTGAGATCATCGAAGCACCCCTGTTTTGGGTAACGTTTTAAAAAGCTCAACGTGAACCACAATATGATGCGGGACATTCCAACTACACCGAACATATATTTCATGTAAATAGCCTTGCACACGTCACCTCGAACGCCCACCTTCGGGGAGTGCTCACCGCCTGCGACCGCTTGCGACCGCCTGCGACCGTGGAGATAATTTTTGTACACTTCGCGGCTAATGGCATAACACATACCTCACGCCACCTATAGTCCCTCCCTGCCTGCAAGTTGTCAACAAGTGAGAGTGCAATGTGCAATGTGTGAAGTCAGTGACGGAATGACATGTCGCAATTGTCCCTTGCGCTAAATAGTAGCATCGGCAATGGCTCGTTGGCACCTTGTAAGCACAAGTGGTTGGAGGCATGGAACCTTGGTCTTTCGTCGCTTGGCACGCTCAACACGCACATTGTTGACTTCCACTGGATGTGAGTTGTAGTCACCAGTCACTGAGCCTGTGCAACCGTTACCTTCGGGGACAAAAACGGGGTTTTCGGTTAAAATAAAAGTGTTGTAAAAGCTACTTTCATGGCAAAGAGCACAAGAAAATATGTCAGCAGAGGGGTCACACCCCATAGTATTACACTTGGTGTGGAGCCCTCAAAAGGGGGTTTCCAGCAAAAAAGGGCATCTCAAGCGCCTGCGACTGCCTGCGACCGCTTGCAACCGCTTGCGACCGTGAGCTCCCCCTCGGGATGAGTTGCCGCTTAGTTCCCGCGGCGCGGTGCCACCAAGACTCATCATAAATATCGAACGTCCCGTAAGGCATGAGGCTACAAGTACTAGAGGAAAGCAACACACCCGGTAATACAATGTGGAACGGAACCGAAAAGACCATGCATCCATGATACTACTTGGCCAAGAATAGATTCGTGCAAAGCGAAGCAATGACCCATGCAATTTTCAAACAATCACATTTTGTCACGGAGTGATAATTCCAAAAGTAAAATGATGAATGAAAAATCGTTCGAGGGTGCCTGAGGTCGCGGCCAGGTCGCGGCCGCGGACGCGGGGCGGACGCGGGGCGTGGTCATTGAAAGGGGCACCAGAATTTGGCCACTTACCCGCCCCTTCGGCCCCAAAATGCACAATTTACCCCCAAAAGTCCTCACTTTGTAACACCCTGGTCACACTGTCTATCCGCAGAACTGTGGTGTTGTTGTTGCTGTCCATTCCTGGGGGTTGCTGTGAATTCCCACGGGGTTGCTGGGCATTCTGGCAGGGTTGTTGTGAATTGCCTTGAATTTCTGGATAGGTGCTGTTAGTTTCTGTTAGTTTCTGGGGGGTTGAAGTGAATTCCTGGGGGGTTGCTGTCAATTCCTGGGGGGTTGCTGTGAATTCCTCGGGGGTTGCTGTGAGTTTCTGGGGGATTGTTGTTAGTTTCTGAGGGGTTGAAGTGAATTCTTGGGGCGTTGCTGTCAATTCTTGGGGGGTTGCCGTGAATTCCCCGGGGGTTGCTGTGAACTCTAGGGGGGTTCTTGGGCGCTCTTGGAAAACAATACGATGCAATACAATGCACGCTGTCAGCAAACTTGTGGCATCTCACGTGTCGGCGTTGCGCAACACAACCTGATTCCTTAGGCATTGAGCACACACACACACACACACACTCTGGTACAGTACAATACAGCACGGTACAACACAACACAGCACAACACAGCACAGTACAGTACACTGCAGTACAGTACACTGCAGTACAGTACACTACAGTACAGTGCAACAACCACAATCCAATAGCGTACAAGGGGACTCAACGGCCCATGCAGGGCTATTCGACCGACTGCCACTTTTTCGTTGAGTGGAACGTGTGCATGATTTTCTATCAACCAAATACGGTGTGCAATAGGCGTTCCGTCGACGTGGCACAAGGCCTCATTGCCCCCCCCCCCCCATGGCGGCACGGCACGGCACGGCACAAAACAGGGCGGCACACGGAGATTCCGACCCCCCCTCCCTCCCTATTCCTACCTCGCCCGACCCTACCCGGAACGGGCCCTTAGAGACGACCACTATGGAGTGCCAGTCACATACATATGGGCCCAATGCATTTGTTTTCTTGTCTCGGGCCCAATGCCAAATGCAACAGTCACGAAAAAGAGCAACATGCCGTCCAAATCTGAACGACTGATACATGTGTGCCTCTACAAAGGATCTTGTTGGGTAGGAACACTTGGCACGGGACGGCCCAAGGCCTCTTTGCCCCCCCCCCCCCCCACAGGCGGCACGGCACGGCACGGCACAAAACAGGGCGGCACACGGAGATTCCGACCCCACCCCCCTATGCCTACTGCACAGTACGGTGGCTACATCACAACACAACACAACACAACACAACACAACACAACACAACACAACACAACACAACACAACACAACACAACACAACACAACACAACACAACACACCAATACAAAAAAAAAAGTGCACAAGTACCATTATGCACCCCATCAAAAACATGTTCCACAAAGCAATGTAACATGCAACAAAAAGGCAATCAATACGCAACGTAACTTGAATCTTGCAAGATCCCATGGGAAATAAATTGTACAAATTGTCTTCCTAGAGATGCGTTGCTGCTCTGGCAGGAATCCTAGCACGCGATGGCAAAGAAAATGAGAGTGACACATGAGGCTACGAAACGACCTCACCAAAGCACTTGCTGCACTCATGGGTGCGAGGGTGATGTGACACGAAACATCAGTTCATACCATGAAGGCCTCGAACCTCGTTGCATACCGCACCTGTTGTATAACATCCACTTAGGGCAAACATTCAAAAAACCTTCTCTTCGTGACTGTAGCCGTTCCAAAAAGTGGTATCCAACAACCCTTTTTTGCATCATTGTAGCCGTCCCCAAAAATTGTGCACACAGTGCAAAGCGATGCCGAAGAAGGAACATGAGGTACGGTTGTTGTTCAATGTTGTATACAAACATGCAACAAGAATAAAAGACATGACATTTTGGAACCAAATTGTGCTTCCAAACGAATTTTATAAGTATACACCAACATGCAAGAATTTTCAGGTCATCGTCGGGTTCACTTGCATGCATGTTTCCTGCGTGGCCACAACGTGGCCATTTCCCGGTACAAGTGGTCGCGGTCGGGCGCGGGGCAGGTCGCGGGGCGGACGCGGCTCAGGCACCCTCTTCAAAAACATTCGTCAAATGGCACAAAGTGACACGGAGAGACATGCAAGGAAAAGCAACCCAATGATCCATGCAAACTTCTTGAAAAAAAATTTGCGTCCCACTATGACAATTCCCAATTAAGCAACATGAAACATCGCATACTTCAAACGACAACGTACCATGTTGACAATCCATTCACATTAATAATTGCATTGAACTCCATGTCCCATAATGCATGAGAAATTATTCCAAAATATTTGTCAAATGGCACAAAGTGACATGGAGAGACATGCAAGCAAAAGCAACGCAACAATCCATGCAAACTTCTGAAAAAAACTTGCGTCGCATGATGACAAGTCGAAATTTAGCAACCTAAACCATCTCACATCTTCAACAACAACATGCAATGATCACCATTGATTCACATGAATAATTGAATTAAAGTCATGAATGAGTTGGAAAACACATGGTGCAACACCAAGAGACAACACACAAAAAGTTGCAAATGCAACGGTCATGAAAATGAGCAAAATGCCGTCCAATCTGAACCACTGATACATGTGTGCCTCTGCAAAGGATCTTGTCGGTAGGAACACCTGGCACGGCACGGCACAAGGCCTCTTTGCCCCCCCCCCCCCCCCCACAGGCGGCACGGCACGGCACGGCACGGCACAAAACAGGGCGGCACACGGAGATTCCGACACCCCCCCCCTATGCCTACTGCACATTGGGCCTTTTTCCTTTCTTTTTTCTTGCAAACGATTTTCTTCCACAGCAAGTGCGGCGACCCCGTTTTGGAAAGCATTGCCTCTAGCTGCCTACCATTTGATGGCTATGTCCGTTGCCATCTAAAGCCCCTAGGGCGTTTGGTTTCCGGCGACGGGCGTTCGAAAGTCGCGGCTTCGCCAACCGCTTCTCTCCAAACGAACAACGCAAAGGCTTTTGTAGATCATCGTTGAGCATGATTGGATGGGTTGCTCAAGGTAAGCTTACTTTGCGCGTTTTCCCACAAGGTTTTCGCGCCCCAAGCAAAAAGACAGGGTTTATATAAAGTTCAAAGGTCGTCCTTCCATTGATGCTTCCCCTCAAAACTTGGTATGGTACGCAACACAAAAGGGTATGGAATATTGTGGAAGCGCGACCTATTGGCATGCCATAACATCATATAAAACGTTTGGGATTGGCATGAACAACGTCATATGAAACGTTTGTGTTGCTACTTGCTATTGGGTGCTAGTTATAGCCGATGGTAGAGGTGCCTTCATTCCTAGATGCCGGTGTTTCCCGCCCGATGGGCGAACTAGGTGGCATGTAGTTTGTATACGCAACCACGTCTTTCGCGTTCGCATCATTAAATCGCTTGGGTTGGTTGTGATATCGGGCACGTGGGCATGCCTTCACAATTGCAAGACTCTTTTACAGGAACGTGTTGCATTGTGTGCCACACTAAGCTGTACGCCCCATAGGCACATGGCCTCAAGGATTTAGTAGTTCCGTGGCGAATGGCTTCCACCAGCTTTAGAGTAGCCCATACATACGCTTGTAGTTGGCACATATGCAATATAAATTCCATCGCTTGTATGGTGGCATATTCCTTTGGCTACAGGTACGCATTTCATAAAGTCCGGTCTTCCGGTCTGACCGGTCTTCCCGTTTCGCGCAGTTTATTCTAGCAAAACTTCTACTTTACGCCGGTTTACGCAGTTTACGCAGTTTATGCAGACCGGGCAGTTTATGCAGTTCGTGCGGGAACACGGAAGACCGGTCTTGTCCGGTCCGCCCGGTCTGGTCTGGTCTCCGTACCAACTGCATAAAACCCCTTAAACCGAGTGGTCCGATCAGTTTGCGCAGTTCATTTCACTTCATAGTGTATGTGCGTTTGTGTGTGTGTGTGTGTGTGTGTGTGGTGTACGTGTGTTTGTGTGTTTGCGCGTGTGTGTTTGTTTGTGCCACATACCAATGCCTTCCATCCCCAGCCAGAGCCGTCGAGGGGTGGCCGCATTCGGGGTCGTTAGCTCTATTATACGGCGGGAGCTTCGCAATGGGGCACTTCCCCCCATGCCATATGACCGCCCTTCAGCCCTACTGATGGTACTTCGCAAAGCAATCAACGTGCAGCGAAACGCCACAAGCTTGGCATTTGTACATCGATGTGCCGCCCCGACAGCACACGCATGTACCTCGCTTGGCACGGATAGGGAGGTGCTTTGCCTGCACCTCAATTCTTCGGGCTGGAAAGATGTACCGCATGAGACGCCACTGCCAATTGTGCATGGTTTCCCCCGGGGCACAAAGTTTCAACGCTTTGCACGAGGTAAAAGCGTTGGTGGATGCCATGCGGAGCAACATGCCGTTCAAGGCCTTCCACCAGTTAGGGAACCGCCGCTCCTCCCGATGCTGCAAGCACAGCTGGTTGCACACATCGACCCTGGGTGCAAATGTGCGGTAGTTGGCCACAATGCCGGGTAGGCGATACCTACGTTTCCGCCATACATGGGGGCCATGGTGGCAGTTGGTGACCAAGGGCACGGCACGTGCCGCCTTCTTGCCCACCTTTGGGCTTTTGAAAATGCTCAAGGCATACCCATCCTCCTTGTGAACCACGGTGTTCACCTTCCCAGGGTGCAGCCCCTTGCCCCCCTGCTCAACGAGATCCGCTGATTTGGGGATTAGCATCAAGAAGGGTCGAGACTGTGCCGCTAGAGACCTAGCTGTACCATGGGAACCAAAGTAGGTGTCCGCCACCAACACCCGGTTGCTGGGTGCCACATCATGCCAGGGCTGCACAATCTCCGTGGGGGTGTAATGGCCAGCATAGGTGGTTGGAGGTGGGGGGTTGTCACGAGGCATCGCACCACGGTACAAATAAACATGCCAAATGTACCGGTCCTGAGCATCACACAGCAGATACAATTTTACCTCCGTGGTATGGGGTTTCCGAGGGATAAATTGTCTAAATAGGAATAGGCCCTTGTGTGGGACGATAGATTCATCGCCACACACAATGTCACCTAATACCCACCCATTCTGCCATTGTTCGGTGCACAGTTCAATCAGGGCATCCACATCCGGATCCGCGAAGCGCTGCAACTTGTAGAACGCCCCACGGTCCGGGAAGAGGTACTCCATGTAGGGGTTGTAGTACATGCTATCCCTATCCCATAGGTCATCAATGCGGCGGGGTTGTAGCATTCCGAGACCTAGTCGGAAAAGGATGTAGCGGGGAAGCAAGGGGACCAAGTCGGCATGCCCCTTGGCGCGGAGGCAAATGTCCATGCACTCCATGATGGGCCGCATCATGTACTCATAAACCGTGACCGGTGTGTCCGCGGCGCATGTACCCTCCAATAGGCTTGTGCCTCGTGCAACACCTTTGGTGAAGTCATACAAAGCCTCATCAGGATCCAAGGGACGTGGTTCCCAATCCGATTGCATAGTGATTTGACTGCAGAAGAGGGAAAAGGAAATTTGCTGCGCAAACTGCACAAACTGCACGAACTTGCCGGACCGCGCGGTTCGTTTCAGTTTACCGACAGAGCGGTCCGGACCGGTCCTTGGACAAACTGCATAAACTCATCTAAACTGTCCGGTCCGAGCAGTTTACGCAGTTTACGCTGTTTGTTGATTATTCCTATCCTTTTTGTCCCCCCATTGGCTACTTTCTATTTTTATTTCTATTTCTATTTCTTTGGGACGGGGGGGGGGGGGGAAGGAGGGGCAGGGGGTGGCCTCTTCCTCACAAACTGAGAAGGTCGCATGCACTGGGCGTTGTTGCAATTCGTCGAACAAACAACGTGAGACGGTCCCAATGTTTGAAGAAAGTATAGGAGAAGCGAACACCACCACCGGCATGGCTCACCACGGCAACACCATGGAAAAGTGGTCCGGGGCGCTTTAGGCTGTGCTGGGGACATCAGAGCCGAGGCCAGCATCACCACCACCCTGACCCGGCCCGGAATCATCATCGGGCTTTTTCTTAGCATCCAACTTAGCTTGTAGCTGGGCCTCCATTTGCCTTTGCTTCTGCAGGAACATGGGGTTGACCTTAGCGGACCCATTCTTCGTGTACCCGCGCACAGAGGCAACTTGCAGCTTCAACCCCTGAGTGCTTGCGTCCTCGGCCTGGGGAAAAATGCAACGAACTGCACGAACTGCACGAACTTGCCGGACCGCGCGGTTCGTTTCAGTTTACGAGAAGACCGGTACAGACCGGTCCGGACCGGTCCTTGAACAAACCGCGTAAAACGATCTAAACGGGCCGGTCCGATCATTTCGAGCAGTTTATGCAGTTGATGCAGTTCACACCTGTGACTTGGGCTCGGGGTCGGTTTCCGGGTTGATTTCCTCGTTTTCCTCAATTTCCTCTTCTTGCAGGCCTGGCTGGCCTTCTTCTTCTTCTGTGAGGGCTTCTTCCTTCTCCTCTTCTTTTACCTCCGTCTTTCCTCCATTGCCTGAGCTGGCGGCTCGCACCTGCGGTGTGATGTTGTACATTGACAACGTAATGTTTAAATTGGCCCATGAAATGAAAACCACAACCCCGCAACATGGCAACAAACCTTCGCCTTCTTCAAGGCGTCCAACTCATCTTGCAGCCGTTGCTGCTCCCGCTTCATGCGCTCCAACTCCTCTGCCCGGTCGCGCATCAGCCGGTCCGCCTCCTCGGCCGCCTCGCGCGCCTCTTCCTCCTGGCGCGCCCGCTCCGCCTCCTGCCTCTCTCTTTCGGCCTGTGAGACAAACAACGAAATGGGTCAAACTGCACAAACTGCACGAAACGATTGGACCGGACAGTTCATTTCACTTGGCACAGAGACCGGTCTGGACCGGTCTTGTACAACGAGCATAAACCGATCGAACCGATCGGACCGCGCAGTTCGTTTCAGTTGACACAAAGACCGGTCCGGACCGGTCTTCGAACAAACAGCGCAAACTGCGACGAACTGCAAAAACAGACCTCTTCCAAGGCCCATTGATGCTTTGCTTACTCCATTCTTTCCCATTGCCGGGCGAACCACGGGATCGACTGGATCTCCGCCAAAAGCTCCTCGGTGGTACGGGTGCTCTCCAACGGTTCCTCCCAGCTGGCATCCGGCAGCTCCCCTTGACGGACCTATGGGCATAAAGGGTTAAGACAACGAACGGAACAAGACAAGTCGAAGGGGTGGGGGGAACAATTGTTGACCTATGTAATCTCATGCTCCGTCCGACAAAGCTCACGGCGCAGCAACTTGTACCGGTTCCGCACGTCCGCAATCGACAGATCCTCCAGCGGGGGCGTGAGGAGGTCGAGCAACCGCTTCGCTGGGGACTGATGGGGATGGGTGTAACTACGAAGCCAAGAGACATTCGCCAACTTGCTTCGGAATGCAGCCAAATCATGGCGGGTGTCTATTATGTTGTTACACTGGCTACCTAGGGATTTTTTCCTCCTTTTTGGTGTAAATGGAAACTTTTTACCCTAAAAAACCCCGGGTTTCATGCCCCTCTCGTGCTGAAAACACTCCTACACGGTACAAAAGTCCCAAAGTTGGCTTCCCGGGCCTGGGCTCGCGCAAATTCACAAGTTGGCGCGCCAAATGCCCCCCCATCGATCAAACCATCGACTTGCATACCATTGTTGTCACTGGAAATTCCGTCCCTCACCTGCCCTTGCACACTTGGCACGAAGAAAGCATTGTTCCATCTTTTTTTGATTAATGTGCAAAAGACTGCGAATGTGCAAGAAGCTGTCAAATCAATCATATAAATCATATATAGAGGTCACATGCCTTGTTCAGCCTGGACGAAGACCCCCTTATTCTCTATGTACCCCCTTTGCTTCGTCCACGACGACTCCCAAACCGAAAATTTTTTATTATATAACCCCCAGTCCAGATTATCTGAGCGGATCACTTCCCCCCACCCCTTCCGCGTGCGATCCCCCTTGCCCCCCTTCACCCGCACTCTGGCCCCCCGCAGTCTGGACACCCGGCCGCCTTTAGTTCCACCTCGAAAGCTGCGCTTTGAGGTTTCACATTTCAGGGCTTTGTGCCGCCCCTCTCCTTTGAAGGCGGCAAAAATGGCAATGTGCCCCCACCTGCGGGCCCATCCCAACAGGTGGTCAATCCACAGATGGGCCCACAGGGTGACGTTCATTTCACAGGCCTTATGGGCCTCCCCCATTTTTTTCAATTCTGGTCGCAGAATTTTCATGTCGGGCAACTGCAATGGTCCGGATTTCCAGACGACATCGCTTGTTGCCAACAGGGATTTTCCCCATTGCCGGAAGGCGTCCGTCCAGGACACCTGGACCCCCACCATGTCAACGACATGCTGCAGGAGGCCCTCCCCCTCCAGATGGTCACACATGGTGTCCCATCCCTCACTCTTCACCCACTCGGCAGCCGCCGTCTGCTCGATTTTCAGGGGCACCTTCTTCTTATCCTTCCTCTCCTCTTCCAACGCCACCCCGGTGGCGGTCCGTGCCTGGATCCGAATGGGATCCAGGAACCATTGCACCCACCTCACGGCCTTTCCCCTTTTCCACCGATGCACCGTGTGGAGGCTGTTCACAAGGGCTGAAAGCCCATTGTGCACTTGCCGGTGCACACCATGCAGCCCATAGTCGGGGGGCCGCTGGGCGGGGCGCACGATCGGGCAGATCATCCCCGCCCACAGCCACTCCTCGACAATCACCCCCATCCCGCAACCAAATTCGTGCAGAATGGTTGCCCGATTTTTCCCACACAGCCAACAAACGGTGGCTGCGGGGTTTTTGGCCGTGAGGGAGGAGCAACCCCCCAAAATGACCTGCGCCTTGCTGTCTGCTATAAAAAAACAAATCACCTTACGCAGGTAAACCCCTTTATCGGGGATTTGCTGCTGCGCCACCTCGGTGAGGTCCGCGTTCAGGTCATAGACCTCGGCCAATTGGGAAATGATGGCCTTCTTCTCGGATCCGCGCAGCAAGATCCAAGAGCCCAAGGGCATATGACTCCCCAGGTCTCCAACGGCAAAATGCACGAAGGAGGCCTGCCAGAGCTTTGTCCCGTCGAAGGAGATGCCCACCCACACGTTGTCCGTCAGGAACGTGGGGCCGTCACGGTGCCACATCACCTATGCCAGAAAACAGGCCGTGTGTAACGGGTCACCGTGAACGGTCGCCGGGAAACGCTTTGGTGCAGGGTGAAAATACCTGCAGTTTCTGCCACAGATTGCATGCGGCCCCAAAAATGTCATTGTCCTCGTCCGTCTGAAAATGGACCTCCGTGACACGGGGGGCGGACAATGCCTTTCGCACCTGCATCAGGGTTCCCCATGGGCACTTCCATTGGCTGTGTGCCCGGCTGTACTGCAGTTTGCGGAAGCTGTCGCCATTTTTGCGGCTCTCCCACAGAATGGCCGCGGCCAACAGCTCCAAATCGGGGGTGGGGGGTTTGCTCTCCCCGCAAACGAGGTGGATGCGGCGGCGGCCGGGTTTGACGTGTACTTCCCAATGTGGCCCCAAAATCTCCCCCACGACTTCGCGAAGGCGTGCCAGCCGCGCGCGCCTGTCGCGGTAGTTTGAGGGCGCCAGCTGCTCAAAGGGCCGCTGCATGGTGCACAAACAAAGACCTGCGGCACGTGAGGACGTGGCAGGCGGGTTAGATCATGCAACGGAACGTTGTTGCACGTTCGCACACAGATGGCACACAGTTGGCAGGCAGTTGGCGCGCGCCAATTCAGGATTTGGCGCGCGCCAACTCGTCAGTTGGCGCGCGCCAAGTCCTGAGTTGGCGCGCGCCAAGTGGCAAGTTGGCGCGCCAACTTCCCGTTTGGCGCGCGCCAACTCCCCTGTTGGCGCACGCCAAATCAGGATTTGGCGCGCCAACTTACCACTTGGCGCGCGCCAAAACCATGCCCAGCCAGTGCCTGCTCATTTCTTCGACCGCTTGCTGCCCTGACTCTGACTCCCCTCGCTCTCTTCCGCCCGCCTGCGCTTGCAGTCAAGCAGGTGCGAAACCGGGTGCTTGTCCAGCACGCCCTTCAGCTCCGTGAGGGTGGCCTCTTTGACCCCCATGTTGATGGCCACATGGCGTTGGGCGCTGAGTGCAGAGTGCAACTCCACCGCCGCCGCCTGCAGGTACAGCACATGCTGCCCTTGGTCGGGGTCGGCACTACCCTCTGCCCCCCCCCCAACTGCACGCACCTGCGCCGTGGCGGTCACCTGCTGCTGCAACTCCCCGCTCTGCTTTTCCCACCCCTTCTCCCGCCGCTCCCACAAGGCGCGCTCACCGGTGAGGGCGTCCTGTGCCGTCTTGCGGGCGGCCTCCGCCGCCTTCAGCTGCTCGCGCAGCAGCTTGTTCTCCGCCTCCAGGCGGAGAATCTCCGCCTTCTCCCGTGCCCCCCCCCCCCCGTCTCCCGCTGCCTGCGCTGCCTGTGCTGCCTCCCGGGGGGTGGTCGTGGGGCGAGGGCGCCTGGAGCCCCTAGCTTGCTGCTCCGTGCGGCCCTTGCTCTGCAGGGAGGGGTCCCCAGACACGTCAGATGCGGCCCTGCCCCCCTTCTCCCCCTTTGGCCCTTTCCCCACGAGCTGCTTCTGGAAGCGGAGCAGAAACGCCTGTGTTGCCTCCTTCAAGTGGGGGGCGGGGGCAATGGCCCGCACGTCGCTCCACTCACACTGCTTCCACCTCTGCAGCTGTCCCAGAGCGTCAATGCTGCAGAGGAGGAGCCGGTTGTGCGTGGAGAACCCCGCCGAATCACCTGCGCCTGGAACAGGCGGCTGATGATGGTCCCCCCCCCATCGACGACGTCCACCGCCGTCGCCTCGGCGGACGTCACCTTCAGGAACTTGTCGGGGCGGTGCAACTCGTCCCCGAAGTCCGCCGGTTCCGGGACCGCCGGAACGTCCCAATCCACCACCACGTCCACATCCACCTCCAACCCCTCCTGCTGCTCCTGCCGCTGCTCCTGCCGCTGCTCCTGCCGCTGCTCCTGCCGCTGCTCCCGCGGCTGCCCCTCAACCTCCTCCGCCCCGGCCGGCACGGGCACCGGACGCGGGTCCACTTCCAATTGAAAATTGGCGTAGTGGATGGGGACCTGCAAACAAAGTGGGAGCTTGACACGAAACACAAGCGAAGCAAATCGTTTATGCACACGTGTGTATGTTCTAATCGGTGCTACAAAAAAAGGGAGGTTGGTGTGTAAGAGCAGTTGTCACGGTTGCCCCGCATTGCACCGCAGGACAGGACCGGTAGCCCCCCGTGACAACCACTCCCTGGCCGAAGGCCATCTGTTTTTTCCCTAATCTCACCTCTAATCATCTGCAATCTTCTGATCTATTCCTCTATCGTGTTCTATCGTGCTACCAGGCTTGAAAACGATGCAAAACGTTTCCGATAAAACCCAACGAATTAAATTCAGGCGCCAAAACGGCACTTGGCGCGCGCCAACTAGCTATTTGGCGCGCCAAAACTTGACTTGGCGCGCGCCAAAACTGGACTTGGCGCACGCCAACCGAACACTTGGCGCGCCAACCGGTGACTTGGCGCGCGCCAAGATGGAAGTTGGCGCGCGCCAACTGCGAAGTTGGCGCGCCAATCTGCTATTTGGCGCGCGCCAAATTCGTGTCACGTGTGACAACATCGCATGCATGCAAGGCACCGCGCGGGCACACCTTCTCGCTGCAGGAGCAGATGGTGCGGCGGGCCTTGTCCACGCGGACGAGGTCCAACATCTCGGCGTCCTGGGAGCTCAGGGGCGGGGTGAAGTGGGCCATGGCCATCCAGGCCATGCGGCCGGCCCCTGGCTCCCGCACGAACGCAGCGCCCAGTGCGGCGAACGAGTACACCACCGTGCCGGCCGTGCACGCACGCGGCAGAAGTCGGTGGCCTCGGGGGGGGGAAGCCACCACCGGTGGATGTGCGGAGTGAGGCAGGCATCCGCTCTGGCCGCCTCGGCGGTGGGCCCCACGTGCGCGTGGTCGGTGGGGGTCAGAAACAGACCCGCAGACACCCCCACTTGCAGGAGGAGGACGTCCCCCATGTAGGGCACCGGGGGGTCCAACGGCTGCTCAGCCTGCGACACGAAGCAGACTGGCTGGGGGATCGCGTCGGGAGTGAGGAAGTCCTCCTCTGCCGGGGGGGGGGCGGCCGGCCTCTCCTCCGCTTCCGTCGGCGCCTCCGCATCCGCCGGCGCCTCCGCATCCGCCGGCGCATCCGCATCCGCCGGCGCCTCCGCATCCGCCGGCGCCTCCGCATCCGCTGGCGCCGCCGGCATCTCCTCCTCCTCCTGTGCCGCACTCTGTGGGGGGGGGGCGGCATCCGCGTCAGCCGGCGCGGCCGGCCTCTCCTCCGCATCCGCCGGCGCCTCCGGCATGTCCACCTCGTGGGGGGCAGGCACGGGATCCTGGGGCCGGTACCTGTCCGGGTCGGACCCATACGGGAGGCACAGAGGGGACCCGACTGCAGCCCCCTCGGCCAGAAGCTCGGAGGGCATCACCGGAACACTGTTCATCAGCTCCGTTACACTCTCCGGCTCTACGGTCAGCATGCGCGACCGGTAGCCGACGGGTGCAAACGGGATGAACAGTGCCCGGCCAGGCCCGCCCGCACCGCGGTGGATCACCGTCCCGCGGAGGAGCGTCACGCTGCGAAGCGGTTGGATAACAATATCCCACCGATGCGCAGCGTGATAGCCCCCTTGCGTGCCCGGGCACACCTGGAGGGACTTGGACGGGGGAGAGGTGGTGAGGGGGGTGAACACGACCATGCACTGCACTGACTGTTTCACAGACAGTGCAAAATCGCGGTGGGGGATCTGGAAGCCCTTCCAGGGTTCTGCCTCCCACCGCTCGATGATCTTGGGGCACAAGGCCTCAAGTCCCTGCAGCGGTGGGAGGGAGAACCCCAGCAGGGCCAGAACAGCCTGCCAGAGGTCGTCCGGGAGCCAGTGGGGGACGCTGGAGACCGTCGTCTGATAGCGCCCCCCACCTTCCCCGGGGGCCTGGAGGTCCACCTCCTCGAGCATCGACGGGTTGAGTTCCACCGTGGCGAGCTCCGCCAGTCTGGCCCACAGATCCTCGGGGATGATGCGGTCGTTATCATAATACTGGCGGTAGCCCGCCGCGGCAAAACCCTCCTCCGTGACGATGGGGGGGTTGGGGATGTCGTGGTTGGCGACGGGGTAGGAGTTGTGGAAGGAGGGGTGGGGGCAACCCATGCCAAGCATGGTGAAGGGGGTGTCGGTGCTGTAGAGGGTGGGGTGGGTGATGTCGGGGATGTGGGTGCGCAGGCGACGGTTGGTGGAGAACTCCGTGGGAGCTACTGCATCCCACGCCTGCACCTTCACCGACTGGTACCGCACGACGGCGTCAGTGGCCGTGCGGTGCGTCCAGCCACTTTTTTTGACTGGATGCACCCACAGCCACTGCTCCTCGGGGTCGAGACCCTGAGGCGGCATCTCCTGCAGGTCGAGAACGTTAAAGAACTCTTTTGACGCTGCAGCAGTGCACAGCTTCAGGGTCTTGTTGAAGGCCTCAAGGGTGACTTGAGAAAGCTTCAACTCGACCGCGAGCGTCGTGGGGTACCGGCCCATCACGGCACAGCAGAACCTGCTAAGAACCCCCCTGGTCAGGGCGAAGTTAACACGGGTGGCGTCAATTCGCCAGACCAAGTGGGGATTGCCCGGCTGGTCCCACTTGCCGAAGAGGGCGGCCTCCAGGGGTTCGCGGAGGGGGGGGAGCTGGGGGAAGGATTCGGCGTCCGGGGAGGTGAGGGTGTAGGGGTTGGGAAAATAGCCCCCCTGGAAGTGCTCGGAGCCGACGTTGGCGATGTGGGCGTCGAGCACCGCCTGCACCTCGGGGTTAGGTGGTGCAGCGGGGGCTGGGGCTGGGGCAGACGTGGGGTCGGTGACTGTCACCTTCTTCCCCTTGCCCTTCTTGGGTTGCTTTGGAGGCATGATAACGAGAAATGCCTAGAAGGGAAAGGGAATGCATAAAGGGTGCAAAAGAAGAGGAAGAATGGGGCGCTTGGCGCGCGCCAAAACCGGAGTTGGCGCGCGCCAACTCAAGAGTTGGCGCGCCAAGTTGGCGCGCCAACTTGGCAGTTGGCGCGCCAACTCTTGAGTTGGCGCGCGCCAACTGCCAAGTTGGCGCGCCAACTTTGACTTGGCTTCCAAAAAGTTGGCTTCAACCCAAAAAACCCACATATTGCATCATAACAACAAAGCAAGGCAACCAAAAGCTGTAAAATATCAATAGTTCCTCACGTTTCATGCACAAGGCGTAGCAACAACACAGTGCACAAGTACAAGCAAGTTGAATGCTCTCGACATGGAGTTGACCACGAGTTGGCGAATGTACAGTATCTGGGGTTGGCTTCGTAGTTACAGGGGGCGCCGGTTGCGCCGGTCACGGGGTTGCGACGGGGGTTGGATCGGAGTGAGCGGGAGGGGCTGGAGTCGCGCGGCGGGGAGTAGGGGTCGTAGTCGGGTTCCCGGGGTTCTTGCTTCACCCCACATCCTCGGCACTTCGCGATGTTGCGCAAGAGGTCCTCTGCAGAAAAACAACACAAAAGGGTGTAAACTGGTCGAACCGGTCGGACCGCGCAGTTTAGCGCATTTTATGCAGTTTGTTCAAAGACCGGTCCAGACCGGTCTGGTCCGGTCTTCGCACGAAGTGAAATGAACGGTTCGGTCCGGTCGGTTCGATCAGTTCGTGTCATTTTACGCAGTTGGCGCAGAAAGTGCAAACTTGCATAATCCTTGTACTTGGAGGCTTCTCTGCGGAGCGTGGACACCACACTTGCTGGCGCGGGGATGTACTCGCTCCGCAGAAAGAAGTGCCACCGCAGCAGGTTGTTGGGGACCTCCAGCAGCAATCTCAGGGCGGCCGCCAATTGCTTCTTTGCGAGGACGTTGCTCCTGAGGCACAGCTTGGCATGGGTCCCCACGGAGTCTATCGAAACCCCGTATTGTTCCAACCTATTGTTGACCCGAACCACCCCCCTGTTGGTGAGGGTGTCGTCGTCCTCATGTGACCCTTGCGCCTTCCGCCGCCTTTTGGGTTCCCGCCTCCCATGGGGGTCTTCCTCCTCGCTTTCCGCCTCCTGGAAGAACTCTTGTGCCAAACTTTTCTTGCGCCTACCCTTCCCCTTGTCCTGTTTCTTTGGTTTCTCCTCCTCTTCGCTCGACGGGTCCTCATCTACAATCCCCTCCTCGCCCTCGGGCTCGTCATCCCCCTCTTCATCCTCCTCCTCCTCATCACCATCCTCCTCATCCCCTTCGTCCACATCCAAAGGCCGTTTGGACCTCTCTGCCCGACTCCCAGATGCCCGCTGTTGCACCCTCTCCTTGGGGGTCTTTGCCTTGGCACCTCCCTTCTCAATCAACCAACTCCCCACAACCGTCTCAACGTCAAACACCACATCCCCTTTGTTTTGTTGCCTCTTGACGTTTCCATTTTTGTCTTCGGTGTATTCCTTGGTGTTTGTGAGTGTCACCTTCCCTTTTTCCACCTTGGACACCAACCCACTGAAACGGGCTCCGTGCGAGCCCTTCTTCAAGAAAACGACCCATTGTCCTCTCTCGATGTTCTTGAAGGCGTGGGGGACCACCTTATCTTGGTGGCATGGGGGAGGGCTCGACCGGGACCTTCCACAGGCATGGCAAGGAAGAAACTAAAGCAAAAAGGTGGAAAAACATGTTGAACACTAGAAAAGAGCACAAACCGCACGAACCGGTCGGACCGGCCCGTTCATTTCAGTTTAGATGAAGACCGGTCCGGACCGGTCTGGACCGGTCTGCGTACCAACTGCGCGAAATGTCATAAACGGATTGTGCTACACGACAAAGCCTATTAAACCATCATGGTGGCCTAAGGTCCTTTGGGGAGTATGCATACACAAGCATGGCAAAGCAGGGAGACCGCAAGACACCTGCACCATCATAAACTGCAGTGTGGTTGTCCAAGTAGTTGGGCCGCTCGGTTCATACTAGTTGACACGGAGACCGGTCTGGACCGGTGCAGACCGGTCTCTGGACGAACTGCATAAGGTGATCTGTCACAATGGCTCTACATTTACATGACCATCATGCAAAGTTAAGGTGTTGTAATACCCTGAGAACCCTAGGGAAACATCCATGCAACATGTGGAGCAGGTGGTATGTGTGTGCACGCTCTGTAGGTGTGTCGTATGTGCATGTTGTGTGAAGTGTGGTGAGCTGCGCAAACTGATCGGACCGCCCAGTTCGTTTGAGTTGGTACAAAGACCGGTCTAGACCGGTCTTGTGGTCTGCCAAACTGGTCTACATGCAAAACTCTAAACCTTCATTAAATCATCAAAAAACACCAAAACCACAAGATCCGCCACATGCAAATACCCCTGACCCAACCCTTCACACAAAAGTCACACTTTGCACAAAAATCCAGTCCGGACAAGACCGTTGTGCTAGTAGCCAAAGGAATATATTTGAGTGCTTCATCCCCGTGTGTTCAAGAGTGGAAAACTGCAAACTATAAAATCAAACAGAGGAATGCATATTTGTATGAGTCTTACACAAGGAAAGCACAAGTTGAGAAGCACTCTTTCACGAATGCGTGTGTACGTTCAAGGAAAGTGGAGGTGTTCCACCACCCTGTTCTTGTCAAATTCGATCAGTCACGTATTCTACGACAAGAGGTGGCAGCTTTTTGTGGAAAAAGCAGAATAGGGTGGGTCCCTTGGCCGCAGGAACCTCCAAATTGAGCCTCCAAGTGAAGGAATACATCCCATCCAACGCAAGGATTTGAGCATGCAAGTCACGCACATATCCAAAGGATCAACCAACTCCAATTTGCAACAGGAACCACAACGGATTGTGAATCACAAGGGCTAAGGAGTGGGAGTGGCACAAACAAATAGTAGCACCACTTTTTTGTCACAACGACCACGATTCACCGCCATTCCCATTTACAGTCCCACATGCAACATAGCACAAACACGAAGGCGGTTTCAATCTTGTAATAAGCCATGGACGTGGTGAAGCAACAACTCTTTAGGAAAGAATTGGAGGTTGCCAACAAAACAAAGTAGCGATGCGTTCTTTCATGCAAACTCCCATCAATCACAATGCATTTGAAGACAACTCCTTCCAACGCCCAACTCCTTTGCGGCCCTTATTGCACTCGTTTGAGCCATAGCCACCACACCCTTTTCCACATTGGGAGCATCCTTATTCAAAGGGTGAGCAACTTAAACCGCTGGGGTCCTGTCCCAAAACATGATGTTACTGTGATGCTTAAAAACACACCAAATGGAGACGGTCCGCCGGCAAACGATATGGCCAAATAACAAAAAAAATGAAACAACGAGCCAAAACAGAGGTACTTTTGTGTATCAAATAGAAGAGCAGTCTAATAAGCGACTAGGAGTGCCCGAAGGAATTCGACGTTGAATGTCGGGGGGGATAATCCCCTATTCTAAAGGTAAAAAGTGCTCAAATCGACTCCAGTGCAGTTTTCTATATCCAATATCCGCGGCCTGTGGTAGATTGCGCGCCCAATGTGACGGCACATTGGATAAGCCGGCACATTGGACTCCAAGAGAGGTGCTAGAGGTTCCTAACGAAAATGGAAACTGTGACATCACCAACAAAGGGAGGGTGGGAGCACTTTCCTTTGGTATGGAGAGGCCTGCTACATCTCTTTTTTGCTTGGCCCGCCCACCAAAGTGTCTGGATGGATGTTACTGCCCCGAAGCCCAGTCTGGTGACCAGAGGTGCAGAATATCTAACTCCCTCCTACCATAATATCAATTTCATACTTGCATCATTGGTGTACGAGGTTTGGTGATGCCCCCCCCCGCCCCTATTTTGATGCCGGAACCCTCGAACCGTCCCCAAGCCTTCAATTCTCCTCTAATAGGCACAAACAACAAAAGATGGACCGCAAAGCACAACAGAGCAACAAAACAAGAATGGAACCACTGTGTTAATCCAAGAAACGCGCCGGGGTCACAATTTTGCATCCGCTGCGCCTTTGTTGAGATGGTTCATTGGAAGGCGCCGAGTTGGTGTGGTGTGGTGTAGGGAGCATTCGCACCATACCGTGATCCTTTAAAAGGGGGTTAATAGCCCGTTTTTTTTTGGCAGAAAAACGGGTTAACCTGTCCACAGTTTTGGCAGGGGGTTAACCCGTTTTACTGGCAGTAAAACGGGCTATTAACCCGTTTTTCTGGGCTAGGTAACACGTTTTTCTGCCGCAAAAACGGGTTAACACGGAGTGGGACTATGAGGAGCGCCCGTTGACGCAAATGTCCTTGAAACGGGGTTTGGATGAGGCTCGCGAAGAGTATAGGAATGCGGCCTGGGCTGCCCCTCCCACACCAGCTAATGCGCCCATTTCGCAAGATTTGTCGGATGCACCAATGCCCTTCCCAAAGATGTGGCGGCCCAAATACCCACCTATAGGCATGTGGCTTCTGAGTTCATTTGCTATAAGTGCTCCCATGAGATCAATGTGTGGCGGCCTTTGCGAGGGAAGCACCGTGTATTTTGTGTGATGTGCAATGCTCCCTACCACGAATCTTGCATGGGTGAGGGTGCCAAGGATGGTAGCATGCACGGCCCTTGTTGCCCAAGTGAGTAATGATAACATATTGTTCGGATTCGGATTCACCCTCTCTCATGTGTCTCCTTCTCTTTTGTGCACTCGGATTCGGAGGACAAATGCAATAAAACTAACTTTATAAATATATATAAATGCTAATCAAAGGTGGCTTGTCGGAATTATCTTGTATAGTGTATTTACAGTGGAGGCTTTTTTCCCATGCCAGCGGCAAAGTTTTTACTCATGTCATCCAATATTTCACTTCTTCTGCTTTGCTTTTGCTCTGCCTCTTGCAATGTGTCAAGGGAAACTACTACCTTAACGTCGGTCTGGTTAACCCGTTTTTATGCCAAAAAAAACGGGCTATAATAACCCCCTTTTAAAAAAAACGGGCTATTAACCCGTTTTACCGGCAGTACAACGGGCTGTACGAGGCACGAAGTGCCGAGTAGCCGGTTTTACTGCCGGTAAAACGGGTTAATAGCCCGTTTTACATATAAAACAAAGAAGGAGTCCTCCAAGTATTAACAATTTTTTGCAAACCCTTACACTTTAGAACCAAAGCATGACACCGAGCCTTCCCTTTCTTCACACTTTGCTTCAATTTGTTAAGGAAAACTTGTTGGACCTTACTTCGAAGTCTTACTTCTTTCAAAGAATCATTTGCCTTGCGGTTCAAGGCCCTCTTAGCAACACTACGGCGATGACATTTGGAGGCATGGTCCTCCAAGTGGTGAGTCCTCTGCTTGGCACCCTCCGACAACTGCACAAAGGCAAGACACCAATCAACAAGGAATAAGATACCCAAACTCATTCGTGGGAGCATTCATACACCCGTTTGTTCTATGAAAGGTCATGTTAGGCATGCACTAGGCAAAATGATGGATTGAAGGGCGTGAATCATTCCATTGATCACACCATTGCAATTTGCACCTTTTGGGAACGTACACTTCCCCTTGCCCTCTTTGGGGCATTCGAGAGCTTGAGCAACCTAGAAATACAACAATGGGCAGTGTAGCATGACACACACTTCGCAATCCTTACCAATGATGGTGACGAATCACGACATGCAGACAACCTGACGACATGTGGCCTCAGCTTGGGTTTTTTTTGTTGGAGGGCAAGATTGTTCCTTGTTGGACTTGCAACTTGCCCTAAGGGTGTCGAATCTGCTTTGGTTGTCTTCAAAAGGTGTCAGCCGACAGTACCACACACTCCTTTATAACACCATTGTGCAAGTGCAGTGCATTAAGGCTGGAGGGCACACTGCGCTACGAACCCACTTCTTGCTAAGGTGGCATCGCAGCTTTTGCGCCTCAGTGGCCATAAATGTAAATACATGACTGTGATGGTCGTTGCAATGAAATGTCGTTCGTCAAAACTCATCAAATGCTCCTCCGGGGAATCATTTTTGACCTACGAAAGGCTGAATTGGACTTTGAAGCACACACATTCCCAAGTCCCAAACCCATGATTCTACACATATTTGATTCCCGATCTTCCTTCACCAAATTAGAAGTATCAACACGCCTAATATTCCCAATAGAGAGTCACCGGGAAATAGTTCTACCCACACCATCCGCTATACCAGTGTGGAAGAATGGTCAAAAAAAATAAGAAACACAAAAGGAGCCTTGGTGGAAACAAACCCCATTCGCCTTGTACAGTAATGCTGTTCAATGGATGCAGTGCGGATCACAAATCTTCAGGTTTCTTGAAGACCCCAAGTGCGAGCGCAAGTAGGGGGGGAATGGCTATGCAGGACTCTCAGGCGGCATTTTTTTTCTAATTACACAGACTTCTTCTTGTGCTTTTTCTATATTCGCCCGTTCTTTTTACATGTCCCTACCTTTATTTCCGCCTGGTGCGCTAGTGGTATGCGCATTTTTGAGGCGCATCGAGCTAACAAGGAACTTCCTGCCGACATTGCATCACTGGCAGTGGTCATCGACATTGCATACATTCCACTAGCAGTGGTCGCCTCCCCGCCAATGTAGGCCAGCAGCTTTCACTGCAACAATCCCATCAGTGAGTGCAATTGTTTTGGCAGGGTAGTTGCGCCACACACATCTCACAGGCAGTTGCGTAATCCAGGTATGGCGTACTTCCTCAGGGTTGACTAATCAGGAATTGGTGCACTTCTTGCGGGGCACTTCATGGGCTTCGGTATGCACTTCTCCTCAGGCCCTTGGTTAAGCCTACTTTACTTGGACCCTACTCGGGTGGGAGACCCCCGGACGGAGGGCGCGTTGCAAGGGTACACTTTCTGAGTGTCTATTTTATTTCGGTATACACCCAAACTGCATTGAGTATTTTGTTGCAGCGGACATGTGTGTACTGCAGGTGTATACCGAAATAAAATAGGCCCCCAGAAAGTGTATTGTTTCGGCAGCAAACATGTGTGTACTCAGAGTGTATACCAAAATAAAATAGACACCCAGAAAGTGTATCCTCACAGCTGCTGACCGCAGCAGTACGAGTGTATGCCGATATAAAATAGACACTTAGAAAGTGTTTTCTTTTTGCCGGACATGTGTGTGCTGCAGGTGCATGGTGGGATAAGATATGCCGTCTACGCCCGTCTACATTTTCTGCAAATACCTCAAGGCTTGGCTCAAGTTTTGCCGCGCGTAGCGCGGGCAAGGAATCCACATGTATCAGAAAAAATTGGATGCTAGCACCAAATTTTCTACCCGCGCATTTGCGCAGGCTGAAGGCTACCCGCGCATTTGCGCGGGCTGAAGGCTAGTATTATTTTCAGACTGGTCGTCGTCGTCGTCGTGTCCAAGCGCGGGCCTGGCGGTGGCGCGCGTGTGCGCCGCGCAGAAAATAATTTATGCTACAGGGCGGCATTTTTTTTCTAATTACACAGATGTATGCGCATTTTTGAGGCGCATCGATCGGTGTGCAGTACGGTTGCATCTTCGCCGATTCTGGCTGTTCAGTTGGCCGAGCGGGCGCTAACCGCCTGTAACTACTGCCAGAACCACCCGTTAACGCTATCCGTCAATGTTATCGGAAGCGCTAGCGCCGGCGCTGAACGTCACGGCACGTGTGTCACTCAATTTTTGCACTTCTCCCGAGATTTGCTCTATTGCCCCGAGCGGTAAAGAGACAACTTCCTGCCGGCATTGCATCACTGGTGCAATACCCCCCTGTCCGGTACAAGGGAGACATGGGTTGACTCAAATCCCAATGCCGTCGCGCGATCGCAGCAGATGGAAAATAAAATAACGAGAAAAAGACGCACCGCCAGCAGAAATAAAGCGAAAAATCGTCTTTTCCGACCTCAGAAACCCCCCCAACAATTTTACGCCGCTGTTTGGCGAGGTCGCAAAATATAGGACACTCACCGAAAAAGACGAACAAGAGAGTCACGACGGCGAAGAAGCTGAGCGTTGCTTGCCCCAAACCACCTAGCAAAGTGCGTGCCCTAGGCGCTAGGGACTTGTGCGCGCCCCAAAACAAACCACACATAGACAACAACAACGCCACCGGCCGCCGACAAGCAAGTATGTTATGTGCCGCGCACCGCTAGAAACCAACGAAACAAGCACAACGCGGAAAGAGGTAGACAAGGAGAATAAATAGGTAACGAACCGCACCACGGTGGAGATATACCACAAGTACACGACCAAGCAATGCAAGCCCGCTCATGTAGGAAATACGCGCGAAGAGAACAAAAACAACAAAAAGAAAAAGAGGCCGCACATGTACCCAAGTATGTTGAATGTCGTGCATGAAAAATACACACAAGCAACAACAACGCCACCGGCCGCCGGAAAGCAAGTATGTTATGTGCCATATGTTGTGTGCATAACGCCGTAACAAGCGCAAAACAAGTAACGTGTCAAGCAACGCCAAAGTGCGCCGCCACGAAAAGCGCAACGAAAACCGCACCGGCAAGGAAAACCAACAAGAGGTGGCACCGAAAGAATGCCTATGCTCACCCCCGCTCACATAGGGAAAGAAAGGTATGCCCGCACGCGCATGCCCGGAACGCCGCAAGGCCATCACCGCCACGGACGAGCAACATGGTATGAAGGGACAAGCGGGGAAGAACAAAAAGACCACCGAGGTAAAGCACAACACAAAAAAAAAAAAAAAAAAAAAAACCAAGCATACACACGTGACTAGTGGGGTCCAAGTATGTTGCCACGCTACGCTACGCAACGGACACGAGACGAGAACGGCAACCACGCCAACAAAAGAAAAAGGTGACCACGAAGCGTAACCGAGACGTGCCCACCGCCCACCCGCACGCCCGCTTATGTAGGAGGCGAAAGGGAGCGAAAGGGGACAAAAGGTATGCCGCCGCATGCAAACGAATAGTAGGCAAGCCACACACCGCCACCAAGAACGCAAGTATGTTACCATGTCGTGCCACGTCGCCAACCGCGGAGTTGCGTGGGTTAGAACACACAAATAGCCAGGGAGGGGGACACGGGGAGCAAACACACAAATAGCATAGCGCCGACGTGTGCCGGGTCCCAACAAACACACGTGCACGCACCGATGTTCTCTTCCCCTCACAGGTCCCGAGGAGAAGCGTATGCTCGTGTCTGCGTCCTCCGGGCATTAAAGTAGGGTTGTCTTAGACGCTTAGGCAAGTATTGCGTCGTGCCGTCGTCACACATAAGCGAACGCCCGGCAAGGCGGGAGGACTAGGACACGTTAAGGTAGTGGGGAAAGAAGCAGGTATGTTGCATGTCACGCCGCGCGTGCGGAACGGGCGACGAGAAAAGGTAGCGACCAAAGGGGGGTGGAGACAAGACGGGAGCAAGTGGGGCGATAAACCTACGCGCAAGCCGGTCGCACACGCATGTCGCATGACGTACCAGCCAGCTCGAGGTGCCGTGTCGCGACAAAACCGCCGCCGCCGCACGCTTGTTTACGCACCCTTCTCTCCCTACGCAGGTTCAAAGGAGGAAGCCCGGGCCGACAAGGAAAAAGACAGAGACACGCAACAAAGCGGAGGCAGGGAAAAAGTGCATGCCAGGGAGAGGAGTAGAGGAAAGGGTAAAGAGCAACGAAGCCACGAAAGGAACAAGGGGTAGCCAGCGAACGAGCAAGGGGCGCACACAGAGGAGGGGACACGGCGGGCACACGGCGAGCACAACACTGCACCGAGACACCGGAGAGGGGAGCACCGGAGGACCAAGGGAAGAGCAGCACCATGCACCACGACACGCACGGCACAGACACCACACACACCGCACACACCCAACGAACCCCGGCAACCCACCCGGCAGTGGGCGGGCAGACGGGAGAGGGACAGCGCCTGACCCCAAGCGCCCCTCACCATGGTGGAAGGCACCCCCCCCCGGGGACGCCCTTCCGCCATCCCCACAGCGAGCAACGCCGGCCCGCAAGGGCGCACGCTGTGGGGCCGGTGCTGGGTCCCCACGCCCACACCGACCGCACCCGGGACACGCGGGTCGCGGAACCCTGGCTGCACGCTCCGGAGGACGGGCGGCCGCGGGAGGGACAGCGCCTGACACCAGGCGCCCCTCACAACGGTGGAAGGCACCCCCCCCGGGGACGCCCTTCCGCCACCCCCACAGCGAGCAACGCCGGCCCGCAAGGGCGCACGCTGTGGAGCCGGTGCTGGGTGCACACGCCCGCATCGACCGCACCCGGGACACACGGGTCGCGGAACCCTGGCTGCACGCTCCGGAGGACGAGCGGCCGGGGGAGGGACAGCGCCTGACACCAGGCGCCCCTCACAACGGTGGAAGGCACCCCCCCCGGGGACGCCCTTCTGCCACTCCCACAGCGAGCAACGCCGGCCCGCAAGGGCGCACGCTGTGGGGCCGGTGCTGGGTCCACACGCCCGCATCGACCGCACCCGGGACACACGGGTCGCGGAACCCTGGCTGCACGCTCCGGAGGACGAGCGGCCGGGGGAGGGACAGCGCCTGACACTAGGCGCCCCTCACAACGTTGGAAGGCACCCCCCCCGGGGACGCCCTTCCGCCACCCCCACAGCGAGCAACGCCGGCCCGCAAGGGCGCACGCTGTGGGGCCGGTGCTGGGTCCACACGCCCGCATCGACCGCACCCGGGACACACGGGTCGCGGAACCCTGGCTGCGCGCTCCGGAGGACGAGCAGCCGGGGGAGGGACAGCGCCTGACACCAGGCGCCCCTCACAACGGTGGAAGGCACCCCCCCCGGGGACGCCCTTCCGCCGCCCCCACAGCGAGCAACGCCGGCCCGCAAGGGCGCACGCTGTGGGGCCGGTGCTGGGTCCACACGCCCGCATCGACCGCACCCGGGACACACGGGTCGCGGAACCCTGGCTGCGCGCTCCGGAGGACGAGCAGCCGGGGGAGGGACAGCGCCTGACACCAGGCGCCCCTCACAACGGTGGAAGGCACCCCCCCCGGGGACGCCCTTCCGCCGCCCCCACAGCGAGCAACGCCGGCCCGCAAGGGCGCACGCTGTGGGGCCGGTGCTGGGTCCACACGCCCGCATCGACCGCACCCGGGACACACGGGCCGCGGAACCCTGGCTGCACGCTCCAGAGGACGAGCAGCCGGGGGAGGGACAGCGCCTGACACCAAGCGCCCCTCACAACGGTGGAAGGCACTCCCCCCGGGGACGCCTCTCTGCGACCCCCACAGCGAGCAACGCCGACCCGCAAGGGCGCACGCTGTGGGGCCGGTGCTGGGTCCCCACGCCCACACCGACCGCACCCGGGACACACGGGTCGCGGAACCCTGGCTGCACGCTCCGGAGGACGAGCAGCCGGGGGAGGGACAGCGCCTGACACCAGGCGCCCCTCACAACGGTGGAAGGCACCCCCCCCGGGGACGCCCTTCCGCCACCCCCACGTGAGCAACGCCAGCCCGCAAGGGCGCACACTGTGGGGCCGGTGCTGGGTCCACACGCCCGCATCGACCGCACCCGGGACACGCGGGTCGCGGAACCCTGGCTGCACGCTCCGGAGGACGAGCGGCCGGGGGACGGACAGCGCCTGACACCAGGCGCCCCTCACAACGGTGGAAGGCACCCCCCCCGGGGACGCCCTTCCGCCACCCCCACAGCGAGCAACGCCAGCCCGCAAGGGCGCACGCTGTGGGGCCGATGCTGGGTCCACACGCCCGCATCGACCGCACCCGGGACACACGAGTCGCGGAACCCTGGCTGCACGCTCCGGAGGACGAGCGGCCGGGGGAGGGACAGCGCCTGACACCAGGCGCCCCTCACAACGGTAGAAGGCACCCCCCCCCGGGGACGCCCTTCCGCCACCCCCACAGCGAGCAACGCCGGCCCGCAAGGGCGCACGCTGTGGGGCCGGTGCTGGGTCCACACGCCCGCACCGACCGCACCCGGGACACACGGGTCGCGGAACCCTGGCTGCACGCTCCGGAGGACGAGCGGCCGGGGAAGGGACAGCGCCTGACACCAGGCGCCCCTCACAACGGTGGAAGGCACCCCCCCCGGGGACGCCCTTCCGCCACCCCCACAGCGAGCAACGCCGGCCCGCAAGGGCGCACGCTGCGGGGCCGGTGCTGGGTCCACACGCCCGCATCGACCGCACCCGGGACACACGGGTCGCAGAACCCCGGCTGCACGCTCCAAAGGACGAGCGGCCGGGGGAGGGACAGCGCCTGACACCAGGCGCCCCTCACAACGGTGGTAGGCACCCCCCCCGGGGGCGCCCCTCCGCCACCCCCACAGCGAGCAACGCCGGCCCGCAAGGGCGCACGCTGTGGGGCCGGTGCTGGGTCCACACGCCCGCACCGACCGCGCCCGGGACACGCGGGTCGCGGAACCCTGGCTGCACGCTCCGGAGGACGAGCGGCCGGGGGAGGGACAGCGCCTGACACCAGGCGCCCCTCACAACGGTGGAAGGCACCCCCCCCCGGGGACGCCCTTCCGCCACCCCCACAGCGAGCAACGCCGGCCCGCAAGGGCGCACGCTGTGGGGCCGGTGCTGGGTCCACACGCCCGCATCGACCGCACCCGGGACACGCTGGTCGCGGAACCCTGGCTGCACGCTCCGGAGGACGAGTGGCCGGGGGAGGGACAGCGCCTGACACCAGGCGCCCCTCACAACGGTGGAAGGCACCCCCCCCGGGGACGCCCTTCCGCCGCCCCCACAGCGAGCAACGCCGGCCCGCAAGGGCACACGCTGTGGGGCCGGTGCTGGGTCCACACGCCCGCATCGACTGCACCCGGGACACGCGGGTCGCAGAACCCTGGCTGCACGCTCCGGAGGACGAGCGGCCGAGGGAGGGACAGCGCCTGACACCAGGCGCCCCTCACAACGGTGGAAGGCAGCCCCCCCCTGGGGCGGCCCTTCCGCCACCCCCACAGCGAACAAGGCCGGCCCGCAAGGGCGCACGCCGTGGGGCCGGTACTGGGTCCACACGCCCACATCGACCGCACCCGGGACACACGGGTCGCGGAACCCTGGCTGCACGCTCCGGAGGACGAGCGGCCAGGGAAGGGACAGCGCCCGACACCAGGCGCCCCTCACAACGGTGGAAGGCACCCCCCCCGGGGACGCCATTCCGCCACCCCCACAGCGAGCAGTGTCGGCCCGCAAGGGCGCACGCTGTGGGACCGGTGCTGGGTCCACACGCCCGCATCGACCGCGCCCGGGACACTCGGGTCGCGGAACCCTGGCTGCACGCTACGAAGGACGCGCGCGGCCGGGGGAGGGACAGCGCCTGACACCAGGCGCCCCTCACAACGGTGGAAGGCACCCCCCCGGGGACGCCCTTCCGCCACCCCCACAGCGAGCAACGCCGGCCCGCAAGGGCGCACGCTGTGGGGCCGGTGCTGGGTCCACATGCCCGCATCGACCGCACCCGGGACACACGGGTCGCGGAACCCTGGCTGCACGCTCCGGAGGACGAGCGGCCGGGGAAGGGACAGCGCCTGACACCAGGCGCCCCTCACAACGGTGGAAGGCACCCCCCCCGGGGACGCCCTCCCGCCACCCCCACAGCGAGCAACGCCGGCCCGCAAGGGCACACGCTGTGGGGCCGGTGCTGGGTCCACACGCCCGCATCGACCGCACCCGGGACACACGAGTCGCGGAACCCTGGCTGCACGCTCCGGAGGACGAGCGGCCGGGGGAGGGACAGCGCCTGACACCAGGCGCCCCCCACAACGGTGGAAGGCACTCCCCCCGGGGACGCCCTTCCGCCACCCCCACAGCGAGCAACGCCGGCCCGCAAGGGCGCACGCTGTGGAGCCGGTGCTGGGCCCGCACGTCCGCATCGACTGCACCCGGGACACACGGGTCGCGGAACCCTGGCTGCCCGCTCCGGAGGACGGGCGACCGGGAGAGGGACAGCGCCTAACACCGGACGCCCCTCGCAACACTGGAAGGCGCCCCCCCGGGGATGCCCATCCACCGCCCCCACACCGAGCAACGCACCAACGCACCAACGCACCAGCCACGGGACATCCGCACCCCGCCCCCTGCTCTTAGACACAGCGACATAGCAATGGCGGAACCCGCGGCACCACGCAAGACACGCCCCCGATCTTCGAAGCTGGACGAGGCACACGAGGTCATCAGGGCGCTGGGACTCAGAGACGGCGAAGGAGACCCCCCACAAGGGGACGCGGGCACAGACTCCGACCTGGAGGCATTGCCGGAGCCCCCCACGGGGGACGCGCCCGCGGAACCTGCGCCGCCGGCGGACAGCGTACCCGCGATCTGCCCCGCGTGGAAACGGGGCCATTGCACCGGCGAAGGCTGGTGCCCCAAACAGCACCCCCAGCCCGATGCCGACGACGGAGCGTTGCCCGAGGTGAAACCCGCGGCCGCACGCGCCGCCCTACGCTACGGGGTGACGCAGGGCTGGATCCTGGATGAGACCGTGCGCGGCAGCGTGAACATCCAGGAGGCCGTCGACCGCGTCACCCACGCGGGACAGGCGGCAGTGGCCCTGCACACCCGGGGCCGCCACGGTGGACCCGCAGAGGGGATCATTGTGGATCCCTCGGGAATGGTGCTGGTCCTGGCGGCGGACATGGTCCGAGGGGTGCTCCACGTGTCCCGCGTGCGGCGGGCGTGCCCACAGTGGACCATCCAGGTGTACACCCCCCCGCGGGCGTGGCCCTTTTCCACATGGGCGGTGCTCGCCGTCATGTGGCACCTGGCACCAGAGGACGCCCCCACAGGGACCGCGGAGGACATCGCCCGGGACCTCCACACCTGGCCGGCCGACCAGGAATACCCCTGGCGCAGGCCCCGGGGCGGCCTCCCGGTGGCACCAGCGGCAGAGGGGCTCAGCCTCGCGGCAACCCTCCAACGGCACCCCGACAAGCAGGCGCGCCACTTCCTGCAGACGGGCACGGTCCCGGCCACCCCGCCAGACTCCGAGTGGCGATGGGACGCAGGGGTGGCGCAACCACTGCCGGGCCCCTGGACCCTCCCGTTGTGGTACTTACCAATGGGCACCTTGGCCCACGCCACCCAGGCCGTCAAGGGGGCTTTCCCGCAGCCGCTCCTCCCCGGCGTGGCCCTGCTCCGCAGCCTGCAGGCGGGGGCTGCCTGGGTACTGTGGAAGGAAGGGAAGGGGCGCTCGAGCCCCTATTTCCCCATGGTCCAAGGCCAGGCGCTGATTCATGCCGAGGGCATGGGGACCGTGGAATGGGGGGCGATCGTGCCCGGCACGGCGTGCAGGTGGATCACGGCGGCCGCCCCACAGCCCATGCGATCGCCGCCGGCGTGCCACCGCCTCCTACGGATGGTCCCCTCATTGGCCCCCCAGCACGCCTTTACAAGGGACGTGTGGAAAGCCGTACTGAGCCACACCAGGGAGTGGCTGACGAACCCGGGTACGCGGTACCCGCCGGGACCGGTGCTCGAACAGCTCACGGCCCCCACACCCGGGGTCCTCCACGCCCTACACAGGGCGTCGGCCCTCACGAAGCAGCTCAACGACGAAGTGCTGGACCTGGCGCTGGAGCCGCTGCGGGTGCTCTACCCGCAAGCACACATCCCACCCGCGGGCACGTCCAACCGCCTAGGCCGCCTGGGGTTGCAGCGCCGCGTCGAGGCCGCGCACCCAGGAGGCGTGGTGGAACAGTGGCTAACGCTCCGCAATCCGTCCACCGCGGAGGGCCACTGGTACCTGCACCAACTCCTCTTCCAGCCACGGGCCGCCCCGGAACACCGCCGGCAGAACCCGTACCACACGCACCCGGAGCGCCGGGGCGCGCAAAACTACCCGCAGCCAATCCCGCCCGCCCTCCCGCCGGGGCAGGGCCCGGAGGCGCTACAGCGGGGCCCCCCGCTCGACACCGCCACCACGGTACAGCAGTGGGGAGGCGACGATGCGAGCGGTGCCGAACCGGACTGCACGAACTGCGGAGCGGTGGCTTGGATGGCAGCCTGCAGGCACCTCATCCGAGATACCACGGGACTCCGGCAGTACAGACCCACGGACCGCACGGCGCTGGCGTCCGCGGTCGCGGCCGTCACCATGGGTCCAGTGGCGGCGTGGCCGGCGCAGCTGCTGCCCCACGTCCCCTGCCGCGACACGCGGCCCCGACGGCCGGCCGTGACGCACGAGCCGACGGCACCCCTCACGGCGGAGCAACTATACGTCGTCGCGGCGGCTTTGCTAGCAGACGGCGGGGAGAGCTTCGTCCACCACCACGGCCCGGCGCAAATTGCGGGATGCATACAAGGGCCCCAGCGGGATGCACCAGACCCGTGGCATGCCACACTCCGCGGGCGCACCCGCGTCTGGGGTGCGGGCGATGGCGCACCCCCGCCCGGGCCTAAGCAGGGGGAGGCACTGGTACTGCAGACGGCAGGCTACCAAGCCATCGTACACGGCCACGCCGGAGGGTACCGGTCGCACATCCTGGCCGGAGGCCGATGGACGGTCTGGCACAGCACCGCCAGGCAGGGGGCTTTCCCGCCCCTGTCCCACGTCGACTGGCGACAGGGGCCCACCCAGGCCTACTAAATGTCGGCGGACCCCTTGCCGCTGGCGGTCCTGCTACACACTGTCAGCGCCCCCAACAAGAGGCAGGAACCGGGGTGGGTCAACCCCCCCACACTGGTGTGGAGCCCCGACCAGGAGGAGCATCTACGGGCCGCGTGGCAGGGAGACGCCATCAGGGCCACGGACGTCCCGGACCTCCACGCGGGGCCCATCACGCACGCCCGCCCAGCGGCTACCCTGGCGGTGGCCCAACGGGGGCAGCAGAACCCACAGTGGGTGGTCTGCATGTTCAGCCCGGCGGACGCGCACATCGTCGTCTGCGACCCCGAACGCCTGCCGGGGCCCAAAGCCGTGATCCGCGTGGCAGACTGCACACGCATGATCATCAAGGCGCTGCGGGAGGGCGAACACCACGCCCTCCTGCTCCAGGTCAGGCTGAAGGACAACGCCCGGGCGGCGAGGCCGGGAGTGTGGCCGGCAGCGGCGCACCCCGCCGACCTGGAGCTCCAGCTGGCGGTCCCGACCACGGTGTACCACTGGCTACAGGCCTTCCACGACCTGCGGTGGAGGAGCAAACCCGACCGCCAAATCGGCTCCACGCACTGGCAAACGTGGCTGCAAGGAGACGCGCAGCGCGATGCCGCCCGAGGCCTCGGGCCCGCGCCCGCGACGCGAGCCCTCGATGCGGCGGCCCCGGGCCGCACGCTGGCACCACACACGGTGCCGCTGGCCAACCTGCCCTTCGAACCAGCGGCGGAGGGCGCCATTCGGAAGTCAGTGCAGCTCCCCCCGGCGCGAGGGGCCACGGAGCCGACGAAATGCCCCCTGTGTGCGGACAAGTACTACACCAGCGGGGCAATGCTGGAACACCTGGCGTGGCACGCGGTGCACGCTGCGGCCCCGGCGGACGACAAGGAGGCGGCCGCCAACATCCTGCAGGGGAGAGCACGGAGGTCCCCGTGGCACGCCCCGTACACCCGGCGCCCCCCGCCCCAGGCAGCCGACCACGCAGATGGAGGTGAGGAGGCACCCGGAGCGGCCCCGGGGGCTGGCGGTGCGGCCCCACCAGGGTCCATGTCCATCCCCGCGGGGCTGGCCCCCCTGGCCCCCCTGGCTCCCCCGGTCCCCCGGGCCCCCCTGTGGGCCCCGCTGGGAACGGGCTCAGCGGATGCGGCGCACCCAGATGCCCTGGCGGCACCAGCGAACCCGGCGGCGATGCCGATGCGGGATAGCTGACTCCAGGAGGACACGACGGGCGACGCCCTGTGGCTCCTCTCGTGGAACCTGCGCAACGGCCTCGTGCCGCCAGACCGGTCCCTCCGGGACACACTCCGGCGGCGCCGGGGGCCGGCGGCCTGCACCAACAAGGAGCACCTCCTCACCGGCATGCTGCCCCAGGAGGGGGGCTTTGCCATCATGCTCCAGGAAACGGGGATCGCCACCAGGGCGCAGGAGATGCACGTGGCCGCGGCGCTCCGGGACAAGGGGTACACCGCCTACTTCAGCAGCCGGCTGGCGGAGACGGGGGCCACCTCCACCTCGAGAGGCGGGGGCCTCCTCACCGCGGTCAGCAGCAAGTACGTGGCGGAGCACGAGGTGCTCAGCTTCACGGAAATTGTCCCCGGGAAAGCCGCGGCCCTGGAGATCCGCACGGACGGGGGAGGCCTCACCCTCATCAACGTCCACGGGCCGCAAGCAGGTTGCTCCCCGTGGGCGGGACGGGCGGCGTTCTGGGCCGACATACAAATGTATGCCACGGCACGCAGCCTCGGCGGGAGGCACCCGGTGGTCATCGCCGGTGACACCAACATCTACATGGATGTCCCCGCCAACCCGGCCACGGAGCATTTCCGAGCGGGCTGGGAAGCCTGCGGCTTCCGAAGAGCCGCGGCAGGCGGCGAGCAGGACATGACCCCCACGCTCCACCCGTCCCAGCACAGGGTGGACACCTTCCTGGTCAACGAGCCCCTCCTGCCGTGGTCCCTGCGGGAGAGCGTCTGGGCTCGCGGCATGGCACACCCCCAGGTGGTCGGCTCGGACCACCTCCCGGTCCGCCTGGCCCTGCCGGGCCTCCTCAGCGCAGCGGGACGCGCGGCGATGCCCACCCCCTACAGCCACACGGAGGGCCGCCTCCTCCCGTACGACGCCGAGGCCGCGCCCGTCCAACACTGCCTGTGGGCGGCGGTCACCGCCGCGCAGGATGAACCCTCCCTTGCGCCCTGGCTGGCTCCCGCAGAGCAGCACGACTACGGGTCCATGCCCGCGGCTGCGGTGGACAAGGTGTTCGAACACCTCCACGCGACGCATGACGCCCTGGCGCGCGTGGTGGGACGCCGGCAGCCGTCTCCGGCGGGAACGGACCCGGCGGAGGGGGACCTCCCGGAGAGCGGAAAGCAGCTCCAGGCAGCGGTCCTCCGCTATGACACCCTGGCAGCGCGCGCCCCGGCAGCGTACCAGGCGGACGCGGCCAGGCATGGCATCCGGTCCGAGGCGGCGCTCCGGCTCACGGAGGAACTGCAGAGTGTGTCACCCGGGTTCCGCCCGACCACGCAGGGCCAGCTGCAGGAGGAGCTGGAGAGGCAAGCAGCCGCCCTCGAGGAGGACATTCGCCAGCTCCGCGCCCTCCTGGCGGCAGACCGCAAGCGCGCCATCAAGGACTTCTGGCGCCGCCACGCCCCCGACATCGCCCAGCGATGGAAAGCCGTGCGGGGAGCCATAGAGGTAGAGGCCCCAGGCCCGTCAGGCCTCTGGAACATGCGGGTTCCCAACACCCAAACGCTCCTCACGGAGGCCCACGACGTGATGTTCGCAGTTCGCGCCTTCTGGCGAGAACTGTATGACAAACGCCCGGTGGACCTCCCGGGTTTCCAGGCGGTCCTCGGCCGCCACGTCCCCCGGGTCCCTGAGGGAGCCTGGACACAGGTCCAGCAGTACTCCATGCAGGACCTGAAGTCCGCCCTGGACAAGGCCGATGGCAAGGCCCCAGGTCCTAACCACGTGGAGGCCCGCTTCATCAAGGCCCTCCCGGCACCCGTCCAGTGGCTCCTGGTCCACTCCTACCGGGCCATCCTCCGCGGCGCCCCGCCACCGATGCACTGGAGGGACGCGCACATCTGGCTCAGCCCCAAGGTACCGGGCTCTGCCAGACTGGACGACTACAGGCCCATAGCCCTGGGCCAGCTGGACATGAAGCTGCTCACGGGCCCCCTCACCCAGCGCATCACGGAGGTGCTCACACGGCACGGGGTGGTCAGCGACTGGCAGCAGGGGGCCCTCCCTGGCTCCAACACAGGCCCCCCGCTGTTCATGGCGCAGCGGCAGCTCCAGCGGGGAAGGCCCAACTACGTCTTCTCCTTCGACGCCCGCAAGGCCTTCGACAGCGCCCCACACGGCGCCCTCCACCTCATCCTGCGCCTCCTCTCCGTGCCGCCGGACGTCATTGACCTCCTGCTCTTCCTCCACACGTGCGCCAGGCTGCGCATCGTCACAGCACACGGGCTAACGCAGCCCGTCTACATGCTACGCGGCGTCCGGCAGGGCAACCCCGAGAGCCCCCTGCTGTACGCGCTCCTCCTGGAGCCCCTGCTCAGGGCACAGGGGCACCGCCTGCGCCCGCCGGGAGGGGCCGAGCACGGCCTCATCCAGGCCTATATCGACGACCTGCTGGTGGTGGCCCACACGCTGCAGCACTTCGTCGAGGGCGTGGAGGCGGTGGCCGCGTACCTGGGGATGATGGGCATGGAGCTCAACCCCCGCAAGTGCGCCATGGCCACCACGGAGGGGGTCCCGGGCCTGCAGCTGCGCCTCTGCCCCCACCTGGAAAACCCGTGGTACTGGGTACCAGCGGCGGACTCCGTCCCCTACCTGGGACTCCAGCTGCAGCCGGACGGGGAGTTCTCCCTGCAGCGCAAGCACCGGCTACGCCTGGCGGCAGTGCACCAGTGGTGCCTTAACACCCTCGCGCCACCGAAAGTGGTGCAGGATGTCATCCTGGCGATCCTCGGAGGGGTGACGCAGTACGTCGCCCCTTTCATCGCCGACGACTCCGACACTGCACGCCACCTGGACCACATCACGGTCCAGGTCGCGAAGGACAGGGCACGATACGCCTTCGACGCCTCGCGGGACAGCCTGCAGGATGACCGGACCCTGGGGCTCACACGGGTGCCCACGCGGTGCCAGCAGGCAGCGGTGGCCCTCGTGGGTACACTCGTCCACCACCGCGCAACCTCTGTGCGCGCCGAGGTCACCAAGATGTTCTGGGAGATAGCCGGCGCGCACGGAATATGCCCCGAGGTGCACTACCGCGTCCCGGAGTTCGCAACTCTGGCGGGAGGCGACTGGGTCCACCGCATACCCCGGGCCCTGGCCGCCCTGGGAGTGGGGATGTACAACCCCATCGCGTGCCCCAGGGCGGCTCATGTCCAACTACAGTCCCCGCCGGGCAAAATCGTCACGCTGCGCACCGCCAAGCTGCGACACCGCGACACGTGCCGCCTGACGGTGCCACACGCAACGCCGTGGCATGGGCACCACGGGCCACGCCACCCCTTCCCCGACAACGACGATCCGTGGCCGACGGCGATGCGGGAGTGCCTCAACCAATGCGCCGATGAACACCTCCATTATTGCCGCCGTGAGCAAGGGCCCACCAACCACCCCGGGTGGCGCGATGCCCTGGCCCACCTCTTCCACACCACCGGCACACGGGACCCCCGCCTGAGACTCGTCCACCCCACGAGGGCTAAGCAGGACGCCCACACCGGCCCACGGGTGACCCCGGACGGCCTGCACCTCCACGTCGGGGGCTACCGCCGCCGGGACGGCCTGTTCCCCCCCACGCGGGGGGCGGCGTACCACCCGCCAGCGGCCCTCATGTACATCCTCCGCGACGTACTCGCAGAAAGCGAGCACCAAGAGCCCAACGCGGACGTGGCGTGGCCAGAGCCCTTACGCCCCCGGCCCCACGCGCCGACGCCGTTGTGGCTGGTGACCACAGACGACCAATGCACCCAAGCGGTGGGACAAGCGCAGCTCCGGGCCGAGTGGGTGATAGTGCAAGTGGGGGCAGGCCAGCCCGAACCCCGTGGGCTCCCCCGTGGCACCGCCCTACTGGTGGCTACGGGGGTGCCGCACGACCCACACATGGCGGTGCACGCGCTGGAGGACCGTCCGGAGGACACAGGACACTTGGTGGTACACCAGCGCGGGGGCCCGGCGTGGCTCAAGGAACATGTGACGGCGCTACGGTCCTGGGCAATCACGGTCGCCGGAGCGGAGATCCGGCTGCACGACCACCCGGCGATCAGCCCAGGCGACACCAGGGCGCTGAGCGTGGACCAACTGACCCACAGCCACCCCGACGTCCGATGGCACTCCACCGACCTCAACGCGGGGTGGCTCAGCCCCACCGGATACTACTGGATCCCGGAGGCCTGGGGACACACCTCCTCTGACGCGTCCGGGGGCGGACCCTGCAAACACGCCACCAGCGTCGGTCTCGCCGCCGACCTCACCCGCACGTGGGCGGTGGCCATCTCGGGCACGGTGCCCGACGGAGAGGGGGTGGCCGCCTCCCTCCCCCTACATTACGGTGCACACAGACCATGGGTCCACACGCTGGACGCCGAAGTCATCCTCCACCTCCTGCGGCACGCAGATCGCGAGCGAACCACGGGGGTCCCTGCGGGCGCAGCGAAGGTGGTCAACCAGATGCCCCTGAGGTGGCTCCGGGATGGCCTGTGCGCGCGGGGGCAACACGCCGGGCACCCGTTCTGGTACGTCCGAGCCACCTCGCACCACAGTGACGCCCTACTGCACAAGGCGGACTGGGCGGAGTCCCAGGACACCGTCTTGCAGAACACGCCCCCGGACCCTGGCCACGCCCAACTCATCGTCGCCGGCCGTGACGGCCATCTCGATCTACGGCCCCCCACGATGCGGTTGCTCGGCGAGGTCGCGCAACGGGCGCAGACGGACCGTGCGCTGACGCACCGGGGACACACACCTTTGGGCGCGGCCCACGCCACGGCCTACGTCCACGCCCGGGACCTCACCGCGGCGGCCACCAACCGCCCGGCGCTGCGGGCCCGAGACGGCCACACGCCGGTGCAGCGCAGGCTCCGCGTCCGGAAGGAGCGGCTCTCCGGCGTCGCCATCGTCCCGCAACCGTGCCTTTTCTGCGGCGGCCCGGAAGAGACCCCGGTGCACATGCACGTGGGCTGCACCCACTCGCGGCTCCTCTGGCCCCACTACCGCCAGGCGGTACACGAGGCGGCCCGCCACCTCCCACCTGGGGACAAGGCCCTGTGGGTGGCCTCGTGGCGCTCCGCAGGCGCCACGTGGACGGAGGTGTTCTGCTCCGGACTGGTGCCCGAGGACGCGGAGGCGCAGCTCCGCGCCATAACCCGATACGACCCGCCGGGAGGGACCTCAGTGGACGACTTCCTCCACCACATGCTCCGGCTGGGGGACTTCGCGTGGGAGCTTCGCAACCACCGGCTGGAGCAACTCCCCCACGAGCCCCTAAGCGCGGCGGCCCGGGCGCACCGGTGGCTCACTGCGGCGGAGGGCGACCACCCTCCCCCTTTCCCGCGCCCCGACAAGGACTTCGTAGCCTCCCTCCGTGTTGTGAATGGCACTCTGGAGTGCCCACTCCAAGAGAGCCCCCACCCGTATCAGGACCTGCCGGGGGGGTTCTCGAGGCACCTGCAAGACGCCCTTTTCCCACCGTGGATCATCGGGCGCGGCTCCATGACCGCATGGGAGGCGCGCATCGTGGGGGAGGAGTGGGCGCGGGAGTGGGGCCGGTGGTGCGCCGCCACGCGCGCCCCGGAGACCCCTGCGCAACGATACGCCGCCATCCCGCTCCGGGGGTGGGGGCCGGACACCCGGCCGAGACCCACCATGATCCGCGGGGCGGGGCCTGACCACCCGTGGGACACGGCGACGGGGGAATGGCTGCAGGCGGCCCCGGGGCCGCAAACGGGATGGACTGGGGACGTATCCTCACTTGTCAGGACGCCCGTCCCGCCCCGCATCGTCCTTCACACCGCCAACGTGCTCCGGGCCACGGAGATACGCACATGGGGACACGCTGCGGCCACCGTCCGGTGGCACCCCCCAGAGGACGGGGCCACCCAACTCACCGTGGCGCACTTCAAAGCTGGGGGGCCGGTATACGACGACGCCCTGTCCCGGCTGGGCGACACCCAGGGGCCCTTACTCCTCATGCTCCCCACCGGTATCGCAGCCGCGCTGCGCCAGGAGCTGGACGGCTGCGAAGGGCTGCGAGTAGGGTGGGAGGCAGTCGCGGACGGCACCCTGCTGGCCCTCCTCCACAGAGACACCGCGAACGGGTGCCAATGGAAGGCGCTGACGCCCCACCTCACCGGGCGCCACGTGTACATGGCGAGCCCCCCCCAGGGGCACCCCCGCCCGGCGTAGGACGACCTCATCGCCGCCTTCCACGACCACGGGATCCTCCCCGGCGACACGTGGCAGGAGGTCCAGCGGAAGACGCTTGGCAAGGACTACCGGCGCCGCGTCCGCGCCCGCTTGCTGGAGATCCGTGACCCCCTCCGACAGAGGTGGGACGACCTCTGGCTCCGCCATCTCGACCCTTGGTCGCCGCCCTCCCACCTCCCACACACCTGCCGACTCTGCGGAGAGTGTGACACGGTGTCCTCCGCAGCAGCGACAGGCGCCAACAGGTGCGAGCGGTGCACCCAGGTAGCCGCGTGCCCCTGGCCCGAACCTCCCGCAGGCCCGCGCAGGCGCACAGAGGAGGAGGCCTTGCGCCGGCGCATCGAGGGGGCACACACCCCCTCGCACGAACAAGCGGGCCCCGCGGGCGCTGCCCTTCTGTGGATCCACGTGCACCTGCGGGACCCCACATCCATTGCGCACCTGTCGCACGTGTTCGCCCCCTAACCCCCACCCGCCGCCGCCCTTTGCAGAGCCCGCAGCACCATGCCACGCCAACGGGGGGATGGGCCGGGGCACACCAGGGCCCGCCGCAGAGCGCAGGAGGCGGCCGTCCGGGGCCTGGTGGCGGACGCGGTGGCGGAGGCAAAAGCAGCGCACGCTGCCGCACGGTGCGACCTGGAGGGCAGTGCGAGGGCCTTCCTTAACGAGACCGCCCTCCCGGCCGTCCGCGCCCTGAACGGAGCGGGGGCCCCTACGCTGCTCCCGGCAATGCACCGGATCGTGAACGCCGTCCGGCCGGGGCTCATCAGCCCGGAAGCGGCCCTCTACAGGCACTGGATGGAGTGGCGCGAGTCCAATCGGTCAGGCCGGCCCCTGTCCATGGCAGACACCCTCCGGCTGACGGGAGCGGGGTCTGCCATGTCCCTCCGCAGTAGCGCCCCAGCCCTGCTGCACGCCCTCAGGACGCGCTACCCCGGGGACGCGGCCCCGTACCTGAACCAGGCGCGGGCCACGTACCCGGCGGGAGTGTCCGAGCTGGATGCGGCGCTCCACCTTCTACACCCGCCGGACGAGGACCTGGAGGTGGGCGAGGTCACGGTGTTCGTGGAAGGCGCGGACGAGGCGTCAGCCCGCCCCCGGCCGACCAACCCGGTGTATGACGGCACCGGGCCTACCCCCCCGTACGCCGTCGTCTACGAGGCGTTCCCCAGGGAGCCCACTTGGTGCCCCGCCCTCCCACCGGCGACGCACGCGCCCCGCGGCTGGGCTAATCCAGACCTGTCCCCCCCCCTCTCCAGGACCAGGGGTGCCCACCACAGGGGGCAGGTCCTCTGGCAAGAGTGCCCTGGCACCCCCCTCCTCCTCCTCGTCGTCGCGACCCGCGGGGGCCCGGGGCGGATCCTGGGGATCACCCCCACCCACCTCTATGGGGCCACACCCGTACCCCGCCCCCCCCTCCCGGCGCCCGCGGCGCGGGACGGAGTACACACCTTCCTGCGCACACAGGAGGTCACCGCCGTTACGGGGGTCCACCTGGTGCGGCTGCCCCCGACACCGCTCGACGACCCCCGGGGGCCCAGGGCCCTGAGCCCCGCCCCAGACCGGGAGCTGTGGCGCGACGCGTGGGCCGCGTGGCTCCCCCGCCTCCCCTCCCAATGCCGGTGGATGGCCGCGGACCCCCGGCCGTGCGGGGCTGACGCCACAGCCGGCCCCCCACCCCCTCCCCCCCTCCCCCCCGCAGAGCACCACACGGCACTGCCCACGGCACGGCACTGATGCACCAGGAGGTAGTGGGAAGGGCGCGCCTGCCACCACGCATGCCTACCAGAGTAACAGTGATGGCAGACTCCGATGGGTCCCTCGGGCGGGACGACCGCCACCACCGCCGGTCCCGCTCCCGCTCCCCCGTCTCCTCCCCAGAGTGGACGGGGGAGACCCTCGCGGAGCGCGAGGAGCGGAGGCTGGCGGAGGCGGCGGTGGTCGGGCCGCGCCGCCGGCCCGGGAACCTGGGCTAGCCGAGACGGCCGCCCCCGCCGCCCAAGCGGCCAGCCCCGCCGCCCCGCCCCGCCCTGACGCGCAGGAGGCGGAGACCGCGGCGAGCCACGCCGCGGCCCCGGCCGCGGCCCCCGGCACGCCGCCGGCAAGGGGGGCAGCCCCGGCGCAGGAGCCGGACGCGTCGCCGAGGGCTGCCGCAGCCGCGCAGGAGAGCAAGCAGGGCGCGCGAGGGGTTGCGACGGACCCCGCACGGGCCGTGGGCGCCTCGCCGGCGGCCGCCGCGGCAGCAGAGGAGACCGAGGAGGGCGTGCGAGGGTCTGCGACCGCGGCCACGGGCGCCTCGTCGGCGGCCGCCGCGGCAGCGAAGGAGAGTGCGGAGGGCGTGAGAGGGGCTGCGGCCCCCGGCACGCCGCGCAAGCGGGGGAAGAACCCCGCACGGGCCGCGGACGCCTCGCCGGCGGCCGCCGCAGCAGCAGCAGTGGGCAGGGAGAGCGCGAAGTACCGCGCCCACGCCAACCCCGCCCACACCCACACCAGCCCCCCCAAGCCGTACCCCCCCAAGCCCTTCCCCCCGGGGCGGGAGCGGCACGTCCGCCCCCCGACGCGCGAGCGCTCGCCGCCGGGCGTCACGCTGCCGCAACTGCAAAGGCAGCGGGACGCCCGGCGAGTGGTCCAGGAAGGGCGCAGCGGCGAGGGGGAGGGGAGCAGCGGACGGCGTGACAGGCAGGGGGCAGGGGAGGGGTCAGGGCACGGGAAGGGCGCGCAGGGGCGCGGGCAGGGAGCCCAGGTGCAGGGGGCGGGGCGAGGGGAGGTGGGAGAGCGAGCGGGCCGGGGCGTGGTGGACGAGAGGCGGGACCCGCGACACGGGCAGGGGGTCGGGGGGGGGCCAGGGCACGGGAAGGGTGCTCAGGGGCGCGGGAAGGGTACCCAGGTGCAGGGGGCAGGACAAGGGGGGATGGGAGAGCGAGCGGGCCAGGGCGTGGGGGACGAGAGGCGGGACCCGCGACACGGGCGCGGGACTGCAAAGGGGCCCAAGGGCAAGGGCAAGGGCAAGGGCAAGGGCCCCAAGGGACAGGAGGGACGGGGCATGGGAGCCCAGGGGGGAGGGCGGCGCGAAGGGAGGGGGGCAGAGGGCGGAGCGCCCCCGCAGCCGGACGTGCAGCCGGTGAGGTGCATCCCCCCCGGCATCCAACAGATGCCGGCACACCACACCTACCACCACCACCACCACCACCACCACCACCTCTACAACATCGACCCTGACGCCGGCGAGCTCGTCCCCCCCCAACCCCCACGACACCAGCACCAGCAAGCCCCCCCCGCGCCGAGGGCGGAGCCGGCGCGGATGGCCTCGGCGGAGGGGGGACGGGGCGCGGCACCGGCGCCGCAGGTGCAGGAGCAGCGAGGGGGGCCGGCACGGGGGGCGGAGGAGAGCCGGCCATGGGACGTGGACTGGGGCGCAGTCCCGGACCCGCTGGGGGGGGAGACCCTCCCCCTGGTGGGGGAAGTGTACGGGTGGTTGTGCTGGGCCAACCAGGGGACCTCCAGGAGGTCGCGGAACCGGCCCTTCGATGCCGTGCTCCTCCGGAGGGACGGAGGAAACCGAGAGGCACCCCCGGGGGGGTGGGCGGCCCCAGAGGACCACGAGAGGGTCCTCAGGTCAGTGATCCGGGCGGCGTGGCCCGACAGGGAGCCGACGTGGCCGGCCTTCCTGGAAGGGGGAGCGGTGCTCCGCATCACGGATGCGGACGCCAACAACTGGCTCCCCCGGGCTTTGCGTAGCGCCCTCGCCCACTGGCCCTACCGCCGGCACAACGCGCCGCCGCCGCAGCCCCAGCCCCCACACAAGCGGCGGCGCAAGTGAAGGCCCAGACGGCGGGTACGGGAGGGTTGGGGGGGGGATGGGCCCCCTGACCCACGCCCCCCCCACGGTATGGCACGACGTGCGGGGGCGCGCCGCCTCCCGCGGGAGGGAGTGCGGGGGCGACAAGCGCGGGGAGGAACCGGCTGCCCCGCAACCTGCTAACCACTGACCGCTAACCCCCACGGCCACCCCCGGCCGGCCGGCGCCGCGCGGCAACGGCCGGGGAGGTGAGGGCCCCGGCGAGGGCCTGCGCGGGCATCCAGCTCTCGATAGGGGGGGCGGGTGAAGGGCGCGACCCCCTGGCCGATGGCTGGCCCCCGGGACCAGGACCGCCATGCCGCCCCCGCCCCCCCCCCCGGCCGACGAGAGGCATCGCCAGGGGGCCAAAGGGCCCCCCCCAACCCACCCCCCCCCCCGCACAGACCCGGGGGCGGGCGAGGAGGCGGCCCCCCCCCCCCCCCCGCACCCACCACAGTAGGGGAGCCACAGGCGCGGCCCTCGGCCCCCCCAGGGCCGGGGGGGCGCCCCCCCCTCAGGGGGAACGGCGGCGCAATGCGGGCAACGGCGGCTGGGCCTGCTCCCGCGAACCCACACCGGCGTGCCGGAGCAACGCGCACGACGGAGCAGGAAGGAGGCCGCACCCCAGATGACCCTCCCGTAACCACAGCCCGCTCCGAGGTGACAGAGGGAGGGTTTCAAGTCAGATGGGGCCCCCAGGGGGGCGGTCCACGGGCCGCCCCTCACCCCCCCCCACCCCGGGGCGGCACTTCAGCCCCGACCGCATGCGCGCGCCGGAAGGGAGCGCACCGGCGACACGGAGAGAGCCAGGAAGGAGTACCACAGGCCGCCGCCTGGAACGAGAGCAGGGAGGCCGCGGCGCGACCACCCCCCCCCCCACCCGGCCCCCCACCGGCCCGCCAGCCGCGGGGGCCCCGGCCCCCACCCCCCGAGGCAGAAGGGACGGACCCCCCCGCCCGAGAGGGGAGCCGGAGTGTGACCCGCCCCCACGCCCCGGCCGCCGGCTCAAATGGGGGCCGCGAAGAGCAAGTGGGCCCACGCCTGCGCACCGGGACGCCGCGCAGATCGTGCCCAGAGAAGCCGGGTGGGCGCGAACCGGAATGGTATGAGTGGCCACGCCCCCCATGGACAGCACGACACCAAGGGACGCCCGCTTTGTTGCCTACCCAGGGAAAGCGGCCCCGCAACCCGCTAACCACTGACCGCTGACCCTCACGGCCACCCCCGGCCGGCCAGCGCCGCGCGGCAACGGCCGGGGGATGAGGGGCCCCAGGGAGGGACTGCGTGAGGATCCGGCTCTCGGTAGAGGGGGGCGGGGGAAGGGCGCGACCCCCCGGGCCGATGGCTGGCCCCCGGGGCCAGGACCGCCAGGCCGCCCCCCCCCCCTTTGGCCGACAGGGGGCATCGCCAAGGGACCGAAGGACCCCCCCCACTCCCCCCCCCCCCCTCCCACACAGGCCCGAGAGCGAGCGGGGTGGCGCCCCCCCCCCCCCGCACCCACCCCAGCTGGGGAGCCACAGGCGCTGCCCTCCGCCCCCCCAGGGCCGGGGGGGCGCCCCCACCCACAGGAGGAACGGCGACACGGTAAGGGCAACGGCGGCTGGACCTGCCCCCACGAACCCACACCGGCGTGCCGGAGCAACGCGCACAACGGAACACGAAGGAGGCCGCGCCCCGCATGACCCTCCCGTGACCACAGCCCACTCCGAGGGGACAGAGGGGGGGTTTGCAGGTCAGCCGGGACCCCCAGGGGAGCGGTCCACGGGCCGCCCCTCAACCCCCCCCGCCCCGGGGCGGCACTTCAGCCCCGACCGCACGCGCGCGCCGGAGGGGAGAGCCAGAAAGGGGTACCGCAGGCCGCCGCCCGGAACGAGAGCGGGGAGGCCGCAGCGCGACACCCCCCCCGAGGCAAGGGGGATGGGCCCCCCCCACCCGAGAGGGGAGCCGGAGTGTGACCCGCCCCCCCGCTCCAGCCGCCGGCCCACAAGGGGGCCGCGAAGAACAAGCGGGCCCACGCCTGCGCACCGGGACGCCGCACAGATCGTACCCGGAGAAGCTGGGTGAACACGAACCGGAGTGGTATGGGGGGCCACGCCCCCCATGGACAGCGCAACGCCAGTGACACCCGCTTTGTTGCCTGCCCAGGGAAGGCAGAGGGACGGAAAGAGGCAGAGCGACCCCCCGCCCTACAGTCAGTCGGCGACCCGGCGTTGCTACTGCCCGCCTCTTACCCCTGTGCACGTCAGTCGGCGATCCAACGCACCCCACCCAGCCCCCTCCCCCCCTGTCCCGACCCCATGCACGTGGACTGGGGCCTCCCGGCACGCGCAACACGCTTCACAACGCACAGCCCCACCCTCAGGACTGGATTCATAGCCGACGACACCCCTCAGTGGCGTAAGAGACTCCCGCGGCCCAGTAGTGAGAGCGTCATTCTTCAATCGTCCAGTGCGGGGGTTCGATCCCGGGCGTTGGTGCTCCTGGGATCCCTGCACGTAGAGCTCTCTAGTTGGCGACGTGGGAACCACCCCCCCCTCCAGCAACTCGCGCCACCACCGATACCGGTGGATCGGGTGGAGGTCTCGTTCGTTTTACCCCCGACCCAAGAAAAACAAAACACATGGGAGCCACCCACCCCTGCAGCAGTGCGCACCGTCACCTGTACTCAAACAGGTCGATGGGAGGCCTCGTCCGGTATTCGAAGGGATCGGTGGGAGACCACCGATCCCGGGGTTCGAACCAGCTCCTTCGCGGCGCGCGCCTGGTGCGCTACCTCCGGGGCGGCTGCCTTCAGAGATACACCGGCAGGCGGGTCACAGAACAAACGCGCCCGCAACCCCCTCCCCCTGTGCTAAGAGTAAGCCCGCGGTAGGGGTGCTCTGCTGGGCCATGAACCGGGACATTGGAGCACCAATCCAGCCACGGTCACCCCAACCCCCCCACGCATCCCGCAGGGCGAAGCTCCGTGCGCATCAGGCTCGTCATGGGAATCCGGCGGGCCGGCACCTGGACACCAAGACGACACCTCTCCCCCCCCCCGCAAGAACAGAGCGGGGCCCCCACAACCGCACGCCCGCAACGCAGACCCCGATAGCCCACCTAGTGGACGGGCAGATGGGGGAAGAGGAACGCAAGACCCAGAACGCCCCACGCAACGGACGAAGGCACCCCCCCGGGGACGCCCTGCCGCCGCCCCCGCAACCCCAAGCCAAGTAGGGGGGAACCGGGACCGGACCGCCCCCCCCCAAGCACGCCAGACGGAGCACGGGACCGGGGCAGGACACGCGGAGGGGCACGGACCACATGGAACGGCCCTACCAGCGCCCAGTGCCGGGACCACGCGAGATGCGCGCGCCACACCACCCAGCGGGGAGCGGACACCGCGAGAGCGCGAGCGCACACACACGAAAAGGACACGCGGGGACCACCAGAAGGGCAACCGGACTGAGCGCGCGGAACGCACAGACCACATGGAATGGCGTACCAGCGAGCGGGGATGAGGGACACCCGGACGGGACGGCCCGCCACACGCAACGCGGGATACGCGGGGCGGGAAGGGGGAAGAAGGGGAGACACAACACCAGGTACCGGCCCGAACCCCCCCGAACCGGCCGCGAGCGCCGCGCACACACAGACGGGACACTGCACCCGCCAAGGCAGTAGTGGCGCACAGCGCCACGCCCCAAGGCCTAGGCTAGGCAGCCTCCGCGCCAGCCCAAGGGGGTCCCACTGGCGACAAGCCAGTAGCACGGGCCCGGCGGCGCCGGTGCCCCGGGCGACCACGCATTAGGGGGGCGACGCAGTGGGTAAGCGCCCGCGGCCACGGCTGCGAATTGATGCACTGACCGGGGAGTGGCGAAACGGGGACGCCGGGGAAGGACGGGGCTCCGAGCTCTGTGAACCCGGGGGACTCCGCCACCAGGCAGGAGGTGCGTCTTGGAGGGCCCCCCACTAGGACCCGGCGGGGAGGGTATCACCTGGCCCGACCAGGTGGCCCCCCGGGGCCGAAAAGCGTCTAGTACCCGCAAAATCAAACCTCAAACCTCAAACCCTGTCCGGTACACTCTTTGCCGTGCAGGTACTCATGCCGCAAGCAGTTCAATCCCTTCGACTTTGTTGAAGTTGAGTGTCAGTGGCATCCCATGGACCACCCTCGGTCGCCGCCTGGCACCACAGTTCTATCCCCGGCATCCTCTCAGTCGCCGTCCCCGGCACCAGAGTCGCCATCGCCTGCAAGGTTGCCATACAGGCAGCATCCTCGGCGGATGTTCTTGTGGTGGCTGATAGCCCTTCGCCACAGCCGGCGCCCTCACCGGTGCCTTCTGTGGAGGAGAGCTTGAGGCCTCCCAAAGATACCAACGGGAACTTGCGCAATTTGCTGCAGTCTCTGCGCAACCCAACCCCGGCCACATCACATGCCACAGCTCCTCCGGCTGTCTCCCCTACGGCCCCACCGAACCCTTTAGAGGGGGACCCCTGGGCACCTCTTCGGGCCTTGGCGGCACTTCCCCGCAACCCCAATACCTTCGACCGCGAAGTATTGGAAAGGGCTCGTGCATACCGCGAAGCCCTTAAAGCAGCCGAAGCCCAACGCCGACCACCTCCTCCCGAGCGACGCCTCACAAAGGCTGAACCTCGGGGACCCCGAGGCCAAAACACAGTTCATAGGGTTCGCAAGCTCATGAACCCCCAACGTAAGGTACGCTAACCTTTGACCACAAAAAAAAGGAAAAAAAAAAAAAAAGAGGTTCTACCTCATATTGCTTTTTGTCCTCTCCTTCAGGAACAAGAACGGCGGTTCCCAACACATCCTCCGGGAAACTTCACCACGGACTTGGAGGATGCGAGGGCCAACCTGGCCATAGCCGTGCGAGGCTTCGTCCGAGACGGAGCACGTGCGCTGCTGCAGCAACAAGCGCGGATGAAGAAGCATCAAGAGCGGCAAGCACGCAAGCGAATGGAGAAGGAAAGGAAGAAGATACGCGAACGTGCAAGAAAGGCGGCCGCGAAGAAATGAGAAGTTCTCCCGAGTAGCTGCAAACGGTGTTTTTCAACACCACCAGCGAAACACAATCCAATGAATTTCCTGCACCTCCTGCTTTCTAGGGAAGATATGACGGATTCCGAATCAGATTCACCAGCCATCCATCAACTGCAAGGCTTGCGCTTCTTCTATGGCATTGAAGACAGGCATAGAAGTTCATTGTGAAAAACACATTCATGTCTATCCGGTTTCCTTTTCGTTTTTCAGATCCATGTCATTGCGATCTCCAGCGAAAAAGCAGAAAGTGGCACACCGTTGGCTACAAACCATGGACGAAATGCTTGCGAAGAGTCATAAAGAAGGAGAAGTTTTGGGAACTTGCACCCTTTGCGACCAAGGCATCACCGTGCGGAGATCTAAGAAGCTGAATTATTCCCATGGTCGGATGTATGCATGGTGTGGAGACACAGAGCATGATTCGTTTGTATGGTTGGAGCCTCCGAGTCATCTACCACGCCAATGGGAAAAGTGTGCATGTGATGATGCAATGCAGTGTCGTCACAGAAGAGCTTGATCACCAACTTTTACGGGGATTACAAGATATGTTAATGGTACACAACCCTTATGTGCAAGCATTTCGAGAAGCAGCCTCATGTGGTGGCCCAAATGTAAATGTTTGCTTGCATGCTAGCCCAAAATTGGACATGAGACGGTACAACATACCAAGAGTTTCTGAAGTGGCTGCATTCATACCTGAAGCTGATGAACCTTCGGCAGCACCAAGAGATGTCATTGTTCGCCGTCGAGATGGAAGAGTTCAAAGAATCCACGAGTTTCATGCGGCATATGATCCCCTACATTTTGTTTTGCTATTTCCAAGGGGAGAACAAGGATGGACCTATAATATTCCTATTGGTGTTGATGCTCCTCGCCAACAACGTTCTGTAGAAGTGGAAGATGTTCGCCCTTACCAACCGTCTAAAGCACGTACGGTGATTTCTCCAAAGGACTTTGCTGCTTTTTACCTCATGAACCTACTATACCATTTGGAGGTAAGCTCTTTGTTGCCTCAGGCGACTGGCGACAAATTTTGCCTGTTGTAAAGCGGGGGAATCGCGCCGCTATTATCAATGCCACTTGGAAACGTTCCTATTTGTGGAAAGAATTTCAACAATTTGTGTTGACTGAGAATGTCCGCGTACAACAAGCAATGGTGAAGGAAGATGCCCGCGAACAGGCCCAATTTGCCGATTGGCTTCTACAAGTTGGTGATGGCACCACTCCCAATCCACTCCCTTTACCTACCCACATGGTACAAAATGGCGATAATTGTCGCAGTTTGGTTGATGCTATCTTTTCAGCGGGACAAGCATCCCATGACCGTTGTATCTTGACACCCAAAAACGAAACGGCGGACACAATTAATGCTCTGATTCTGGAATCATTGCCCGGTGATTTACATGTTTATGAGTCAGCTGATTATTTTGGTGAAGATTCTGAAGCCCAATCCAACATTTACCCAAACGAGTTCTTAAACACGTTACTCCCATCAGGAATGCCACAACATCGTCTCAATTTTAAGGTTGGAGCACCAATAATACTCATCCGCAACTTGAATCGTGCTGCTGGCCTTATGAATGGCACCCGATTGAGTGTTACTTCGTGTCTTCGCTACACAATCCAAGCAACGGTGCTAACAGGAACACACAAAGGAAACTCCGTTTTGCATACCCCGAATTAATCTCACTGTATCTGATGATGATGATCTCCCTATCAAATTCATTCGCCGCCAATTTCCTGTAAAGTTAGCCTTCTGTATGACCATTAACAAAAGCCAAGGTCAGACGCTTTCCAAAGTGGGTCTCTTACTGGCAACCCGACCATTTTCACATGGTGAAGTTTATGTTGCTCTATCGCGCTGCGGAAATTCAAGCGCTATCAAAGTATGGACAGCAGCAGACTTGCAGGTTGACGCAAACAACTATGGAGTCATTGAAAACATCGTGTGGCCAGAAATATTGGACTGAGATCTTCCACAGCCCACAACGTACATGCCATCCAACTTCAACTTCTCATACCGTAAGTGATGGGCCGACAACAAGATCAATGCGGAGCCTCTGCCATCCCCACCCATGGGACCAGTGCGAACCCTGATAGGATCACCGCGTAGGCTGGATACCCAACTGTGAGGACGCGGCCCTATCACTCTATAAACTTTGTTTGCAACCCGCGCATTTGCGCGGGCCGATTGCTAGTACGGCTTAGGACTACGCGTAGGACTAAAGGATCTGCCCACATCTGGCGCCTGCGCTTGAATTAACTGAAAATGGGGAAAAAATGGAATTGATTTTCTGATTTAGATGATTGCGGGGGCTGAACAGCGTATTTTTATAAATGCCAGCATCAAGCGCATCTGTTCTACTATTTTTCAGACACAGATGTCAGACACATCATCTGAGCTCAACTACAGTCCCCTTCCCTTGTCCCCGGCACCATCGGAGGTCCTCGAAGAAGACCCATATGAAGCGTGCTCCGATGAGGAAGATAATGATGATGAAGATGACAGCATGAAGTTTCCGGAGATGGGTGCCACTTGGGAGCCGGTTGTGCATGCGTTTGCCGGCTCTAGTCACCAAGAAGCTTGTGACCGCATGGAGGATTGGGCGGATGAGAACGGCTATGTTCTCAGTCGTCGTGGCGATAAAAACAAAGGCCAAGTATATTTTTATTGCGCCAAAGTAGGCCGCCAAAAACAGCACAATCGTAACGGAGCCCAATCCGGGGTCCTTCCCGAGGATAGTAGGACGGTGCCAACATATGCACCGGAGTCAAAGGAGGATTGTTGTCCCTTCAATGTGTACATTTCTCGCCGGAAGGATGGCATGCGCGAGCTGTGGTCCGTGAGTCACAAAGGACTCCGCCTAGACCATAACCATCCACCGCAAACGGCCAAGCAAAAAAAATTCCTTGGTCCGGTGAATTCGTCCCGTGAGGATGCCGATTTAATCATGAACTTGGGACAAGCCTTCATGCCCCCCCGCAATGTGGTACATTTCATGCGGAACCGCGGTGTCGAGATCACCGCAAAACAGGTGCAGAATATTTATGATGCCAAAGGGTACTCCTCAGCGCTGGATGCCGATGAGTTGGTCAACCGCCTTGAGGAAAAGCGCGAACATGGGTGGTACACCCATGTGGTGAAGGATGACATTGGGAAACTATCCCATGTCTTATGGATGAGCGTCGAGCAAATTGCTATTGCCTGGCGCTTCCCGTACCTAATCCTCCATGATAATACCTATCAAAGTAATAGGTATAACCTGAACATTGGCCTCTTCGTGGGGGTCAACAACTATGGGCAGTCAGTGCTCATGGGTCAAGCCATTGTCGTGAACAAAAAAACTCGCGACTTTGAGTACCAGTTTACCCACTGGTCGGCGGCCGTGGGCATCGCGCCCGTGGTCATGTTCACGGATGCATGTGTGAAGGCTTCGGGCCGTTGCCACCGTTTTCCCCAACGCCAAGCACTTCTGGTGTTACTGGCACATTGCCAAGAACGTGGCCAAGAAGCTGAAAGGCGTTCTTGGCCACGACACTTTCACTAAATTGGTCCGCCTCATGGCCCGTGCACACCGCCAAGTCTCCATTGTTGTCTTTGAGCACATGTGGAATGTTGAAATTCTTGGGGACCCAATCTTTTCAAGTGGACATACATATTTGAGTGCTACGTGGGGGGGGGACAAGGTGCGACGCTGGGCACGCTGTTTTCAGGTGGGTGTGTTCACACGTGGGATTGTGTCCACACAACGGGTGGAGGGCATCCATAGGTGGGCAAAGGAGGGCCGCCTAACCAAGCGGAAAAAGCTGAACGACGTTTTTGACGCACTCATGGTCATTGTGGGGCAGCTGATTTTCAAATGGGAGCGTCTGGACACAATGTTTCGGGTTCGCCCCCCTCCCCCACTCCCGGAACATTGCGGAATGTTCGTCCCGCTTTTTGGTGTTCTTTTTGGCGTCCCAAAAAGAACTAATGGTAACTTGAGGGCAATACCATTCCCCCATGAAGGTATTGCCCTCCTCGTCACCCACAACCACCGCCGGGGGGTCCCATGTGGGGGGCAATGCGCCACCCTCGCGAACCCCGTGGCGCCACCTCGCGAAGGGGGGTCCCTGGCAGTCCCGGCGCACGATGCACGTGTCGCGCGGGCCTGTGCTTTGGGACCGGGGAACCACGGCCTGCAAGACTTTGACGTTGGCGTCGAAGGTCTCCCCCACACTGAACCGCACGAGCTCGCGGTCCTTGGGGTCGGCGATGGCCATCACCTCGTCCTTCTGCATGGTGCTGACCAATGCTGCAAAAAGGATACATGCAGTAAAGTGTGCGTACGACAAGAGGCGCGCTCCCAAACCCCACTCCAAGCTTGTGTCACCTAACCCAAACAACACCCAAACACGCTTCTATACACATATGGACCCGTAATGGGCCATTGCTAACACCTCAAAGACGAGAGGTGCGCTCCCAAACCCCACTCCAAGCTTGTGTCACCTAACCCAAACAAAACCCAAACACGCTTCTGTGCACATATGGGCCCGTAATGGGCCATTGCTAACGCCTCAAAGGCGAGAGGCGCGCTCCCAAACCCCACTCCAAGGTTGTGTCACCTAACCCAAACAAAACCTAAACACGCTTCTATACACATATGGGCCCGTAATGGGCCATTGCCAAGGCCTCAAAGACGAGAGGCGCGCTCCCAAACCCCACTCCAAGCTTGTGTCACCTAACCCAAACAAAACCCAAACATGCTTCTATGCACATATGCGCCCGTAATGGGCCATTGTCACGGCACGGCAAAGAGGATGGGAAAGGCACATACCTGACTCCTTACGTTTCGCTTCCTCCTCACGGTCCTTGGCTTCCTTGCGCTCCTTCATCCTCCGAATGAGCTCCTCCGCACCCTTTCTCCCTAAACAAACCAACCAACAAATGTACAATGTGCGGGAGAAAAAAGGGGCAAACAAGAAAAAATGCACAATGAACACAAAAAGGACAAGCAAACAAGTGACGCCACCATGGGGATACCTCGCTCGCCTGGCGTCTTGAGTGCACCCTCGGCGCGTGGCTCCGGCGAACGGCGTCTCTCCTCCAAGTCCTTCTTCCTCCGCTCCATTGTTGCTGTAAACAAGGGTTGACGGTGAACGAACGGAACCATGTAACACGTGCCATGGTGCAATGGTGCGTAGCGGTGCATACCACGTTCCGCCTCGGTTCGTGGTTTTGGGGAGTGCTTTGGCGTGCCCGGTGGAGTTGGACTTGGACTTGGACTTGGAGTGCCAACAATGTCAGCCAAGTGCTCAATCTCAATCTCCTTTTGCCATTGCGCGTATGGGTCTTCGGCTTCTTCCATGGGTCTTCCTGCTTGCGCTTCTTCTCCTTCTTCTTTTTGTGGCGCTTGGTGTTGAAGTTGGTGGCGTTGCCGTTCGCCAAGGCCGTCATACCAATCGACATGCCACGGCTGGGCCCCATCAAAGGCGACCTCATCCTCTTCTGCAACATAAAGAATAGGTAGGATGGAGGTAGGATAGGGAAAGCACGCATTTTGCATGAAAACGACGTGAAACACACAACCAAATCGAAATGTTTGCAACCACATACCATCCGGGTGGGCCCACCAATATTCCGTGGGAGTCTCTGCATCCTTCTCGTACGCCTCCTCCGGCAACTCGATTTCCTTCTCCTTCCCAACTTTTCCCTTCCATGGCTTCTTAAATCCTTTGGGGGGCAGCATATGAGGGTCGTGGGGCGGCGATGGGGGTACTTGGATGGGTGCGCTGATTGGGTGGGGACCCGGAGCCTGGTCTGCGTCCTCGGGGTCCTTCCAGTCCCAAGCAGCAGTGGCAGTGGCTTTGGCAGACATAGTTTTGCGAAATGAAGAGCTATAGAGCGCCAGGAAATACACAACCCTTAACCTGGCACGCGATACATCTGTCCTGCCTGTCCGAAATGTACTGTGATGAAACAAAAAGGTTTTCAGTTCTGTCAAAATTTGACGGTGGATGCGTGTGCACAATGTGGGCAGATCCTTTAGTGCTACGCGTAGTCCTAAGCCGTAGTCCTGCATAGCCATTCCCAAGTAGGGGGAGGCAAGGGCTATGCGGCGCCTGGAACTGCGGCTTCGACAGCGCTTGCCGGGCACAGCCCCCCCCCCCGAGGTTCGCGGAAAGCCGAAACTCTCTGAAAGCAGTGGCCTTTCAAGATCCACAAATGTCGAATTACTGGTTTTAAATGTCGACCTTTCTATTTATCCCATTACTTACCGTTGGTTCCCATTAAATCCGTAATTTCGACATTGAAAATGGTAGTGCCACCTTATGTCCACCCATTTCCTCTCCAGCTGTGCGATGTGTGGCCTTCGGGTAGGCCGTTGATAAGGTCGAGTCGGCCGGACGTACGCCGGCTTCCGCATTTCTGGATAGTGCAGTTCTGGTCCTTGTGCATCTTAGAATTGCACGAATCAAGCTGATCTGCTGATCTGCGCATGACTCGTGGTACAACATACAAGCGTTTCTGTTCGGCTTGTGGTGCATGGTGGTGCACAACAAAACAGCAGCCACACAAGCTGAACACACCCGTCAAGTTAGAACTACTGTTGTGAGTTTGTCTCAGGGTCTTGTGCAGCCACATGCAGAGGTAGACAACAAAATCACTGACGGTGCGAATAATGTGTGAATACCGTGTGAAAAACCCTGTGGACACCATCATGCTAGATGATGATGTACCATGTGTTCTCAGGTTGGCCAAGGAGGTTTAGGAGGGACACGGTTCCATTCAAGGGTTCAGGTGTGACTTGGCTGCTAGAAGGCGACTTCAAGCTGATAGGGAGCTTCGAGAGAAGGAGAGGAGAGCGACCGAGCGCCTTCGAGAGAAAGAGAGGAGCAAGGTGGAGCGTGCTGAGAAAACACGGGTGCTCGAAGAGCAGGCAGAGCAGAAAAAACGTGAAAGGGAAAAAAAAAAAGCTGATTTGCAAAAGGACAGTGCCAGGAAGAGGGCTAGACAAGAGTCGAGGTGGGATGGGAGTCCCAAGCGTGCAAGAGTGGCTTTAGTGGTCCCTACAGACCCTGGGCCTGAGTGTGTGCAGCCACCAGTAGAGAGTCGAAGGTCTGGTCGAGTGAGGAGAGTCTCTGTGAGGCTCAATGATTTTGTACATTGACCTTCGACTACAGTGCTCTTTTGTTGTGTTTCTTGTCCTTGCAATCTCTGAGTGCAGAGATTGCCTTTGTCGACACTCGTCAACCTCAAGTTCTGCTTTCGACAGGCGTCGACAGTCCACATTTGTTTGCGAGAGTGCCTCAGGCCTCTCTTTATCCTTTTCTGTACATACATGTCACCCATTGCAGGTTTGGAGGTGTCGAATCATTTTTGGACCAACAGGTATGCATTCTTCGGTCATCACAGCCCATTGGAGGCCGGTCGACGACCGACAGTTTTTCGCAGCACACATTCGTTTGCCTTTGGCCTCCTTATGCCTTCGAGAGGCCCTGTGTACCAGTTTGTGTTGTGTTTTGCCAGTCCGACAGCCAAATGAGCCAAGTACTGTCCAAACGACTTGTGTACTTGTCACACATGCCACAAGGCGCTGTCAATTGCTCCAATGCTTGTTGTTTTGCTTCGCTGAATGCCTATGTTTCTGTTTCAAATGGAGGATTCAAACACAAATGGGGCAATTTGGGACCAAGGTGCAGAAAGTTGAAGCAAATGAGGGAGAACATGGGAGGTAGAGGGGACAAATGGGGATATGATGAGGATAATGAGGAAGGGGAGTGGTGTCAATGCCGTTTCTGAGCTCTATGGTGGTGTGCTATGAGGCAAGTAACACACCTTAAGGGCTAGGTGCCTTCTAATTGCCACCACCTTAATTGTGTGCATTTCTAAAGGTCTCATCCGGCTTGCCTCATTGTGCCCTATGGCCACCATGGGCCCACCACTGCCCAACCGACAGTAACTGCCACCGTGGCCACCCCTAAAGTGGGTAACAGGACCGGGTTTGCACCCCTAGTTCACAGCTTTGCCAAGGTTAGGTACCTCAACTAGGGTCTTGCAAGAACTGTGGTGGCCCTTGCCTCCCCCTAGCGCAAGTGTTATCCCGAGAAATGCGCTTTCTCCGGATAAGGGCTTATCCGGAACACGCTCAGGGTGGGAAACTTTTGACAGAAGGTGGCAACAGAAGCATAAAGATGATGAGACAGGTGCCATCAATCATCGGACCAAGAAAAGTTTAGTGGACCATGCTTCAAAGTACCGCAAACAACTGAAGGCCCAGGAACTGGATGCGAAACAGAAAGCAGAACAACAACAACAACAACAACAACAACAACAACAACAACAACAACAACAACAAAAACAACAACAACAACAACGACAACAACAACAACAACAACAACAACAACAATAACAACAACGACAACAACAAGAACAACAACAACAACAACAACAACGACAACAACCTTCCCGGGATGTGGCATCCTCCTCTTCCGGGGTACCAACCCAGCAACAGCAACAACAACAACAACAACAACAACATCAACAACAACTACTACAACTACAAATACTTACGCAGCAGAATCAACAACTACGACAACATCTTCAACAACAACAACTAAGGTAAAGGAGCCGGTTTTTGTACCAGGCACTAGTTGTTGTACCACCATAAGTTTTTCAAACTTTCCACATGAAAACGTAGTGTTTATTGTAGGATTTAGCAATACTAAAGGGTACCTTACCATTGGGGTATGCTTGGTTGCACCTAAATCCGATTGTCTAACACAAGTTTGGGTCAAGGAAGCTCCTAGGGGGCCCCTATAACAATTTTCCCTTTTTTTGCTCCCACCAAGAAATCAGGCAAAATTTGGATGTTTGTTGGAAATGAGGTCCGCTAGGCGCGTGAAACTCCTTTTCATAGTGCCAACGCCTTTGTATCACCTATTTGTATCCCATGCCCAAAGGAAAACCATGTTTCTTTGCCTAGCAAAGTGTTTTTCTGCGTATACATCCTGTTTTTCGTGCGCCAAAAATTTCGAAAATTTTTTTTTTCAAAAAAAAATTATTTTTTTCCAAAACGTTTTTTTGTGAAAAGTTGTGGTAGCCTTACTGCCGTTAGGCAAGGTGGTACCTTTTCCTTTGTGCTGTCAATCCCTTTCACAGCACTGCCAATGCACTGTTGTTGCACCATTGCCGATCCGGGTTCATTTTGTTTCGGTGGTCCGCGTTGACAAACACTTTCCACCCCAAAGACACTAACAACTACTTTGGTAGCTAACATACAAATCAAACGGATCTCCTGCACCATCCCCTTCGTCGGAGGAAGACTGTGCTTCGTCAGGACCAGGGGCTGGTGCTGGGGCAGGGTCATCAACCCTTCGGCGTTTCTCAGGTCTGGGTTTTGGGGCTGGTTTGGCAGGACGCTTTGCTGCAGGCCTGTCGACCCGTCTCAGAGGCTCCCCCACTCGCGGTGCCCTCCGTTTCGGTGCTGGTTTTGCGGCAGCACCATTCCTTTTTTCACTGACCTTATCTAAAAAGTCCTGGGCTGTCACAAAGCCCCCGAGGAGCAGCGACCAAGGATGGTCCCGCGTGGCTGCACTGATGGTTCTGCCACTGCACTGTGTTGAAGCATCGCTTTCTGATGACACCGGGGAGGGAACTGCTGCAGAGTTTTGCGACGACCCTTGCGAAGAGTTTTCTGGAGGACCTTGCAATGCAACAGGGCTGTGAGTAGGGCTGGCAGGGTGGTTGTGTTTCTTTCACGAGTACTGTTTCCACCCACTCGTGGGAGACCTCTTGAGAGGACCACCCATCAGGCGTTCCTTTCAGTGTCACTGGGCACTGTGCACGGAGGAACATGTCACCTCTTATTTTTTTTGTGTTCCATAGGAGTGCTGGTTTTGTGGCCTGGCCCTGTGCATTGACAGCAACTATGGCGGTGATGTGCTGCCGCTGCCAGCCACGGCGTCGCGCCACAGTTTTTCTCCCCTTCCTCACCCACACTCGCTGTCCCACAGTGGTGAACTGTCGAAAAAACCCTGACTCATCCTCGTTCAAGATATGGCAGGGGTTATAGGCAACTTTTTCTGAACCTGGCTTCAAATGATTATTAAAAAACTCTGTCCACTGCTGGGGGCTCAAACGGGCAGAGGCACGCTGCGATTCAACATTTTGAGCAAGTCTTGAAACAAAGTCACTGTTGCGACGCTTAAACAGTTTCCACCATGTCTTACCAAACTTACAAGGGAGAGCTGGGTTCTGCACACTCGTCTTCTTTTCTGCCATGGCTATCGCTTCATCTTTGATCTCAGTCAGTGTAGGGCACACCATTTGATCCGCACACTCATCCATCCAGGTTGTCAAGGGCAACTCCACCACACAGGGCTTTGGGCCCCTCTTCACCTCACACGGCTCGTAGCGACTGCAGCAAAGAAGACAAAGTAAAAAGCGCGATGCGCGCCACCTTTTTTTCTCTCGCGCGTCGCGTCCTGTTGGGTGCGCGGCGCCCTTTCGCACTGCATTACAGGCAACGCAGCACACCTCATTCGCCCCATGGCGTCAGTTAGGGTCTGGCGGTGGACTCCCAACTCAGTCGCACGCTTGCGAACACTCTTGGCTTTGATAAGGCAGTCGACGGCGGCGCGTTCCATGTCTGACGGCTTTTCCCATAGTGGAAGGATGTATAGGATCTGGGAGGGAGGCTTCGGGACCGCGGTCTTCTGGCGCGTGCTTCCTGTGCTTCGTGTTTTCGTTTTTGTTACCTCCGCAATCCACTGGCGCGCCCTTCTTTTGCAGTCACGCATCTGAACAGATCCATCCAGAGAAAAATTAATTTCGAAGATTTCTGTCTAATTTATTTTTTGTCATAAAATACCTGAGATCTTCTCTCTTCTGTGTTGGCACAGAAACAGACGCGACCGCTATCCCGTGATCTCTGCGCGACCCCGTCTGGCACCGATTTCTCCAGTACTAGTTAGATTTTGCATATTGAACCAAAAACATTTTAAAAGTTCAGGATTTGATCTAAAACATTGTAAATTTATAGCTGCCAGCTTTAATTGCGGCCTATAATTTTAGTAGCACTGATTTGGTACAGTAATTGGCTACTTTGGCTTACAACAACAACAACAACAACAACAAGCACAACAACAACAACTGCAAAACCACCTACAACAGCTACAACAACAACAACAACAACAACAACAACTACAACAACAACACCAACAACATCAAATGTTGTATCATACTCTGTTCACACAACCACCTCCAACACAACAACCAATAGTTCCACATCCACCTATTCCAACCACACAACCACAACAGTTCACTCAACAACAACCCCCATTTCCATCTTTGCCTGGGTCGCAATATTTCAACCCCTGAATCTGGTCATGAAGCGAAAATGTATGTATAACCATTCCAACACAAGTTGCATGCTATGGCAACCCTATCCTTTGACCCTTTAGAGAATTTGAGTTCATCAATTTGTCAAGTGGTACATGTCCCTTGCATGCCTTTTGTTGTCTTTGTTTGCCCTTCATTGCAATTGCCCTTATTAAGTGCCTAGGATCCAACTTCAATAGACCCACATGTAGTGAAGTTAGTGCCTATTATATGAGTGACTTCACTACATGGGGATGAATAACACAATTTTTACATCCATTGGGACATCCCAAATCTGCCCATCCGTGAATTTCTTTTTGTCCAATGATATCCCACATCGATGTAATTTGTAGGATTTCCCCATCCAAATCGATGTAATTTGTAGGATTTCCCCATCCAAATCCCTTCCCCAAGTCGTATTTGACATCGCGCATCCATTAAATTTATAGGATTTTCCCATCCAAATCCCTTCCCCACATTGGATTTCACCCTCTCCATGCATCCCAAATCCTTCCGACTTATAGATCCAAATCTTCCTTTTTATCCTCCAAAATCTTCCTTTTTTTAGGCATTTTTCTTCCACAGTCACCATTATCCCCGTCTAGTGAAGTTACTGCCTTCGGCGCTGGGATTTGCACTACGGTTGCAGGGGCAAATCCTAATACGTAAACCAAGTTCATAACGGGACGTCACCGTCACGTTAAGAGGCGGTTTATTTTTCCTCTTAGAGGGCAACACTGGGGCACGAAAACGCTCCCTCGGTTCATGCTAACTCATCGATGTGTCGGAGAAATTCCCATTTTTCGAAGACCCATGAATTTCGCAGTTCTGCGCAGCTGCCCGTTAGCGAAGGAGGCGGGGGGGAGTGAGTGTCTGGCCCGGGCCTGAATGTCTGAAAAAATCGGATTAATTTTGCGAGTGTATAACATGAAAATTGCGGAAGCAACTAACCCTTTTCTGATGAAATCTGACCCTTCATCGGGGTTTCCGCTAAAATATCTGGAAATAACAGTTAACCGATCGGTTACCGCAAAATCGCGAGCCAACTGACAGTCGCCGATACATTGACAATCAGAACGGATAGCTGAAAAAACATGGAAACATTATGATAAAAAAACCCTGTTGATTCCTGATATTTTGATATATAAATCTCAGCCGGCGGCGCCTCGGTATTGAATATGGTCGCTCATAGCTGGAATGGCCAAGCTCATCACACTATCACATCAGGTTAGGTCAGGTGGATGGGAGAGTATGATATCAGCCCATGGCGGCTGACCGGCACATAGATACACACCCCAAGTGACCCAAAGATGGCCACGGGGGTCCGAACCGGCTTCACCCCCCTTCTCAGAGCGTTGTATCCGCTCGGAAGTCATTGAAGAGAGGACGGGAGGACCCCAATGGGCTCCAACCCCCCCCCCCCAATGTCCCAAGGACACATGGAGGCCCCACATACGGCGTAGGCGTCCCCCATGCCCGAAGGGAGGGGTGAGGACACTCATAATCGGTGCTGATGTGTTTTGACAATAGCTAAACCAAGTAAAATCAATCCTTGCCAAGTTTTCAAAAGACACTTCCCAATTGGCAGTCCTCAATGTAACACGGCAGCTGTACTGGGGCACAATAACCTTGAGTGAATCCCAAATCCGGACGCCCTTCGCTGCAAATTACAGCCTCATCAGCTGTCAAACAATGAATATGCACAGAATGTGTCCAAATTTATTCACAACCATCCATTCAATCGAATGAGCAACGATTCTACAAATCATATAACAAATTCCACAACTTCACATTCCCTACTCCTCATTCCTCAAGCATGATCCTTGAAGAGTGGTGCGCGCGCTCTTGCGGAACAAAGCCTTCAGGTTTTTAAGTGGTTTGAGGATAGCGAACAAATTCATATGATTCATAAACTGCAGGCGCCTTTTTAACACATAACAACCGCGCGCCCACGACATCGGCACGCCCCCATGGTGTTCTGCATGTAAAACATGTGTTGTCTTTTAAAAAGATGTGTTTTGACAATAGCTAAACCAAGTAAAAAGGAATCGGGTAGATCGGCCTTTCCGCGCGCGCTGGGGCCCTGTCCCAGAACGAAATAAAAAGACGAGTAAAACACGACGAAAAATTTTTCTGAATAGCTGAAAATAAAGCTAATTAGCATAAAAAACGCTTAGGCCAAAAAGCGCGCTGCGAAACGCGTAAAAACGCGACAAATTTTTTTTCGACGTGAAATAGGTGAATAGTTAACGCCGTAAGCACCGTAACGCTCGTGGGACCCCAACGCCGTCCTTGCCGTCGTCTAACTCGCTATAGGCGCAAAGAAAAACGCGTCGCGAGCAGCGCGTAAAACTCGAAAAATTTTTTTTTTTCATAACTCGCCACGACCCCTCACGTCGCGTCCTGCCGCCTTTTTCTTCTTATTCTTCATGCACCTCCCTCCCCACCCTCGTGCCCATCGCTCCCCTTGCCTTGCAGCTCAGGCGGCGGCCCTGGGGGAACGCGGTAAACCCTTGGCAATGGACACCAACACGCTCCACGACGCCACGCACAAGAACGAGACCGAGAACATCAAGAACGACGGGAAACACGTAAGGCACAGCAGCGAACATGGTCTTGCTGCACGCGAGTGTGTTGGGTCGTGTATAATTTTATTTTATTTTCAAAAAAAAAAAAAAAAAAAAAGAGTTTTGAAAGGCACGGAAAAACGGTAGGGGTTTTTAGCAAAAGAAAAGAGGACAAAACAAACACCAGCAGCGCAGACAACCGCACAGCACAGCCAACCAGCACAGCACCGCAGGACAGCACGGCACCGCAGGACACGGCACAGAGCGCAGGACACCACAGGACAACGCACAGCACAGCAAGACACCACGACACACCAGAGCAGCACCACCACACCGCAGAACGCCCAGGGAGACACCACAACGCACAGGGACACGCCACAGCACGAGGCACCAACAACAGCGCAGACCACACGGGCGCCGCACGACAGGCCGCAGGAGGGCAAAGCGAACACAAACAGCACCGCAAAACGACAGCAGAGCACGACAGCACAGCACCGGACGACAGCACAGCGCCACAGCACACGACACAGGGAAGCAGGGCACCACAGCCAGCACAACAAGGCACCGCAGCGCACAGAGCGGAGAAGACAGGGAACGCACAGCGCGAGGAAAAGAGCACCACAGCACGCAGACACCACCACCGGGCCAAAAACAGCACAGCCAACCAACAGCACAACACAGCACAGCACGACGGCCCACAGGAGGGCAAAGCAAGCCCCAACAGCACCGCAACACGACAGCAGAGCACAACAGCACAGCACCACGCGACAGCACAGCACCACAGAACACAACACAGGAAAGCAGGGCACCACAGCAAACCACACCAACCACAGGGAAGCAGACCACGCGGCCAGACAGGGACACCGACACCGAAACACGCCACCAGCAGACAACCACGGTCCACCAGACCCAGCACCGCACCACGGCACACCACAGGAAACAGCACAACACACAGCAGCGCACCACAGCACCAGGCGCCAGCAACAGCACGCACCACACGAACAGCACAACGCGAGCGCACCAGCACAGCGAAGCACAGCACCGCACAGAACGGAGAGCACAGGGAACGCACAGCACAGCACCCCGAGACACACACAGCACAAGGCAGAGCAGCGAACAACAGCACGCACCACCACGCCACGACAAAACACACACAGCACAGAGCACACAGCGCGGGGGAACACCGCAAAACACAGCGCCGCAGAGCACAGGGCCCCAGGGCGACGGGCAGCGCCAGAGGGCACGGCGCAACAAGCAGCGGCACCAAGCGAGCGCAACACAGCACACGACAGCACAACACCAGGCGACACAACACGCAGCAGCGCGGCGCAGCACCGCACCCAGGCACGCACAGCACAACACGGCACACAGCACCGAGCGGCAGGAACGAAAACCGCGCAACACAAGGGGGGGGGGGGGGGTGGCAGCAACCACGCGGGAGCAGCCAACAGCCAGGCGGAAAGCACGAAAGAGGGACAAGCGCACGGAGAGCCGAGAAGCGGAAGGCCAACAAAACAAACAACGCAAGCGCCGAGGCCCAGGGCACCCGGGGCCGGAAACCAGAGAAAGCCGGAGACAACGGGGGCGCACGGAGGAAGAAGAAGGGGGAGAAAAAAAAAACACAAAGGCCACAAGCAGGAGCGACGAAAACCGCCAGACACAAAGGTGGGGGGGGGCGGGGGAGCAACCACCAAAGAGCAGCCAACGGCCAAGCGGGAGACACAAACGAAGCGCGAGCCAGGCAGCGGGAGGCCGAGAAAAACAACCAACGAGGAACGGCAACAGCAGCGAAAGAGAGAGGGGCAACCCCAGCCCGCAGGGGGCCAAGCAAAGCAGAAAGACAAAGCGGCCAAAGGAAAGGGTGAGGCGCACCAGAACGCGCCCGGGAGGCCGGCCCGCCCGACCCGGCCAAGCAAAGCACGCACACCACCGCCGCCAGCGGACCCCAGCCAGGAGTGGCGGGGACCGCCCACCACCAGCGGCAGCGAAACCCAGCCAGGAGTGGCGGGGAGTAGCACACAGGAACCTCCGCCAGGAGTGGCGAGGAACCCCAACAACACACCACACAGCACACCACACACCACACACCACCGCCGCCAGCGGACCCCAGCCAGGAGTGGCGGGGACCGCCCACCACCACCGGCAGCGAAACCCAGCCAGGAGTGGCGGGGAGTAGCACACAGGGACCTCCGCCAGGAGTGGCGAGGGACCAACCACACCACACACCAACCACAACCCCAACAACACACCACCGCCACGCACCACACACCGACGCCGCCAGCGGACCCCAGCCAAGAGTGGCGGGGACCGCCCACCACCACCGGCAGCGAAACCCAGCCAGGAGTGGCGGGGAGTAGCACACAGGAACCTCCGCCAGGAGTGGCGAGGGACCAACCACACCACACACCAGCCACAACCCCACCAACACACCACCGCCACACACCACACACCACACACCACCGCCGCAAGCGGACCCCAGCCAGGAGTGGCGGGGACCGCCCACCACCAGCGGCAGCGAAACCCAGCCAGGAGTGGCGGGGAGTAGCACACAGGAACCACCGCCAGGAGTGGCGAGGGACCAACCACACCACACACCAGAACAGCCCCACCAACACACCACCGCCACACACCACACACCACACACCACACACCACACACCACACACCACACACCACCGCCGCAAGCGGACCCCAGCCAGGAGTGGCGGGGACCGCCCACCACGACCGGCAGCGAAACCCAGCCAGGAGTGGCGGGGAGTAGCACACAGGAACCTCCGCCAGGAGTGGCGAGGGACCAACCACACCACACACCAGCCACAACCCCACCAACACACCACCGCCACACACCACACACCACACACCACCGCCGCAAGCAGACCCCAGCCAGGAGTGGCGGGGACCGCCCACCACCAGCGGCAGCGAAACCCAGCCAGGAGTGGCGGGGAGTAGCACACAGGAACCTCCGCCAGGAGTGGCGAGGGACCAACCACACCACACACCAGCCACAACCCCACCAACACACCACCGCCACACACCACCGCTGCCGGCAGACCCCAGCCAGGAGTGGCGGGGACCGCCCACCACCACCGGCAGCGAAACCCAGCCAGGAGTGGCGGGGAGTAGCACACAGGAACCTCCGCCAGGAGTGGCGAGGGACCAACCACACCACACACCAGCCACAGAGCAAGCGCCAGCCGAGGAAAGGCAAAGGGAGGAACAGCCAGGCGCCCCCCCCCCCCCCAAAAAAAAAAAAAGGCGGGGGGTGGGCGCGCGAAAAGAGCCCACAGCCACCAAACCGCCGCCAACAACACAGAAGGGGGCCAAACCCCCCACCCAGAGGGCACCGAAGACAAGACCCCCAAACAGGTACAGGGGGACCACCCAGCCAAAACCGGCGACACCAAGCCAGGAAAAGCGGCCCAGCGGGAATAGGAGGACCGAAACAAGCAGACAAAAGAAAAAAAAAAAAAAAAAAGCCAGCAGCCCAGCCCGAAAGAAAGGAGACGGGGGGAGAGACCACAAGGCCCGGGACGGGGACACCCAGCAACCGGAAAAAAAAAAGCGCAAAAAACACAGCCCGACAACCCAGCCAAGAAGGGCGGGGCACAGCCGAGACCCGGGCCCAGCACGCACGCCCACACCGCACACCGAAACCGGAAACGGCGGAGGGCAAGGGAAACGCGCACGAAACCACACAGGTCCCGAAAGCAGGCCGACACCAAAGCCCAACCACGAACAGCACAAACAGCCGGCAAAAGAGGGACAACACCACAAACCGAGCCCAAACACACCCACCCAAGACCCCAGCCACAACAGGCAGGGGTAAACAAAACCCACCACCAAACGCAACCCGGACCCAACCACAAACGCAAGCCAACAGTAGGAAACCCAGTGCCCACAGCCCGGGCACTGAGGCAGCCCGTGCCATGCAGGTGACCCGGCCAAACGAGATCCGGAGCCCGGGGGTAAGGCTGCATCCTAAGGCCAGCGCTGCTTTGGGACTCGAGGCGGAGCGTGCGACACCCAAGCGCCTCGGAACCCTAGTACCAAGAACATGCATGCATGCCTTGGGAACGGGATACGCCAGGAAGTCCGGTGAACCCCTAGGGTTCCGCCCAAAGGAGGGGACGTGCGCAAGCACGGGGGCCCACCCTCCCGGCGAGACAAGCACGTCACGCTGGCGGCGATCAGCCCTCCCGGTGTAGCCCGGGGCCGCTTTGTTGGGGGCCAAAAGTCAGGTCTAGCGGGATGTAAGCCGCCTCCCCTCTTCACGCGCGGAGCCTCTTCCTGTTCGTCACAGGGGCGACGCCAGGGGGAACCATGGGGCGCCTCTCCACAACCGAGTGCACCTACCTACCTACCTAAACCAAGTAAAATCAATCCTTGCCACGTTTTTAAAAGACACTTCCCGATTGGCAGTGCTCAATGTAACACGGCAGCCTTACTCGGGCACAATAACCTTGAGGGAATCCCATATCCCGTCTCCTCTTGATCTACAACATGGACCAAGGGGATCAAAGAGAGAGAATCGTCGTCGGTCAACCTAAATACGTATACCACAATGAAATATATAAGTGGAGACCGAGTGAAGGGGGTATATGGCCAATCAAGGCCCCAAAATCCCCGGATGAACGCCCTCACCCGTCTCCCAAGCACAAAAACAAACACAAATGCCAAGGTGGATCCATCACGGTGCTGCTGCAGCCACCAAATTGACCAACACGTCCTTGACATCCAAGGAAATGTTCTTTTTCCTTAGATAATGCATGCAGACCGTGGTATACCTCGGCACAAAACTGCTCGGAGGCTCCCACGAATCTCTGGATGCGGCAAATCCCTTCCATTGGACCTTATATAGCCTGCCCCCGGGCGTCCCCGGGTCTGGGTTGTCCGTCAGGATCCTCTCAGCGGTGAAGTCGTCGTCCTCACCTTCATCATCCGAGTCCACATCGCCGGCTGTGAACTCGAAGGTGACGGGACGTCCGCTGGGGTCTGGTGCTCGGGGATGAAGCTGGGTGTGGTCGCGGTCAAGGATCTTGTTATCCCCCACACGAACAGCATACACGTCCTGCCCGACCTTCCGAACAATTACCCCCGGCACATACCAAGACGCCTGCCGATGCCTGGACAGGACATCCTTGTGCTGCCGCTCCACCCATACGGTGTCTCTGAGAGCATATTTCTGGACTTTTCCCTGCTTGAAATACTTGGCCCTCTTTTCATGCTCGTCCTGAAGTGCTTTGCACACCTTGGCCGCCGTGTCGTCCGCCTCAGCCATCATAGCAGTCGCATCCCGGGCCCTTTTGCCATGGTTCAACCACGGGAGAGTGCGTGACACTCGATCCCCTAGGAACAGGATACGATGGGGCGACAGTCCAGTGGGCCCCGGAAGGTCGTGGTACGCCTGGAGTACTCTCCACAGCGAATTATACCAATTCCGGCCCGGTTCGTCAATGTGCAACTGGCGGAACTTCTCCAACATCTGCCAGCCAGCCACCTCAGCCCGGCCATTCGACCGGCTGTGGTACGCCACGGTCTTGGCGTGCCGAATCCCCATGTGCTTGCACATCGCCTTGAACCACGTCCCCACAAATTGACTGCCCTGATCGCTGCAGATGACAGCTGGGACATCAAAAATCGTCAGCCAATGCCTGATCATGGCATTAGCGACGGTCTTGGCCGGCAGACCCACTCCATGCTTGTCCTTCTTGTCCTTCTTCTTGGACTTCTTGCCAGGGACCGCCACAATATACCCGCTGTGCCTATCCACCGCCAGGATGACACAATCGTAGGTCTCTCCTTCCACTGTGACCTCGGGCATGACGAATACATCCATGGCCACGGACCGCATAGGGGCCTCCGGTATAGCCGTATACACCGGGTTGCCCGCTGTGGAATGGTTGGGGCTTTTCGTGGCCCGACACACGGCGCAGTCGCTGCAGTACTTGTCCAGGATGGCGTAGTACCCCGGTGGGAACTTGAAGCGCCACTCCAGGTCCTGCTGCATCTTGTCCCGACCAGGATGCATGACCTGGGCGTTATGCCAGTGGTCAATAAGCTCCTCCATTCGGTTCTCAGGGACCAATAGCTTGTCCTTGAGGAATAATTTATCCCCATCCTCGGTCAAGCCCTCAGGCCATTCGTCGTCCGACGGGGCGCTCACGGCATTCCAGTACCTGCTCCAGTGCTCGGATGCCGCATAGTCATCCGACAAGTCTTCTGTAAGCACCGACCTGACTAGCTCTACAGGGGCCACCATCCATTGCTCCAGGGTTTCCTCTCGAATAGCTTGGACTCGGACGCCCCGGAACTTGGCCAGGTCTGTACGGTTTGCCACCACCACAAAGCACTTGACCCCCTCTGCTACCATAAAGAAGGTCCCTACCAGGACGGGCCCCTGCTGTACCCCTTCCACCATTTCCTGTCACTCCTATGGTCTTGCCTCTCACCAGGTTCTGCATGATCTTGCCCTATCCTGCACAATTTCCCACAAAAAATAGTAAAATATGGCTCCTTCACACAAATCCTGATCCCTTGCAATAACCAAATTCAAAGTACAATAGCTCCAATCCAGATGATCAACACTGAGGGCTTCCAAGGGTGATTGAGGTCCCGCGTTGACACTCCACAACTCCTTTCAACACGCCGGTCCTCTCACGGTGCACATGGAGACACGGGCGCTGGGCATGTACATAGAATTGCACCAATAGAATAATGGAAAAAGCCCTGAAATTGGCATATCAACACAAATCAAGCAAAATTGGGGAAAGATGGAAACATACACAATCACAGCCATAGACCTAAAGAAGGTCTCTACCAGGACCGGCCCCTGCTGTACCCCTTCCACCATTTCCTGTCACTCCTATGGTCTTGCTTCTCACCAGGTTCTGCATGATCTTGCCCTATCCTGCACAATTTTCCACAAAAAATAGTAAAATATGGCTCCTTCACACAAACCCTGATCCCTTGCAATAACCAACTCTCAAGTACAATAGCTTTAATCCAAAAAATCCACGCTGAGGGCTTCCAAGGGTGTTTGAGGTCCCGCGTTGACACTCAACAACTCCTTTCAACACGCCGGTCGTCTTACGGTGCACACGGAGACACGGGCGTTGGGCATGTACATAGAATTGCACCAATAGAATAATGGAAAAAGCCCTGAAATTGGCATATGAACACAAATCAAGCAAAGTTGGGGAAAGAGGTAAACATACACAGTCACAGCCATAGACCCCTCATTCTCTGGACTCAGGACCTTCCCTTGAGTCACCAACATATTGCCCTGAACCAGGTCAAATAAGATGACTAAATGCCATGTGTCAAAAGTCACTACACAAACCCCAAAAATGTGTTCACTCCCAAGCCTCTAAATCCTAGCCCAATAGGGGAGGTGGCGTGTCATGGCCTAGAGTGGCACTCAGGACCATGTCGTACCCTGACATAACTTTGGTTGGACTTGGAGTTGATTGGGCTTGGAGAATTGCCCCATGAAGATGACCTCACAACATAGCAAAATTAGGCACATCACACCATAATGCCCAAAATTCAATTATATACTCAAAAATGCATACGGCAAGTGTTCAAATGCTCCATGCATGTTTCAAACCGGAGAGTAATATACAAGGGTGACATAGACCAAAGATCTATGCCCAAGAATATCCCAACATTGGCTCCCAAACCCCTCCGGATATATACATGCCATGCTTCACAAGTCAACTCACGAATTTGAGACCTAATTTTGTGAGGCCTCGTGTGCCAAGCCAAAGTGACCACGTGATCCGGCATATGGTGAGGTGCAACACCAAAGCATATGGCAACATATAAGCAACATACCATAGTTCACGGATCTCAAGGCACTTTACTGTTAGCCGACCAGTTGAGCACATGAAATACAAAAATGAGCATAAAATGAGGTCAAAAATATGCAAATAATGCCAAATTCAAAGTATTCACAATAGTATATAACTTCGCTCACCCATGGTGTCAACATATGGTTCCAAACACAATTGCTTGGGACCATTTGCGAACAATCCCCCCACTTGGATCCCCACATGGACGCATAGGGACACCTTCGAACCTCCGCACGACACGCACCATGAAAATGGGAAAATTGATAGGGGCGCTTGTGGGTCGCTCCGTAAGCCTTCCCACATGCACTATATGTGGGGTAGACTTAGTCTAGCGCTATGGAGCTCACCATTAGGACATGGGCGAAGCCCTTGCCACGTATGGCTCCACATATCCCCCTACAAACGGAGATATATAACATGGGCGTGAGCATATCGACGCACATACCATCCATATAACACATACCCTTAAAAGTGGCTCCCACCATGGTATGCCATGCCCCTCCATGGACATAACTTCATGTTGAAAATACGTAGGAACCCAAGGAAGGTTTCTATGCAACACCAACACTCATGCGGTACACTCGAAAGTCGCATTAAAGTATTCGGTTGCATGGTCCAAGAGTTATATATCACTTTCTACCCTCTTGACCATTATCCCTTGCTACACCGGGCATGTGTACACAATAAAGGCGTTTGACGCTTCCTAAATTAAGTTGAGACCAAGGCGATTCCAGCCCATATCTCAAAATTGCAACTCCTCGCAATGAGCCGGAGATATGACTTTTCAAATTCGCCTCACGAATCAATTTTGTTTCGCCTATATCTCCAAGAAAAATGAAGGAGACAACAAAAGGAAGGGTGATTCGTGATCGGGGAAAAATGTAGGACCACTGGAAATTCATCATATCCAGTGCGGCGACCTCGAAATCGAAAATCCGATTCTGAATGTCTGAAAAAATCGGATTAATTTTGCGAGTGTATAACATGAAAATTGCGGAAGCAACGAACCCTTTTCTGATGAAAATTGACCCTTCATCGGGGTTTCCGCTAAAAAATCTGGAAATAACAGTTAACCAATCGGTTACCGCAAAATTGCGAGCCAACTGACAGTCGCCGATACATTGACAATCAGAACGGATAGCTGAAAAGATACGGAAACATTATGATAAAAAAGACCCTGTTGATTCCTGATATTTTGATATATAAATCTCAGCCGGCGGCGCCTCGGTATTGAATGTGGCCGCTAATAGCTGGAATGGCAAAGCCTATCACACTATCACATCAGGTTAGGTCAGGTGGATGGGAGAGTATGATATCAGCCAATGGCGGCTTGCCGGGACATAGATCCACACCCCAAGTGACCCAAAGATGGCCACGGGGGTCCGAACCGGCTTCACCCCCCTTCTCAGAGCGTTGTATCCGCTCGGAAGTCATTGAAGAGAGGACGGGAGGACCCCAATGGGCTCCAACCCCCCCCCCCATGTCCCAAGGACACATGGAGGCCCCACATACGGCGTAGGCGTGCCGCATGCCCCAAGGGAGGGGTGAGGACACTCATAATCGGTGCCCTCCGCCATATCTGGTCTCCTCTTGATCTACAACATGGACCAAGTAGATCAAATATAGAGAATTGTCGTCGGTCCACCTAAATACGTATAAAATAATGAGATATATATGTGGAGACCAAGTGAAGAGGATATATGGCCTATCAAGTCCCAAAAATCCCCGGAATAACGCCCTCACCCGTCTCCCAAGCACAAAACCAACACAAATGCCAAGGTGGATCCATCACGGTGCTGCTGCAGCCACCAAATGGACCAACACGTCCTTGACATCCAAGGAAATGTTCTTTTTCCTTAGATAATCCATCCAGACCGTGGTATACCTCGGCACAAAACTGCTCGGAGGCTCCCACGAATCTCTGGATGCGGCAAATCCCTTCCATTGGACCTTATATAGCCTCCCCCCAGGCGTCCCCGGGACTGGCTTGTCCGTCAGGATCCTCTCAGCGGTGAAGTCGTCGTCCTCACCTTCATCATCCGAGTCCACATCGCCGGCTGTGAACCCGAAGGTGACGGGACGTCCGCTGGGGTCTGGTGCTCGGGGACAAAGCTGGGTGTGGTCGCGGTCAAGGATCTTGTTATCCCCCACACGAACCACATACACATCCTGCCCGACCTTCCGAACAATTACCCCCGGCACATACGGAGACGCCTGCCAATGCCTGGACAGGACATCCTTGTGGTGCCGCTCCACCCATACGGTATCTCTGAGGGCATAATTCTGGACTTTTCCCTGCTTGAAATACTTGGCCCTCTTCTCATGCTCGTCCTGAAGTCCTTTGCACACCTTGGCCGCCGTGTCGTCCGCCTCAGCCATCATAGCACTCGCATCCCGGGCCACTTTGCCATGGTTCAACCACGGGAGAGTGCGTGACACTCGATCCCCCAGGAACAGGATACGATGGGGCGACAGTCCAGTGGGCCCCGGAAGGGCGTGGTACGCCTGGAGTACTCTCCACTGTGAATTATACCAATTCCGGCCCGGTTTGTCAATGTGCAGCTGGCGGAACTTTTCGAACATCTGCCAGCCAGCCACCTCAGCCCGGCCATTCGACCAGCTGTGGTACGCCACGGTCTTGGCGTGCCGAATGCCCATGTGCTTGCACATCGTCTTGAACCATGTCCCCACAAATTGACTGCCCCGATGGCTGCAGATGACAGCTGGGACATCAAAAATCGTCAGCCAATGCCTGATCATGGCATTAGCGACGGTTTTGGCCTGCAGACCCACTCCATGCTTGTCCTTCTTGTCCTTCTTCTTGGATTTTTTGCCGGGGACCGCCACGATATACTGAAAGTGCTGCCCTAGGTCGTGTGTGGTGCCGGAGGGCTCAGGGCCGGCAAGACCGGGGGGGCAGGCACGCGAGGAGTCGACCTGAACGCTGCTGTTGGGGGCAGAACCGGATACACGGACACCAACGGAGGCGAGAGCAGCAACAACTGAAGCAAGATCCATGCTGATTGTTATCCGGCAAAAAATCCCAGTCTATGAAGAAAATTGATGCGGATTATCCTAAGTACATCTGAGTGTCCATATCTGTCTGAAAAGATTTATATAAATCCGACTGTGAAAAAATATTTGGCTGATTTGGCTTCGGGCGCGCATCAGCGGCAATTGGCGATTCCAGGTAAATGATCGGAACGCGGCGGATTTACGATGAATGGACCGCAGAATCAGATCCGGCACATCAGAAATATATAGGTCTGATCCTGAGACTGAGCTGCGGGGCGGCGATTCCGCCGAAGCAGAGAAAATGACCAAAATGTAGTCAATCTGGGGCAGATCTGTTAAAATCTGAGCAGATGGGGGTTAGCCGCACTTACACTCCCCCTCCAAAAACACACTGGGGTGTGTCGCTACGTCAACGAAGAACGTAGTGCGGGTAAGTCCCAGAAGAAAATAGAGATGTAGCCTCGATGGGGCGAAATCTGCTTGATCTGACCTGATTTGGGCTGAATTGGCACTGAATCAGGATGGATGAACCTGAAATGAGACAGAATGAGGAGTGACGGACAGTCCTCCGTGCAGTAAAACATTGGGTTAAGGGCTAAAAAGCATGTAAACGTATCGAGAATCGATACCAAACCATGCACTGGTTGAGAATGAGGTAGATTATTGGTGGATTGAGTGGGGGAATCAAGAAATGGAGTGACATCTCGGCGCTCTGGCACAGTTTAGCTGTCGCGGGCACGCTACGGTGTCCTCCACGTACTCTACATCGTGTTACTCCCGCTTTTCTCGTTCTGAAAAGTGCAGCATGTGCTTCAGATTTGGCGCATCTGGTGGATGATCACAAAATTCAGCAAGATTGAGAATCAATTTGAGCAGAGATGAAGGAGATGAAACAATCACAGAGAGGGAAAACAAATACAAATGTAGTCTGTAGGCCCTAAGTGAACCATAGAAGGTAGGGATGTTTTTCTGTTCACTTAGTTAGGCAAAGCCGTAAACAGATCTTCGAGGAATGAGAGGAGATGACAAGGAAATCAACCTAAATTGTCCTAAAATCAGCAAATTCCCTAAGATGAAAGTGAAATGAAGCGGAATGTCTAGAACTGAAACTACTAACACCTTCGTTTAGACTAGAGTTAATATATATTGTCGTTTATTCAGCTCAATTGTGCTTTCCGGCACGTTGGTTCGCGAGCATCCAACAGATTCCATGAAAATGTGGATCATGTGATGATGCATCATGATGGGACATGATAGCCCTGGATCCTTGGCATGTAACGCGCCGAAGGTTCGCTGAAGGCGCTTTACTGACAGTATATAACTGAGAGACACCGAATAGTCCTTTGTTTACAGTGGCGGTGGTGTCAATCGACTTGGACAAGGCCCATCTTTGGATTGAGTCCCACAAGACACTTGGATTCACCATTTTCGACAGTTTCAGGTCGGATTGAGCTCACATTGGCGTGTGCCAAAAATACAACGAAGCTTACGGACCTCCGAGGTTGCTGTTAGAAGTCCCTAGAGCTCCTATGTGAAGGTTGTCTGAACAATTGACGTCTGGGTTTTGTGCAACAGTGGCAGAATGATGGACAAACCTGAGGAATTCAAGGTAAATTCAAGGAATCTGGATCTGAATCTGGACTTTGGCTTCAGCATCACGGCAAATGAAGGTAAGATCTGTGTTCCTGGCGTCGCATCTAGTACAGCCAGTAGTACAGGGGGTGCCTGTAGGGGTGAATGTCGCTGGCCAGCGTTTTTACTATGTACATTTGCTTCCATCTGCACGAGTAGCCAAATTCCAAAAATGCACAGACCAACAGAGACAAGATTACCCCGAATCTGCCTGAATTAACCCTGAGTTTGGTTTTTTCCAGACACGGCAGCACACTCCGTGGCTTTCGGCAGCGTATCTACGCCTTGTCTGCCGAACGGAGACCAAAGAAAAGTTGATTGACGTCAAATTATCAAACATTCGCAGTTCCCCACATCATTTCGAAATCAGGAAGAATGAACAGTGGATTGAGCAGAATGTGGTTTATTCAAGTCGTCAGAACACTCACATTGGAATAAGTGGTCGACGGGGCGAGGCTGGAGCTTTTGTAGGAGTTGGACATGCAAGGGTTTCGAACCTACACCCTTGAGCCCTAGCGACGAGTGCCATGACGCCCTGGACTAGACGACTGTTAGCCAATTTAGGGCGCCAGCGACTCAAGTCTTGGGATGGCTTCCTCAATTCGGCCAAGCACGTATACATGTGACCACCAACCTGTCTGGTGGGGCCCTCGTACGACTTGGGCGCTGCAAATCAGCGGCCGAACTCGAAGCTTGGTCCTCATTTGGCTCCTGGGCTGGCCTGACCGCAGGAGGGGGGATCGACGGATCAGCCCTGGAATGTGGCTGCTGAGGGCCGTAAAAGGCTGGATCTCGATTCACCACAGGTCTTTTTCCGTCGCTCTCCACCTGTCTGTCTGGTTTCGACAGACAGTCTGTCAGGAGTACGCCAATTTCGGGGTGCTTCTTGAGGAAGTCGATGAACCCCTTGGTGTACCCATGGACAAAAGAATGGGCTGGTTCCCAGTTGTTGTGACTGGAATCAAAGCCCCTCCACTCACATAGAAATTCCCATTCGCCCTTTTCGTCACGTCTTGCTTCTAAAATCCTCTTGAGTTCGTACTTCCCCCCTTCGATGACCCGATCGGACAAAAATTTCGAAGTCCAAAAAAGGGGTTTAACCCGATCCTTGGGGGAGGGGATCTCTTTCTTGAGGCGATCGCCCGAAACATCAATTTCCCTGCTGACATCCACACGAATCCTCCACCTGTTCTCACCTAGACGCGCTGTAACAGCGAATGGCCCCTCCCACAAGGGAAGAAGCTTATCATCTCCGTCCAGGGTGGTTTCGGATTTTCGAAGCCAAACTCGATCATCGACTTCAAAATTGTGGGGGTTTTTTCGGCCTTGATTCTGGACCCAAAGCCAGTCAGCTTGATGCTTATCGATTAATTTCGAGACAGTCTTTTCTGCTCGTTGGATTTCGTCCAAAAACAACGAAGCATCTTTACAAGGGCGAGGATTATTCAACGGCATGTTCCACCAACACTTCTTTCGTCCAAAGACAATTTCATTTGGAGAAAGGCCATGATACAAAGGCGTGTTGTGGTAACGGCGAAGCAATGCGAAGAGAACTTCAAGCCAATGGAAGTCCTTCTCACTGGCGAGCTCCTTACGAAGCATATTTATAATTGAGCGGCCGGCTCCTTCGCCAGGCAGCGCTCGATGTGAGTGGATTTCACATCGCAGGTGGTGGATTCCAAGGCGAGCACATAATTCTCTCCACCATTCGGAGGTGTACTCTTTGCCTGAGTCCGTAACCACCTCGGATGGGACGTCCCAACCTCCCATCCAGGTCTGCGCGCACCAGTTGGCGGCAGCCTTGCCAGTCATTGACTCGATGTTGCAAGGCAACACCTGAATGTAGCCAGAATGACGGCATTGTATAAGGAGCACTCCATTGACCTTTTTGTTGGTCCAATGGCACTCTTCGTTGTCGAGTTCACCAAGATAGAAAAAATCACTGGTGACTCTGTTAAAGAGGCGCTCCGGAATAGGATGTGGCCTCAGATGGCCGTGCTTCTTCGCGCTGGGGGGCGTCGAGACAGCACATTGGGCACATCCGGCGGCTACTTTCATGCAATGAGTATATAGCCTTGAGCCGAACAACCTATGTTTAATCATCGACCATAATCTACGGCCATGTGCGTGGGGGGACTCCCATTTGTGCCACCAGTTTAACACTCGGGGGGCCAGGGCGTCTGGTACGCACAATTTACCCTCCATCCACAGCTTCCCCCCATCCAACGAATATTCAGCATAAATTCCATCCTTGTGAGCATCTTTGGATTTGAGATTCTCAAAGACCTCTTTAAACATGGAATCATGCAGATAATCGTTCGTCCAGTCACGGATGATAAGGGAATCTTTCGGCAGGGGTGGAGTTTTGGCCGGATCTCGACGCTTAATGCCCTGAATCAACCGAAATCCATTTACAGGTCGGGTATACTCGAACCGTTTCATACTCCCTGAGGAGGGATCGGTGACTTTCTCCACGACTTTCAGTGATTTGGTTATAATTTCATGAGCATGCGCCGGATCTGAAAAGGCCGTGATGTCATGACACGGTAATGCATGCTGTTTAACAGCGCATTGCATGCATTCACGTCGAATGAGCTTTTTTTCTTCCTGATCCCACTCGATTACGACGTGGCGGTCCTGCTCCGTACCATGGATGTTGGTACTTTGCAGCCCCTCTGAAGCGGGGTAAGCCCATCGGCTCAGAGCAACCGCTACCGTGTTGTGTTTTCCAGGCAAATACGACACATGGAGGTCAAACAAACTGAGAAATTCATGCCATCTGGCCCGTCGACCAGCTGGGCTCGCGACAGTATCAATGTGTTCGGTGGCCCAATACTCCAGAGATCGATGATCCGTCAGGACCTCGACTCGATTGGTGCCAACCCACGATTGGTACTTCTTCAGAGCGCAGCTTATGGCGTAGGTTTCTTGCTCACGCGGTGACCATTGCATCTGGCGTGGAGCTAGCTTCCGAGACCAAAATGCAAGAGGGTAATGATCACCTGTGGCTTCATCAACCTGTTCAAGGACAGCTCCGATCGCGTACCTAGGAGCGTCGGTTCTTATGTAGAAGGGTCGGTCAAATTTCGGCACATGCAACGTGGCGACTTCGCAGAGGGCCGCCTTCAAGTGATGGAAGGCCTCCTCGCACTCGTCAGTCCACTTGACACGAACCTTTGAACCTGCCTTGCCCGCATCTCTCCCTACCTTCAATAGTTCAGTGAGAGGGGCAGCAAATTTGGCATAATTCGGCACAAAAGTGTGGTAAAAATTGCAACAACCCAGGAATCCTCTCAATTCCGTGATCGTCTCAGGGCGCTTCCACTTCTGAATAGCGACGAGCTTCCCTGGACTGGGTCGTCGGGTGCCATTCTCAAGGAGAGAACCACAAAATTCGACTGATTTTAAAAATAGTTTTCCCTTCTTTGGCCCACAAATCAGCTGATTGGCATCAAGAATGTCCAAAACCTGGTTCAGCTGCTTTTCATGTAGGGCCACCAGCTCGGCTTCCGTCAGTCCCTCCCCCTCTGTCGCGATGATTATGTCATCTATGTACACACTCACGAAGGCACGAAGCTCAGGATGAGCTGTAAAAAGTACATCCTCCATCATTCTTTGAAAAAACGAAGGGGCGTTCTTCAGGCCCATGGGCATGACCGTCCACTGGACTGGGCCACATGGCGTGCACATACAGGTGAGAGGTCGGCTGTCCTTCCTCAACGGCATTTGGTGAAAGCCGTGACGGAGATCCAGCACAGAAAACCAGCGACCTCTTGCCCTCTTGGCGATTTCCTCCTCAATGAGGGGCAGGGGGTGCGAATCCGCCTTGGTTTCGGCGTTGAGGTTGCGAAAATCAACAACCATTCGCCAACCATCAATAGTGTTCTGGTCTGCAGGCGGCGGCTTCGGGACTGTGAAGGGTGCACAGCACCATTCGCTGGTCATACAACCCTCAAGCCAACCAAATTCCCTGAGATTTCTCTCGATTATTTTTCTGAGTATCTCATGTTTGTGTCCATGGTTCTCATAAGGACGCTGTTTCTTCGCCTTGTAACCTTCACGAAGCTCGATGAAGGCTTCACCGAACTGCCCACGGACAGGGGGGTCTTTGATCAACTTCCCCGAAAGGGTTGTGTCCTTCCGTTCCTCAAAAATCTTGTCTCTTTTCTTGGAACACAACTCAGTGTCCACCTGATCGCCAGGAATTACTGTCGAAAAAACTTTGGCGATTTCTTCGGCCTTGGCAGGAAGAATCTTCTTACGGATGTCTCTAAAAAGGTCCGTATCAACTGCCTCTTGAAGATAGGTGGGTCGAGTGTCGACATTCCAGAGATTCTCTTCGTGATCCAGCTCCTCGAAAGGATCTATGAAAGCTTCCACACGGGGTTTTTCATAAAAAACTCTGAATTTGCGGCGCGAAGAAAATTTTTTTGTCGTCCGTGCGCCGTAGATTCTTTTGGATGTAGATCGTATTGGGGAAGAGGGAGACGAGGCGGATCCATTTGACGTTGGATCACCTTGGGCATCTGACGGACAAAAATCAGAAAAAATAGATTCATCATCAGTACCACGCTCAACCTCAGATTCAGACCCAACACAGGAATCAGTACTAGAATCAGCAGAATCAGAGTCAGAAAGCCTTCCATCCACCAGGAATGCAAGCGAACTCCAGGGCCGCTGTGGCAGGGGACCTGTGTCGTCCCTGGCATACAGCTTAATCTTCCTGGGAAGTTCGATGTAATCTACACAAATGTCTTGCAATTCCTGAAACCAAGGCTTGTCGTCCCACAAGGGCACAACTAAAATCGCCTGGGTTTTATCTTGCTTGATTTTGTGGATGACCTGCTGGATTAAGTGAAACGGAGGATTAATCCATAACTTCTTGTCCCATTTATGGGTCCAAGCGTCGCGAAAGTGCTTGTCAAAGCGCTTGTTCTCGCGGTTAGCAAAGGCATCATACTGTGGCCAAAAGGAATGGTGTTCGTAAAAATATTCACAAATTGTATCGCGCCATTTGTCGACAACTCTGTAGGATGAAGAGTGCCAGCGCGAAGGATGTCGTGGCTGGGAGTCCCTACGAAGACATTCTAACTCTCGGGAGTAATCGGCACTCCCATTCACCTCTGCAATGGTGACATCTTCGCCAAACTTTGGTGTAACCTTTTGCTTCAAAAATTCTTCTGCACTTTTAAACCCTGCGTGCAAAAAACGAAATACAGCACGCTCCAAGGGACCTGACTCCAGCAAAAAACAACGCCGATGACCTACGGGCGCCACCCTGTTCTTGCGAAGCCAAGGATGGCCCAAGTAAAGGTCATACTTTATCTCGGCACGATAGAAGTAGTCATCCTTAAGGATAACTTCCTCCACATTGCCATCCTCCCAAAGGTCTTGAGCGACCAAATGAGTTGATATATAACAACCGCGTTTGCCCACCTGCGAGAGAATGTCCAGAAACTCCCTCGAGGGTAACAGGATGAGGCGAATCAAACACGCAGTCGTCGGGTAAGAAAGAATTGGATTGGAGATTTACCTCCGATCCATTGTCACACAAACAAGTGGCGAGGTGGAAATTTCCCTTGCAATCAGAGACCCACAGCTTTGTGACAAACTGACGGGCCCTGTGCTTGGACTGTACACCAACCTCGTCCACTACAACAGAAGGATCCACTGCCGGATCCAGGGGAGAGGAGACAAGCGACCCTACATCAAGTAGTGGCCGAGAAGGAATCTGGGGTTCATGCCTGAAATCGCCTGGGGAGGGGCGATTTTCGTGGCTCCCCTAGGCGTTCTGACCTCCAGTGGCTGCGTTAACATTGTGGACATACCCTGATTCGTGGACCCACTCATCTTGGAGCGGATCATCTGCTGGATTCAAGGCATTTTCAACGTAATCTAGGTCCGCATCGGACACCTGATCTGCACCTGAGACCTGATCCACACGATGGTTGCCCTTTCCACGTCCACGGCCACGGCCGCCGGATGATGGACCTCCACCTTCTCCACGCCCTCTGCCCTTACCAGAGGAAGGGGTTCCCGAAGGATTTCCCTTACCTTTACCCTGGAATCCTAGAGCATTTCCCTTGTTTGTACCGGATTGAGGGGTTTGGCCTCGATTTCGATTTCCGCCTCCGGCGTTGCTATTGGGATTTTTCTGGCCGTTCGGCTGCCCACCGGAGCCGGATGGAGTCCAATTTCCTGTGCCTTGGGACCCGCCAGGGCCTCCAGGATTTTTGTTTCCACCGGAGGGGGTCGGATTCCCTTTTCCAGCCTTCCCACCATGCACCTGTCTGTCATTCTTCTCTAAATTCTGCGAATTACTGATATTTTCACCAATCACCTTGTGATCGTAAGGAGACCATCGGTGATTATCAGTAGAATGCGTCTTAGCTCGGTTCGTAGAACCTAAAAGAAGGCAGATGCTACAGTGCTGCTGAACATTCCGGGTGTCATTCACCCTTTTGTTGCCCTTTTGGGCCCCATTTTGGGTGTTTTGCTGGGTATTCTTGTTTCCCCCAAGCCCCTCATGGAAATTCTGATTGGCGGCGTCGGCGAGCCGCTCAACCTCCTCCCAGAGTTCCTTCGGGGTGTACGAAAACACCCAGTTTTTGGCCTTCAGGCGATGGCCATGGAAGCTTACTCCCCTGTTGAGGACTTGGACAAACAAGTCCCGATCCTCGTGCTCATGAAACTTAATTTTCCACGTGTTTTGGGTGAATTTCACCTTAGAAAACGACGTGGGGGAACACTTTTGAAGTGCTTCCCGAACTGAAAATTTATTGGCAGAGGCATCGAAGCCTTCCACCTCCGCCCACCAGGTCTTAACCTTTTCTTCGGACTGTTTGTTCCGAAGGGTGGCGGCAGTTTCTGAGGGGATCTTGTCCAAAATCAGACTTTTCAGCTCGGCACTAGAAAATTTTTCGCCTGAATGTTCAGCTTCTTCCACTAAATTCCAGAAGCGCTGTTTTTTGTCTTGCACTTCGTGCAAGATTAATCGCGAGAATGAAGGAAAATTCTTCAACATTTGGTGGTAGTGGTCCTCTGGCAGCCGGGATCCACGTACCCCCAACTGTTCCCACACCTCATCAAAGGTAAGGGGGGAACTTGTATCCTCGCGATCACTCCAAGTCCTGAGCCAAGTGTTGGCCGGCGCTCCCTCAAGGCAATCCAAGAGGGCCATCAGGAACTGATCATCTTGGAGTTTTTGAGTCTTAACCCACAGTTTAAATTCCCGTTGGAACTGAGGCCAACGTCGGGGGTTCCCATTATACTTCGGTTGTTTGGCAACCTGACGAAGTCGCAAGGAAGTAGGATTAAGAAGAGAGTCCAGCCCAACACCGGCCGTAATGGCAGACACCTTGGCGGCATCATTCGCCACACCAGCTCCGGCGAGGGTCTGGGCGAGCAACAGCTGGGCTAAGGTATTGGAATCAGCAGCAGGAGGGGCAGTACGGGAGGCAGTTCGCTTGGCATTCTGAGCCTCAGTCCTAGCCTTCGCCGTCCTACTCTCAGAACGAGAGATTTTAACCCTTTCCTTTAGCTTGGTCCTGCTGATCCTTGCATCGGTGGTCCTGGAGTCCACCGAAGGAGCAATTGAAAAAATTTCTGTCGCCTCCTCCGATGGCTCTGTTGCTTGTTCCACCGATGAGGCGCCCTCAGACCGCATGTGCGTCTTGAAAAGATCTTTTATTCCCAGCGTTTGAATGATGAGGTGCATCTGATCTTTGAGCAATTGGAGCTCCGCATCTCGCTGGAATCTGCAGGAGCAGTCGGCAGGACAGTACATGCCGTGTCCTGTAGGGCCTGAGCAGGCTGTCGGACCGCTGATCTCGGTGGTCCGTAGCCAGGAGTCCACTTGGGGAGCTCCTTCAGCCCTGATTTCCAGGCTTGCCTGCCTGGCCGCCTCTAAAATTCCCTCCTCAACTGCAGCGGCTAGATCGTCGCGGATGGAAACAGGGGGATGAGGGGCGGAGGGCCCGGGAACAGGTGCGCAGCCCTTCTCCTTCAGGAAGGGGCTTGCCTCCCAGATCCGCAAAAAAATGGCAAAAGAGTCATCTTCTTGAGAACGCCACCACATCCTGGTATTAATTTCGTCCTGAAGGAGGAAAAAATATTCCGTTAAAAAATCAGAGGCGATTCTTTCTTGTTCGATCAGCTTAGACGTGGCTAAGAGACAAAGGGCCTCAAGGGCCTCAAGGTTACGGGTCACTTCTGGGGACGAATGGTCGCCCCAGTGTGCCCAAGAGGCTGGTCGATTATAGCTAGGTACCTCACCTGGACCACCCATCTCAATGTCGTTCAGATCGGCGTCAATGGTCTCAAATATTGGACCTCCGTAAGGAAGGTTGGTACCTGCCAGGTCCGTAAGCTCCACCGGAGCGTTGCCATCGTCGTAGGCCGGCGGATTCCAGCTGCTCGATGGCCAATTTCGACTGGGATCATAATGGTAATCTGGGTCTCCACAGCTGCTGATGTGCGCCCTTCTTGGGCAGCTTGGGCTTGCGCAAGGCATTCCTCTCAAGGCCTCGTTCGCGCAGCACCATGGCAGCGTAATCGTTACTTCTCCAGAAGCGGCGGGGTCTACAGGGGCCGTACTGGTGAGCGGGCTGTGGATTGAAGGGCTGTGAAGCAACATTCAGGTAGCCTCTGCTACCATGAAAGTGCTGCCCTAGGTCGTGTGTGGTGCCGGAGGGCTCAGGGCCGGCAAGACCGGGGGGGCAGGCACGCGAGGAGTCGACCTGAACGCTGCTGTTGGGGGCAGAACCGGATACACGGACACCAACGGAGGCGAGAGCAGCAACAACTGAAGCAAGATCCATGCTGATTGTTATCCGGCAAAAAATCCCAGTCTATGAAGAAAATTGATGCGGATTATCCTAAGTACATCTGAGTGTCCATATCTGTCTGAAAAGATTTATATAAATCCGATTGTGAAAAAATATTTGGCTGATTTGGCTTCGGGCGCGCATCAGCGGCAATTGGCGATTCCAGGTAAATGATCGGAACCCGGCGGATTTACGATGAATGGACCGCGGAATCAGATCCGGCACATCAGAAATATATAGGTCTGATCCTGAGACTGAGCTGCGGGGCAGCGATTCCGCCGAAGCAGAGAAAATGACCAAAATGTAGTCAATCTGGGGCAGATCTGCTAAAATCTGAGCAGATGGGGGTTAGCCGCACTTACATATACCCGCTGTGCCTATCCACCGGCAGGATGACACAGTCGTAGGTCTCTCCTTCCACGGTGACCTCAGGCATGGCGAATACATCCATGGCCACGGACCGCATAGGGGCCTCCGGTATAGCCGTATACACCGGGTTGCCAGCCGTGGAGTGGTTGGGGCTCTTCGTGGCCCGACACACGGCGCAGTCACTGCAGTACTTGTCCAGGATGGCGTAGTACCCCGGTGGGAACTTGAAGCGCAACTCCAGGTCCTGCTGCATCTTGTCCCGACCAGGATGCATGAGCTGGGCGTTATGCCAGTGGTCAATGAGCTCCTCCATACGGTTCTCAGGGACTAATAGCTTGTCCTTGGGGAATAATTTATCCCCATCCTCGGTCAAGCCCTCAGGCCATTCGTCGCCCGACGGGGCGCTCACGGCATTCCAGTACCTGCTCCAGTGATCGGATGCCGCATAGTCATCCGACCAGTCTTCTGTTAGCACCGACCTGACTAGCTCTACGGGGGCCACCATCCATTGCTCGAGGGTTTCCTCTCGAATGGCTTCGACTCGGGCGCCCCGGAACTTGGCCAGGTCTGTACGGTTTGCCATCACCACAAAGCACTTGACCCCCTCTTGCTCCATGGCCTTCTCCATCTCGATGATGCGCTTGGCCTCCTCGATCTCCTCGGCGTCCCCATGGCTGGATATGTCCATCCATGCCTTGCCCGCGGGGTAGGCCCATCAACTGAGGCAATCTGCCACAGTGTTGTCCTTCCCCGGGACATATACGACGCTGAGGTCGAAGTTGGCGAACGTCTCGTGCCACCGGGCCCTCCTTGCCGCCGGTCCCGAGGGGGTGTTGACGTGCTCCCTGTGCCAGCTCTGTAAGGACTGATGGTCCGTGCAAACCACCACCGGTTGTAATCCGATGTGGCAAGACCACTTCCTGAGCGCACAAACAATGGCGTACGTCTCCTTTTCCCTCGCGGTCCAGGTTTGACGTTGGCCCTCGGCCAGGATCCGGCTCCAAAACGCCACGGGTACGTGTGACTCGTCGTCCCGGACCGGCTCGAGGACTGCCCCTACAGCATAGTGCGAGGCGTCCGTCCGTAGCACGAATCCCTTGTCCGGGTCCACCAGGAATAACCCCAGCTGCCCCAGGAGTTGCTCCTTCAGGCGGCTGAATGCATCTTCGGCCTCAGGGGTCCAGGCAAGCTTCTTCTTGCTCCCCTTCCGGCCATCGAACTTGCCCACCTGCAGCATCTTGTGCAGCGGCCCCGATAGTTCTGCATACATCCGGACATAGCCCGAATAGTAATTGCAGAACCCCATGAAGGATCGGAGTTCGCTGATGGTCTGGGGCTTCTCCCAGTGGTGCAGGGACGCCAGCTTCCCAGGCATGGGACGGCGTTGCCCGTGACCAACCACGTGACCCGCGAACTCCACTTCCTTCACGAAGAGTGAGGCTTTGGTGGGCTTGCACACCATGTTGTGCTTGTCCAGCTCGCTGAGCACTCGGCGCAGATCCTTCTCATGCGCTTCGGTGAGCTTGTCCTCTGTCATGTCTTCCGTGCCGGACCCGATGATGATGTCATCCACAAAGGGGTCGGCACAGCCCCGGACAGGACCGAGTAGGTCCTCCATCATGCGCTGGAAAGCGGCGTTGCCATTCTTGGCGCCCATAGGCACCACTTTCCACTGCATGGGCCCCAGCGGCGTCGACATCGCTGTGCAGGGCCTGGAGTCCGGGTGTAGCGGCATCTGGTGATAGCCGTGTTTCAGGTCTAACACCGTGAAGATCCGCTTTTTCTGTTGTTTTTGGAGGATGGTGTCGATCAGAGGAAGCGAGTAGGAGTCGTGCTCGGTTTGCTCGTTCAAACCTCTGTAATCAACCACCAACCTCCAGTCGCCCTTCTCTTTCTTAGGCACGATAAAGGCTGGGCTGGCCCACTCACTGTCGGAGGGTTCGATCCAGCCCCGCTCAATAAACTCGGCCAACAACTTCTTCATGGCCTCGGCCCGATTGCCCTGAAGTTGGTACTCCCGATGACGATAGATCTTGGGGTTCGGCTTCAGCTTGATCCTCGCTGTGCCAAACCTCCCACGATCTGGAGGGTTCTTGTTGGCGACGCCACTGAATAGCCGCAGAAAGGCATTCATCAACCTCTCCTTCAGCTCGGCGACCTTCGGGTTCTTCTGGGCCTCTTCAGACGCTTGTTTCGGTATCGATACAACCGACTGCACTGCGGTATGGGCCTCTTCCGGGTCCGAGTCTGACTTCTCCTCGTCCGATATGCCGTCTTCATCGTCGTGGGGCGCGCTTCCCACCGATCATCTTCGAAAATTTGCGGCATCAGCCGAGTTCTTGTCGCTACCGGCCCCCATTCTTGGAAAATCCCACGTCGGCGGATCCGACCCAACCGGACCATCATATTGGTCCGCGATGTGATCCATGACCCTCGCCACGAACTAATCCTTCTTGTACTGGCCGGTGACCAACATCTTGTCATCCCACCAATGCGGAGATGTGACCATGTCTCGCCCCTTCCTGGCTGCCACACGGTCGTGCATCCCCATCCGCATGTAGTTGACGACGTGGTCGATCTCGGCGTCGGACAGGACGTCAATGCCATTCATTGGCTGATCCGTCCCCTCCTTGGGCTCAAACATGACCCGCATGGGCACCGCCTCAACCCTACGGATGAATGCTTCATCACCCGTGGGCTGGGCTTGCGCCCCATCCACCAGGAAAGCCTTGGTACCCCACGCTTGACCCGGGGAGGGCATTGATAAACCCTTGGCGTCGATGAACAACTCCTCCTCTGGCCCGAATGAAATCTCGTTCAGGCTGATGGAATCCAGCGTCGATTTGATACCTTCCAGCGGACATGCGGTGGATCCTATGCCGGTTATGAAGGTCCCTACCAGGACCGGCCCCCGCTGTGCCCCTTCCGCCTGTAACCCCTGCTGATTTACTCCGGATCAACGATTGCATTTCTCAAAATCCTCAAAGTCCAAGGTCCAAATTCAAAAATATAGAAAATAAAATCCTCCTTCAACCCTGAATAGCAACCAGATCCCACAAGTACAGCAATAACCCAATTCACAATCCAAATCAGGCTGCGGGCTTTCGTTCAGCACACCGGTATTCCCACGGTGGCGGGCATGTACAAGAATTGCACCAAGGAAGAAAGCCCTGAAATTGGCATATGAACACAAATAAAGCAAAGTTGGGGAAAGAGGTAAACATACACATTCACAACCATAAACCCCTCATTCCCTGGACTCAAGACCTTCCTTTGACTCACCAACATATTGCCCTGAACCAGGTCATATGAGATGGCTGAATGCCATGTGTCACAAGTCAATACATAAACCCCAAAAATTTGTTCACTCCCAAGTCTCTAAATCCTAGCCCAATAGGGAAGGTGGCGTGTCATGGCCTAGAGTGGCACTCGAGACCATGCCCTACCCTGACAGAACCTTGGTTGGACTTGGAGTCGAATGGGCTTAGAGAAATGACCTATGAGTTTGAACTCATAACATGCCAAAAAACTGCCAATTCACACCATATTGGCCATATATCACATATATGCTCAAAATTGAAGTTACTACTTATCCGAAGGCTCCAAGCATGCATGGAATCGAAGTCTACCATTCATGGAGGATAGAGACCAAAGGCCAATGCTCATGTACATCCCCATTTTACCCTCGAAACCCTTTCGGATATGGGCGCCACGCACTGCCCAAGTCAGCCCATGATCTTGAGACCAATTCTTGAAATCCGTCGTGCGCCAAGCCAAATGGAGTACGCGATCCGGCATATGGTGGTGTTCAACTCCAAAGCATATGCCAACACATGAACAACATACCATGGTTCGACTCTCCAAAGGCTTCTTGCTGTTAGCTGACCAGGTGAGTACACAAAACGCAAAAATGAGCAAAAATTGAGGTCAAAAACATGAAAATATGTGACCAAATACAAAGTTGTCATGATAGTATATCTCTATGCTCACCCATGATATCCGCTCATGGTTCAATACACAAATGATTGGAACCATATGCGAACAATTCCCCCACTTGGATCCCCAATCGGGCGCATGGAGATACCTTCGCCACTAATATCTACATGCCCCATGAAAATGGGAGTGCACCCATGGATCTCTTTGTTAAACATACCATGCGCAATACATACGCGGTAGACTTGGTCTAGCGCTTTGAATTCCACAATTGGGACATGGGCAAAGCCCTTGTCACGTATGGCATCCCATCTCTCCGGCCACACGAAGATATATAACATGGGCGTGAGCATATCAAACATATACCATGCATATAACAAATACCCTCAAAATATGGCTCCCACCATGATATGCCATGTCCCTCCATTGACATAACTTCACGTTAAAAATACGTAGGAACCCAAGGAAAGTTGCTATGCAACCCCAACACTCATGCGGCACACTCGAAAGTCGCATTAAAATATTCGGTTGCACGGTCCAAGAGCTATATATCACTTTATACCCTCTTGACCCTTTTCCCTTGCTAAACCGGGCATGTGTGCGCACCAAAGACGTTTGATGCTTCCTAAATTAAGTTGAGACCAAGGCAGTTCCAACCCAACCTTCCTTATTCTCATTCCTCACACTCGCGCGTAGATATGGCTCTTCAAAGTGATCCCACGATTCGCTTTTGTTTCCCTTATATCTCCAAGTCAAATGGGTGGCAAGTATAAGGGAAACCTGATTCGGGCATTGGGAAAGGCGTACGACCACTCGAAGAAGTCCAAATCAAGTGCGGCGATGTCGAAGTCGAAAATCAGATTTCGACATCACGAAAAATTCTGATTAAAATTTCGAGTACTTATTTAGAGAATTGCGGAAGCAACGAACCCTTTGCTGATGAGATCTGACCCTTCAGAAACGTTTCCGCCAAAATAGCTGGAAATAGCAGTTAACCAATCGGTTAACGCAAAATCGCGAGCCAACTGACAGTCGCCGATACATTGACCATCAGAACGAAAGGCTGAAAAATTACGGAAACATTATGATAATAAAACCCTGTTGATTCCTGATATTCCGATATATAAATCTCCGCTGGCGGTGCCTCGGTTCTGAATATGGCCGCTCATAGCCGGAATGGCCAAACCTATCACACTATCACATCGGGTTAGTTCAGGTGGACGGGAGAGTATGATATCAGCCAATGGCGGCTTGCCGGCACATAGATACACACCCCAAGTGACCCCAAGATGGCCACGGGGGTGAAAGTGCTGCCCTGGGTCGTTGTGGGTGCCGGAGGGCTCGGGGCCGGCAAGACCAGTGGGGCAGGCACGCGAGGAGTCTCCCTGGATGTTGTTATTGGGGGTAGAACCGGACACTCGGACACCAACGGAGGCGAGAGCAGCAACAACTGAAGCAAGGTCCATGCTGATTGTGGTCCGGCAGAAAATCCCAGTCTATGAAGAAAATTGAGGGGAATTATTCTAAATACATCTGAGTGTCCAAAACTGTCTGAAAAGATTTAAATAATCCATTTATGTAAAAAGGTTTGGCCGATCTGGCCCGCGAGCGCGCGTCAGCGGCAAATGGCGATTCCAGCTAAAATAGCGGAACGCGGCGGATTTACGGGAAATGGACCGCGGAATCAAATCCGGCATATCAGAAATATATAGGAAATATCCTGTGACTGAGCTGCGAGGCGGCAATTCCGCCGAAGCAAAGAAAATGACCAAAATGTAGCCAATCTGGGCAGAATGTCTGAAAATCTGAGCAGATGGGGCTAGCCGCACTTACACTCCCCCTCCAAAAACACACTGGGGTGTGTCGCTACGTCAACGAAGAACGTAGTGCGGATAAGTCCCAGAAAAACATAGAAATGTAGCCTTGATGGGGCGAAATCTGCTTGATCTGACCTGATTTGGGCTGAATTGGCACTGAATCAGGCTGGATGAACCTGAAATGAGACAGAATGAGAAGTGACGAACAGTCCTCCGTGCAGTAAAACATTAGGTCAAGGGCTAAAAAGCATGTAAACGTATCGAGAATCGATACCAAACCATGCATTGGTTGAGAATGAGGTAGATTATTGATGGATTGAGTGGGGGGATCAAGAATTGGAGTGACATCTCAGCGCTCTGGCACAGTTTCGCTGTCGCGGGCACGCTACGGTGTCCTCGCCGAACTCTACATCGTGTTATCCCGCTTTTGTCGTTCTGAAAAGTACAGCATGTGGCTCAGATTTGGCGCATCTGGTGGATAATCACAAGATTCAGCAAAATGAGAGTGAATTTGGGCAGAGATTGAGAGGATTAAGCAATCACAGAGAGGTTAAACAAATACACATGTAGTCCACAGCCCCTAAGTGAACCACCGAAGGTAGAGATGTTCTTCTGTTCACTTAGATCTAAACAGATCTTCAAGGAATGAGAGGAGATGACAAGGCAATCAATCTAAATTGTCCTAACATAAGTAAATTCCCAGGGATGAAGGTGAAATGAAGCGGAATGTGTACAACTGAAACTACTAACACTTTCGTTTAGACTAGAGTTAATATATATTGTCGTTTATTCAGCTCAATTGTGCTTTCCGGCACGTTGGTTCGCGAGCATCAAACAGATTCTATCAAAATGTGGATCATGTGATGATGCATCATGATGGGACATGCTAGCCCTGGATCCTTGGCATGTAACGCGCCGAAGGTTCTCTGAAGGCGCTTTACTGACAGTATATAACTGAGAGACACCGAATTTACAGTGGCGGTGGTGTCAATCGACTTGGACAAGGCCAATCTTTCGATGGAGTCCCACAAGACACTTGGATTCACCATTCTCGACAGTTTCTGGTCGGATTGAGCTCACATTGGCGTGTGCCAAAAATACAACGAAGCTTACGGACTTCAGAGGTTGCTTTTAGAAGTCCCTAGAGCTCCTATCTGAAGGTTGTCTGAACAATTGACGTCTGGGTTTCGTACAACAGTGGCAGAATGATGGACAAACCTGAGAAATTCAAGGCAAATTTGAGGATCCTGGATCTGAATCTGGACTTTGGCGTCAGCATCACAGCAAATGAAGGTGAGATCTGAGTTCCTGGCGTCGCATCTGGTGCAGCCAGTACTACAGGGGGTGCCTGTAGGGGTGAATGTCACCGGCCGGTGTTTTGAATATGTACATTTGCTTCCATCTGCACGAGTAGCCAAATTCCAAAGATGCACAGACCAACAGAGACAAGATTACCCCGAATCTGCCTGAATTAAGCCTGAGTTTGGTTTTTTCTGAACACGGCAGCACACTCCGTGGCTTTCGGCTTTCGACTTTCGATACGTTACCGAACGGAGACCAAAGAAAAATGGATTGATTGACGTCAAATTATCAAACATTCGCAGTTCTCCACATCATGACATAAACAGAAAGAATGAACAGTGGATTGAGCAGAATGTGGTAGGATGGCTTCCTCAATTCGGCCAAGCACGAATACATGTGACCACCAACTAGTCTGGTCGGGCCCTGGTACGGCTTGGGCGCTGCAAATCAGCGGCCGAACTTGAAGCTTGGTCCTCATTTGGTTCCTGGGCTGGCTCGACCGCAGGAGGGGGGATCGACGGATCAGCCCTGGAATGTGGCTGCTGAGGGCCGTAAAAGGCTGGATCTCGATTCACCACAGGTCGTTTTCCGTCGCTCTCCACTTGTCTGTCTGGTTTCGACAAACAATCTGTCAGGAGTACGCCAATTTCGGGGTGCTTCTTGAGGAAGTCAATGAACCCCTTGGTGTACCCATGGACAAAAGATTGGGCTGGTTCCCAGTTCTTGTGACTGGAATCAAAGCCCCTCCACTCACACAGAAATTCCCATTCGCCCTTGGCGTCACGTCTTGCTTCAACAATCCTCTTGAGTTCGTACTTCCCCCCTTCGATGACCCGATCAGACAAGTGTTTCGCAGTCCAAAAAAGGGGTTTAACTTGATCCTTGGGGGAGGGGATCTCTCTCTTGAGGCGATCGCCCGAAACGTCAATTTCCCTGCTGACATCCACACGAATCCTCCACCTGTTCTCACCAAGACGCGCTGTAACAGCGAATGGCCCCTCCCACAAGGGAAGAAGCTTGTCATCTCCGTCCAGGGTGGTTTCGGATTTTCGAAGCCAAACTCGATCATCGACTTCAAAATTGTGGGGGTTTTTTCGACCTTGATTTCTAACCCAAAGCCAGTCAGCCTGATGCTTCTCGATTAATTTCGACACAGATTTATCTGCTCGTTGGACTTCGTCCAAAAACAGCGAAGCATCTTTACAGGGGCGAGGATTATTCAACGGCATGTTCCACCAACACTTCTTTCGTCCAAAGACAATTTCATTTGGAGAAAGGCCATGATACAAAGGCGTGTTGTGGTAACGGCGAAGCAATGCGAAGAGAACTTCCATCCAATGGAAATCCTTTTCACTCGCGAGCTCCTTACGAAGCATATTAATAATTGAGCGGCCGGCTCTTTCACCAGGCAGCGCTCGATGCGAGTGGATTTCACATCGCAGGTGGTGGATTCCAAGGCGAGCACATAATTCTCTCCACCATTCGGAGGTGTACTCTTTGCCTGAATCCGTCACCACCTCGGGTGGGACGTCCCAGCCTCCCATCCAGGTCTGCGCGCACCACTGAAAGTGCTGCCCTGGGTCGTTGTGGGTGCCGGAGGGCTCGGGGCCGGCAAGACCAGTGGGGCAGGCACGCGAGGAGTCTCCCTGGATGTTGTTATTGGGTGTAGAACCAGACACTCGGACACCAACGGAGGCGAGAGCAGCGACAACAGAAGCAAGGTCCATGCTGATTGTGGTCCGGCAGAAAATCCCAGTCTATGAAGAAAATTGAGGGGAATTATTCTAAATACATCTGAGTGTCCAAAACTGTCTGAAAAGATTTAAATAATCCATTTATGTAAAAAGGTTTGGCCGATCAGGCCCGCGAGCGCGCGTCAGCGGCAAATGGCGATTCCAGCTAAAATAGCGGAACGCGGCGGATTTACGGGAAATGGACCGCGGAATCAAATCCGGCATATCAGAAATATATAGGAAATATCCTGTGACTGAGCTGCGAGGCGGCGATTCCGCCGAAGCAAAGAAAATGACCAAAATGTAGCCAATCTGGGCAGAATGTCTGAAAATCTGAGCAGATGGGGCTAACCGCACTTACACTCCCCCTCCAAAAACACACTGGGGTGTGTCGCTACGTCAACGAAGAACGTAGTGCGGGTAAGTCCCAGAAAAACATAGAAATGTAGCCTCGATGGGGCGAAATCTGCTTGATCTGACCTGATTTGGGCTGAATTGGCACTGAATCAGGCTGGATGAACCTGAAATGAGACGGAATGAGAAGTGACGAACAGTCCTCCGTGCAGTAAAACATTAGGTCAAGGGCTAAAAAGCATGTAAACGTATCGAGAATCGATACCAAACCATGCATTGGTTGAGAATGAGGTAGATTATTGATGGATTGAGTGGGGGGATCAAGAATTGGAGTGACATCTCAGCGCTCTGGCACAGTTTCGCTGTCGCGGGCACGCTACGGTGTCCTCGCCGAACTCTACATCGTGTTATCCCGCTTTTCTCGTTCTGAAAAGTACAGCATGTGGCTCAGATTTGGCGCATCTGGTGGATGATCACAAGATTCAGCAAAATTGAGGTTCAATTGGAGCAGAGATTAAGGGGATGAAGCAATCACAGAGAGGTAAAACAAATACACATGTAGTCTACAGACCCTAAGTGAACCACCGAAGGTAGAGATGTTCTTCTGTTCACTTAGATCTAAACAGATCTTCGAGGAATGATGGGAGATGACAAGGAAATCAACCTAAATTGTCCTAACATGAGTACATTCCCAGAGATGAAGGTGAAATGAAGCGGAATGTCTGGAACTGAAACTGCTAACACTTTCGTTTAGACTAAAGTTAATATATATTGTCGTTTTTTCAGCTCAATTGTGCTTTCCGGCACGTTGGTTCGCGAGCATCTAACAGATTCTATGAAAATGTGGATCATGTGATGATGCATCATGATGGGACATGCTGGCCCTGGATCCTTGGCATGTAACGCGCCGAAGGTTCGCTGAAGGCGCTTTACTGACAGTATATAACTGAGAGACACCGAATTTACAGTGGCGGTGGTGTCAATCGACTTGGACAAGGCCAATCTTTCGATGGAGTCCCACAAGACACTTGGATTCACCATTCTCGACAGTTTCTGGTCGAATTGAGCTCACATTGGCGTGTGCCAAAAATACAACGAAGCTTACGGACTTCAGAGGTTGCAGTTAGAAGTCCCTAGAGCTCCTAGATGAAGATTGTCTGAACAATTGACGTCTGGGTTTCGTACAACAGTGGCAGAATGATGGACAAACCTGAGAAATTCAAGGTAAATTTGAGGATCCTGGATCTGAATCTGAACTTTGGCGCTAGCATCACAGCAAATGAAGGTAAGATCTGAGTTCCTGGCGTCGCATCTGGTGCATCCAGTACTACAGGGGTTGCCTGTAGGGGTGAATGTCGCTGGCCAGCGTTTTGATTATGTACATTTGCTTCCATCTGCACGAGTAGCCAAATTCCAAAGATGCACAGACCAACAGAGACAAGATTACCCCGAATCTGCCTGAATTAAGCCTGAGTTTGGTTTTTTCTGAACACAGCAGCACACTCCGTCAGCGTATCTACGCCTTGTCTGCCGAACGGAGACCAAAGAAAAGTTGATTGACGTCAAATTATCAAACATTCGCAGTTCTCCACATCATGACATAAACAGAAAGAATGAACAGTGGATTGAGCAGAATGTGGTAGGATGGCTTCCTCAATTCGGCCAAGCACGAATACATGTGACCACCAACTAGTCTGGTCGGGCCCTGGTACGGCTTGGGCGCTGCAAATCAGCGGCCGAACTTGAAGCTTGGTCCTCATTTGGTTCCTGGGCTGGCTCGACCGCAGGAGGGGGGATCGACGGATCAGCCCTGGAATGTGGCTGCTGAGGGCCGTAAAAGGCTGGATCTCGATTCACCACAGGTCGTTTTCCATCGCTCTCCACTTGTCTGTCTGGTTTCGACAAACAATCTGTCAGGAGTACACCAATTTCGGGGTGCTTCTTCAGGAAGTCGATGAACCCCTTGGTGTATCCATGGACAAAAGATTGGGCTGGTTCCCAGTTGTTGTGACTGGAATCAAAGCCCCTCCACTCACACAGAAATTCCCATTCGCCCTTGGCGTCACGTCTTGCTTCAACAATCCTCTTGAGTTCGTACTTTCCCCCTTCGATGACCCGATCGGACAAGTGTTTTGCAGTCCAAAAAAGGGGTTTAACTCGATCCTTGGGGGAGGGGATCTCTCTCTTGAGGCGATCGCCCGAAACGTCAATTTCCCTGCTGACATCCACACGAATCCTCCACCTGTTCTCACCAAGACGCGCTGTAACAGCGAATGGCCCCTCCCACAAGGGAAGAAGCTTGTCATCTCCGTCCAGGGTGGTTTCGGATTTTCGAAGCCAAACTCGATCATCGACTTCAAAATTGTGGGGGTTTTTTCGACCTTGATTTTGAACCCAAAGCCAGTCAGCTTGATGCTTCTCGATTAATTTCGACACAGATTTATCTGCTCGTTGGACTTCGTCCAAAAACAGCGAAGCATCCTTACAGGGGCGAGGATTATTCAACGGCATGTTCCACCAACACTTCTTTCGTCCAAAGACAATTTCATTTGGAGAAAGGCCATGATACAAAGGCGTGTTGTGGTAACGGCGAAGCAATGCGAAGAGAACTTCCATCCAATGGAAATCCTTTTCACTCGCGAGCTCCTTACGAAGCATATTAATTATAGAGCGGCCGGCTCTTTCGCCAGGCAGCGCTCGATGCGAGTGGATTTCACATCGGAGGTGCCGGATTCCAAGGCGAGCACACAATTCTCTCCACCATTCGGAGGTGTACTCTTTGCCTGAATCCCTGACCACCTCGGATGGGACGTCCCAGCCTCCCATCCAGGTCTGCGCGCACCACTTGGCGGCAGCCTTGCCAGTCATCGACTCAATGTTGCAAGGCAACACTTGAATGTAGCCGGAATGACGGCACTGAATGAGGAGCACACCATTGACTTTTTTATTAGTCCAATGGCACTCTTCGTCATCGAGCTCACCGAGATAAAAAAAATCACTCGTGACTCTGTTAAAGAGGCGCTCCGGAATAGGATGAGGCCTCAGATGGCCGTGCTTCTTCGCGCTGGGAGGCGTCGAGACAGCACATTGGGCACATCCGGCGGCTACTTTCATGCAATGAGTGTAGAGCCTCGATCCAAACAACCTATGCTTAATCATCGACCACAGTCGACGGCCATGTGCGTGGGGGGACTCCCATTTATGCCACCAGTTTAACACTCGGGGGGCTAGGGCGTCTGGCACACACAATTTACCCTCCATCCACAGCTTCCCCCCATCCAACGAGTACTCAGCAAAAATCCCATCTCTGTGAGCATCTTTGGATTTGAGATTTCCAAAGACCTCTTTAAACATGGGATCCTGCAGGTAATCGGACGTCCAGTCACGGATGATCAGGGAATCCTTAGGCAGGGGTGGAGTTTTGGCCGGATCTCGACGCTTAATGCCCTCGATCAACCGAAATCGACTTACTCGTCGGGTATAGTCAAACCGTTTCACACTCCCTGAGGAGGGATCGGTGACTTTTTCCACGACTTTCAGCGTTTTGGTGCAGATCTCGTGAGCATGCGCTGGATCTGTGATGGCCGTGATGTCGTGACACGGCAATGCGTGCTGTTTAACAGCGCACTGCATGCATGCACGTCGAATGAGTTTCTTTTCTTCCTGATCCCATTCGATGATGACATGGCGGTCCTGCTCCGTACCATGGATGTTGGTACTTTGCAGCCCCTCTGAGGCGGGGTAAGCCCATCGGCTCAGAGCATCCGCTACCGTGTTATGTTTTCCAGGCAAATACGACACATGGAGGTCAAACAGACTGAGAAATTCGTGCCATCTGGCCCGTCGGCCAGCTGGGCTCGCGACAGTATCAATGTGTTCGGTGGCCCAATACTCCAGAGATCGATGATCCGTCAGGACCTCGACTCGATTAGTGCCAACCCACGATTGGTACTTTTTTAAAGCACAGATGATGGCATACGTTTCTTGCTCACGCGGCGACCATTGCATTTGGCGTGGGGCTAGCTTCCGAGACCAAAATGCAAGAGGGTAATGATCGCCGGTGGCTTCATCAACCTGTTCAAGGACAGCTCCGATCGCGTACCTAGAAGCGTCGGTTCTAATGTAGAAGGGTCGGTCAAATTGGGGCACATGCAACGTGGCGACTTCGCAGAGGGCTGCCTTCAAGTGATGGAAGGCCTCCTCGCACTCGTCAGTCCACTTGACACGAACCTTTGAACCTGCCTTGCCTGCATCTCTCCCTACCTTCAATAATTCAGTGAGGGGGGCAGCAAATTTGGCATCATTCGGCACAAAAGTGTGGTAAAAATTGCAACAACCCAGGAATCCTCTCAACTCCGTGATCGTCTCAGGGCGCTTCCACTTCTGAATAGCGACGAGCTTCCCTGGACTGGGTCGTCGGGTGCCATTCTCTAGGAGAGAACCACAAAATTCGACTGATTTTAAAAATAATTTTCCCTTCTTTGGCCCACAAATCAGCTGATTGGCGTCAAGAATGTCCAAAACTTGGTTCAGCTGCTTCTCATGTAGGGCCACCAGCTCGGCTTCGGTCAGTCCCTCCCCCTCCGTCGCGATGATTATGTCATCTATGTACACACTCACGAAGGCACGAAGCTCAGGATGGGTTGTGAACAGCACATCCTCCATCATTCTTTGAAAAAATGAGGGGGCGTTCTTCAGCCCCATGGGCATGACGGTCCATTGGACTGGGCCACATGGCGTGCACATACAGGTGAGAGGTCTGCTGTCCTTCCTCAACGGCATTTGGTGAAAGCCGTGACGGAGATCCAGCACAGAGAACAAACGACCTCTTGCCCTGTTGGCGATTTCCTCCTCAATGAGGGGCAGGGGGTGTGAATCCGCCTTGGTTTCGGCGTTGAGGTTGCGAAAATCAACAACCATTCGCCAACCATCAATGGTGTTCTGGTCTGCAGGCAGTGGCTTCGGGACTGTGAAGGGTGAACAGCACCATTCGCTGGTCATACAACCCTCAAGCCAACCAAATTCCCTGAGATTTCTCTCGATGATTTTTCTGAGTATCTCATGTTTGTGTCCATGATTTTCATAAGGGCGCTGTTTTTTTGCCTTGTACCCTTCACGAAGCTCGATGAAGGCTTCACCGAACTGTCCACGGACAGGGGGGTCTTTGATCAACTTCCCTGAAAGGGTTGTGTCCTTCCGTTCCTCAAAAATCTTTTCTCTTGACTTGGAACACAATTCAGTGTCCACCTGATCGCCAGGAATTACTGTCGAAAAAACTTTGGCGACTTCTTCGGCTTTGGCAGGAAGAATCTTCTTACGGATGTCCCTGAACAGGTCCGTATCAACTGCCTCTTGAAGATAGGTGGGTCGTGTGTCGAAATCCCAGAGATTCTCCTCGTGATCCAGCTCCTCGAAAGGATCCATGAAAGCTTCCACAGGGGGTTTTTCATAAAAAACTCTGAATTTGCGGCGCGATTGGAGATTTTTCCTCGCCCGTGCACTGAAGATTCTTTTCGATGTCGACCGTATTGGGGAAGAGGGAGACGAGGCGGATCCATTGGACGTTGAATCACCTTGGGTATCTGACGGACAAGAATCAGAAAAAATAGATTCATCATCAGTACCACGCTCAACCTCAGATTCAGACCCAACACAGGAATCTGTACTAGAATCAGCAGAATTAGAGTCAGAAAGCTTTCCATCCACCAGGAATGCAAGCGAACTCCAGGACCGCTGTGGCAGGGGACCTGTGTCGTCCCTGGCATACGGCTTAATCTTCCTGGGAAGTTCGATGTAATCAACACAAATGTCTTGTAATTCCTGAAACCAAGGCTTGTCGTTCCACAAGGGCACAACTAAAATTGCCTGGGTTTTATCTTGCTTGATTTTGTGGATGACCTGCTGGATTAAGTGAAACGGAGGGTTAATCCACAACTTCTTGTCCCATTTGTGGGTCCAAGCGTCGCAAAAGTGCTTGTCAAAGCGCTTGTTCATACGGTTAGCAAAGGCATCATACTGTGGCCAAAAGGAATGATGTTCATGAAAATATTCACAAATTGCATCGCGCCATTTGTCGACAACTCTGTAGGATGAAGAGTGCCAGCGCGAAGGGCGTCGTGGCTGGGAGTCCCTACGAAGACATTCTAACTCTTGGGAGTAATCGGCACTCCCATTCACCTCTGCAATGGTGACATCTTCACCAAATTTTGGTGTCACCTTTTGCTTCAAAAATTCTTCTGCACTTTCAAACCCTGCGTGCAAAAAACGAAATTCAGGACGCTCCAAAGGACCTGACTCCAGCAAAAAACAACGACGATGACCTACGGGCGCTACCCTGTTCTTGCGAAGCCAAGGGTGGCCAAAATAAAGGTCATACTTTATGTCAGCACGATAGAAGTAGTCATCCTTAAGGACAACTTCTTCCACATTTTGCTCTTCCCAAAGGTCTTGAGCGACCAAATGAGTTGATATATAACAACCGCGTTGCCCACCTGCGAGAGAATGTCCAGAAACTCCCTCGAGGGGAACAGGATGAGGCGATTCAAACACGCAGTCGTCGGGTAAGAAGGAATTGGATTGGAGATTTACCTCTGATCAATTGTCACACAAACAAGTGGCGAGGTGGAAATTTCCCTTGCAATCAGAGACCCACAGCTTTGTGACAAACTGACGAGCCCTGTGCTTGGACTGTACACCAACCTCGTCCACTACAACAGAAGGATCCGCTGCCGGATCCAGGGGAGAGGAGACAAGCGACCCTACATCAAGTAATGGTCGATCAGGAATTTGGGGATCATGCCTGAAATCGCCTGGGGAGGGGCGATTTTCGTGGCTCCCCTAGGCGTTCTGACCTCCAGCGGCTGCGTTAACATTGTGAACACAGCCTGATTCGTCGATCCACTCATCTTGGAACGGATCATCCGCTGGATTCAGGGCATTTTCGACATAATCTCGATCCGCATCGGACACCTGATCTGCACCTGAGACCTGATCCACACGATGATTTCCTTTTCCACGTCCACGGCCACGGCCGCCGGATGATGGACCACCACCGTCGCCACGCCCTCTGCCCTTACCAGAGAAGGGGGTTCCTGAAGGATTTCCCTTACCCTTACCCTGTGATCCTGGAGCATTTCCTTTGGTTGTACCGGATTGAGGGGTTTGGCCTGGATTTCGATTTCCGCCTCCGGCGTTGCCATTAGGACTTGTCTGGCCGTTTGGCTGCCCACCGGAACCGGATGGAGTCCGATTTCCTTTGCCTTGGGACCCGCCAGGGCCTCCGGTATTTTTGTTTCCACCGGAGGGGGTCGGATTACCCTTTCCCCCCTTAGCACCATGCACCTGTCTGTCATTCCTGTCTGAATTCTGCGAATTACTGACATTTTCACCAATCACCTTGTGATCGTAAGCAGACCATCGGTGATTAGCAGTGGAATGCGTCTTAGCTCGGTTCGTAGAACCTAAAAGAAGGCTGATGCTACAATGATCCTGAACATTCCGGGTGTCATTCACCTTTTTGTTGCCCTTTTGGGCCCCATTTTGGGTGTTTTGCTGGGTGTTCTTGTTTCCCCCAAGACCCTCATGAAAATTTTGATTGGCGGCGTCAGCGAGCCGCTCAACCTCTTCCCACAGTTCCTGCGGGGTAAACGAAAACACCCAGTTCCTGGCCTTCAGGCGATGGCCGCGGAAACTTACTCCCCTATTGAGGACTTGGACAAACAAGTCCCGATCCTCGTGTTCATTAAACTTGATTTTCCACGTGTTTTCAGTGAATTTCACCTTGGTAAACGACGTGGGGGAGCACTTTTGAAGTGCCTCCCTGACGGTAAACCGGTTGGCCGAGGCGTCAAAGCCATCGATCTCCGCCCACCAGGTCTTGACCTTTTCTTCGGATTGTTTATTCCGAAGGGTGGCGGCGGTTTCAGAGGGGATCTTGTCAAAAATCAGATTTTTCAGCTCGGCACTAGAAAATTTTTCGCCTGAATGTTCAGATTCTTCTACGAGATTCCAGAAGCGCTGTCTCTTGTCTTGCACTTCGTGCAAGATCAATCGCGAGAACGAAGGAAAATTCTTCAACATCTGGTGGTAATGGTCCTCAGGCAGCCGGGATCCACGTACCTCCAACTGTTCCCACACCTCATCAAAGGTAAGGGGGGAACTTGAATCTTCACGATCACTCCAGGTCCTGAGCCAAGTGTTGGCCGGCGCTCCCTCAAGGCAATCCAGGAGGGCCATCAGGAACTGATCATCCTGGAGCTTTTGAGTCTTAACCCACAGTTTAAATTCCCGTTGGAACTGAGGCCAACGTCTGGGGTTTCCATTATACTTCGGTTGCTTGGCAACCTGACGAAGTCGCAATGAAGTAGGATTTAGGAGTGAATCCAGCCCAACACCGGCCGTAATGGCAGACACCTTGGCGGCATCATTAGCCACACCAGCTCCGGCGAGGGTCTGGGCGAGCAACATCTGGGCAATTGCATTGGAATCAACAGCAGGAAGGGTAGTACGGGAGGCAGTTCGTTTGGCATTCTGCACCTCAGTCCTAGCCTTCGCCGATCTACTCTGAGATCGAGAGATTGTAACCCTTTCCTTTAGCTTAGTCCTGCTAATCCTTGCGTCGTTGGTCTTAGAGTCCACCGAAGGAGCAATCGAAAAAATTTCTGTCGCCTCCTCCGACGGTTCTGTTGTTTGTTCCACCGATGATGCGCCCTCAGACCTCATGTGGGTCTTGAAAAGATCCTTAAATCCCAGCGTCTGAATGATGAGTTGCATTTGATCTTTGAGCAATTGGAGCTCAGTATCTCGCTGTAATCTGCAAGAGCAGTCGGCAGGACAGTACATACCGTGTCCTGAAGGGCCTGAGCAGGCTGTCGGACCGCTAATCTCAGTGGTTCGCAGCCAGGAGTCCACTTGGGGAGCTCCTTCAGTCCTAATTTCCAGGCTTGCCTGCCTAGCTGCCTCTAAAATTCCTTCCTCAACCGCGGCGGCTAGATCGTCGCGGATGGAAACAGAGGGATGAGGGGCGGAGGGCCCGGCAACAGGTGCCTTGGTCTTCTCCTTCGGGAAGGGACTTGCCTCCCAAATCTGCACAAAAATGGCAAAAGATTCATCTTCTTGAGAACACCACCACATCCTGGTATTAATTTCTTCTTGAAGAAGGAAAAAATATTCAAATAAAAAATCAGAGGCGATTCTTTCTTGACCTATCAGCTTAGACGTGGCTAATAGACAAAGGGCCTCAAGCGCCTCAAGGTTACGGGTCATTTCTGAAGACAAATGGTTGTCCCATTGTGCCCATGAGGCTGGCCGATTATAGGTAGGTACCTCACCTGGACCACCCATCTCAATGTCGTCAATGTCGGCGTCGATGGTCTCAAAATGTGGACATTGGTAAGGAGTATTGGTACCTGCCAGGTCCGTAAGCTCCACCGGAGCGTTGCCATTAGCGTAGGCTGGGAGATTCCAGCTGCTTGATGGCCAATTTCGACTGGGATCTTGATTGTAATCTGGGCCTCCACAGCTGCTGATTTGTGCCCTTCTTGGGCAATTTGGGCTTGCGCAAGGCATTCCTCTCAAGGCCTCGTTCGCACAGCACCACGGCAGCGTAATCGTTACGTCTCCGGAGGTGGCGGAGTCTACGGGGCCGTACTGGGGAGCTAGCTATGGTTGGGACACCAAAGGAACAACATTCAGGTAGCCTCTGCTACCATGAAAGTGCTGCCCTGGGTCGTTGTGGGTGCCGGAGGGCTCGGGGCCGGCAAGACCAGTGGGGCAGACACGCGAGGAGTCTCCCTGGATGTTGTTATTGGGTGTAGAACCAGACACTCGGACACCAACGGAGGCGAGAGCAGCGACAACAGAAGCAAGGTCCATGCTGATTGTGGTCCGGCAGAAAATCCCAGTCTATGAAGAAAATTGAGGGGAATTATTCTAAATACATCTGAGTGTCCAAAACTGTCTGAAAAGATTTAAATAATCCATTTATGTAAAAAGGTTTGGCCGATCAGGCCCGCGAGCGCGCGTCAGCGGCGAATGGCGATTCCAGCTAAAATAGCGGAACGCGGCGGATTTACGGGAAATGGACCGCGGAATCAAATCCGGCATATCAGAAATATATAGGAAATATCCTGTGACTGAGCTGCGAGGCGGCGATTCCGCCGAAGCAAAGAAAATGACCAAAATGTAGCCAATCTGGGCAGAATGTCTGAAAATCTGAGCAGATGGGGCTAACCGCACTTACAACCACTTGGCGGCAGCCTTGCCAGTCATCGACTCAATGTTGCAAGGCAACACTTGAATGTAGCCGGAATGACGGCACTGAATAAGGAGCACACCATTGACTTTTTTGTTAGTCCAATGGCACTCTTCGTCATCGAGTTCACCGAGATAGAAGAAATCACTGGTGACTCTGTTAAAGAGACGCTCCGGAATAGGATGAGGCCTCAGATGGCCGTGCTTCTTCGCGCTGGGAGGCGTCGAGACAGCACATTGGGCACATCCGGCAGCTACTTTCATGCAATGAGTGTAGAGCCTCGATCCAAACAACCTATGCTTAATCATCGACCACAGTCGACGGCCATGTGCGTGGGGGGACTCCCATTTGTGCCACCAGTTTAACACTCGGGGGGCTAGGGCGTCTGGCACACACAATTTACCCTCCATCCACAGCTTCCCCCCATCCAACGAGTACTCAGCAAAAATCCCATCCTTGTGAGCATCTTTGGATTGGAGATTTCCAAAGACCTCTTTAAACATGGGATCCTGCAGATAATCGGACGTCCAGTCACGGATGATCAGGGAATCTTTCGGCAGGGGTGGAGTTTTGGCCGGATCTTGTCGCTTAATGCCCTGGATCAACCGAAATTGACTTACTTGTCGGGTGTAGTCAAACCGTTTCACACTCCCTGAGGAGGGATCGGTGACTTTTTCCACGACTTTCAGTGTTTTGGTGCAGATCTCATGAGCATGCGCCGGATCTGTGATGGCCGTGATGTCGTGACACGGCAATGCGTGCTGTTTAACAGCGCACTGCATGCATGCACGTCGAATGAGTTTCTTTTCTTCCTGATCCCATTCGATGATTACATGGCGGTCCTGCTCCGTACCATGGATGTTGGTACTTTGCAGCCCCTCTGAGGCGGGGTAAGCCCATCGGCTCAGAGCATCCGCTACCGTGTTATGTTTTCCAGGCAAATACGACACATGGAGGTCAAACAGAGAGAGAAATTCGTGCCATCTGGCCCGTCGACCAGCTGGGCTCGCGACAGTATCAATGTGTTCAGTGGCCCAATACTCCAGAGATCGATGATCCGTCAGGACCTCGACTCGATTGGTGCCAACCCACGATTGGTACTTTTTTAAAGCACAGATGATGGCGTAGGTTTCCTGCTCACGCGGCGACCATTGCATTTGGCGTGGGGCTAGCTTCCGAGACCAAAATGCAAGAGGGTAATGATCGCCGGTGGCCTCATCAACCTGTTCAAGAACAGCTCCGATCGCGTACCTAGAAGCGTCGGTTCTAATGTAGAAGGGTCGGTCAAATTGGGGCACATGCAACGTGGCGACTTCGCAGAGGGCCGCCTTCAAGTGATGGAAGGCCTCCTCGCACTCGTCAGTCCACTTGACACGAACCTTTGAACCTGCCTTGCCCGCATCTCTCCCTACCTTCAATAATTCAGTGAGGGGGGCAGCAAATTTGGCATAATTCGGCACAAAAGTGTGGTAAAAATTGCAACAACCCAGGAATCCTCTCAACTCCGTGATCGTCTCAGGGCGCTTCCACTTCTGAATAGCGACGAGCTTCCCTGGACTGGGTCGTCGAGTGCCATTCTCTAGGAGAGAACCACAAAATTCGACTGATTTTAAAAATAATTTTCCCTTCTTTGGCCCACAAATCAGCTGATTAGCGTCAAGAATGTCCAAAACTTGGTTCAGCTGCTTCTCATGTAGGGCCACCAGCTCGGCTTCGGTCAGTCCCTCCCCTTCCGTCGCGATGATTATGTCATCTATGTACACACTCACGAAGGCACGAAGCTCAGGATGGGTTGTGAACAGCACATCCTCCATCATTCTTTGAAAAAATGAGGGGGCGTTCTTCAGCCCCATGGGCATGACGGTCCATTGGACTGGGCCACATGGCGTGCACATACAGGTGAGAGGTCGGCTGTCCTTCCTCAACGGCATTTGGTGAAAGCCGTGACGGAGATCCAGCACAGAAAACAAACGACCTCTCGCCCTCTTGGCGATTTCCTCCTCAATGAGGGGCAGGGGGTGTGAATCCGCCTTGGTTTCGGCGTTGAGGTTGCGAAAATCAACCACCATTCGCCAACCATCAATAGTGTTCTGGTCTGCAGGCGGGGGCTTCGGGACTGTGAAGGGTGAACAGCACCATTCGCTGGTCATACAACCCTCAAGCCAACCAAATTCCCTGAGATTTCTCTCGATGATTTTTCTGAGGATCTCATGTTTGTGTCCATGATTTTCATAAGGGCGCTGTTTTTTTGCCTTGTACCCTTCACGAAGCTCGATGAAGGCTTCACCGAACTGTCCACGGACAGGGGGGTCTTTGATCAACTCTCCTGAAAGGGTTGTGTCCTTCCGTTCCTCACAAATCTTTTCTCTTGACTTGGAACACAATTCAGTGTCCACCTGATCGCCAGGAATTACTGTCGAAAAAACTTTGGCGACTTCTTCGGCTTTGGCAGGAAGAATCTTCTTACGGATGTCCCTAAACAGGTCCGTATCAACTGCCTCTTGAAGATAGGTGGGTCTTGTGTCGAAATCCCAGAGATTCTCTTCGTGATCCAGCTCCTCGAAAGGATCCATGAAAGCTTCCACAGGGGGTTTTTCATAAAAAACTCTGAATTTGCGGCGCGATTGGAGATTTTTCCTCGCCCGTGCACTGAAGATTCTTTTCGATGTCGACCGTATTGGGGAAGAGGGAGACGAGGCGGATCCATTGGACGTTGAATCACCTTGGGTATCTGACGGACAAAAATCAGAAAAAATAGATTCATCATCAGTACCACGCTCAACCTCAGATTCAGACCCAACACAGGAATCTGTACTAGAATCAGCAGAATTAGAGTCAGAAAGCTTTCCATCCACCAGGAATGCAAGCGAACTCCAGGACCGCTGTGGCAGGGGACCTGTGTCGTCCCTGGCATACAGCTTAATCTTCCTGGGAAGTTCGATGTAATCTACACAAATGTCTTGTAATTCCTGAAACCAAGGCTTGTCGTCCCACAAGGGCACAACTAGAATTGCCTGGGTTTTATCTTGCTTGATTTTATGGATGACCTGCTGGATTAAGTGAAACGGAGGATTAATCCACAACTTCTTGTCCCATTTGTGGGTCCAAGCGTCGCTAAAGTGCTTATCAAAGCGCTTGTTCATACGGTTAGCAAAGGCATCATACTGGGGCCAAAAGGAACCGTGTTCATGAAAATATTCACAAATTGCATCGCGCCATTTGTGGACAACTCTGTAGGATGAAGAGTGCCAGCGCGAAGGGCGTCGTGGCTGGGAGTCCCTACGAAGACATTCTAACTCTTGGGAGTAATCGGCACTCCCATTCACCTCTGCAATGGTGACATCTTCACCAAATTTTGGTGTCACTTTTTGCTTCAAAAATTCTTCTGCACTTTTAAACCCTGCGTGCAAAAAACGAAATTCAGGACGCTCCAAGGGACCTGACTCCAGCAAAAAACAACGACGATGACCTACGGGCGCTACCCTGTTCTTGCGAAGCCAAGGATGGCCCAAATAAAGGTCATACTTTATGTCAGCACGATAGAAGTAGTCATCCTTAAGGACAACTTCTTCCACATTTTGCTCTTCCCAAAGGTCTTGAGCGACCAAATGAGTTGATATATAACAACCGCGTTGCCCACCTGCGAGAGAATGTCCAGAAACTCCCTCGAGGGTAACAGGATGAGGCGATTCAAACACGCAGTCGTCGGGTAAGAATGCATTGGATTGGAGATTTACCTCTGATCCATTGTCACACAAACAAGTGGCGAGGTGGAAATTTCCCTTGCAATCAGAGACCCACAGCTTTGTGACAAACTGACGGGCCCTGTGCTTGGACTGTACACCAACCTCGTCCACTACAACAGAAGGATCCGCTGCCGGATCCAGGGGAGAGGAGACAAGCGACCCTACATCAAGTAATGGTCGATCAGGAATTTGGGGATCATGCCTGAAATCGCCTGGGGAGGGGCGATTTTCGTGGCTCCCCTAGGCGTTCTGACCTCCAGCGGCTGCGTTAACATTGTGAACACAGCCTGATTCGTCGATCCACTCATCTTGGAACGGATCATCCGCTGGATTCAGGGCATTTTCGACATAATCTCGATCCGCATCGGACACCTGATCTGCACCTGAGACCTGATCCACACGATGATTGCCCTTTCCTCGTCCACGGCCACGGCCGCCGGATGATGGGCCACCACCGTCGCCACGCCCTCTGCCCTTACCAGAGAAAGGGGTTCCTGAAGGATTTCCCTTACCCTTACCCTGTGATCCTGGGGCATTTCCTTTATTTGTACCGGATTGAGGGGTTTGGCCTGGATTTCGATTTCCGCCTCCGGCGTTGCCATTGGGACTTGTCTGACCGTTTGGCTGCCCACCGGAACCGGATGGAGTCCGATTTCCTTTGCCTTGGGACCCGCCAGGGCCTCCGGTATTTTTGTTTCCACCGGAGGCGGTCGGATTACCCTTTCCCCCCTTGGCACCATGCACCTGTCTGTCATTCCTGTCTGAATTCTGAGGATTACTGACATTTTCACCAATCACCTTGTGATCGTAAGCAGACCATCGGTGATTAGCAGTAGAATGCGTCTTAGCTCGGTTCGTAGAACCTAAAAGCAGGCAGATGCTACAATGATCCTGAACATTCCGGGTGTCATTCACCTTTTTGTTGCCCTTTTGGGCCCCATTTTGGGTGTTTTGCTGGGTATTCTTGTTTCCCCCAAGACCCTCATGGAAATTTTGATTGGCGGCGTCAGCGAGCCGCTCAACCTCTTCCCACAGTTCCTGCGGGGTAAACGAAAACACCCAGTTCCTGGCCTTCAGGCGATGACCGTGGAAACTTACTCCCCTATTGAGGACTTGGACAAACAAGTCCCGATCCTCGTGTTCATTAAACTTGATTTTCCACGTGTTTTCAGTGAATTTCACCTTGGTAAACGACGTGGGGGAGCACTTTTGAAGTGCCTCCCTGACGGTAAACCGGTTGGCCGAGGCGTCAAAGCCATCGACTTCCGCCCACCAGGTCTTGACCTTTTCTTCGGACTGTCTATTCCGAAGGGTGGCGGCGGTTTCTGAGGGGATCTTGTCAAAAATCAGATTTTTCAGCTCGGCACTAGAAAATTTTTCGCCTGAATGTTCAGATTCTTCTACGAGATTCCAGAAGCGCTGTCTCTTGTCTTGCACTTCGTGCAAGATTAATCGCGAGAACGAAGGAAAATTCTTCAACATCTGGTGGTAATGGTCCTCAGGCAGCCGGGATCCACGTACCTCCAACTGTTCCCACACCTCATCAAAGGTAAGGGGGGAACTTGAATCTTCACGATCACTCCAGGTCCTGAGCCAAGTGTTGGCCGGCGCTCCCTCAAGGCAGTCCAGGAGGGCCATCAGGAACTGATCATCCTGGAGCTTTTGGGTCTTAACCCACAGTTTAAATTCCCGTTGGAACTGAGGCCAACGTCTGGGGTTTCCATTATACTTCGGTTGCTTGGCAACCTGGCGAAGTCGCAATGATGTAGGATTAAGGAGTGAATCCAGCCCAACACCGGCCGTAATGGCAGACACCTTGGCGGCATCATTAGCCACACCAGCTCCGGCGAGGGTCTGGGCGAGCAACATCTGGGCTATTGCATTGGAATCAACAGCAGGAAGGGTAGTACGGGAGGCAGTTCGTTTGGCATTCTGAGCCTCATTCCTAGCCTTCGCCGATCTACTCTGAGATCGAGAGATTGTAACCCTTTCCTTTAGCTTAGTCCTGCTGATCCTTGCGTCGGTGGTCTTAGAGTCCACCGAAGGAGCAATCGAAAAAATTTCTGTCGCCTCCTCCGACGGTTCTGTTGTTTGTTCCACCGATGATGCGCCCTCAGACCTCATGTGGGTCTTGAAAAGATCTTTAATTCCCAGCGTCTGAATGATGAGTTGCATTTGATCTTTGAGCAATTGGAGCTCAGTATCTCGCTGTAATCTGCAAGAGCAGTCGGCAGGACAGTACATACCGTGTCCTGAAGGGCCTGAGCAGGCTGTCGGACCGCTAATCTCAGTGGTTCGCAGCCAGGAGTCCACTTGGGGAGCTCCTTCAGTCCTAATTTCCAGGCTTGCCTGCCTAGCTGCCTCTAAAATTCCTTCCTCAACCGCGGCGGCTAGATCGTCGCGGATGGAAACAGAGGGATGAGGGGCGGAGGGCCCGGCAACAGGTGCCTTGGACTTCTCCTTCGGGAAGGGGCTTGCCTCCCAGATCTGCAAAAAAATGGCAAAAGATTCATCTTCTTGAGAACACCACCACATCCTGGTATTGATTTCTTCTTGAAGAAGGAAAAAATATTCAAATAAAAAATCAGAGGCGATTCTTTCTTGACCTATCAGCTTAGACGTGGCTAATAGGCAAAGGGCCTCAAGCGCCTCAAGGTTACGGGTCACTTCGGAAGACAAATGGTTGTCCCATTGTGCCCATGAGGCTCGTCGATTATAGGTAGGTACCTCACCTGGACCACCCATCTCAATGTCGTCAATGTCGGCGTCGATGGTCTCAAAATGTGGACATTGGTAAGGAGTATTAGTACCTGCCAGGTCCGTAAGCTCCACCGGAGCGTTGCCATTAGCGTAGGCTGGGAGATTCCAGCTGCTTGATGGCCAATTTCGACTGGGATCTTGATTGTAATCTGGGCCTCCACAGCTGCTGATTTGTGCCCTTCTTGGGCAATTTGGGCTTGCGCAAGGCATTCCTCTCAAGGCCTCGTTCGCACAGCACCACGGCAGCGTAATCGTTACGTCTCCGGAGGTGGCGGAGTCTACGGGGCCGTACTGGGGAGCTAGCTGTGGTTGGGACACCATAGGAACAACATTCAGGTAGCCTCTGCTACCATGAAAGTGCTGCCCTGGGTCGTTGTGGGTGCCGGAGGGCTCGGGGCCGGCAAGACCAGTGGGGCAGGCACGCGAGGAGTCTCCCTGGATGTTGTTATTGGGGGTAGAACCGGACACTCGGACACCAACGGAGGCGAGAGCAGCAACAACTGAAGCAAGGTCCATGCTGATTGTGGTCCGGCAGAAAATCCCAGTCTATGAAGAAAATTGAGGGGAATTATTCTAAATACATCTGAGTGTCCAAAACTGTCTGAAAAGATTTAAAAAATCCATTTATGTAAAAAGGTTTGGCCGATCTGGCCCGCGAGCGCGCGTCAGCGGCAAATGGCGATTCCAGCTAAAATAGCGGAACGCGGCGGATTTACGGGAAATGGACCGCGGAATCAAATCCGGCATATCAGAAATATATAGGAAATATCCTGTGACTGAGCTGCGAGGCGGCAATTCCGCCGAAGCAAAGAAAATGACCAAAATGTAGCCAATCTGGGCAGAATGTCTGAAAATCTGAGCAGATGGGGCTAACCGCACTTACAGGGGGTCCGAACCGGCTTCACCCCCCTTCTCAGAGCGTTGTATCCGCTCGGAAACCAATGAAGAGAGGACGGGAGGACCCCAACGGGCTCCAACCCCCCCCTCCATGTCCCAAGGACACATGGAGGCCCCACACACGTCGTAGGCGTCCCCCATGCCCCAAGGGAGGGGTGAGGACACTGATAATCAGCGCCCTACGCCATATCCGGTCTCCTCTTGATCTACAACATGGACCAAGGGGATCAAAGATAGAAAAACGTCGTCGGTCGACCTAAATAAGTATACCACAATGCAATATATATGTGGAGATCGAGTGAAGGGGGTATATGGCCGATCAAGGCCGAAAAATCCCCGGATGAACGCCCTCACTTGTCTCCCCATTCACAGAAACAAACAAAGTGCCAAGGGGGATCCATTACGGTGCTACAGCAGCAACCAAATGGACCAGTACGTCCTTGACATCCAAAGAAATACCCTTTTTCTTTAGGTAGTCCATCCAGACCGTGGTGTACCTCGGCACAAAACTGCTCGGAGGTTCCCACGAGTCCCTGGATGCGGCGAATCCCTTCCAGCGGACTTTATAAAGCCTACCCCAGGGCATCCCCGGGTCCGGCTTGTCCGCCAGGATCTTCTCAGCGGTGAAGTCGTCGTCCTCACCCTCGTCGTCCGAGTCCACATCGCCGGCCGTGAACTCGAAGGTGACGGGACGTCCGCTGGGGTCTGGTGCTTGAGGACGAAGCTTGGTATGGTCGCGGTCCAGGATCTTGTTATCCCCCACGCGAACCGCATACACGTCCTGCCCGACCTTCCGCACGATTACCCCCGGCACATACCAAGATGCCTGCCGATGCCTGGACAGGACATCCTTGTGGTGCCGCTCCACCCACACGGTGTCTTGGAGAGCATACTTCTGGACTTTTCCCTGCTTGAAGTACTTGGCCCTCTTGTCATGCTCGTCCTGTAGTGCCTTACACACCTTGGCCGCCGTGTCGTCCGCCTCAGCCATCATGGCATTCGCATCCCGGGCCACTTTGCCATGGTTCATCCACGGGAGAGTGCGTGACACTCGATCCCGTAGGAACAGGATGCGATGGGGCGACAGTCCAGTGGGTCCCGGAAGGTCGTGATACGCTTGGAGCACTCTCCACAGCGAGTTATACCAGTTCCAGCCCGGTTCGTCAATGTGCAGCTGGCGGAACTTCTCGAACATCTGCCGCCCGGCCACCTCAGCACGGCCATTCGACCGGCTATGGTATGCCACGGTCTTGGCGTGCCGAATCCCCATGTGCTTGCACATCGTCTTGAACCACGTCCCCACGAATTGACTGCCCCGGTCACTGCAGATGACAGCTGGGATATCGAAAATCGTCAACCAATGCCTGATCATGGCATTAGCGACGGTCTTGGCCTGCAGCCCCACTCCATGCTTGTCCTTCTTGTCCTTCTTCTTGGACTTCTTGCCCGGGACGGCCACGATATACCCACTGTGCCTATCCACCGCCAGGATGACACAGTCGTAGGTATCTCCTTCCACGGTGACCTCAGGCATGGCGAACACATCCATGGCCACGGACCGCATAGGGGCTTCCGGTATAGCCGTATACACCGGGTTGCCCGCTGTAGAGTTGTTGGGGCTCTTCGTGGCCCGACACACGGCACAGTCGCTGCAGTACCTGTCCAGGACGGCGTAGTACCCCGGAGGGGACTTGAAACGCCACTCCAGGTCCTGCTGCATCTTGTCTCGTCCAGGATGCATGAGCTGGGCGTTGTGCCAGTGGTCAATGAGCTGCTCCACTCGGTTCTCGGGCACCAGCAGCTTGTCCTTGAGGAACAACTTGTCGCCATCCTCGGTCAAGCCCTCGGGCCATTCGTCGTGCGACGGGGCGCTCACGGCATTCCAGTACTTGCTCCAGTGCTCGGATGCCGCGTAGTCATCCGACCAGTCCTCTGTGAGCACCGACTTGACTAGCTCTACAGGGGCCACCATCCATTGCTCGAGGGTTTCCTCTCGAATAGCTTGGACGCGGGCACCCCGGAACTTGGCCAGGTCTGTACGGTTTGCCATCACCACAAAACACTTGACCCCCTCTTGCTCCATGACCTTCTCCATCTCGATGATGCGCTTGGCCTCCTCGGTCTCCTCGGCGTCGCCATGGCTGGATATGTCCATCCACGCGTTGCCCGCGGGGTAGGCCCAGCGACTGAGGCAATCTGCCACAGTGTTGTCCTTCCCCGGGACGTACACGACGCTGAGGTCGAACTTGGCGAACGTCTCGTGCCATCGGGCCCTCCTAGCCGCTGGTCCTGAGGGGGTGTCGACATGCTCCTTGTGCCAGCTCTGTAGGGACTGGTGGTCCGTGCAGACCACCACCGGCTGCAGTCCGATGTGGCCAGACCACTTCCTGAGCGCACATACAATGGCGTATGTCTCCTTCTCCCTCGCGGTCCATGTTCGGCGTTGGCCCTCGGCCAGGATCCTGCTCCAAAACGCCACGGGAACATGAGTCCCGTCGTCCCGGACTTGCTCGAGGACTGCCCCCACGGCATAGTCCGAGGCGTCTGTCCGTAGCACGAATCCCTTGTCCGGGTCCACCAGGAATAACCCCAACTGCCCCAGGAGTCGCTTCTTCAGGCGGTTGAACGCATCCTCAGCCTCAGGGGTCCAGGCAAGCTTCTTCTTGCTCCCCTTTCGGCCATCGAACTTGCCCACTTGCAGCATCTTGTGCAGCGGCCCCGACAGTTCTGCATACATCCGGACATAGCCCGAATAGTAGTTGCAGAACCCCATGAAGGACCGGAGTTCGCTGATGGTCTGGGGCTTCTCCCAGTGGTGCAGGGACGCCAGCTTCCCAGGCATGGGACGGCGTTGCCCGTGACCAACCACGTGACCCGCGAACTCCACTTCCTTCACGAATAGTGAGGCTTTGGTGGGCTTGCACACCATGTTGTGTTTGTCCAACTCGCTGAGCACTCGGCGCAGATCCTTCTCATGCGCGTTGATGAGCTCGTCCTCAGTCATGTTCTCCGTGCCGGACCCGATGATGATGTCATCCACGAAGGGATCGGCACAGTCCCGGACAGGACCGAGTAGGTCCTCCATCATGCGCTGGAAAACGGCGTTGCCATTCTTGGCACCCATAGGCACCACTTTCCACTGCATGGGCCCAAGCGGCGTCGACATCGCTGTGCAGGGCCTGGAGTCCGGGTGTAGCGGCATCTGGTGGTAACCGTGTTTCAGGTCCAACACCGTGAAGATCCGCTTTTTCTGTTGCTTTTGGAGGATGGAGTCGATCAGGGGGAGCGAGTACGAGTCGTGCTCGGTCTGCTCGTTCAAACCTCTGTAATCAACCACCAACCTCCACTCGCCCTTCTCCTTCTTGGGCACGATGAAGGCTGGGCTGGCCCACTCACTGTCGGAGGGTTCGATCCATCCCCGCTCAATGAACTCGGCCAACAGCTTCTTCATGGCCTCGGCCCGATCGCCCTGAAGTTGGTACTCCCGATGACGATAGATCTTCGGGTTCGGCTTGAGCTTGATCTTCGCTGTACCAAACCTCCCGCGATCTGGAGGGTTCTTGTTGGCGACGCCACTGAATAGCCGCGGATAGGCATGGATCAGCCTCTCCTTCAGCTCGGCGACCTTCGGGTTCTCCTGGGCCTCTTCAGCCGCTTGCTTCGGTATCGAAACCACCGACCGCACTGCGGTAGAGGCCTCTTCTGGGTCCGAGTCCGACTTCTCCTCGTCCGATATGCCGTCTTCATCGTCGTGGGTCGCGATTCCCACCGATAATCTTCGAAAATTTGCGGCCTCGGGCTGGTGCTCGTCGCTACCGGTTCCCACTCTTGGAAAACCCCACGTTGGTGGGTCCGACCCAACCGGACCATCGTATTGGTCCGCGATGTGATCCATGACCCTCGCCACTCGGATTTACCCGAATAGGTGAGGAGGAAAGAAGAGATGGCGAAGCAATAGCACTACACAAGACACATATATGGGCCAACTCCTTAAAACCGGTTTGTTTTCTCTGTTTTCTGCTCTTTTGGTGCCCTTTGCTACCTTTCATTGAAACGGGCACCCTCAAAATATACACAAAAATGGTATTATACATGAAAAATGAATTTTTGACCTCAAATACCCCCCATGGGGTTTGAACCCACACTCTCCCAACCTTAGAGTTGTGTTTTTCCTCTAAGCTACGACCTGTCGTCGACGATCTCAGAGAAAACCGTAGTATAATAAAAAATTTGGAAATCAGTACTCCTTACATGCTCCAACCACTATTAACCTCCCATGCTCTTAAAACCGTGGCAACCGACGACCCAAGTGTCAACTGCTTTTCACGGTGAGCGAAGAACTTAAGGGAGGGACAGGGTGGGCATATATGTGTCTTGTGTAGTGCTATTGCTTCGCCATCTCTTCTTTCCTCCTCACCTATTCGGGTAAATCCGAGCTGGCTCAGCTAGCACTACACAATCCCCATATATAGGCAACAGAACGGAAGAACTGAGCTCCCGTGAACTGAACCCTTATATAAGAATTAATTAATCGCCAGGCGCGAAGCGCGCGCCGCTTCTCCAGTCGCCAGATCAGGAGGGACCAGAACTTGCGTGATGCGCAACAGAGCTCTGGTCCTGTCGTAAAACTTCCTGAATGTATCGTAACAGGACCAATCACCCAATGCTGCCACCACATGCGGATCCACGCCAAGATAGATTAGTGCAGTTGCTGCTGCTCCTCGTGTAGAATGCGCGGAAAACGAATCCGTCTCCAGTTCCCCCAATTCCAGTAGGTGTTTCCTTAACCAGCGAGTAGTGAGACCGTTGATGGTATCAGACGATAAAGGCTTCCGTGGCTTTCGTAGGGACACAAAAATCTCAGAACCCTCGTAATCACCAGTAGCCTCCAAATAACGCGCTAAGCAGCGCTGCGGATCAATTGACGGTGGCGTAACATTGTGAATAGGATAACGTGCATAGTATCTCCTCCCTTTGCGCTTAGCAGAAATGAACCAAGGCTGAGCAGCGCGTTGGATATCCCTACGTGATCGCGCCAGATCAACGCCTCGGAACAAGGCAAAGAATCTCAAGGACAAAATGGCTTGCAAGCGCAGCTGAGCTTCCGTTTCCACAGGTTGCTGATGCATGACTTGTATAAGACGCCGTACATCATAGAAACGATGATAATGAGGAACGCTGACGAACCAGTCACGTTTCAAGTTGCGTAGCATACCCTCGAAACGTAGTTGCGAAAAGCACGGGAATAAACACACTGCTGAATACGCCATACGCCCAGCACTTAAAGAATGCGTGCGTGAAAACTTTAAAAGTTGCACCGCCACCGTCATCAGTGGGATTTGACCAAAGCGCTCCACCTTTAACAGTGGAGCAAGCGCCGCGTCTTGTAACAAGAACGTACCAAACATGTGCCACGCAGAATTGTAACGTTTCAAGGTGTCCTTCCCGATTTCATTGATGATAAGCGTCGCCTCTTCGTTGGTAGCTCCTCGCAATTGATAGTATTCACGCAAACATACGCCAAGGTCAACACGAAACGTGGTTGTGTCTCTGTGCCGTCTGGCATTTGCAACCGGAACTCCGACGTGTTCATTGCGAACTTCACGTGTTTCATCAATAGGTTCCACCAAACTTCGCGCGGCCTGTACGGCAGAGCCATGAGAACCTTCACCCCTGGTGACTCCAACACTTTGTTGACCAACTGAGGTATGTGCTTGAACGGCGGGAAGACCCACCCCGGTGAAAGTAAAGTTAGATTCTGGGAGAAGACATCGATGGCGTAAGCCCCCGGCTGAGGACACGGACTGACGAACTTGCTGCACACCGCATTGGAACTCCTTGACATCCAATCGATTTCCGGCTGAATCCAACTTTTGAACTCCTCCAGGATCCAAGTCAACACGTCCGACGGGAGGGTAGCCTCCGACGGTGTCCAACGAAGCCGAGACCAAATGTCCGCCGGATTCACCGAGGTGTGCACGTAAAACGGTTGAATCTCGATGCGATTGGCTTGTGTAAAATTCCACAGTTGGAGAATCAATGCGTTGAACCGCGGCTTGCGACCTCCCCACTTGCGGAGATACCAGTAAAGGACCATTGAGTCGGTGAAAAATCGCAGCGTAGTGTCCCTCAGCGCATACGCTTGAATCGTCAGTAGGGCTCCCCTGAACTCTTTGACGTTTATGTGTTCCTCTCGAATCAGGAACCAACCGAACGCTGCTTGGGCATTCCCTTGAAGGACTCCGCCCCACGCCAGATCCGACGCGTCCGAGTACATGTCCCTGACGTGACCCATGGAAACTACGAAGGTGCGTCCCTTCCACTGGTGTAACTCGTCCGCCAGATCCATCAACTGACGTGACACGCGCTCCGGGAGCGCCACGTCTGCCTCCCAGCCAGCCTGGACTGCCACCGCCACGTGCACCGCCAGGGCGTCGCTGAGGAGTCGGATATGGGGCATGGCGAACAACAAGGAACGGATTCTTCCAAGAACGGAGGCGCATCGCCTCACTGATGGTGTGTGACTGTGTGCCAGTCTGTTCACGTCCCGAAAAATTGCTTGTAGGCGCTTTGGAGGTACCGCGACGAATCCTTCCCTGAAGTTCAGCATAAAACCAAGCATTATAATTTCTTGAGACGGCTCCAAGCATGATTTTGGTACATTGACCAATATACCCAACCGTTGCAAAAGTTGTACCAAAGAACGTGTGTGTTCCAGACATTCACGGTAAGTATTGCCAATGATGAGCCAATCGTCCAAGTAGACCCAAACGAGTGCTCCGCGTTCACGCACGGCATTTAAAATTGGTTGCATGAGGCGTTGCCATTCCCGTGGTGCAACGTTTAATCCAAACGGCAACACGCACCACCTGTAAAATTCACCGTCGACGTAGACCCCCAAATAAGGTCGATCCCGCGGATGGATACCCATGTGAAAATAAGCACTTTTCAGGTCAATTTTGCAAGCATACTGACCGGGTCTCAAGAACGGTAAAATGCCCCACAGAGTGACCAAACGAAAATAGGTGGTCTGTACAAACTGGTTCACGTTCTTCAAATTGGTGATAGGTCGACGGCCTCCCTCAGGATGTGCCTCGTCTGACGCTTTGTCCACTGCGAACATACTTGCACAACACTTAATGTCTTTGCGCTCGACGCGTTCCATGCAACCCTGTTGCACTGCATCCAACACGTGTTTTACCAATTCAGGGTCGGTTACCTCTGCGTGGGAAGAACGAGGACGGAAGTCGTCGGTTGGCCGATCCGGATCAAAACCGTCAACCCAATCAAGCTGCAGCCCATTGCGAATCACTTACGCCGCGTATGTGTCCTTCAACGTTTCCCATTCATGCAATTGTGCACGACAGCGCAAATAGAGTGGCATGTGGGGATGGATCGGCGGTGGCACGCACACGGCTGGTGCCAATAAATCCTCTACAGTCAGGCTACTGCTGTGGTCGTTCATCTAACCTGTCGTTACGTGGCACAAATCTCTGGGTGAAACCCTTACCTTTGCCTTTGCCTCCTTTGCCAGATCTCCGTGGATCAAAACGACCTCGTGTTGAAAACGAACGGAAAGAACTACGATGCGAGTAAGGGGAGAAACGCGTGCCTCTCAGGTCTTTTTGTAATTTGTTGCGCGACTGAAGTAGTGACATGTCATCCTTCGAGAGTAACTCTGGTGCAATCGCAGGTTGTTCAAACCGTTTATCTACTGCCACTCGCCGGGAGCTTTGGATGCTGTAGTCCAACGCACCCAACATTGCAAACAAATGTTCACATAGTACCAATGAAACAGGTGCTTCCGGAGCTACCGTTGTGTCATCTTCGCGTGTTAAGACTACTCCCAGGACTCGCATGGCGTCTTTTACCTGTTGTTCCCAACGACGCTTCTCTGCGTCCGCTGGATGTTTGTGCGTTGGCGCGTTATTAACAGCTGCCCTATGGAACTCGTCGAACACTGGAAGGTGCTTCAACATCTTTTTTCTGCGAAACTCGTCTTGCAAAACCTTTCGCTCTTCCAGGAGTGCAGACAAGCGTGAAGGAAGCGACAGAACCTCATCGCGCCACACGAACGTGGACTCCTTGTCCGACGCGGGGCCAGCGTGGTCCTTGGGACCGCTCAAAGTTTCGCATGCCAAGAAGACGTCTTCGCGATGCGACGACGTGCCTGTTCTGCCAATGTCGTCGCCCTTTAAGGTGAGTAAGGCATCACGAACCAAGGCCATCGTGTCTTTGACAGTGGCCAGTGTTTTCTTTCCTGTAAGTTTGGAATACAGTGACGCTGCCTGCCAAGGACTGAGACCACTCATTGCGCCTTCCTTTGCCAACTGTGCTGCATGTTCCAACGACTCAGAACTCAGGTTTCACGCGGAATCCGGCAACTTCAGCACGAACTCGTGAAAATCCAGTGTCTCATTTTCTTCTGTCATTTTGTTAAAATTTTATATCCTTAAAACATTTTGGATTGCATCAGAAATCAAAGCTCTGGGTACAGCAAATCACTAGTTGAACAACTCAGTGAGCGCGTGACCGGTTTTAAGAGCATGGGAGGTTAATAGTGGTTGGAGCATGTAAGGAGTACTGATTTCCAAATTTTTTATTATACTACGGTTTTCTCTGAGATCGTCGACGACAGGTTGTAGCTTAGAGGAAAAACACAACTCTAAGGTTGGTAGAGTGTGGGTTCAAACCCCATGGGGGGTATTTGAGGTCAAAAATTCATTTTTCATGTATAATACCATTTTGTGTATATTTTGAGGGTGCCCGTTTCAATGAAAGGTAGCAAAGGGCACCAAAAGAGCAGAAAACAGAGAAAACAAACCGGTTTTAAGGAGTTGGCCCATATATGGGGATTGTGTAGTGCTAGCTGAGCCAGCGAACTCATCCTTCTCGTACTTGTCGGTGACCAACATCTTGTCATCCCACCAATGCGGAGATGTGACCATGGCCCGCCTCTTCTTGGCTGCCACACGGTCGTGCATCCCCATCTGCATGTAGTTGACGACGTCATCGATCTCGGCGTGGGACAGGACGTCAATGCCGTCAATAGGCTGATCCGTCCCCTCCTTGGGCTCAAACATGACCTTCATGGGCACCGCCTCCACCCTACGGATGAATGCTTCATCACCCGTGGGCTGAGCTTGCGCCCCATCCACCAGGAAAGCCTTGGTACCCCACGCTTGACCCGGGGAGGGCATTGATACACCCTTGGCGTCGACGAACAACTCCTCCTCTGGCCCGAATGACATCTCGTTCAGGGTGATGGAGTCCAGCATCGACTTGAGACCCTCCAGCGGACATGGGGTGGATCCTATGCCGGTTATGACCAAGATCCCCTTCGCCCTATCCGCGATGATCTTCTCCACCGTACGTCTGGTGATATCCAGGGAGCCATGCCAATACATGGGTCCCCACTCCTTCAAACCCCAATGCCTATGCCAGGCTGAGTCTCCTCGATGCCAATGCCTCCTACACTTCCGCAGAAGTGGGGCATCCCGGGAAGCGAAGACGTCCGTCTCGGGCACTTCAGCTCCCACCGTCTGAATCATCCTGGTGTACACTTGCGGCGCCATTCCATACTCCGTGAGCTGAACTCCACGGTCTCCTCTGGACTTAGCACCCACAGCTTGCACCGCTCGGACGATCCGATCCTCTTCCTCAGCGTTCCATTGGGATGACCCGCACGCATAATCCGTGGACAGCCATGTGAGGCATTCATCGTCCTCCCGGACCAGCGTTGCGCGATGGGGAAGGGCTCCAATGGCGTTGGCCACCATGAAGTCGTACCCCATGATCATATCCCAATCAGTAATGTCGGCCACATAGAAGTTCCCGGATAGAGTGCTTCTCTTCGCCTGATCAGGGCGGTTCAAGCGCTCATGCTCCCAGAATTCCATACTGATAATGGCCTCATGGGTGCCACCACCCATAATCTCTCCGTTGGCGACCTTCAGGCGGACCGGTCTCCGGCTGGGCTGCAGGATATCCTCCTTGAACAACCCTCTCAGGACCAGGCTCACCTGGGCACCCGTATCCACCAACACATCCACCACCTTCTCCTCTCGTCCGCACCGTACTCGCACCTTCAAGTGCAACTGCCGCTCGTCGCCATGAGGTGTATGGACGACTCTCACGGCATGCAACTCTAGCACGTCCGGGTGCATCAGGACTTCAAGGGTATGGTCACGGATGGTGTAGATCTTGGGTTGGTCCTGCCCTTCCACGGGGCTCTCCGTGGTCGCTCCTTCCTTCTTGCCATGTCCCGTACCCACATGTACTTCCCTTGGCAGGGCGCTCCAGGGGTTGGGAGTGGCGAAACTCAGTGGTTTTGGCTCTTCCGGAGCCTTCTTCGGCACCCGATGTGCCTCGAATTCCTCAGGGATTCCACTGATTTTCAGAGGAGAGACCTCCGAGGTCCCACTCCCGTGGGGGCTCCTCTAGACTTGGCTTCCCGCAGCCCCTTCCGGCTGCGATCCGCCAGGACTTTGTCCACCACTTTGCTGGGCTCTGAGCTCCGCCAACGTCCTCAACATGTCCTCAGCAACCTCCTCGATCGACCTCACTCGTCGGTCTTGGCCAGGTCCACCACCATAGCCTCTTCCTCCGCCTTTTCCTTGGCCTTTGCCTTGGCCTTTTCCCCCGTCTCCGCCCTTCGCCTTCCAATCGGAAATCCGCTGCTCCTTGGGCTTCTTCTCGGGGTGAGCGGCGAAGTAGGCCTTCTTGTCCGCCTCATACACCTTGCACTGACGGTGGTCGTGTGCATGGTTATTTCCCTTGCCATAACAGACCCAGCACCCGTCATGCTGCGACCCGTACTCCCGGAACGAGAGCGGTGGGTTCCCGATCCTCCTTGGCTCTTTGCCCTTCTTGGGTCCCACCTGGCTCCATCTGGACCGATCCTGCCCATTGTTCTTCACGTTATGCGCCACAAACGCAAAGAAATGGGCCTCCTCGTGATCCTCCCGGGACCAGTGGTCTCGGCCACCTCCACTACCATCCTCCGCGGAGTTGGCCGTGTCCTCCTGGATCTCCCGATGATGGCGGTCTTCTCGGTGTCCTCGTTGTCCATGACCATGCCGATCCTGCACGTGGGCCTCGTTCTTCGCATTGAGCTTCAACTCCGACGTGATGTACTTCACGATCTCGTCCAGGCTCATGCGAGCGAAGATGACTTGCATCTTCAGCGGCTCCCCGCGCCTCCACTCCACGTTGTTGAGGCGCAGCAACCTTTGCCCCATGGAGTCCCCGAATACCTCCACGTACACGGCGTTCTTCAGGCCCAACATCCGGTCGGGTTCGCCCAGGTTCCTCCTGAAGAACTCCATGATACCCGCATGGGTATCCTCCGCCGCCATGATCCTCACCGCCACCTGTCTCTTGGCGCGCTTCTTCTCCTCGTCCTCCACTCCCCTCTTCCAGCTGCCGGGGAGGACGTCCTTCAGCAAGTGGCGGATCTCACTGGCCTCGTTCCAGTCTTCCACCAACTTGAGGCATCTGCGGTACTTCCGCAGATACCGGTTCCACTCCCGGACCCGCAACTCACCGCGGTCCAGCGGCAGTGGAATGGACCACAGGTCCTCCAGCTTCTGGTTAGGAGCGTCCACCCGCTCCTCATCCTCCAACCACTGGAGGCAGGCCTGCTCCGTCCGGATCAATCCTTCCCGGATCTGATCCCGCAGCTCCTCCTTGAGGTCCTGCGCCAGCCGGTGTGGGAATGTCCGGCATACCCACTTGTCCCGCGGCGCTCCCCGCATCTCGCCGACAACCTCCTCGGCGAAATCCTCCCAATCCAGGATGAAGTCATCCAGATTGGAGGGATTACCATCATAGTAGGGGATTTTGATTCCCCTGAGGTCGTCGATCCTGATGGCGTCTCCGACGTCTCCAGCCACCACTCCACCGAGACGGATACCACCTGTGGCCGGGGGGTGTGAGTACACTCCCCGTACATCCCTCTCCTCCATGGAGTGCGATCCAGTTGGGCCTGAACCCATGGGGTTTGGAATGCGGGAAGGACTTCTTCCATCGGCCGTCCATATCCCCGTATTGGGGTCCTTCGCCCACAGATTTCCGCTTGGATGGCCTCGACCATGTCCTTCGGCCCTTCCCATGGTTGGCCCCTGCATGGTCTGGTTCTGGATCTCCTCTTCCGCATAAACTGCATAGGTAGTCGTTGATGGCGGTAGATCCTGGGCGGCGTGGGACATCTGCACCGTCAGGCTCCTCGGGTCCGTGGCTACGTGCCCTTCCCGCCTGGACCCAGCCGGTGCCGTGTGTTCCCCGAGCATTGTGGACTCGCTGAACAGGGGAACATACGGCAGCGCACCCGGGTCTACACGCGGAGGCGCGTAGGGTGCCTCTGCAGGGCCGCCCATGGGTTTCTCCATGGCGCTCCTGAGGGTCTTAACCCGCTCCACCAGCTCCACCGCGGCTGGCTTTGCCGGGAGCTCCGGACCCGAGGCGAGGGGCTGTCGCTCCTCTAGCCTTCTCAGGCGTCCCGACATGTCCTCCACTAAGTGGAGGAGGCTGTCCACCACTTGCTGCTGCTTCTGCAGGGCCAGCTCCAGATTCTCCCGGTACCGGGCCTGATCCGCTCGCAGCTCCTCCATGTGGTTCTCCGCGGCCGACTGGTCATCCAGAATCCCCGCGACGTCCTCCTCTAGAGCATCCTTGGCGTTGTCCAGGCGGTCAAGATGATTCACGATGGCGTCCATCCCCATCTTCGGGTACTTGCCCATGAGGAAGGACACGTGCTCGCAGTGGCACGTAGCGTGCTTTCCGCCAGATTCAGCGCATCCCGCGGTTCCCGGCACCTCAGACTCATCGCCCATAGGCGTATCGCCTATGGCGTCCGTCTCTGGGCCCGTGTGCCGGGGCACAGGTGCCGTCCGGGCCCTGGCTGGCCTCTCCAAGCCCTCGGCGTCGTGCTGCAGGGCGGGCTCGGGGGCCGTATGCGCTCTGGCGATCGGCGCGGACATCTCCGGCTCCGAAGGTGGCTCGTGGGCTGTCCGATAGCCCTCGGAGTGCCCCTCGGATTCCCACAGCCTGACCGGGCTGGGGTCCGTGTCCATAGCCCCGGCGTCCCTTGCCGCGGACTTGGGTGACCCGCGCTTCCGGTAGCGCCGGGCCCGTCCTCCACTGCTGCCTGAATGGCAGGCCTCATCAGAGTCCTCCGCGGCGCAGCGGAGGTTGCATGCCTTTCGGCAGCGACGCTCACACATGGAGACCAGGTCCTCCATGTCACGTCCTCCTCTTCCCGAGTGTCGTTCTTCTCTTCGGGCTTCAACTTCCGGAGTTCGCCATGCTCTTGAACGTCTCGGTCCTTCTATGGCTCCAATCTCCGGCGTGGTCTCCACCGAGTCCACAATACGCACCCGGGGCGTACTTGGGCAGGGCTCATAAGGGCCCAAGTCCCCGGGTCGGCGGTTGGTAGGGGCAGCAGGTAAGCCTCTGCTACCATAAAGAAGGTCCCTACCAGGACCGGCCCCCGCTGTGCCCCTTCCGCCTGTAACCCCTGCTGATTTACTCCGGATCAACGATTGCATTTCTCAAAATCCTCAAAGTCCAAGGTCCAAATTCAAAAATATAGAAAAAAAAATCCTCCTTCAACCCTGAATAGCAACCAGATCCCACAAGTACAGCAATAACCCAATTCACAATCCAAATCAGGCTGCGGGCTTTCGTTCAGCACACCGGTATTCCCACGGTGGCGGGCATGTACAAGAATTGCACCAAGGAAGAAAGCCCTGAAATTGGCATACGAACACAAATAAAGCAAAGTTGGGGAAAGAGGTAAACATACACATTCACAACCATAAACCCCTCATTCCCTGGACTCAAGACCTTCCTTTGACTCACCAACATATTGCCCTGAACCAGGTCATATGAGATGGCTGAATGCCATGTGTCACAGGTCAATACATGAACCCCAAAAATGTGTTAACCCCCAAGTCTCTAAATCCTAGCCCAATAGGGAAGGTGGCGTGTCATGGCCTAGAGTGGCACTCAGGACCATGCCCTACCCTGACATAACCTTGGTTGGACTTGGAGATGAATGGGCTTAGAGAAATGACCTATGAGTTTGAACTCATAACATGCCAAAAAACTGCCAATTCACACCATATTGGCCATATATCACATATATGCTCAAAATTGAAGTTACTACTTATCCGAAGGCTCCAAGCATGCATGGAATCGAAGTCCACCATTCATGGAGGATAGAGACCAAAAGCCAATGCTCATGTACATCCCCATTTTACCCTCGAAACCCTTTCGGATATGGGCGCCACGCACTGCCCAAGTCAGCCCATGATCTTGAGACCAATTCTTGAAATCCGTCGTGCGCCAAGCCAAATGGAGTACGCGATCCGGCATATGGTGGTGTTCAACTCCAAAGCATATGCCAACATATGAACAACATACCATGGTTCGACTCTCCATAGGCTTCTTGCTGTTAGCTGACCAGGTGAGTACACAAAACGCAAAAATGAGCAAAAATTGAGGTCAAAAACATGAAAATATGACCAAATACAAAGTTGTCATGATAGTATATCTCTATGCTCACCCATGATATCCGCTCATGGTTCAATACACAAATGATTGGAACCATTTGCGAACAATTCCCCCACTTGGATCCCCAATCGGGCGCATGGAGATACCTTCGCCACTAATATCTACATGCCCCATGAAAATGGGAGTGCACCCATGGATCTCTTTGTTAAACATACCATGCGCAATACATACGCGGTAGACTTGGTCTAGCGCTTTGAATTCCACAATTGGGACATGGGCAAAGCCCTTGTCACGTATGGCATCCCATCTCTTCGGCCACACGATACGTAGGAACCCAAGGAAAGTTGCTATGCAACCCCAACACTCATGCGGTACACTCGAAAGTCGCATTAAAATATTCGGTTGCACGGTCCAAGAGTTATATATCACTTTATACCCTCTTGACCCTTTTCCCTTGCTACACCGGGCATGTGTGCGCACCAAAGACGTTTGATGCTTCCTAAATTAAGTTGAGACCAAGGCAGTTCCAACCCAACCTTTCTTATCCTCATTCCTCACACTCGCGCGTAGATATGGCTCTTCAAAGTGATCCCACGATTCGCTTTTGTTTCCCTTATATCTCCAAGTCAAATGGGTGGCAAGTATAAGGGAAACCTGATTCGGGCATAGGGAAAGGCGTACGACCACTCGAAGAAGTCGAAATCAAGTGCGGCGATGTCGAAGTCGAAAATCCGATTTCGACATCACGAAAAATTCTGATTAAAATTTCGAGTACTTATTTAGAGAACTGCGGAAGCAACGAACCCTTTGCTGATGAGATCTGACCCTTCAGAAACGTTTCCGCCAAAATATCTGGAAATAACAGTTAACCAATCGGTTAACGCAAAATCGCGAGCCAACTGACAGTCGCCGATACATTGACCATCAGAACGAAAGGCTGAAAAATTACGGAAACATTATGATAATAAAACCCTGTTGATTCCTGATATTCCGATATATAAATCTCCGCTGGCGGTGCCTCGGTTCTGAATATGGCCGCTCATAGCCGGAATGGCCAAACCTATCACACTATCACATCGGGTCAGTTCAGGTGGACGGGAGAGTATGATATCAGCCAATGGCGGCTTGCCGGCACATAGATACACACCCCAAGTGACCCCAAGATGGCCACGGGGGTCCGAACCGGCTTCACCAGGAACCCTTTCGCCCTATCCGCGACGATCTTCTCCACCGTACGTCTGGTATTTTCCAGGGAGCCATGCCAATACATGGGCCCCCACTCCTTCAAACCCCAATGCCTGTGCCAGGCTGAGTCTCCTCGATGCCAATGCCTCCTACACTCCCGCAAAAGTGGGGCATCCCGGGAAGCGAAGACGTCCGTCTCGGGCGCTTCGGCTCCCAGCGTCTGGATCATCCTGGCATACACCTGCGGCGCCATTCCATACTCCGTGAGCTGAACTCCACGGTCTCCTCTGGACTTGGCACCGACAGCTTGCACCGCTTGGACGATCCGATCCTCTTCCACAGCATTCCATTGGGATGATCCGCATGCATAGTCCGTGGACAGCCATGTAAGGCATTTATCATCCTCCCGGACCAGCGTTGCACGATGGGGAAGGGCTCCAATGGCGTTTCCCACCATAAAGTCATACCCCATGATCATATCCCAATCTGTAATGTCGGCCACATAGAAGTTCCCGGAAACAGTGCTGCTCTTCGCCAGATCAGGGCGGTTCAAGCGCTCATGCTCCCAGAATTCCATACTGGTAGTGGCCTCATGGGTACCACCACCCATAATCTCTCCATTGGCCACCTTCAGGCGTACTGGTCTACGGCTAGGCTGCAGGGATTCCTCCTTGAACAACCCTCTCCGGACCAGGCTCACCTGGGCACCCGTATCCACCAAAACATCCACCACCAACTCCTCTTGTCCGCACCGTACTCGCACCATCAAGTGCAACTGCCGCTCATCACCCTGCGGTGTATGGACGACTCTCAAAGCATGCAACTCTAGCACATCCGGGTGCATCAGGACTTCGAGGGTATGGTCACGGATGGTGTAGATCCTGGGCTGGTCCTGCCCGTCCACGGGGCTCTCCGTGGTCGCTCCTTCTTTCTTGCCACGTCCCTTGCCCACATACACTTCCCTTGGCAGGGCGCTCCAGGGGTTGGGAGTGGCGAAACTCAGTGGTTTTGGCTCTTCTGGAGCCTTCTTCGGCACCCGATGTGCCTTCGCTTTCTCTAGGATTCCACTGATTTTCGGAGGAGAGACCTCCGAGGTCCCACTCCCGTGGGGGCTCCTCTAGACGTGGCTTGCCGCAGCTCCCTCCTGCTGCGATCCGCTCAGACTTTGTCCACCACGTTGCTGGGCTTTGAGTTCCTCCAACGTTCTCAACATGTCCTCAGCAACCTCCTCGATCGACCTCAGGCGTTGGTCTGGGCCGGGTCCTCCACAATAGCCTTTTCCTCCGCCTTTCCCTTGGCGCTTTCCTTGGCCTTTTCCACCGTCTCCGCCCTTTGCCTTCCAATCGGCAATTCGTTGCTCCTTGGGCTTCTTGTCGGGATGGGCGGCGAAGTAGGTCTTCTTGTCTTCCTCATATACCTTGCAATGCCGGTGGTCATGTGCATGGTTGTTCCCCTTACCGTAGCAGACCCAGCAACCGTTGTGCTGTGATCTGTACTCGCGGAACGAGAGCGGCGGGTTCCCAATCCTCCGCGGTTCCTTGCGGTTCTTGGTCCTTGGGTCCAGGCGGTTCCACCTGGACCTGTCCTGCCCATGCTCCCTCATATTGTGCGCTACGAACACGAAGAAGTGGGCCCCTTCCTGATCCTTCCAGAGATTTTGGCCGCTTCCACTCCCTTCCTCCGCGGTGCCGACCGTGTCCTCCTTGACCTCTCGGTGTTGCCGATCTTCCCGATGACCTCGATGTCCATGGCCCTGTCGATCCTGCACGTGGGCCTCGTTCTTGGCGTTGAGCTTCAGCTCCACCGTGATGTACTTCACGATCTCGTCCAGGCTCATGTGGGCGAAGATGACCTGCATCCTCAGCGGCTCTCCGCGCCTCCACTCCGCGTTGTTGAGGCGCATCAGTCTTTGCCCCATGGTGTCGCCGAATACCTCCACGTAGACGGCGTTCTTCAACCCCAACATTCGGCTGGGCTCGCAAAGGTTTCGCCGGAAAAACTCCATTATTCCAGCGTGGGTGTCCTCCGATGCCATGATCCGTACGGCCACGCGCTTCTTTGCTCTCTTCTTTTCCTCGTCCTCCAGTCTTCTCTTCCCGTGGCCGGGGAGGATGTCCTTCAGCAGGTGTCGGATCTCGCTGGCTTCATTCCAGTCCTCCACCAGCTTGAGGCTTCTTCGGTACTTGCGGATGTACCGATTCCATAGCCGGACCCTGAACTCCCGGCGCTCCAGCGGCCGCAGAATGGACCACAAATCCTGCAACTTCTGGTTGGGGGCATCCACTCGCTCCTCGTCCTGCAGCCACTGGAGGCAGGCCTGCTCCGTCTGGATCAACCCCTCGCGGATCTGATCCCTGAGCTCCTCCTTCAGGTCCTGCGCCAGGCTGTGTGTGAATGTTCGACATACCCACTTGCCCCTTGGCGCTCCCTTCATCTCGCCGACGACCTCCTCGGCGAAGTCCTCCGTATCCAGGATGAAGTCATCCAGGTTGGAGCGGTTGCCATCGTAGTAGGGGATTTTGATTCCCCTGAGGTCGTCAAACCTGATGGCGTCTCCGACGTCCGCAGCCACCACTCCACCGAGACGGATGCCACCTGTGGCCGGGGGGTGTGAGTACACTCCCCGTACATCCCTCTCCTCCATGGAGTGCGGTCCAGTTGGGCCTGAACCCATGGGGTTTGGGATGCGGGAAGGACTTGGTCCACAGGCTGTCCATATCCCCGTAGTGGGGTCCTTCACCCACAGGTTTCCGCCTGGATGGCCTCAACCATGTCCGTCGGCCCTTCCCATGGTTCGCCCCTGCATGATCTGGATCTCCTCTTCCTCACAGACTGCATGGGCAGTAATAGCGTTCGGTGGATCCTGGGCGGCATGGGACATCTGTACCGTCAGGCTCCTCAGGTCCGTGGTTGCGTGCTCTTCCCGCATGGACCCAGCCGGTGCCGTTTGCTACCCGAGTATGATGGATTCGCTGAACATGGGAACAAACGACAGCGCACCCGGGTCAACACGCGGAGGCGCGTATGGTGCCTCTGCAGGGCCGCCCATGGGTTTATCCATGGCGCTCCTGAGGGTCTTAACCCGCTCCACCAGCTCTGCCGTTGCCGGCCTTGCCGGGAGCTCCGGACCCGAGGCGAGGAGTTGTAACTCCTCTAGCCTTTTCAGGCGTCCCGACATGTCCTCCACCAGGTAGAGGAGGCTGTCCACCACTCGCTGCTGCTTCTGCAAGGCCATCTCCAGCTTCTCCCGGTACCGGTCCTGCTCCGCTCGCAGCTCCGCCATGTCTCTCTCCGCTGCCGACTGGTCATCCAGGATCCCCGCGATGTCCTCCTCTAGGCCGTCCTTCTGGTTGTCCAGGCGGTCGAGGTGCTGCACGATGGCGTCCATCCCCATCTTTGGGTACTTGCCGATGAGGAAGGATACGTGCTCGCAGTGGCACTCAACGTGCTTTCCACCTGATCTGGCGCATCCCACGGTTCCCGGCGCCTCGGACTCCTCCGCCATGGGTGTGTCGCCCATGTTATCCGGCGTTGGCTCCGTGTGCCGGGCCACAGGCGCCGTCCTGGCTCTGGCAGGCCTCTCCAACGCCTCGGCGTCATGCTCCAGGCTGGGTTCTGGGGCCGTGTTCGCCCTTTCGGGCGGTCTGGCCATCTCCTCCGACTCCGAAGGGAAAGCGGTCCGATAGCCATCCGAATGCCCCTCGGAATCTGCAGCTGACCACAGCCTGACCGGGCTGGAATCCGTCTCCATCGCCCTCACTTCCGCCGCCGGTTTTGGGGACCCGCGCTTCCGGTAACGCCGGGCTCTGCCGTTGCTGCCAGTCTCCTCCAACTCCTCCGCAGCGGAGCGGAGATTGCAAGCCTTGCGGCATTGCCTTTCACACATGGAGGCCAGGTCCTCCATGTCTAGCCCTGGTCCTGCAAGGGCTCTCCGTTCTGAGCATCTTCGCTCTTCTCGGGCTTCCAAGTCGGGCGTCGACTCCACGGACTCGACGATCTGCACCCGGGGCGTCCTTGGGCGGGGATCATGAGGGTTCAAGTCCCCGGTGCGGCGGTAGGGGGCAGGTACTCCTCTGCTACCATAAAGAAGGTCTCTACCAGGACCGGCCCCTGCTGTACCCCTTCTCCCATTTCCTGTCACTCCTATGGTCTTGCTTCTCACCAGGTTCTGCATGATCTTGCCCTATCCTGCACAATTTGCCACAAAAAATAATAAAATATGGCTCCTTCACACAAATCCTGATCTCTTGCAATAACCAACTCTGAAGTACAATAGCTCCAATCCAAATAATCCACGCTGAGGGCTTCCAAGGGTGTTTGAGGTCCCACGTTGACACTCAACAACTCCTTGGGAACGCAAATCCTTGGACACGCTGCTCTCCATCCGCAGCGGCAGCCAGGGCCTTGGTAGGGCGATGTATTGCCTCGCCAAGTGGACTCAACGGACCTGGGGGATCCCCACGGACCGGTGGCTGTGGAGGGTCACGCTGCGCCCCCAGCAGAGGGAAGCCCCCCCAAACCGCAGTGGACTCACCCCCCCACGCCCCACCACCCTACAGCTCTGCCCATACATGGTGGCAGCCCGCCTCATGGCGCTGCTGTGGCCGGGCCCAGACACCCCCACCCAAAACTACCCCCACCTCACAGAGGAGGACATGCCCGGCATCCAGCGATGCTTCTTCCGCACCCTCGACTACCTCCAGCAAACACACCCGCACGTCCTGGAGCAGATATGGCCACCCCCCGGGTAACCCACGTGCCTGCACAGCCGAGACAACGCCGCCACACCAGCACCAGCACACTCGGGTCACCAGGGAAAACGCGCGCACACGCCCGGTGCCCGAACCCGCACCCTCGTTCTCCCTACTTGCAGGACCAAGCATCCTACGCCCGCCCCCGAAGCCCAGGGCCCTCCGCCGTCTCCCACAGCCCTCTCCTCCGCCTCCGACTCCACAACCTCCACCACCACGACCACCTCATCCACCACCACCACCACATCCTCATCCAGCACTCCACCCCCCAGGCCGCGGGGGACACCTCCTGAACGGGCCCCCGACCCCGTCCCCACCGCGAGCAACCCCGCCGCCGCCAAGGCCCACGCCCCGACAAGGCCCGCACCCGCGACCCAGGCAAAACCCAAGACCGCCGCCAAACAGCCACTGAAACACATCAGCGCGCCACGACTGCAACCCGCAGGCAAGCCCAAACCTAAGCCCAAACCCGGCGCCACGACGGCAGCGCGAGCCCAACCCCGGGAGGACGTCCTCTATGACATTCGGCCCCAGCTGTCCCAGGCCCGGAGGCAGCAGCACCCAGCACGGCGCCCCCCCACCGTCAACGACGCCGCCGCCACCACCTTCATAGCGGAGCGCGCCGCGGCCGAAGCACGACGCACCTTGTCCCGCCACCTCTCAAAGCTTGCACCCCAGGCCCACGGACCGCCCCCGACCAGGCCAGAACGACGCCAGGGTCCACCAGCAACGTCCCCGCCCCCCTACGGACCCTCGATGACAGCCCACATACAGCGCATGCCCCGCTACCGCCGCCGCCGCGAGTCCCCGCCCAACCCCGAGGCGGAGGCCGTGCGCGCACACCCGCGGGTCCACATCCGCGCGCGCCCCCACTCCCCGCACACCCCCACGGTACAGGACTACGAGGAATCCCCCAGGCCCGCCACCGCCACCGGTCCCCACGACCCCGTCACACCCACCAACGCCCACTCCTCCGCCCAAGACCGCGGCCCCGCCCAGGGACAGTGGTGGCAGCGCTGGACCCACACGCAGCTCTGGGAGCTGCGAAAGTGGGCCCGGGGAGAGCCCTCCCTCGAGGGCCTGGTCCACCGGCCCTGCAAGGGGTCGGTGGAGAACTGCCGCCTCCGGCCGGCGGGGGGGTGGATGCCGCAGGCCGCATGGGAAGCCATGCTGGCCGATGCGCTCCACTCCCTGGGAGTCCACCCCCGCAACCTCCCCGCGCCCCAGGACCACCCGTATGTCCTCAGGCGCCTGCGGGAGACCCTCCAGGAGACACAGCGAGACGGCATCCGCCTGTGGGACATCACCCAAAGCCCAGCCGCGCACACACACACCCCCTCACCACCCCACAAGCGTCGGCGCACCGACACCGGCGGCACCCACAGCATCCCAGGAGCCCCGCGCACCACACAACACGACGCGCCTGACCCCCCGGCCAGCGGCGCGGCCACCTAACCCCGTTACCCAGCAAACCACAACCACGGGGCGCCACGCCAGGCCCCGCCCAGAAGTCACCAAACGAACCGGACGCCGAAGGTCGCCAACGCACACGACAACGGGCACCACTACGCCCAAAGGCACCGAACCCAGGCCCGCTACCGTCGCAACCGCCTAACCGAGCCGAAACCAAAACACAAATCAAACCCGAGCCACACCCCGAAACCGCTAACCCTTGACTCCTAACCAGGCCCGCCGAGGGAACAACGTAACCACAGCCCACACCCACAGCCCACACAGCCGCCTAACCAGCCAGCTCCAGAAGCAAAGAGACACCTAACCAAACCCACCCTGGCCCATACCCGTGTACATCAGGACGCGCGAGCTGCACCCCTGGGGCGCGACCGCTGCCACAGCACCGACGACACACACCAGAGGACACAACACTATTGCACCGCCGCACCAGCTGCCCGTGCCTGTGCCTGCAGTTTACGCGCGCCCCTGTTTTTCTTTTTTTTTCAATCAAAAAAAAACGAAAATTAGGGGGGGAGGAAGAGGGACACAACCACCAATGGCACACGCGCACCGCATACAGCACGCACACCGGTGAACGGGCGCCACGACGGCCAGGACACCCCACACGCGCGTGCACCGAGGGCAACAAAGGGACGAGACACCACGGCCCGGCACACCGGTGAACAGGAGCCAAGAGGCCCGGGACACCGCGCACGCAAAGCAACACACCGAGCGAGCGCACTGGTGAACAGGAGCCAAGTGGCCCAGGACACCGCACACGCAACACAACACACCGAGCGGGCACACCGGTGAGCGGGGGCCAAGGGGCCCAGGACGCCACACACGCAACACAACACACCGAGCGGACACACCGGTGAACAGGAGCCAAGTGGCCCAGGACATCGCAGACACAACACAACAAACCGCGCGGGCACACCGGTGAACAGGAGCCAAGTGGCCCAGGACACCGCACAAACAAAACAAAAGACCGAGCAGGCAAACCGGTGAAGAGGAGCCAAGTGACCCAGGACACCGCACACGCAAAGCAACACACGGAGCAGGCGCACCGGCGAACAGGAGCCAAGTGGCCCAGGACAGCACAAACGCAACACAACACACTCAGCGGGCACACCGGTGAACGGGAGCCAAGGGGCCCGGGACACCGCATGCGCAACGCACCACACCGAGCGGGCACACCGGTGAACAGGAGCCAAGTGGCCCAGGACACCGCAGACACGACACAACAAACCGCGCGAGCGCACCGGTGAACAGGAGCCAAGAGGCCCCGGACACCGCGCACACATAGAGCGGACGAGGGACAGGAAAGAACCAACACCCCATGGGTTGGACACACCGGGGCGACCCGGCCGACCCACCGGGCCAGGGGCAGGAGTGGTACTCCAAGGCCACTGGTCTGAGCCCGGCCAGGCTGCATCGGGGACCATGGCAAACGTCACCCAGAGCCATGGAAGCAACCGGTGACAGGCGACCCGGTACACAGTCCAGGAGGGGGTCGCCTGCCAGGCAGAGTGGCCCCGCAACTCAAACCACAAGGGTGAGGCGGTCGTACCGTAGACAAGCGGGAGCAATACCCCTTGTGGTGAGAGATACTCCACACGGCTGGGCAGCCCCTAGAGCTGCCGCCCAAAGGAGGGGGCATGTGGCCCTACCCATGGACACAGGTGGGGACACCCTCCCACCTGGGACACATGGACCGGGTGGCCGCGAGAATGCCTTCCCAAACACATGCGGGAGCGGCTCAAGAGGCACCTGACATAGGGCAGTGGGAGGGACAGGACGTCCCCTTGGTAAGACCTTCTTCCTGCTTTGTCAAAGGAGGCATCCCGAGCTCCTGAAGATACCTACCTACCTACCTACCTTCTGGTTGTCCAGGCGGTCGAGGTGCTGCACGATGGCGTCCATCCCCATCTTTGGGTACTTGCCGATGAGGAAGGATACGTGCTCGCGGTGGCATTCAACGTGCTTTCCGCCTGATCCGGTGCATCCCAAGGTTCCTGGCGCCTCGGACTCCTCCGCCATGGGTGTGTCGCCCATGTTATCCCGCGTTGGCTCCGTGTGCCGGGCCACAGGCGCCGTCCTGGCTCTGGCAGGCCTCTCCAACGCCTCGGCGTCATGCTCCAGGCCTGGTTCTGGGGCCGTGTTCGCCCTTGCGGGCGGTCTGGCCATCTCCTCCGACTCCGAATGGTAAGCGGTCCGATAGCCATCGGAATGCCCCTCGGAATCTGCAGCTGACCACAGCCTGACCGGGCTGGGATCCGTCTCCATCGCCCTGGCTTCCGCCGCGGATTTTGGGGACCCGCGCTTCCGGTAACGCCGGGCTCTGCCGTTGCTGCCAATCTCCTCCATTTCCTCCGCAGCGGAGCGGAGATTGCAAGCCTTGCGGCATTGCCTTTCACACATGGAGGCCAGGTCCTCTATGTCTAGCCCTGGTCCTGCAAGGGCTCTCCGTTCTGAGCATCTTCGCTCTTCTCGGGCTTCCAAGTCCGGCGTCGACTCCACGGACTCCATGATCTGCACCCGGGGCGTCCTTTGGCAGGGCTCATGAGGGCCCAAGACCCCGGTGCGGCGGTAGGGGGCAGGTACTCCTCTGCTACCATAAAGAAGGTCTCTGGCAGGACCGGCCCCTGCTGTACCCCTTCCACCAGTTCCTGTCACTCCTATGGTCTTGCTCCTCACCAGGTTCTGCATGATCTTGCCCTATCCTGCACAATGTCCCACAAAAAATAGTAAAATATGGCTCCTTCACACAAATCCTGATCCCTTGCAATAACCAACTCTCAAGTACAATAGCTCCAATCCAAATAATCCACGCTGAGGGCTTCCAAGGGTGTTTGAGGTCCCGCGTTGACAGTCAACAACTCCTTTCAACACTCCGGTCGTCTCACGGTGCACACGGAGACACGGGCGTTGGGCATGTACATAGAATTGCACCAATAGAATAATGGAAAAAGCCCTGAAATTGGCATATGAACACAAATCAAGCAAAGTTGGGGAAAGAGGTAAACATACACAGTCACAGCCATAGACCCCTCATTCCCTGGACTCAGGACCCTCCCTTGACTCACCAACATATTGCCCTGAACCAGGTCAAATAAGATGACTAAATGGCATGTATCAAACGTCACTACACAAACCCCAAAAATGTGTTCACTCCCAAGCCTCCCAATCCTAGCCTAATAGGGGAGGTGGCGTGTCATGGCCTAGAGTGGCACTCAGGAACATGCCCTACCCTGACATAATTTTGCTTGGACTTGGAGTCGATTGGGCTTGGAGAAATGCCCCATGAATATGACCTCACAACATAGCAAAATTAGGCACATCACACCATAATGCCCAAAATTCAATTATATACTCAAAAATGCATACGGCAGGTATTCAAATGCTCCATGCATGTGTCAAACCGAAAAGTAATATACTAGAGTGATATAGACCAAAGGTCGATGCCCAAGAATATCCCAACATTGGCTCCCAAACCCCTCCGGATATATACATGCTATGCTTCACAAGTCAACTCACGAATTTGGGACCTAATTTTGGGAGGCCTCGTGTGCTAAAGAAGGTCCCTACCAGGACCGGCCCCCGCTGTGCCCCTTCCGCCTGTAATCCCCGCTGACTTGCTCCGGATCAATGCTTGCATTTATCAAAATCCAGGGTCCAAAACCAAAAATATAGAAAATAGAAAATACAATCCTCCTTCAACCCTGAATGACAACCAGATCCCACAAATACAGCAATAACCCAATTCACAATCCAAATCAGGCTGCAGGCTTCCGTTCAGCACATCGGTCGTCTCACGATGGCGGGCATGTACAAGATTTGCACCAAGGAAGAAAGCCCTGAAATTGGCATATGAACACAAATAAAACAAAGTTGGGAAAAGAGGTTGACATACACACTCACAGCCATAAACCCATCATTCCCTGAACTCAAGACCTTCCCTTGACTCACCAACATATTGCCCTGAACCAGGTCAAATTAGATGGCTGAATACCATGTGTCACAAGTCACTACACAAACCCCAAAAATGTGTTCACTCCCAAGCCTATAAATCCTAGCCCAAAGGGGGAGGTGGCGTGTCATGGCCTAGAGTGGCACTCAGGACCATGCCCTACCCTGACATAACCTTGGTTGGACTTGGAGTCGATTGGGCTTGGAGAACCGCCCCATGTTGTTGACCTAACAACATGCCAAAAACTGCCAATTCACACCATATTGGCCATATATCAAATATATGCTCAAAATTGATGTTACCACTTATCCGAAGGCTCAAAGCATGCATGGAATCGAAGTCTAGTATTCATGGAGGATATAGACCATAGGCCAATGCCCATGTACATCCCCACTTTACCCTCGAAACCCCTTCGGATATGGGCGCCACGCACTGCCCAAGTCAGCCCATGATCTTGAGACCAATTACTGTGATCCTTCGTGCGCCAAGCCAAAAGGAGTACGCGATGGTGGTGTTCAACTCCAAAGCATATGCCAACATATGAACAACATACCATGGTTCGACTCTCCATAGGCTTCTTGCTGTTTGCCGACCAGGTAAGTACACAAAACGCAAAAATGAGCAAAAATTGAGGTGAAAAACATGAAAATATGACCAAATACAAAGTCGTCATGATAGTATATCTCTATGCTCACCCATGATATCCGCTCATGGTTCAATACGTAAATGATTGGAACCATTTGCGAACAATTCCCCCACTTGGATCCCCAATCGGGCGCATTGAGATACCTTCGCCACCCATATCTACATGCCCCATGAAAATGGGAGTGCACTCATGGATCTCTTTGCCAAACATACCATGAGCAATACATAAGCGGTAGACTTGGTCTAGCGCTTTGAATTCCACATTTGAGACATGGGCAAAACCCTTGTCACGTATGGCTCCCCATCTCTTCGGCCACACGAAGATATATAACATGGGCGTGAGCATATCAAGACATATACCATGCATATAAACCATACCCTCAAAAGTGGCTCCCACCATGATATGTCATGTCCTTCCATGGACATAACTTCACGTTAAAAATGCGTAGGAACCCAAGGAAAGTATCTATGCAACCCCAACACTCATGCGGTACACTCGAAAGTCGCATTAAAATATTCGGTTGCACGGTCCAAGAGTTATATAACACTTTATACCCTCTTGACTCTTATCCCTTGCTACACCGGGCATGTGTACACACCAAAGGCGTTTGATGCTTCCTAAATTAACTTGAGACTAAGGCGCTTGCGACCCAACCTTTCTTATTCTCTTTCCTCACACTCGCGCGTAGATATGGCTCTTCAAAGTGGTCCCACGATTCGCTTTTGTTTCCCTTATATCTCCAAGTCAAATGGGTGGCAAGTATAAGGGAAACCTGATTCGGGCATAGGGAAAAGAGTATGACCACTCGAAGAAGACAAAATCAAGTGCGGCGATGTCGAAGTCGAAAATCCGATTTCGACATCGCGAAAAATTCAGATTAAAATTTCGAGTGCTTATTTAGAAAATTGCGGAAGCAACGAACCCTTTGCTGATGAAATCTGACCCTTCAACGGAGTATCCGCCAAAATATCTGGAAATAACAGTTAACCAATCGGTTAACGCAAAATCGCGAGCCAACTGACAGTCGCCGATACATTGACTATCAGAACGGAAGGCTGAAAAATTACGGAAACATTATGATAATAAAACCCTGTTGATTCCTGATATTCCGATATATAAATCTCCGCTGGCGGCGCCTCGGTTCTGAATATGAACGCTCATAGCCGGAATGGCAAAACCTATCACACTATCACATCGGGTTAGTTCAGGTGGATGAGAGAGTATGATATCAGCCAATGGCGGCTTGCCGGCACATAGATCCACACCCCAAGTGACCCCAAGATGGCCACGGGGGTCCGAACCAGCTTCACCCCCCTTCTCAGAGCGTTGTTACCGCTCGGAAGTCATTGAAGAGAGGACGGGAGGACCCCAATGTGCTCCAACCTCCCCCTCCATGTCCCAAGGACACATGGAGGCCCCACACACGTCGTAGGCGTCCCCCATGCCCCAAGAGGGGGGGTGAGGACACTGATACTCAGCGCCCTACGCCATATCCGGTCTCCACTTGATCTACAACATGGACCAAGGGGATCAAAGATAGAAAAACGTCGTCGATCGATCTAAATACGTATACCACGATGAAATATATACGTGGAGATCGAGTGAAGGGGGTATATGGCCAATCAAGGCCGAAAAATCCCCGGATGAACGCCCTCACCCGTCTCCTCAATCACAGAAACAAACAAAATGCCAAGGGGGGGTCCATTACGGTGCTACAGCAGCAACCAAATGGACCAACAGGTCCTTGACATCCAAAGAAATATTCTTTTTCTTTAGGTAGTCCATCCAGACCGTGGTGTACCTCGGCACAAAACTGCTCGGAGGCTCCCACGAGTCCCTGGATGCGGCGAAACCCTTCCAACGGACTTTATAAAGCCTACCCGCAGGCGTCCCCGGGTCCGGCTTGTCCGCCAGGATCTTCTCAGCGGTGAAGTCGTCGTCCTCACCCTCGTCGTCCGAGTCCACATCGCCGGCCGTGAACTCGAAGGTGACGGGACGTCCGCTGGGGTCTGGTGCTCGGGGACGAAGCTGGGTATGGTCGCGGTCCAGGATCTTGTTATCCCCCACACGAACCGCATATACATCCTGCCCGACCTTCCGCACGATTACCCCCGGCACATACCAAGATGCCTGCCGATGCCTGGACAGGACATCCTTGTGGTGCCGCTCCACCCATACGGTGTCTTGGAGAGCATACTTCTGGACTTTTCCCTGCTTGAAGTACTTGGCCCTCTTGTCATGCTCGTCCTGTAGTGCCTTGCACACCTTGGCCGCCGTGTCGTCCGCCTCAGCCATCATAGCGTTCGCATCCCGGGCCACTTTGCCATGGTTCAACCACGGGAGAGTGCGTGACACTCGATCCCGTAGGAACAGGATGCGATGGGGCGACAGTCCAGTGGGTCCCGGAAGGTCATGGTACGCCTGGAGCACTCTCCACAGCGAATTGTACCAGTTCCGGCCCGGTTCGTCGATATGCAGCTGGCGGAACTTCTCGAACATCTGCCGCCCGGCCACCTCAGCCCGGCCATTCGACCGGCTGTGGTACGCCACGGTCTTGGCGTGCCGAATGCCCATGTGCTTGCACATCGTCTTGAACCATGACAGCCGGGACATCAAAAATCGTCAGCCAATGCCTGATCATGGCATTAGCGACGGTCTTGGCCTGCAGACCCACTCCATGCTTGTCCTTCTTGTCCTTCTTCTTGGACTTCTTGCCCGGGACTGCCACGATATACCCGCTGTGCCCGTCCACCGCCAGGATGACACAGTCGTAAGTCTCTCCGTCCACGGTGACCTCAGGCATGGCGAACACATCCATGGCCACCGACCGCATAGGGGCCTCCGGTATAGCCGTATACACCGGGTTGCCCGCTGTGGAGTGGTTGGGGCTCTTCGTGGCCCGACACACGGCACAGTCGCTGCAGTACCTATCCAGGATGGCGTAGTACCCCGGAGGGAACTTGAAACGCCACTCCAGGTCCTGCTGCATCTTGTCTCGGCCAGGATGCATGAGCTGGGCGTTGTGCCAATGGTCAATGAGCTGCTCCACTCGGTTTTCGGGCACCAGCAGCTTGTCCTTGAGGAACAACTTGTCGCCATCCTCGGTCAAGCCCTCGGGCCATTCGTCGTCCGACGGGGCGCTCACGGCATTCCAGTACTTGCTCCAGTGCTCGGATGCCGCGTGGTCATCCGACCAGTCCTCTGTGAGCACCGACCTGACTAGCTCTACAGGGGCCACCATCCATTGCTCGAGGGTTTCCTCTCGAATAGCTTGGACGCGGGCACCCCGGAACTTGGCCAGGTCCGTACGGTTTGCCATCACGACAAAGCACCTGACCCCCTCTTGCTCCATGGCCTTCTCCATCTCGATGATGCGCTTGGCCTCCTCGGTTTCCTCGGCGTCCCCATGGCTGGATATGTCCATCCAAGCCTTGCCCGCAGGGCAGGCCCATCGACTGAGGCAATCTGCCACAGTGTTGTCCTTCCCCGGGACGTATACGACGCTGAGGTCGAACTTGGCGAACGTCTCGTGCCATCGGGCCCTCCTTTCCGCTGGTCCTGAGGGGGTGTCGACATGCTCCTTGTGCCAGCTCTGTAGGGACTGGTGGTCCGTGCAAACCACCACCGGCTGCAGTCCGATGTGGCCAGACCACTTCCTGAGCGCACATACAATGGCGTATGTCTCCTTCTCCCTCGCGGTCCATGTTCGGCGTTGGCCCTCGGCCAGGATCCTGCTCCAAAACGCCACGGGAACATGAGTCCCGTCGTCCCGGACTTGCTCGAGGACTGCCCCCACGGCATAGTCCGAGGCGTCTGTCCGTAGCACGAATCCCTTGTCGGGGTCCACGGGGAACAGCCCCAACTGCCCCAGGAGTCCTTCCTTCAGGCTGTTGAACGCATCCTCAGCTTCAGGGGTCCAAGCAAGCTTCTTCTTGCTCCCCTTCCGACCATCGAACTTGCCCACTTGCAACATCTTGTGCAGCGGCCCCGAGAGTTCTGCATACATCCGGACATAGCCCGAATAGTAATTGCAGAACCCCATGAAGGACCGGAGTTCGCTGATGGTCTGGGGCTTCTCCCAGTGGTGCAGGGACGCCAGCTTCCCAGGCATGGGACGGCGTTGCCCGTGACCAACCGCGTGACCCGCGAACTCCACTTCCTTCACGAAGAGTGAGGCTTTGGTGGGTTTGCACACCATGTTGTGCTTGTCCAACTCGCTGAGCACTCGGCGCAGATCCTTCTCATGCGCGTCGATGAGCTCGTCCTCAGTCATGTTCTCCGTGCCGGACCTGATGATGATGTCATCCACGAAGGGATCGGCACAGTCCCGGACAGGACCCATATGCACCACTTTCCACTGCATGGGCCCCAGCGGTGTCGACATCGCTGTGCAGGGCCTGGAGTCCGGGTGTAGCGGCATCTGGTGGTAACCGTGTTTCAGGTCGAACACCGTGAAAATCCGCTTTTTCTGTTGTTTTTGGAGGATGGAGTCGATCAGAGGAAGCGAGTACGAGTCGTGCTCGGTCTGCTCGTTCAAACCTCTGTAATCAACCACCAACCTCGACTCGCCCTTCTCCTTCTTGGGCACGATGAAGGCTGGGCTGGCCCACTCACTGTCGGAGGGTTCGATCCATCCCCGCTCAATGAACTCGGCCAACAGCTTCTTCATGGCCTCGGCCCGATCGCCCTGAAGTTGGTACTCCCGATGACGATAGATCTTGGGGTTCGGCTTCAGCTTGATCTTCGCTGTACCAAACCTCCCACAATCTGGAGGGTTCTTGTTGGCGACGCCACTGAATAGCCGCGGATAGGCTTTGATCAGCCTCTCCTTCAGCTCGGCGACCTTCGGGTTCTCCTGAGCCTCTTCAGCCGCTTGCTTCGGTATCGATACAACCGACCGCACTGCGGTATAGGCCTCTTCTGGGTCCGAGTCCGACTTCTCCTCGTCCGATATGCCGTCTTCATCGTCGTGGGTCTCGACTCCCACCGATAATCTTCGAAAATTTGCGGCCTCGGGCTGGTGCTCGTCGCTACCGGCTCCCACTCTTGGAAAACCCCAGGTTGGTGGGTCCGACCCAACCGGACCATCGTATTGGTCCGCGATGTGATCCATGACCCTCGCCACGAACTCATCCTTCTCGTACTTGCCGGTGACCAACATCTTGTCATCCCACCAATGCGGAGATGTGACCATGGCCCGCCTCTTCTTGGCTGCCACACGGTCGTGCATCCCCATCCGCATGTAGTTGACGACGTCGTCCATCTCGGCGTGGGACAGGACGTCAATGCCATCAATAGGCTGATCCGTCCCCTCCTTGGGCTCAAACATGACCTTCATGGGCACCGCCTCCACCCTACGGATGAATGCTTCATCACCCGTGGGCTGGGCTTGCGCCCCATCCACCAGGAAAGCCTTGGTACCCCACGCTTGACCTGGGGAGGGCATTGATACACCCTTGGCGTCGATGAACAACTCCTTCTCTGGCCCGAATGACATCTCGTTCAGGGTGATGGAGTCCAGCGTCGACTTGAGACCCTCCAACGGACATGGGTTGGATCCTATGCCGGTTATGACCAGGATCCCCTTCGCCCTATCCGCGATGATCTTCTCCACCGTACGTCTGGTATTGTCCAGGGAGCCATGCCAATACATGGGCTGCCACTCCTTCAAACCCCAATGCCTGTGCCAGGCTGAGTCTCCTCGATGCCAATGCCTCCTACACTTCCGCAGAAGTGGGGCATCCCGGGAAGCAAAGACGTCCGTCTCGGGTGCTTCGGCTCCCAGCGTCTGGATCATCCTGGTATACACCTGCGGCGCCATTCCATACTCCGTGAGCTGAACTCCACGGTCTCCTCTGGACTTGGCACCCACAGCCTGCACCGCTTGGACGATCCGATCTTCTTCCTCAGCGTTCCATTGGGATGATCCGCATGCATAGTCCGTGGACAGCCATGTGAGGCATTCATCATCCTCCCGAACCAGCGTTGCGCGATGGGGAAGGGCTCCAATGGCGTTCGCCACCATGAAGTCATACCCCATGATCATATCCCAATCGGTAATGTCGGCCACATAGAAGTTCCCGGATAGAGTGCTTCTCTTTGCCTGATCAGGGCGGTTCAAGCGCTCATGCTCCCAGAATTCCATACTGATAGTGGCCTCATGGGTACCACCACCCATAATCTCTCCGTTGGCGACCTTCAGGCGGACCGGTCTCCGGCTGGGCTGCAGGAGTTCCTCCTTGAACAACCCTCTCCGGACCAGGCTCACCTGGGCACCCGTATCCACTAACACATCGACCACCTTCTCCTCTCGTCCGCACCGTACTCGCACCTTCAAGTGCAACTGCCGCTCGTCGCCATGAGGTGTATGGACGACTCTCACGGCATGCAACTCTAGCACGTCCGGGTGCATCAGGACTTCAAGGGTATGGTCACGGATGGTGTAGATCTTGGGTTGGTCCTGCCCGTCCACGGGGCTCTCCGTGGTCGCTCCTTCCTTCTTGCCATGTCCCGTACCCACATGTACTTCCCTTGGCAGGGCGCTCCAGGGGTTGGGAGTGGCGAAACTCAGTGGTTTTGGCTCTTCCAGAGCCTTCTTCGGCACCCGATGTGCCTTCGCTTTCTCTGGGATTCCACTGATTTTCGGAGGAGAGACCTCCGAGGTCCCACTCCCGTGGGGGCTCCTCTAGACTTGGCTTCCCGCAGCCCCTTCCGGCTGAGATCTGCCAGGACTTTGTCCACCACGTTGCTGGGCTTTGAGTTCCTCCAACGTCCTCAACATGTCCTCAGCAACTTCCTCGATCGACCTCACTCGTCGGTCTTGGCCAGGTCCACCACCATAGCCTCTTCCTCCGCCTTTTCCTTGGCCTTTGCCTTGGCCTTTTCCCCCGTCTCCGCCCTTCGCCTTCCAGTCGGAAATCCGCTGCTCCTTGGGCTTCTTCTCGGGGTGGGCTGCGAAGTAGGCCTTCTTGTCCGCCTCATACACCTTGCACTGACGATGGTCGTGTGCATGGTTGTTTCCCTTGCCATAACAGACCCAGCACCCGTCGTGCTGAGACCTGTACTCTCGGAACGAGAGCGGTGGGTTCCCGATCCTCCTTGGTCCTTCTCTGTTCTTCCTGGGTCCCACCTGGCTCCATCTGGACCGATCCTGCCCATTGTTCCTCACGTTGTGCGCCACAAACGCGAAGAAATGGGCCTCCTCGTGATCCTCCCGGGACCAGTGATCTTGACCACTTCCACTACCATCCTCCGCGGAGTTGGCCGTGTCCTCCTGGATCTCCCGATGATGGCGGTCTTCTCGGTGGCCTCGTTGTCCATGACCATGTCGATCCTGCACGTGGGCCTCGTTCTTCGCATTGAGCTTCAACTCAACCGTGATGTACTTCACGATCTCGTCAAGGCTCATGCGGGCGAAGATGACTTGCATCCTCAGCGGCTCCCCGCGCCTCCACTCCACGTTGTTGAGGCGCAGCAACCTTTGCCCCATGGAGTCTCCAAACACCTCCACATACACTGCGTTCTTCAGGCCCAACATCCGGTTGGGTTCGCCCAGGTTCCTCCTGAAGAACTCCATGATACCCGCATGGGTATCCTCCGCCGCCATAATCCTCACCGCCACCCGCTTCTTGGCGCGCTTTTTCTCCTCGTCCTCCACTCTCCTCTTCCAGTTGCCGGGGAGGACGTCCTTCAGCAAGTGGCGGATCTCACTGGCCTCGTTCCAGTCTTCCACCAGCACGAGGCATCTGCGGTACTTCCGCAGATACCGGTTCCACTCCCGGACCCGCAACTCACCGCGGTCCAGCGGCAGCGGAATGGACCACAAGTCCTCCAGCTTCTGATTCGGAGCGTCCACCCGCTCCTCATCCTCCAACCACTGGAGGCAGGCCTGCTCCGTCCTGATCAGTCCTTCCTGGATCTGATCCCGCAGCTCCTCCTTCAGGTCCTGCGCCAGCCGGTGTGGGAATGTCCGGCATACCCACTTATCCCGCGGCGCTCCCCGCATCTCGCCGACGACCTCCTCAGCAAAGTCCTCCCAATCCAGGATGAAGTCATCCAGGTTGGACGGGTTCCCGTCGTAATAGGGGATTTTGATTCCCCTGAGGTCGTCAATCCTGATGGCGTCTCCGACGTCTCCAGCCACCACTCCACCGAGACGAATACCACCTGTGGCCGGGGGGTGTGAGTACACTCCCCGTACATCCCTCTCCTCCATGGAGTGCGGTCCAGTTGGGCCTGAACCCATGGGGTTTGGAATGCGGGAAGGACTTGCTCCATCGGCCGTCCATATCCCCGTATTGGGGTCCTTCGCCCACAGGTGTCCGCCTGGATGACCTCGACCATGTCCGTCGGCGCTTCCCATGGTTCGCCCCTCCATGGTGTCGATCTTTTCTTCCGCATAAACTACCGTATCCGTCGTGATCGGTACATCCTGGGCGGCATGGGACATCTGTACCGTCAGGCTCCTCGGGTCCGTGGTTACGTGCCCTTCCCGCATGGACCCAGCCGGTGCCGTGTGTTCCCCGAGCATTCTGGATTCGCTGAACATGGGAACAAACGGCAGCGCACCCGGGTCAACACGCGGAGGCGCGTATGGTGCCTCTGCAGGGCCGCCCATGGGTTTCTCCATGGCGCTCCTGAGGGTCCTAACCCGCTCCACCAGCTCTACCGCGGCCGGCTTTGCCGGGAGCTCCGGACCCGAGGCGAGGGGCTGTCGCTCCTCTAGCCTTCTCAGGCGTCCCGACATGTCCTCCACTAAGTGGAGGAGGCTGTCCACCACTTGCTGCTGCTTCTGCAGGGCCAGCTCCAGATTCTCCCGGTACCGGGCCTGATCTGCTCGCAGCTCCTCCATGTGGTTCTCCGCAGCCGACTGGTTGTCCAGGATCCCCGCGACATCCTCCTCTAGAGCGTCCTTGGCGTTGTCCAGGCGGTCAAGGTGATGCACGATGGCGTCCATCCCCATCTTCGGGTACTTGCCCATGAGGAAGGACACGTGCTCGCAGTGGCACGCAGCGTGCTTTCCGCCAGATTCAGCGCATCCCGCGGTTCCCGGCACCCCAGACTCATCACCCATAGGCGTATCACCTATGGCGTCCGTCTCTGGTCCCCTGTGCCGGGGCACAGGTGCCGTCCGGGCCCTGGCTGGCCTCTCCAAGCCCTCGGCGTCGTGCTGCAGGGCGGGCTCGGGGGCCGTATGCGCCCTGGCGATCGGCGCGGGCGTCTCCGACTCCGAGGGTGGCTCGTAGGCTGTCCGATAGCCCTCGGAGTGCCCCTCGGATTCCCACAGCCTGACCGGGCTGGGGTCCGTGTCCATAGCCCCGGCGTCCCTTGCCGCGGACTTGGGTGACCCGCGCTTCCGGTAGCGCCGGGCCCGTCCTCCACTGCTGCCTGAATGGCAGGCCTCGTCAGAGTCCTCCGCGGCGGAGCGGAGGTTGCATGCCTTTCGGCAGCGACGCTCACACATGGAGACCAGGTCCTCCATGTCACGTCCTCCTCTTCCCGAGTGTCGTTCTTCTCTTCTGGCTTCAACTTTGGGAGTTCACCATGCTCTTGAACGTCTCGGTCCTTCTATGGCTCCAATCTCCGGCGTGGTCTCCACCGAGTCCACAATACGCACCCGGGGCGTACTTGGGCAGGGCTCATAAGGGCCCAAGTCCCCGGGTCGGCGGTTGGTAGGGGCAGCAGGTAAGCCTCTGCTACCATAAAGAAGGTCCCTACCAGGACCGGCCCCCGCTGTGCCCCTTCCGCCTGTAATCCCCGCTGACTTGCTCCGGATCAATGCTTGCATTTATCAAAATCCAGGGTCCAAAACCAAAAATATAGAAAATAGAAAATACAATCCTCCTTCAACCCTGAATGACAACCAGATCCCACAAATACAGCAATAACCCAATTCACAATCCAAATCAGGCTGCGGGCTTCCGTTCAGCACATCGGTCGTCTCACGATGGCGGGCATGTACAAGATTTGCACCAAGGAAGAAAGCCCTGAAATTGGCATATGAACACAAATAAAACAAAGTTGGGGAAAGAGGTAAACATACACACTCACAGCCATAAACCCATCATTCCCTGAACTCAAGACCTTCCCTTGAATCACCAACATATTGCCCTGAACCAGGTCAAATTAGATGGCTGAATACCATGTGTCACAGGTCACTACACAAACCCCAAAAATGTGTTCACTCCCAAGCCTATAAATCCTAGCCCAATAGGGGAGGTGGCGTGTCATGGCCTAGAGTGGCACTCCGGACCATGCCCTACCCTGACATAACCTTGGTTGGACTTGGAGTCGATTGGGCTTGGAGAACCGCCCCATGTTGTTGACCTCACAACATGCCAAAAACTGCCAATTCACACCATATTGGCCATATATCAAATATATGCTCAAAATTGATGTTACCACTTATCCGAAGGCTCAAAGCATGCATGGAATCGAAGTCTAGTACTCATGGAGGATATAGACCATAGGCCAATGCCCATGTACATCCCCACTTTACCCTCGAAACCCCTTCGGATATGGGCGCCACGCACTGCCCAAGTCAGCCCATGATCTTGAGACCAATTCCTGTGATCCTTCGTGCGCCAAGCCAAAAGGAGTACGCGATCCGGCATATGGTGGTGTTCAACTCCAAAGCATACGCCAACATATGAACAACATACCATGGTTCGACTCTCCATAGGCTTCTTGCTGTTTGCCGACCAGGTAAGTACACAAAACGCAAAAATGAGCAAAAACTGAGGTCAAAAACATGAAAATATGACCAAATACAAAGTTGTCATGATAGTATATCTCTATGCTCACCCATGATATCCGCTCATGGTTCAATACACAAATGATTGGAACCATTTGCGAACAATTCCCCCACTTGGATCCCCAATCGGGCGCATTGAGATACCTTCGCCACCCATATCTACATGCCCCATGAAAATGGGAGTGCACTCATGGATCTCTTTGCCAAACATACCATGAGCAATACATACGCGGTAGACTTGGTCTAGCGCTTTGAATTCCACAATTGCGACATGGGCAAAACCCTTGTCACGTATGGCTCCCCATCTCTTCGGCCACACGAAGATATATAACATGGGCGTGAGCATATCAAGACATATACCATGCATATAAAACATACCCTCAAAAGTGGCTCCCACCATGATATGTCATGTCCCTCCATGGATATAACTTCACGTTAAAAATGCGTAGGAACCCAAGGAAAGTATCTATGCAACCCCAACACTCATGCGGTACACTCGAAAGTCGCATTAAAATATTCGGTTGCACGGTCCAAGAGTTATATAACACTTTATACCCTCTTGACCCTTATCCCTTGCTACACCGGGCATGTGTACACACCAAAGGCGTTTGATGCTTCCTAAATTAACTTGAGACTAAGGCGCTTGCGACCCAACCTTTCTTATTCTCTTTCCTCACACTCGCGCGTAGATATGGCCCTTCAAAGTGGTCCCACGATTCGCTTTTGTTTCCCTTATATCTCCAAGTCAAATGGGTGGCAAGTATAAGGGAAACCTGATTCGGGCATAGGGAAAAGAGTATGACCACTCGAAGAAGACCAAATCAAGTGCGGCGATGTCGAAGTCGAAAATCCGATTTCGACATCGCGAAAAATTCTGATTAAAATTTCGAGTGCTTATTTAGAAAATTGCGGAAGCAACGAACCCTTTGCTGATGAAATCTGACCCTTCAACGGAGTATCCGCCAAAATATCTGGAAATAACAGTTAACCAATCGGTTAACGCAAAATTGCGAGCCAACTGACAGTCGCCGATACATTGACTATCAGAACGGAAGGCTGAAAAATTACGGAAACATTATGATAATAAAACCCTGCTGATTCCTGATATTCCGATATATAAATCTCCGCTGGCGGCGCCTCGGTTCTGAATATGACCGCTCATAGCCGGAATGGCCAAACCTATCACACTATCACATCGGGTTAGTTCAGGTGGATGGGAGAGTATGATATCAGCCAATGGCGGCTTGCCGGCACATAGATCCACACCCCAAGTGACCCCAAGATGGCCACGGGGGTCCGAACCGGCTTCAGTGCCACGCCAAAGTGACCACGTGATCCGGCATATGGTGAGGTGCAACACCGAAGCATATGGCAACATATAAGCAACATACCATAGTTCACGGATCTCTAGGCACTTTACTGTTAGCCGACCAGTTGAGCACATAAAATACAGAAATGAGCATAAAATGAGGTCAAAAATATGCAAATAATGCCAAATTCAAAGTAATCACAATAACTTTGCTCACCCATGGTATCAACATATGGTTCCAAACATAATTGCTTGCGACCATTTGCGAACAATCCCCCCACTTGGATCCCCACATGGCCGCATGGGGACACCTTCGAATCTCCTCCCAACACGCACCATGAAAATGGGAAAATTGATAGGGGCGCTTGTGGGTCGCTCGGTAAGCGTTCCCACATGCACTATATGTGCGGTAGACTTAGTCTAGCGCTATGCAGCTCACCATTGGGACACGGGCGAAGCCCTTGCCACGTATGACTCCACATATCTTCCTACAAACGGAGATATATAACATGGGCGTGAGCATAGCGAAGCACATACCATCGGTATAAGACATACCCTTAAAAGTGGCTCCCACCATGGTATGCCATGCCCCTCCATGGACATAACTTCACGTGAAAAATACGTAGGAACCCAAGGAAAGTTTGTATGCAACACCAACACTCATGCGGTACACTCAAAAGTCCCATTAAAATATTCAGTTGCATGGTCCAAGAGTTATATATGACTTTCTACCCTCTTGACCATTATCCCTTGCTACACCAGGCATGTGTACACATCAAAGGCGTTTGACGCTTTCTAAATTAAGTTGAGACCAAGGCGATTCCAGCCCATATCTCAAAATTGTAACTCCTCGCAATGAGCCGGAGATATGACTTTTCAAATTCGGCCTCACGAATCAATTTTGTTTCGCCTATATCTCCAAGAAAAATGAAGGAGACAACAAAAAGAAGGTTGATTCGGGATCGGGGAAGAATGTAGGACCACTCGAAATTCATCATATCAAGTGCGGCGACCTCGAAATCGAAAATCGGATTCTGAATGTCTGAAAAAATGGGATTAATTTTGCGACTGTATAACATGAAAATTGCGGAAGCAATGAAGCCGGTTCGGACCCCCGTGGCCATCTTTGGGTCACTTGGGGTGTGTATCTATGTGCCGGCAAGCCGCCATTGGCTGATATCATACTCTCCCATCCACCTGACCTGACCTGATGTGATAGTATGATAGGTTTGGCCATTCCAGCTATGAGCGGCCATATTCAATACCGAGGCGCCGCCGGCTGAGATTTATATATCGAAGTGTCAGGAATCAACAGGGGTTTTTTTATCATAATGTTTCCGTTATTTTTCGGCTATC